>JAHLJT010009419.1:21327868-21479440 GCA_031308135.1 Acheta domesticus | reverse complement strand
GTGTTTTCTGACACAGACATGAACATGCCATTACTGACGAGAGAGAAGACCAGATAGACCCATACCATCCATTCAAGAAAAATACTAGGAAATGGTTAAGAGAAATTAACAACAATAGTGATATAATACTATTATGTAATAATAATTATTTAGAGATCAGCAGATTCAAAAAAATTTCCGCCTTTGTTGCCAACTGCATTTATCTCTGCAAAGGTTAGATATAACTTTGTTTTTGCTGTGGTGTTCTATTTAAAAATTACAATAATGTGAAAGCAAAATATAGTAATTTGCACGCTTTTACATTTACATACATTTATTTGAACTGCAATTGGGTATGACCCGGTATAATTACAAAAATAATACAAGATTACAATACAAAACGTTGCAATAATCATACTATTACTAATATGAAGTATTTATAACAATTATTTCAATTCTACCATGACATACAACTACATGTTGGTGATACTAAAAATCAATACAAGCTACATAGGTTTTGGCTAAATTAGATTAAAAAAACAATGATCGCGTTCACTACACATCACTACACTAGACTGATTTGCTATGAATTACACTGACCAGCACTCAGTTAGTCATTTAATATCTATTACTCTTTGCGTATTCTTGTCTATAACTTCCGACCCTCAGAGGAAAGGCTTTGAAAGTTGCTTCGGGTAAACTGTTCCAATATTTAATTGATCTGTGACAAAATGAAAATTTCCCAAGATCTGTATTTTGTTTCCTTGTTCAAAATTTGTAGATGTGATCTCTTCGGCCCAAATAATTTTTTTTTTCTAACCTGAATTTCCTTGCAAGCTACCCGACGTACGTAGAATTTACTAAGTGCACAAACTCTTGCCCTTGTTCTTCTCGTTACTAGAGGTTCTCATGGCTTTTTATTGCGTTAGTTTTGTGGGTAAACTTATTCGCTTTCCTTTATTTTCTATCTAGATTTTGACGGTGCGATTTTCTGTACGGATCCCTACATGCCACTCCGTCCGATTTACTTATGATAACGTTTTCATTACGAATGGTTCCTTTTGAAAACTGGGTAGTGGTCATTTGTGTTCACATTATATTTTCGATTCATCAAGGAAGAGCCTTATATTATTCCTATCTTAGTTAGCGCGCATGACTGCTATTGATTTTGCTCTGCCTACATAGAATAAAAGATTGTTAGTTGCATCCCGCGTTTGAGATGGATGTTTTTTGCTTGTAATCCTGGGTCCGAAGGCAACGGTAAACCATCACATGAGGGTAAAGGATAACTTACCCTTGAACGTCGAGCTTTAAGAAGACACAGTCTCGACCCTGCGAGGGCAACCATCCCACACTATTGTTTGTTTTACCAGGGGGGAAAAACCCCTGGGGTGAGCACCTAAGATTTTCGTTTTTATACTTTCTCCCGGCCCACGCGCAAGTACGTCGACAGCTGGGTCACCGCCGGAACGTTGTTTGCCGTCACGGCAACCTCCTCATACAACGCCTGGGTCGGGCCGCCCTGTCAGCTCAGAACTACTAGCTATCAAGGCTACCACCTGAGCCCAAACAATGCGCTACTCACATACGCCGGGAAGAAGCCCCTCCTCTTTGCCTAAAGTATCGGGCCACTGCCACGACGAAGCCGATAAGGGGGCCCATAAGGGGGCAACTTGAACCAAGGTCGGGGCGGCTCGGGGCCTCCTTCCCGTCTCTTCACTGCCTCCATCTTCAGGCTATTGACATGAGTATCGCCAGAACCTAGGCTACCCGATGGGAGATTCGTTTTTCCCGTCTGGACTTTCATGTGTGGAATCCGAAGCATTCATAAAAACGTCCTTAGCCCAATCCAACTTAATAGTAGAAGATATTAGCCCAACTGGTTCGTTACCGGGGAAGCCAGGCAACCCAGGGCGTAGCATAAGCCTACTCACTGCCTCTACCTTTAAGCTAACGATGTGAGTTGCACCGTGAAACGTAGGACCCGAATGGTCGTCTACAACTCTCCCAACAAAGATCGTGACCACCTACGTGGCCATGATTACCCTTGCGGGGTTGTAAGAAGACACGAGTAAAACCCGTTACACAGTTTCAATCAAAAGTGATTCGCAGGGCATAGTGTGCCCACACGACATAAACTCTTGCTTAACCACGCCAGCTTTTCTCTCCCAAAGCGAATGTAGCTAAAGAATGCTAATGTATATTAAAGAAAGTTAACATAGGTATATTTGGAAATTGAAAACTAATACCCTGGACTTAATCACATCTTACTTGAATATGAATTTGTCTATTTTGCTTGCATTTGTAATGCAATGAGATTTATTTCCTAGATTTTTAGCAAACAAAATTTCAAAAATTGTATTTATTCCCGTCATTGTTCATACAAAATTGGTGTGGTGAAAGCAAAATACAAAAAATATAAACAAACATACAAATTTTATATAAGATTAAAATTACTTTAACCTGTTAGTATAATAGTGTTCACGGGTACTCAATCTAAATAAAAACACAGTCCATTAGACAGGAAAAGTAATTCTGTATATTCCTTCTCTTCCCCAATCCTACAGTCTACTTCACTCACATTTTTCCACCACTCACCTTTTCACATTCATTATCACTTATTATGGGTTCTTGCCTTCAAATCCCTTAAAATTTTATTCAAAATCTAAAATAATTAGCAATTATAAACACAAGGTAATACACATATTCAATTTCTCCTTTCACACTAAGTCTTTTACATCTATTATGCTTTTACTTGTAGTTGTTCTATATCTTCGTTTAAGGACAATTTCCGTAAAGCATGTTAAATGTAAACATATGTAAATTATCATCAGTTAAGTTGAAAATAATTTTAACTCAGCTTACTAAATGCGCAGCTACTCTATTTTTAAATCTTGGTTGCCCAAAACCATTCATGACTAATTTGAAAGCATCACTCCAATGGAACTAAAGTTGTCATGGCACACGCATGATACAGAATCTAACATTTACAGAATATATTTCAGAATAATAAAATTACATATAGATAATGCAATTTCTGGTGTCTGATCAAAATATGATTAATTTTCGACAAAATTCATACATTTAGTTGTAGTTGCAGGAAAAAGAAATTTTCATAATCTGAGTAAATAAAGAATTAAATTACTTCACTTCGATAAGTTTAATAAGATTCGATTATGAAGAAAAATCGGTTTTCTTTACAATAATTATATAATTTAACGGTATAATATTGTCATTTAGTAAGCTGAATTAAAATAATTTTCAACTTATCTGATGAGAATTTACTTATGTTTATATTTAAAATGCTTTACGAAAATTGTCCTTAAATGAAGACACAGAGCAACACTTGCTGGCATCATTAATTATAGATTACATATTTTCCTACTAAACCTGATAAATTAAGTTTAATTAACTAGTGTTAAGTCATTCACGACCTACTATTGCATGTGTGGAACTGCGAAAATAGTGTTAACTACATCTCCGAGCAGCTTGCGAAAGTTTGTTTGCCCGCATTCCTTAAAATGTTTCAGAAACTTGATTCTGGCTGGTGATAATTTGCAAAGCTTGCTACTGCCAGAGAAAACAAGCTCCTTTATGTTGCAATTAACCCACTTGGCCGCGGGAAGGGCTTTAAGGATCTTTGAACGGATCGCGAAGGGAGAAACAAGTAGAAATGAAGAATAAGTACACTTACGCTATCTAGGGAAATATGTTTAATCCAAAATAGGGTTGCATTAAGAATTATTTTTTAAATATTGATAATTACAAAGTTTTCACACAAATTTTGTTTTCTGCGTGTATTTTATTTTGGCTAGATTGACCATTCTTCCCTCTTATTACGATTGGTGAAAAAAATAAGTGCAAAACAAAATGATTCGACTTCAACCTGCATCATCCTGGGTGTTTTAGAGTAGTTCTTGGATTTTATCATAGAAACAAGTACTACGTTATCGTGTAAACGAGTATTTAATCAACTTATCTTAGTCTGTAAATAAAATAAGTTTGGATGTAAATAATACATGTTATTAAAACGCTCTCGTTATCAGCTATACGACGCTGATACTCAGATCATCAATTGCGCTGTCAAGAGTATCAATGCCGTTCAGCCCTCTTTTCGACGACACTTATTTCTTAAAAATATTATTTATGTCTGAAAAATGTAGAAAAAGTTTAGTGTAAGATGCTGTAATCCCTAACCACTGAGTCAGCCGAAATGAAAATTAATAATATTAATATAAATAGAGACAGGTATAAATGATTATACAAATCAAAACACATAACATAAATATAAAGTATAAAAATATCACACAATGTTTTGGGATTCCCCTGTTTTACACCTTCGTCAGATGTAAAATTGTTAAACAATGATAAACCTGAATAAACAATATTGAAGGTTCATTCGTTAAGTCAATAATTTGAAATGACGCATATTAAATTACTGACTTTTCAATCGTGATAAACCAACTTTTCCAAAACAAAAAATATTTGTACACAAATCACTGAATGCCTTTTTAGGGACAAGGGATAATTATAATGTTCCGGTTTTGCAGTGGCAGTGACCTTCCAAACAGAGAACATTGACAATGTGTTAGCCTCAACACCGGCGTCATGAGTATTTTCATTTGACCAACCACAAAGCTGATATCCCCTATTGGCGAAGGCGTCCAAACGTGGTTATAATACTGACTATCTGAAGAAACCACGGCATATAAATTGTACATACGTGCACAGATAATTCTACAGTCTGCAATTCCCCAATTTCACCAAAAAATTTCCCACTGGGGTTTCGCGTCACTCTTTTGTCAACGCGTGGGTTTTAGGCGGCTCAAGCGGAAAATGCAGCACCGTAAAGCAGCGAATAAATTCGGCCTCTACACCACCCAAGCAGATAAGCGCAGAGGCAGTCGCGCGCGAGGCCACAACACTCGTAAATTACGACGCACCTCCACCCCTGCGAGAATAGGCGCGCGGCAAACAAAGCGACGCAACCCACAGGGGGCTAGGGGCGAGCCTGCCACGTCGGATTCACGCGGCGGGAAACTGGCCAATCCGGAGAGACGGCGAGGTTACGAAAAAACTCGGGGCTTTTCCTAACATGGAAAAATCATCTCAATTTACCTTTTCTTTCGTCTTCTCAGGCGCTTGAACTGCTATGGTCATTAGTAAATTTGCCGTAAATTTGGTGCATGCTTTTATCACGGCTACATAAACGGCACTACACATCGGCTTGCAGAGTTTTCTCCATTCATGTATCTTCCTCCAACGGGGCATCGCCCCATCCGGAACAAGCTCTAAGATTCAACTGGTCTCCTGACATGTGTGGTTGTGCAGTGCATCTGAGTGTGTGTGTGTGTGTGTGTGTGTGTGTGTGTGTATAGGGGTGACGATAGGATGGTACTTGATTGTTTGCAGGCGCTTGAACCGCTAAAATCAAGTGCCGTAAGAGTATTGTATATTAAATAAGGAAGCTCTGTTTTTCTTTCCTCGCTGAAACCCGAGAAGTTGCGCAGACTTACACGCCGGCTTCCGGAGTTTTCTCACTTTCAGATATTCTCCCGACGGAACCACGTTTCAGCCGGGACAAACTCCCGACTGGCTAACAACTTAAAATAGTGTGGTGCATATTCATGACTTATATCCCCACGTACAGAGCGTACAGGCTGTACATAGCATTACGCAATGTACTCCGGAGCAAAGCAGGGCTTATGAATTTAATTAAAGCACGAGGCCCGATAACCAATATCTTGGAACCAGAAAGAAGGCGTCTTTTCATGTCCCCGATAATTTTAACGCACTTCTATCTTAAGCACATAATAAATACTAACAAATTTCATCTCAGTTGCGCCCTGCGCTCAGATAAGACGTCGAAGGCTCCAATAACTAACGCCTGCCCCTTAACCTCCATGTAATCATGAAAGGTCACTTCAGGGCACAGTCCTCGCGATACCAAGATCCTCGCTTTGGAGTTCCCCCTCCGCCCGTGATAAGGGCCACACAGAGCGCACTCGCGTCTCTGACCATAACAAGTATCTCCCCCTCCACCATGTACTTACAAACAGGAGTGGGGATGTAGTCTATATAGTTCCTAAGGAGATATTGTAAAGCGTTCACAACCATTTTCGACTTTGTAATAGAAATTTGTATAACCTGTATTTTATTCACTTCTGTAATAAACTCGGTGTGTTCTCACTCCCTGAGTTTCATTTCACCAAGTCTGTCTGGAGAACTGTCGACTTGCCATCGACGTATTTTACTCATGTATATGTGTGCGTAAGGGAAGACGGCGGGACAAGACGGAAGGAAAGTCAGCGCGCAGTTCACGATTTTTAGGGTACCGCTCCGGCATTCTCCTGTTATTTATCGGAAAACTACCGATCAGAGTATTCGGCCGGTAGACTTATCCATACAGTGGCAGAATTCGACCTAGTTATGCACCTGGTGTCGAAAATCCGCTACCGACTGCACTCAAAGCTTAGAACCTTTCGGTGGGTCGGCGGCTGAGCGGCTAACGGAGTTGGCACCGAACATGCCGTGAGGGTGGAATAAACTAGAAGGAGACGTATCCATAGTTTAATTCAAGGCATCTGCCAAATTTGGGCTCGCTAAGAAACGACGAGGACGAGTGCGCTTGCTTGACAACAGCCTTCATTGTCTCGAAAGTGATGAATTATTAGCAGGTTTGTATTATTTTCTGATAGAATTTTGTTCTCCTGCTGTACTATAAGTTTCAACTGCCAATTTGATTCACGTTTGAAAGAGAAAATACTTTAATCGTATATTGAGAGGAAAGACACGAAGTATTGAACATGGGATCATAACATGTAGATTTTATTAACCCGATCTACAGACCACTTAAAGTTTTCAGAGATATTTTGGTATTTTAGCTTTATATATAGAAACAGGCGGTAAAATAATGTGTATGCGCATTCAAATGGACCACATTCAAGAATAAGGTCACGCCTTACGTGGTGTCGTCGTGGTTAATGATTACACGGTGTCGTCGAAATAAGGGATAAACAGTAAACTCCTTGTAGCGGTAGCAGCGATTTGGTTACGGACGACCGCACTGACGGTCAAATCCGCAAACTGTTGGACGGACATTTTTATAAGTTGAATAGTTTTTCACGTCCCAAGACATGTATTTCCATCAAAAGTTTCTCAGACATTTTTTGCTGCATTGCACAAAAAATGTTTCATTGGCTCCATTGAATAACAAATAAGAGGAAGTAAAATATTTTCAAAACATAACAAAAATAAAAACAATAATAATAATAATAATAATAATAATAATAATAATAATAATATAATACGCTTTTCCATGACTTGATTTTTTTAGAAAACGAACTGTAGGTATCTCATAAGTTTGAATTGTCAAATGAAAAAAATAGAGTATTGCAAGTGTATTATACACTGTGAACTGATGGCCAGTGTCAAAAATAAACAAATGAAATACTAATTGGTGTATGCAATTCAAGACGGATGGTATAAGAAATGTTAACTATAGTAACATAAGCAAACTTACATAGTATGAGTATTGCCCTTATTTTAGCACGAAAGGCAAAGTCATGGATATTCAATGAGGCATATTACCTTATGTTAAAGATAAATATCACATTCCTATAAAACGTGCTCTAAAATTTATTCAACAAAAATATTGCACGCATTAAGGTTACAAATATTTGTATCAGAGTAAACAACGTACGTTTTGTGAGTATTCCCATTAGTCAGAAAAAGTAAACTGTTTTTTTGGTCTGTACGAGCATATGTATAAATAGTATGGAAAGAGAAAATAATTGTACAATGAAGTTACTCTCCCAATACTCGTATTTCACTCGCGTACACAAATGCCGTTATCTGCATGTCTACAATTGAACGCGGTCCCAGTTTCGTGCACTATTTAATATTTGCCAGTAAATTTAGCAGGATTCGCATGCATAATTATCCTTTTGGGTAATTTGTGGTTTGCATTCCAATTGAGAGTATCCACATATTGTTCGAACTAAAGGGTAGACACCCGTCCCGAAAGGGCAGACGCATGGATAAATAATTACGACAGAAAAATCGCTTATCATTTCGATTCTCATACTCACTCCGATACGTTGGCGTAAGTTTCCTTGTGTCGGGTATTTATATACCCCTAGATTTAGATAAACAAATATGATGGAAATTATATTACTATTTGATAGAGAAAAGTGACTGTTTACACCGTTTAACATCAAAGTTATATTTCCAGTACCCAAACGACAAATCAATTAACTTACCCTTCTTAAGATACAAATAACAATACTACCATGTGTCCCGCATCGTGGACTCCTCAAAGATACTCTTGCGTACGTATATCTCATTGAATGATCTTCTTTTTATCATAAAATAAATTGTAATAAAAATGTTTGAAAGTGGTCAGGTGGAAGAGCAGGCTAAATGGCCTGAGCCTCGCCACCAATGAAGACATTTATTTATACTCTCGTCAAAGTGAGACGGGCATGCCACATGTAACAACCAATACAAGAGCAAGATTGCTTTGCGCAAATTTGCATTACATTTACTTGACGATTTTGAAAGAAGGGCGTAGGTATATTTGCTGCACTTTCATTTATAGTGTGAATTGGTATGATGAGTCTTGGGTCTGAATCCATTGTGTTAGCATGATTCGTCTTTCGTGGATGTTAAATAACAAGACTTTTTGGGCATATATTTATGAGCAAAAGGGACAAAGCAGAAAGGTTAGCGTATGTATGTTTGCTACACACCATAATTTATGTATGAACTGGTGCGAATGGGCATAGGCCGAATACATTATGACGGTATAAATGTTTATCTTTTGTGTGTGTTTGGTCAGAATGTCTTGAAAGTTTACCACATAACAGAAAAGCCAAAAGCTTATCAGCGTTTAGTATGTAGATTTTCAATATTCACGCGAAATCATGCCCCGAATGTCTAAAATTAATACTTAACTTCATTTGCTGATTAATTGCAATATTAACGATGAAGACTTTTCGCTTACGATCAAATGTATAAATCAATTTATCTGGTATGTCTGAAAGATGTAAAAGTGAGAATGACTCTATATTACAATCATGAACAAAATACAATGACAAATGTAGTAATCATTAAGTGTTGTGCGGAAACTCTTCTTACAAGAAACAGGATCAGAGAAAATTAACATTAGAGTTTTGTAACACAAAGCAATGGGCAGTAAGTAAAGTCCTCACGATATTATGCATGCATGTCTCTGCCTGGCCGGCCGCCAACAGCTGTTAACTGTTCTCCAATTTCCCCACTCACATGCAAATTCGCACGAACTTCTGTATATCTCCTTAAATTATCGGTTAAAGTTTCAGGAAGGATTGCTGGTACAATGTCCCAAAATTGTATAATGGTAATCAACTAGCACCTTCAACAAGTGCATATGCTTCCTCTAAATATACGAAACTGTAAGATCATATTATTAAGAACAGTTAGGTTATTCTAGTAGACGCCACGCGAAAATTTTCTTTCATTTGGACTGCATTGGTTATGGTGGCTAGCAACTGGCTACTTTGCTAAGGGAACGCTTCAATCGCTCATCACACGACTCAGAGAGTCTTTTCTGCTTTGAAAAATATTTCCCCGGGATGGAATTTTTACTCAAATTAGAATGTTTCCTCGTTTAACGCTCTTATCTAAACATATAATTTTGATGAAGATATTTTATTAAGAAGACGTCTCTAGATTAAATAACCTTGTTGGAGGATGAGGGCCAAAAATTATCTTTGGCGATTTTCGAAAATCAAAGGCTCTAGTGGAAATAGTACCTGTGACATTTTTGTAACCATGGTTTTTTTCTTTTCGAAAAAATATTAAAGAACGCATCTGGAGTCATTTCTGAGAAAATTGTGAAAATTTCCTACAAGCTTCAAACGGAGAAACCCCCGAAAATAAGAGATCCCCTACAAAATTCGCAAAGTTTTGAGATAGGTCACATTGATTAGAGAGTATTCAATATGCAGAAAATTCTGGATGCGGTATTACGCATTAGCATACGACAGGCAGGTAGACACAGAAAGACAAACGGCGGGACAATCGGTTATGGGATGGGATAGTCTCACAAAAAATGACGTTTTCAATATTAGGAGCACCAGAAAAGTGTGTTTCTTTCAAACTTTCGACAATATGTCTTTCCAGCACGACGTAACTTTCTACAAGATGCATACGTAGTAAACGAGAAAGTAACAATAAATGGTTTGGAATTACACCTTTCCTTTTTGCATCATACATAGAACACACACACAAGCACAGACCAAAGAGACTGAATGCGCGAAGCTTGATCAAGAAGCCCGAGCTTAAGAAGTGGATGGAATGAACGGAGATTGGTTGGTGAGGGGCAAGGAAGTTAGTAGGACGGAAGGAGAATGGATTGGGAGTGCAGAACACCGCGTGGTATAGTTTACCAGAGTGGGACCGACCTCCATTCTCTGTGCTGGACAGGACAGGACTTAAAAGAACGAATCTGTGGTGAACGGAATGCAAAGCCCGCTGAGTCAGGTGTTTTTCCCCTTTTTTCACAACTGATTGAATACACAGAAGCGCAAACAATGTCTAAGAGAAGGAACGAGCGAAGCCTAAGCGAGGAGGAGCACAGAACGTGGGGTGGGACGAAGGACAGAAAACGGAAATTGGGTGATGAGGAACAAGATGGCTGGAGAGAAGGCATGGCGTGGTGCAGTTTACCAAGGTCAGAACGGCCTGCACTGTCTGAGATGGATTGGACGCGACTAGTGAACGGAAAGCAGCGCTCGTGATGAGTCTCGGTTGTGCTGAGACGAACTGAATGGGATGGAAAGCGAGTGGACTGCTCACTAAGATCTGGACAAAATTACAATGAACTGAAGGACTTCAGATAGTAACAAGTTAAGCCACAACAATCTCCACACTATTCGTAAATGTTAATACATTTGTTGCAACTGTTTGGCTTATCCTATTACCATATGTCAAGTTGATTTTCCAATGAGTTGGAGGATGGAAGTACCAATGCCATCCATAGGATTTGGTCCCACAAACTTCCTTTCAACCATTACCAAGTACCATTGCAACGTGACTGTACGTTAGACGACTGCATCTTTGCTGTTCGGCCAACTTCTTTTAGGATAAGCTAGGGAATAAATACAAGAGCTGTCGCTCCCGTTTCTGTTTTTCCAATTTCAAGAAACACGTTAGCTGACTTCATCTATTCTGTTTGGCAAACTTCATTTAGTCCCCGAGCACGCCTACGAAAATCTTTCAAGAACTGTGATTCAGTTTTTGCTTTCCAATTTTGAGAAATAGAATTGCACATAATTACATAATTGTGATTTTAAACTAATTTTCAGTAAAATAAGGATCAATACGTAAAGTAGGAGCATTGGATTATGTGGTCAGTCGTTTCTATGTTACGTTTTTAAACTTAATATTTGCGAATTCTTTGCACAACAAATCAACAATGAGCATGCTAAAAATTATATTTTATACAAATATTATTCAGATTTTTCACAGCTCAGAAAGTTCTAAGAGACCATTAGAAACATTTTGAAAGCTACAAATCTAGAAATACAAAAATATTGTTGAAAATTTACTGTTGCAGTACGGTTTTGTCAAGGGATAAAATATACGTATCGTCTGATATTGCGTGAAGCTTAGCTACTTTGCATTAAACTCTTGGAATGCTCATTGTATTCTGCATGTAATTTCCTACCACCCTATAATGAACCTCACATTATAGTAATAAAAATATGCGGCCTTGTACTTAAATGCGTTATGATCAGGCTTTGTCGGACCAGAACATTGGTTTAGGTCGCCTTCAGGATGGGTCTGAGAGTTCAAATTCAACGAGATTCAATTGAATTTTAACTCACTTTCTAAGTATTTTCAATGGTATTTCAGCACGATTACAATGCGATATCAAATTTTGTCGGCCTATTCGAAGTTAAGAGTTACGACTCTTTTCGCTTTCCTTTAAGCAGGGCAGCCGGGCGTTCATTATCATTTGCCGATAATGCTGAAATGCTCAATACTAAACTTCCAACCTCCTATCAAACAGTGTAGATTATCTTCTGTGTTAAGTTCACGTTTAAGCATTTATTTACAAACAATATTTTCGCTTGCACTTAAAAGTTAGCGTCGACAAAGGATACCCAGTCAAGAAACTTTAAATACTCGTAGGTTCCCTTCGTAAATACAGTTTTTTGAACTATGTCACTGTAACATCATTTGCCTGAAGAGCATTGCGTGATTTTAATTCGCAAATTTTATGCCAGTTTAAAACTTAGTTCTTTTATAAAATGATAAATTATCAACGCATGCTGAGGAAACATCCCCGTGTGTACGTGTGGGGGGCGGCGAGAATCGCCGTCATCAAATAGAGCAGCCACCGCATCCCATTTACAGCGCGTTGATACAGTGGCGCGGCGCACGCTGAGCTGCAGCTTATTACGCGGCGTTACGGCGGTTATCCCCTCGCCCTTGGCCTGCGTCCAACTGCCTGGCGCAGCCCCCGGGCACAGCGCCGCTCCGCCCCGCCCCTCCCCTCGCCCCCCGATCCTCCCCGCTCCGCCCCGCCCCACCCCACCCCGCTCCACTCGGCCCCCGCTTCGCCCCGCCCCGCTCCGCCCCCGTTCGGCTCCGCTCGGCTTTGCCCCGCTCCGCTCCGCCCCGTCCCGTCCCGTCCCGCCCCGCCCCGCTCCGCCCCGCTCCGCCCCCGCTCGGCTTCGCCCCCCTCCGCCCCGCTCCGCCTCGCCCCGTCCCGTCCCGTCCCGCCCCGCCCCCGCTCCGCCCCGCTCCGCCCCCGCTCGGCTTCGCCCCCCTCCGCCCCGCTCCGCCTCGCCCCGTCCCGTCCCGTCCCGTCCCGCCCGCCCCCGCTCCGCCCCGCTCCGCCCCAACCCCCACCCCCGCCCCTCTCCGCTCCACTCCGCCCCCACTCCGCCCCATTCCGCCCCGCCCCGCTCCGCCCTGCCCCGCTCCGCCCCGCTCCACCCCGCTCCGCGCCGCCCCGCCCCGCCCCGCTCTAGCCGCTCCGCCACCGCTCCGTCCCGCTCCGCCCCGCCCCGCCCCGCCCCACCCCGCTCCGCTCCTCCCCGCCCCCCTCCCTTCCACCCAGTCCCGTCCAGTTCACTCCATTGCACCGGCTGAAATGGCTCGGGGCATCAGGTGATGCCACTGCAGTGCCTCTGTCTGGGACGTCCTTGCATCGAGTCCCGACAGTGGAAGGATTTTCGAAACTAGCTAGGTCGAATTCAGCTGCTGTGTGGAGGAGAATTTTAGCGGCGGGATGATCTTATGGGTCGTTTCTGTAGTTTCTCCGATCAAGACCAGGCGAATGCCGAAGCAGAAGCGTAACAAACGGGTCAAGGACCGCGTGCCATCTTTCTTTCCTCTTCCTTGTCCTATCACCCGTTACTCATGTCCACACTCACAGTCTACTACACATGTTGGGAGACCGGTCGGATGCTTAGAGTTTTTGTCCCAGGTGAGACGGTGCCCCGCTGGTGGGAGATATCGAGAGGAAAAAACCCACAAACCGACGTGTGGATCGAGACAGGACCTTATCATCCAGCTGAAGAAGAACACCGCCAGCTCCGTAACAAAACATACACTGCACTTACGGAACTAATGACCATAGCAGTTGTTGTGCCCAGAAAGATGAAAAAGGAAACTTGAAATGTGTTCGTAACAGACTTATAGATTTTTAAGTCATTCACATAGATCAAGAAAGAATTAGTTTAGCAGTTTATATTACTCACTCTCCAAACACAAACCACCAGCGTACTCTTGTCTCTGATGTCTGACCGTTGTAGGTAAAAAAAATGTACTTTTCCAAGTGATTCAAACTTCTCAAAAACAGAAGAATATTAGTAATATTTTCTCTTTGGAATCTTACATTCTTTTATGATTGAATTTTGTTGAGAGAGAAATACATTTCAGTATCGTAAACCTCTTAGAAGTTCTTCGAAGTGTTGTTTATAATTGGTGGGGACACCGGCATATTATCAAGATCAACATCCACAATTTATTACTTTTAGAAAAAAACAATAAGTCGCAAACTTGTATAAAAGTTGTGAATTAAAAGCATGCAAAAACCCTTCAGGAAAATTATATTACTGTGACTCAGAGCCCTAAAACTGTATTTACGAAGTGAACCTGTTTCAAGATTCTTGACTGGATATTCTTTGTCAAAGCTATCAGAGCGCAAGTTAAAATATTGTTTGCCTGTGAATAATGCTTAAACGTAAATCTAACATAACAGACAATCTATTCCGTTTGATGGGACTTTGCAAGTTTAGAGTGGGCATTTCAGCATTAACGGCAAATGATAATGAACGAGCGGCTGCCCTGCTTCAAGGACGACGAAAAGGGCCGTAACTCTGAACTTCGAATAGGCCGATAAATTTTACTCTACGCACTTAACCCTTCCACGTAGCTCATTCTCTTGCACGAAGGAAGTTGAGCTCGGATGCCATAACAGCGGAGAATCTTACAGCATTGAGATAATCTTTGCACAAAAGACACTTCATGATGGAAAAATGTTTTTTGGGAGAAACAGTTAAGATACAGTAAAGATGGTTTCTAGTTAACATGTTGACAAAATGTTATATATTGTTCCCAAGTGGAATATAAGAGAACAAATTTATATATTTGTGAAACCAAATTATTTAATGAATTTGAGACAGCTAAAAATGTCAATGAACATTGAAATTAATTTAATTAACACTACTACTTGGATTTCATTTTTCGGACAAAAATGGATTGTAAGGATTGTAAATATCAACTTAATAATCATTCATTCATTTCACTAATCTTCTTTGCAAATGACAGAAGATATTGAAATTTAGATTGTGACTTCCCACTCTCCTTCCCTGCCTGTATATTTGCCTTAACCCTTCCACCCTGTTCTGCTTACCTGCGCTCACCAATTTTCAGTTGAATTACTCAAGCTCTCACTCTGGGCATCAAACATACTCAATTTACGCGTTCAACTAGCTTTTTTCTAAGTTCTTCATATCTAGCAACTCTAGAACTTTGCATGAACAAGACAAAACACTTTCAAAACTTTCTAACAACTTCAAAACAAATATTACTTACCAGACACAATATTAAAGTATTAAACACTGACTATTCCAACACCAAAATACCTAGTACGTTAATAGGGGACATAGCATAGTGTTGATAAATATGGAAGCAAACCCGTCTGTTTAGACGTTACGTGCTGAAAAGTTCATTTAAAAATCTCTTGATACAAAATTGACTTTTGAGGTTACAATTTAATTTGAAATGATTTATCGTTCCATTAAGTGAATTGCTTGAGTAAACACCCATTAGGTAGCATTATGTTTTCATCCCTCATACCTCAAGTGGCAGCAATCAAGGTTAACGACATTGAATTTTCATTACCTCGTCCAGCACCTCTGAACCGCCTTCGCCTTCAATGGATCGCTGCAGCGCCAAAGAACTCCTTCCTGCATGCGACTGGACTCCGCCACGCGATCACATGAGCGCGCGAGCGACGACCCGATGCCCGCACAGCCAGTCGGCCGGCGGGGACGGGGGAGGGCGGAGCGGGCGGAGCGGGGCGGGGCGGGGCTGGTGACGGCGGGCGAGACCCGGAACAATAGAATTACGGCGCTGAAAAGTTATAACTCACTTCGGCCGCCGCGCCGCGCGGAAATAGATTCTGGCGAGCGCGGGGGTGGGGGTGAAAGCGGAGGAGATCAAGCGAAGAGGTGATGGAGGGAGAGGCGAGGGAGGGGGAAGGGGGAGTTTTAGGCGGGCACCGGACGCATTCAGAAGGATGAATGGGCGGGAGAGGAGGACGCGAGAGCAGAAAGCGGTGGCGGTGCAGAGGCGGGAACGGGGGGAGGGGACGGAGAAGGGGGGGAGCGGTGGAGGGGTGGGGGTGGTGGGGCGCGGGAGGGGCGCGGGGTGGTGGGGGGGTGCGGGGGGGGGCGGTGGAGGCAGAGACACGGCAGGCTAACAGCGGGAGCTGAGGCGGGGCTTTAGGCAGGATACGGAGTTGGGGCGAAGATGAAGGTGAGGAGGGGTGGGGGTTAGAGGGGGTGGCGGGAGCGATGGAAGCGTCGACGCCCCTGCGCAAACAGTCGAACGCGAAGCGGCGAAAACTAATTACGCAGGTGAGAGAGCCCGTCGGTCCCCTTCTCTTTCGGCGCCTAGTGCTGCAGGGAGCCACAGTTGCTCGAGTGGTGAACTTGGTGGACAGATTCACTGGTCATTCTTTCCAATAGTCCCATTCATTTTATTTCATTCCTTTCATTCTATTGTTACATTCATTCATTCCAGTCAGTCAGTCATTCGAGTATTCAAAAGACCATCTTTTTCACCATACTTCTCTCCTTAGTGATGCTGTTCCCTTCCTTTGTGTCCCTCGAATCCCATCTTGGCCTTGAAGTTCTGTGTTTAGGTTTCCCTCTTTTCTTCTTTCTCTCCTCGTATTTTCTAAGAAAACATGAAGTTACATAAAATATTCAAGACTTTTGATACATATTGTGTTCTTTTGTATTTCCCCGATACAATACAGACAATTGATACTTGTATTTCGTTCTTTCCAGTTGGTTCTACTTATTTTCTTCGGAGATGATGCGCAATAATTATATTTTCTTCGAATAGAAGAAATATACGCAAGAGGTTCGTATTTTTCAGGAAAAGTCCCGCGATTCATTCTGGCGACTGGTTGGTAAAACGTTCTGGCGACTGGGTTGCATCAACGATCGTTTTCTCCCGCAGTGCGTCTTCATAAAACTGACTAAAGGTTGAAAAAGTGGAATGCACAATATGCCAGAACACATTAGGTTCTTCTTTTAAATAAGATGCAGGAACTGCTGCCAAAAAGAAGACCATCATCAAATACCAATTCACTTTTTCTTAAAACCTACACATCAAAGCAGATCTACTTTCACTGAAAGCCAAGCAAACTGTCACTTTGTTCTTAAAGATGTTTCTGTTTGCTTATTATTGAACAATAATTTCAATAAATATCTCTCGTAATCGCCACCCAGAGATCAATAAATCCATGATATATGAGTGATATTCTTCTTCCTAATGGAATTCTTATTTTAACACTGTTCTTGCGTTTCAAATAGAGACGAGTCCACTCGCTCGGGTTATTTGAATATCAGTCTTAGATGATCAAAATATGATACAAGAGAAAAGAAAAGAGACAACACGTTCTGTACATTCATATTTGTTCCAATTATTCTTCTGCCACATGCCTCAAAATTGTGATATAAAGAAATAATAAAATTTAAGAGGAGATTTTAGGCTCGAAAACAAAAAAAACATATTAAATAAGGTCATGACATTTCATAAACTTCAGGTTCAAGAGAAACAGAGAAACACATTGGTTAGAATCCACCTGCTACTGCAAAGACTCACCTGTTCATTATTTATAGACTTGGACTAGGTTATTAGATACGTATAACATCTTCTCTAGTAGCAGATGTAAAACTGCAATCGAGAAGAATTTTTTCTCATCCAAAAAAGAGAATGATTCTGAGTGGCAGTAAATGCGGTTCCCAGCAATAGTTATGCTTCTGACGATAGTGTGGATTCCAACACAGTTCTTTGTTCACGCCAACTGCGAGAGCTGGTGGAAAATCCTCGGCATCAACCGTATAATTACGTGTGGCAAGCCTATAATTTAGATGTTATGGTATGACTGTCAGTCGGTGAATACAGCGATTCCGTATGTAGAGCTAATACGCTCTCCTAAGCTCTCCCAAGCAATTTTGTTAAATTATTACTTGCCGATATTTACATGTACGTAAATGAAACAAAGTAGTTTGTTTTTCCTACGGATTAGTTACAGAATACATTAACCTCCATGCATAAATACTTTTCCGATAAGTAACAACATAAAGGCATAACTTAGGGATATCCAAAAACTCGTGCAAGTTTGGAAGTGCTAAGGAAATCACATTTATAATTTCACTTAATCACCCGATTTTAGTTGTTTTATAGACATATTTGCAGTTTTCTTGTGATATTTCTCTTTCAATTACTTAACCTCATCAAATTTGTTGCTAAACAGTACTGAGACTAATCATAATACAAGAATAGTCTCTTAGGAAGACAAAATTACAATTAAACTATCCAGTGAAAAAGCATGTTTAAGACATCCCTAAAAGAAACAAGACAGACTTCCAAACAAACTTAATTTAATTCTCCACAAAACTGTCTCTGAAAACTGTATTGCAGGTTATACGTCAACATATTCTAAGCTCATAAATACTTTAGTTTTAATGTTACAATTATGAAACAACTTCCCTCCAGAATCATTCTGGCAAACTGTGCAACATTCTCGAAGACTTCGCAGCCTGCTCGTTGGGGGAGGGGGGGGGTTGAATCACTCGAAAAGCGTTAGGGCGCGCCAATTCTGGGTTAGCAAGACTCCAGCGACAGCGGCGCGGGCCGGTGTTGGCGGCGGGAGCGGGGGCGGAGGCGGGAGCAGCAAGTAAATAAGCACAAGACCCGCGAAGTCTGGCAACCGCCCCCCGCATCCGCCCCCAGCAGCCCTCGGAACTCTCGCAAACGCGGCGGAAGAGGAAACTTGTGAAAATTTTCCTGAAAGACGCCTCGCGTTTGTACAGGATGGTCCAAAACTCACGCCTTTCAACACTATTACAGTGAAACAAGGGCTGACCTGAATGGTCGAGGTGGCTACATTTCGTATTTTCTTTCTTGGCGCGTGGGGGTGTCACCTAAATGGCATATCTCACGGTATTTCGGGTCGTTCTCGGTTGTGCCTCTAGGAGGCGCGTGATCGCGACTGTATCGATTGCTGGCGATCATGCGACCCTTAGCGGCACAACCGAGAACGACGAGAAAGACCATGAGATATTCCATTTTGGTGACATCCCCCAAGCGGCAAGAAAGAAAAACCGAAGTATAGAGCATACGCCGATTCAGCGCCTCGGTCGGAAAGATCGCGGGTTCTAGTCCCGCCGTGGCATGGTTGATTGTCCCTTGCCTTTCATGTGTGTGTGTTGTCGCGGATGACCTCGGGAATTTGATAACAACAATTCGAGGAGCCTGCTTGTGTGTCAAGTGTAAAAGGTTAATATGTGCTCTCATTGCAGACATAGTGGGTACCCGGAGTGCACAGCCAAAATCAGCATCCCCTGAAAGATGGGAGAAGCCCACGCAAGAAAAAACTACAGTGATAAAAAGGATGATGAAACAAGCATGGTAAAACATGAAACAATTAATATCAGTAATGACGTCAATTTCCTCTGCCCAAAGGTTCTTACCTAGAACGTAGACAAAGCGTTGGGGCCAATATTCTCTATATTTTGCAGTGCAAAAGATGATCACAGTGGTGATTTTGTCATTGATTTTTCCTGATGGGTAATTTTAGGAGTGAGTGGTGAATGATTGTATGTATGAATGAAGTATGAATTATTTGTTACAGAAAAAATAATGGTTTAGATAGTATACATTGCAGAATACAAAGCTAACGACGCTACAACTACTACATGTTAAAAACATTGATACCTTCCTCGGGACTCGAAAACGCAGCCTTCATCACTGCTTAATAGACAATGCTACAAATTCATGCATCACGAAGGACGGGAAGCAAAATCACGTAACGAATTAAATAACTAGAAATAAAATAATATTGTATTATTATCAGCCATCGTGAGTACAAAGTGGAATACGCTCATAGCAGAAGTTACAATGATTTCATGTCTCCTTGCGAGCAAATTGCCCATTTGAACGTAAGCTGCCTTTCAAGGACGTCACAGTGATTGCTCAGTTTTTCGATTTCAAGCGAAAATCACTTCAAGGGTAGAGAATGTAAATTATTTTTGTGTAATTTTGATTTCCTCTAAACCCTTCTGTCGTCACTTTCAATATTACTAACGGTGACGTTGAAGGGCAATCAGTTGAAGGGTATACCTGCTTCCTTGAGTGCACATCGCTGTAAACGGAACGGCTTTTCCCTTGCTGCTCCTTAATGTGTTTGTTTCATTTAATCGCTGCGCTCGTATGCGGCGAGCTGTGCCTCTCACCGAAGTTGCCGATTTTTGAACTTGAAGTTTGTTTCCGTGGGGAAGTGTATTTGGACGAGGTGTGCCAACTGAAGAGAAATACTGAGCGTTCTAGACTGAAAGAGGGATTTCTTGACTGATTGACAACTCATTTTCACTACACACAACGCTTTTACGACCGAGTGATTCATGTACGATGCATTTACGCGAGATGTTTTTTTTCAATCAGAGAATCTGCTACTAATGAAGAGAGAACACACATCAAAATAAATAAAGGTTACGAGAGCAGGAAGACAAAAAATGAATCATTTCGTCATTTGTTTTAGAATTTTCGTACATATGTTTTTAGACAGACCACAAAAAACGGTTCTTTCAAGAGAATGCGTAGTGTGCTAAAAGTTTAATTTATAACGCTAGTGCTAAAAGCGAGAAGATGCTGAAGTGTTTAAATAAATCTATGAATGAAACAAAGGAAACAATAACAATTTTGTCTGACCGCACCACCTATTACTAATCTTAATGTTCATTAAGTGATTTATGTACTTGAATAAAAATAAAATGAAAAAAAGTAAGACTGCTAAAAATAGTGTATTACAGATATGGCAAACGTGATTTTATTTCGGTCGTAGGATAGCGCCATTCTGCTTGTCAGCCTGGTGTTGCAATATTTCCTAATCCAAAAATACAATGACACTTTTACCATTCTTATCATATATAATAAATATCATATATAATAATCATTTCATATATAATAATCATTTCATATATAATAAATAGCATTCATATACAATAAAACCAAATTATATATAATAAATATTTTGTAGCATTGCTGAAACAAAACCCAACCTAACGTGCACACATTTAATGAACTCATTTACATATACCTCACCTAATCGACAATTTTAGATAGACAAAATCCCACACTATATTTTTTGTATTGCTTCCTATTAAAGTACGAGCATTGATACACATTTTAATTTTTATTGTGTTTATATCTGGTAATTGCAACTGAATAGTAGATCTCAATTACACTGAGCAGCAATATAGCTTGTCACGGCATAAACCTATCAATTACAGGCTATAATTTGGCTTCAATAATACTAATATTAAGATCAACATATGTTGAATATAAAATTTCGTATATAAATATCGATTTTAAGGACACAAATATACCTCCCATGAAACTCATGAGGTCTCTCTCAACAACATAAAGAGAAAAAAACAACATAAACTAAGAATTCCTCGTACTGGGGCGTCATTCATTTAAAACGGATATTTGGCATAACAATTCTTCTACAACCATCAACGACAAACGAAATGTCAATTCACAACAATCTGTGTTAAATACACAAACGCTGCGTGGATTTACAAACGTTTTCAGGAAATACATTTTCTTGAATATCCCCCAACCTCAAACACGTCTTTGAATTCTCAAAATCTCTTATAAGTACCCAAAAAAATAAGCGTGAACCAATGATTCACCGTACTGGGTCGTCATTTCATTTACAAAATCTTTAAAACAGAGAAAAAAAATGGCAATGCTTCTGCAGCGACTAAGACAATTATTATACTGAAAGAGCTTCACCGAAATAAACATCCACAAACGCCCAGTAGATTAACAAACGTTTTGGAAAGTAAATTCTCTCAAATATTCACCGACTTCAAACACGTTATTGAATTCTCGAAACCGATCGCTTCGAGAGTCTAAAGAACGCAGTTAAACGAATTTCTGCATCGCAAAACCAACGCGTTCGAAATCTTTTTATTTGCATTGAGCTGTAAACACGAAATGAATGCGACAGGAATCAGACGGGCGAATCCCATTCCGCCGGCGCCTCCGAAATTTCGCCTGAAAAGAGCGCAGCGGCAGCAGACGCGGAGGTTGTGGTGCGAAAGGAGACGCTGAGACGGGACGGTGAAACGGATGGTGACGGATGAAGGCGGGAGGGTGAATCCTGGGCGGTGAGGACGAGACGGTGAAGGCGTGGAAGTGAGGACGAGACGGCAAAGCCGGGGAAGTGAGGACGGGTTGGTGAATGCGGGGAGATGAGGACGGGTTGGCGAAGGTTGAAAAGACCGAGCAAGGATGTGAGAACGGGGAGGTGAAGTCGGGGAAGTGAGGGACGGATGATGAAGTCTGTGAAGTGAGGACGGTGCGGCGAAGGTGGAGACGTGAGGGCGGGACGGCGATGGCGGGGAGATGAGGACGGGTTGGTGAAGGTAGGGAAGGGAAGACAAGACGAGGCTGTGATGGGGAGTGAGAACGAGTTGGTGAAGGCGTGGAAGGGTAGACCGAGTGCGGATCCGAGTGCGGGGTGGTAAAGGCGGGGAAGAGAGGACGGGATGGTGAAGTCTAGGAAGTGAGGACGGGATGGTGAAGGTAGGGAAGTTAGGACGGGTTGGTGAAACCTGGGAAGTGAGAACGCGGCGGTGAAGACGGGAAATCGAGGACGGGACGGAGGAGGTGGGGAAGTGAGAACGGGACGGTGAAGGTGGGAAAGTAAGGACCGAGCGGGGAAGTGAGGACGGGGCGGTGAAGGCGGGAATTTAAGACGAAGCTGTGATGTTGGGAAAGTGAGGAACGGGTGGTGAAGGCGGGAAAGTGAGGACCGAATGAGGAAGTTCGGACGGGGAGGTGAAGTCGGAACGGTGAAGCCAGGGCAGAGAAGCCGAGGTTTTGAAGCCGGGGAAGAGAAGCCGAGGTTTTGAAGTCGAGACAGTGAGGACGGGGCGATAAGGGCGGGGCGGGTGAAGCGGAGCGTCTAAGACGGGGTAGATGCGGGCTGGGACGGTGGCAGAGTGGGCGGGAACGAGCCGGTTCCCGACCGACGTGGGGGCAGCGAAAACGCCAAAAAAATTGTGAGCACATTGACGCGCGGCAGCTGGGGCGGAAATTAGGCGAACGTGACAGGTCACCATTGGCGGGGAGGACGAGGCGGAAGACGGGAGGAAAGTTCTGAGACGGCCAAGAGGTTTTTGGCAGGGCAGGAAGCAAGAAAGCGGAGTCGATTGAGAGTATGTGTACAGTACGTGAGAGTAGCCCCCGGTGGTAATTAAAATACATAAAACGGAGAGAAGTGACGAGAACGAGCGCTGGCGTGAATATTACGTATTTTTAGGCGCGAATACTGCCTTGGGTATTCGTCCCGTATGTGTAGCGCATGTCAAATCTCAGAAGTGGCAGTGTTTTCTCCCATTGGACCGTGTGATCGCCTGGCGACTTGCACGTCGGCTTGCGAGGTCTTTAGGCCACCACTTGTCTCCCCTCCAGCGAGGCATCGCTCCAGAAGGAGTAAGCCTTATCTACCGATACGTGTGGTAGTGTGGTGCATGCAAGTGTGTGTGTGTGTGTGTGTGTGTGTGTGTGTGACGGGAGAAGGGCAAGGATAAGGGAGGGAAGATCGCGCGCCGTCCGTCACCCATTTGTTGCTACTGCTCCAGGCAAGTATTCATCGAAAAAAAGAACACTTAAAACTACAGAACAGTGCAGCCTATTGCTAGACTTCTCCAGAGAGGGGTTGGATTTTGAAGTAGCTGGTAACTGGAGTTGACAATCCGCAATCGTCGTTACTCGAGCTCTAAGACAATCCCTGTCAGACTCGCTGAAGCAGCAATAGGTGTAGTTACCGAGCTATCTCAGCCGGTAGAAACGAGTTTACACATGACTGTACACTCACTTTCACCGGAGTGTACACTCGTGAGTGTACGCGGTAATAACAAGCCTTAAAACAGAGAGATGGGTCGGAAAAAAGCGCAGACAAGCAAGCAAACAGGCAAGCAAGCAGGCAAGCAAGCAAGCAAGCAGGCAAGCAAGCAGGCAAGCAAGCAGGCAGGCAGGCAAGCAAGCTAGCAAGCAAGCAAGTAGGCAAGCAATCAAGTAGGCAAGCAAGCAAGCAAGTAAGCTAGCAAGCAAGCAAGCAAGCAAGCTAGCAAGGAAGCGAACAAGCTAGCAAGGGTGAGAAACAAGCGACATGAGAAACAAGGAGCGGTGGAGCGAGTGCAGGCTAGGGCGACGCGAAAGGGCGGATGCGGTGACGGGGGCGGGGACGGACGAGAGGCTCTGAAGCGGCAACGAGTGTATTATTGAGCTATCTCAGCCGGTAGAAGTGTGAGTTTACCCACGCCGTCAATAAGAAGCCTTAAAACGGAGAGAAGGGGCGAAAAAGTGCACTGGGGAGCGAGAGCGATGAGCGTGGCATGCGAGACCCGGAGCGGCGGAGCGAGTGCAGGCGAGGGCGAAGCGGCAGGGCGAAGCGGCAGGGCGGGCGCGGGGGCGGGCCGCGGGCGGGGCGGGGCGGCCAGGTCACCGAAATGCCACAGGTCGACGGCGCTGCCCTCCGCTCGCAGACCGCGGTCGCCCCAGGCGCTCTGGACGACAGCGCCTCTCGGCCAGACCGCCTCTGTGCCGACCTGGCGCTGAAGCTGCACTCCTCCAGGCAAGCGCCTGTCTCATCAACGAAGAGAGAAGGAAGCTAGGGGCGCTAAAACAGAACAACGCATTATTTGTAACTTTAGCAATTATCGAAATTTCAAATTTCAACGAAAATGTGTTCTGCGTCATTTCTAAGCGCCCTTTGCTCGAACTCAGGAAAAAAGTGAAGAAAAGGTTGGACCATTTTCTGGAGAATTATTCATACATTGCCTTATCTTCAAACAATAAATAATGCAAACCACTAGTTTCTTCGTTAAATTAATATTTTATGTTTCTCTTTTTTACTAGACTAATATTAATTAAGTAATCTTCAGGTAGTAAAACTGCACCAATAACTTCAGTAGTTACGTCGCGATTAAAGCGCTGTATGGGAAAAAGTGAGAAGTGTCGCCAACAGTGATCGTTGGTTTTTATTCTTCGCACGTGGTCGAGATAAGGGTTTGCGGCGCACGAAGATGCAGTCTGTTTACGATGTACCCCGTGAATTATTTATGGACGCAAGGCGAGGCCCATGAAATCTTATTTCGTGGAAGTACGATTTCAAGACGGAATGTAGGCCGATGTGGCGAAAATTTATTGCAGAAGCGTTGATCGTGTTAAATATATGCTCTGGTACGTGGACATGTATTTGAAGTCACTACGAGATTTGCGATTAAGTACACATTCGTGCATTTTACCAAGGAATGTAAGAACATTCTTTTATACAGAACGAAAGAAAGTACTTTTGGGAAATAATGATTTCATACGCGTCTCACCATCACACGTATGTGTAATTTTTCAATACAGAATTGTCCCCTTCATAACAAATGTGTATATTAAATGTACACTGAGACATTTAGAATTTGCAACTATACAGAGGAGACGTGAGTTATAGCGTTGTCTGTAAAATGTCCACAAGAAATGTGAAATTGTAATGAAAAATACTAACGGTGTTATTACGAAATTATATTTGTATTTTTAATGGAATAATAGTGAAATTATAATGAAATTATATTGAAAAAACTGACATGTTGGTCGTCGAACTGCGTCACAGTTTGTGTTATCCTTGCAATCCATGCATATTATCATAACGATGCCTCCAAGCGCATTTTGAAACTAATAAGATGCAGATGTATACAAGAAGAAACAACGAAAACAAGCAATAATTTTTTTAACTTCCCCAAATATTGTTCATCTCATCCTTACAATAATAACCTAACTTCAGTTTCAAACTCAAAATAATAATAATAATAATAATAATAATAATACATCACTCTTCAGGGAATTGATATCCACATACTCCATTACAATATTTAAAACGAAATGTCTTCTTTATACTTGTTCTATGTTACATAGTTCATTAGGCTGTAGGGCAGTTTTGGATTCTTTATATTCTGAGAAGATATCAAACTGCTTTGGCAGACACGATTTATCCCTGTCACACAATTGTACTAAATATACATTCTGAGATGGTTCATAAAATTCCTAATTGACTTTAGAGGTTAGGCGTCGAAACAAATAAGGGGATTTGACAGCACCTCAATAATTTGTTTCGTTACTTATGCAAATCGTTTAGCGACATGGATTTCTTTGGAATATTAATGTTTACTGAGTGGTATAACTCAACTGTTTAAAATATTTACCACCAATAAATTAAAATGATTGTTTCGAAAATGTATGGTGCTCAAACTAATGCGTTACCAGTTAAACAAGGGTTTCATGCTAATGAATAACTATTTAAATTTTATTAACAATTTTTGTACGACCCCGACATGCATACTTATTTCAAACTAACTGTCATGTGTAAAACGAATCAGCACAAATTCCCAACTTTCTTTAGGACTGTCAAAACTTAGAATTCTGCAAAAATATCTGTTCTAAAAAATTGTAAAATAGTCTTACGATTGGTACAGAAGAAATCGCGAAATTTCTTAATGAGGTGTATTAGATTTATTCACATTTGTTTAGCCTTAATGAGAAAAGTTTGAGAAAATTTTGAAATGAACATCATTTGCAGAGTAAACCAGATTTACCTAAGCATTTCTATATCTGTATCCTTTGAAAGATGAAGATATGTTTTTAAATCCAGATGAAACATCAGACATATTAAAAACATGCTAATATAAAAAGTTGTATAATTAATAATAATCTCGTTAAATAAGGTTTCTGAATTCACAAAAATGTTCATTGAACTTATGTGGGATCTAATTACATTATACATAATTAATGAGTCTTCCACAGTTCCTGTAAGACGCAACTAAAATTTGTCATTTGTAAATTAGGAACTCATATCTATCAACATCGTTTATGATAAAATGGGAAATGATGGCAGATGTTGATACAATTTCACGGTTCAGCAGAGACATAAGCAAAATATGCCAAATGATAGACGTGTGTCTAATTCTACTCCTAAACGAGTCGATTTCTATAAAAAGGAGTCACTAGAATAAATTATTACATAAAAGCTCAATCTGGGATTTTACCCTTTGGCCAAAAATGCAATCAATTGATCAATGATTTTTGCAAAAATATAAAGAACAAATATATTTAGAAAAATGACGAAACATTTTAGCTTCTCACTGCAGCAGTTTGGAATATTTGATCGATCTAATTATGTGTAGATATGTGAGGCGTGATGAATATCTCAAGTGATACATTCTATTCATGAGCATATAAAACAAAAACGAATTGGATTGAAAATATCCATAGGTTTAGAAGACTACTTTTGTTAAAATTTTATTTTATAAGAAATTATAGAAGCTTGAAAGAATCTGATTCGAGAAACAATTATCGATGAAAATAAAGTACACCTTTACAAGAATAATAATTTACGCAATTAGTTTATAATGTTAAGCTTTGTTTCATGAATACATGGTTTGAAACCGAGCGACTTTAGGAGCGAGTTTTCAGGTTTGTACGAATGCAATAAAGCAACATTGTAAACGAGTTGCATTAGCTAATTTTTTGTACAATAGCGTAATAAATTTATAAGATAATCAAACTTAACTTGTCGAAAACACTCTCTTCTGACGTCTGTGCGAGTATTTGACATCTGTGCTAGAAAACTGTGGTCGGCTGTTCCCTTTACCTTTACCCCCCCCCCCGATTGTCTCGCTCTGATTGACTGAATATGTCATGATGCAATCATTCTTGCCGTAAAATGTTAATACGTCATCATTTGTGCCGTAAAATGCCGGATTATGAACGATTTCATGCAACAGAACAGATTGTTTATAATGCTGGTATACAAAAAAATGTATCAACGTTATTTTTTTCCAAGAGGCCTAAAATCTTTTGTACATATGTACTTTTACGGGCAAGATGAAAATATATGGAAAAAATAAAATTCGCCTGTACGGTAATTTTTCCCCTCAAACTTTTCGAAGGTAGAGATAAGTTGGTCTAAACGACCCCAGAGAGCAATACGAAATTTGCTGGAATCGTCCAGAGAGACGTCGAGAATAAACTGATACGCCCGTCCAGCAGCTTACATCGAACCAGGGTGCAAAGGCCATTATCGGTGAATTATGTATGAGCTCGCGAGGCTCACGAGCGGGAAAAGAAGAGGAGAGAGAAGAAAAAAGACACCGAAAGGCCTCAAAATTCAGGTTTGACCACGGAAGTTGTACGTGGTCGTTATGAAGTAACGGTGAGAAGCCGTATTTGGCGAGTGGTGAGAGACCAGAAACTCCGACAGAAGGGGCTAGACAGACAGTAAATGTGAGAAAAGGATGGAGTATCTAGGTGAAAACAGAAAAAAGAGATTAAGGACAGTACAGGTGACAAAATCCCTTGCACAAATCTGTATGGCAGGAGGTTGGTTTAATTGCACCGAAAATGGTTAAGACACAAACTCATAATCGAAAGTTCTCAAATTTTCTATTCAAACGTTTTTTAAATTTTATTTATTGTAACTCAATATAATTGTGCCAATAAACACAGTGCTGAAAAAAAAACAAGGGATGCTTCAGAAAGGAAATTCCCTTTTAAACACAATGATGAATATTTTAAGAACACAAAATTGTTTTAAAGTTGGTTTCCTGACGTACAACTGCGACAGTATTTAAATATTCTAAGGTATCTAATGTACAATATTCTAATCTTAAACATAATGCAGAAATAATATAGAAGGGTTTAAATTTACAGAGGTACTGCGATAAGGGGAGATGTAGAACAGATAGCGTAAAGTTTGCATGTATGTTATTTTTTTAATAACGAGTTTTACATTTTAGGTGAAAGTTTGTAACTTGGAACAGGAGGAACAGAGTAAAAGAATTCAAGAAAAAGTTGCAAATGCAAGAGAGTTTGAATAGTTTGTGCCACGGTTTGTTGCAACGACTTGTTTTTGGAGCGATAGTCAAAAGGAAGATCCGTTCGGCACTTGAATGCATAGGGAAGCAGGGAAGTAGAGCTCACAGGGTGGTGATGTAGCTCCGTGGTGATGGAACACGGGGTGGTGATGGTTTTTTTTTTTAATTTTATTTTATTTTATTACTTGAATGACTAATACATGGTTCAGTGATATTACTTTTTCACATGTAGTTTTTCTGGCTTACATTTAACCTAACCTAAAAACTATTTCTAATCTAACTACAAAATTGGTTAAGAATACTCATTGAGCACCTACGCTTAGTTAACGTCTGAGAATATATTGAGGAAGGTATGTAGAGGATGTCTGTTGCGGATTCGGGTCGGAAATTCGTAAAGTGTGGCTAGGTTGTAGTGGGCTATTTGGTTTATTGAGGATATATTTGAGTAGAAATTGTTGGAGAGATGAGCGATATGATGATTGATGGTTGGTAAATGTAATTCTCTGTGTAGTTGATCATTTAAAATGAACCATGGGGCGTGAGTGGCTAATCTTAAGAATTTGTTTTGCATTATTTGGATTTTATTGATGTTTGTCTGTGAAGCGTTCGTCCAGATGGGGCAAGCGTATAGCATTAGAGGTCTGATTATTGTCTTATACAGGGCGATGGCATTGTTTAAGGAGAGACTGCTTTTGTGATTTAGTAGTGGTTTTAGTTGAATTAATTTGATTTTGGTTTGTTGAATTTTCGTTGCTATGTGAGATTTCCAGGTTAATCTTGTGTCGAAGTTTAGTCAAGTATTTAACAGTTCAGGGTCCAGGGAATTGTGTTGTTGTTAATTTGGAGTGGGGTGGGTGTGGCGAATGTTCTGAGAGAGAATATTTTGGCTGTTGATTTTGACGGATTAAGCTTGATTTTCCATTTTAGAGACCAATCTTCAATGTTTTTCAGATGCATTTGAATTTTATTGCAAATGTGACTTACTGAATGGTGAGACATGAAGATGGCAGTATCGTCAGCAAATTGTGCGATAAGTGTGTAGGGAGAGGTAGGTATATCAGATGTGTATATGTTGAAAAGGGTGGGTGAAAGGGGGGAACCTTGGGGAAGTCCTGCTTTTATTCTGCGGGGGTTGGAAACATGCTTTTCGACAGTTACGGTAAATGTTGTCTGTTATGAAACTTTTGATGATTTGTAATAAATAATTTGGCGTTCCTATAGATTTTAGTTTATATATTAAGCCTGGGTGCCAAACTCTGTCGAAAGCCTGTGAAATATCCAGGAAGGTGGCTACTGTGTGTTGTTTGTTCTGGAAGGCTGTGTGGATGTGTTCGGATATTCTAAGTAGCTGGTGTGATGTGGATAATTTATTGATGAAGCCAAATTAATGTTTTGGTATGGACTGGGTTATGTTTAGATGGTTGTTAATTCTTTTTAGTATTATTTTTTCTAAAATTTTGGATAGGGATGGGAGGAGACTGATTGGCCTATAGCTTTCGGTATTGTTATGGTTTTTATGAGGTTTGGGTACGGGGATTATTTCGGAATTTTTCCAAATAATTGGGAAGTATCCGGTTCTCAGAATTGAGTTGTAAATATTGTTAATGTAGGCTATTGCGGGGTTAGGCAAGTTTTTTAATATAACATTACTAATTTTATCATGGCCAGGTGCTTTTTTAAGAGGGAGATTTTTAATAAAGTTTTTGATTTCATTTGGGGAACTATATTTTATTCTATGTGGGATGTTATAATTGGGTGCAGATACCGATTGTGTTATATCCATGTGATCGGAATGTGTGGGAGTACTATTAGGGGTGAATGATTGCTCAAAGTGATCTGCCAGAGCTTCTGCTTTCTCTGCTGGTGCATACTTTTTGCCTGTAGGTGTGTTTAGCGGTGGTATAATTGTTTTCTTTTCAGAACATTTTTGGTGAACTGCCAAAGAGAATTGTTTCTTGTACTCAGTGATTGAATTAGTTTATTATACGTTGAGTGGTTAAAATCTATTATTGCTCTTTTCGTTATTGTAGTGAATAAGTTCAATTCTTTTTTCACTTGAGTCGATTTTGTTATATTCCATAGTCTTCTGGTTTTATTTTTAATTTTAATTAAGTTAAGTATGGTCTTGGGTAGTTTTGTGTTGGGTGTTTTTGAGACGTATGGAGGCTTATTGTCTTGCAGGGACTTGACTGTGTGATAATTAGGTTATTTAATCGTGTAATTCAGACCTGCACAGCATTTTGCACTTTCACTGTCCTCAGGAGCTGCGTGCGGGTAACTCGGGTGCAAATGAGAAAATCGATAAAGGGTGGGGATGAGACCTAATCTAGGAGTGGGGACCACCAATCAGAATGCGCAATTCGAAAGATAGCGCGTAAATTTAAAGAACAATCGGCAAGAACATGACGGTTATATACAGTTCAAATAATATTGTATTTTGTATTATATTGCAAATGTTTGTTCTCGGTATATGACAGGGCGAAATATGAAACTACAACGAATTATACATATTAGATTTCGACAGCAAGTATTATAATTGCTTGAAGGGCGTATAATGTAATTCGCTTTGCTACGATGTAATCACAAATTTAGTGTTGTGCTAAACACAAAATTTTGATACCGAATTGTTTTTGTTTGATGATTACAGCAATAAACTATTTTATTAACTATGTTTAAAATGAATAAGACGGTTCTCTCAAAGCAAAAACATATTGTTCTTAAAAAAGTCATGATTATTTTCTGTTCTACTGACAAGAGTGTAGAGTCGTTTACGAGATCGTATAAAAATATAAAGCCCGTTGCATTCTATTTAACCAATACCCATGATTATCTTATGATTGTCCGTAACATATCGTCACAGAACTTTACTCGTTGATCTCTTTTATTCAGTTTCATAATGGGGAAAATGGTCACAAATGTGCTGTTAAACATTACCCTTCTTGAAATTACCACATATTCTATTTTTATGTCAATCTTGATGTGAGAGATTGCTCTCATGATTTTGTTCATTTTTCTATGATTTGCAGATTATAACATTCCTGGTGAACAATCAATTATTAAATTGCAATTTTATGTTAGAAATAATTAAATAATATTTTTCTAATATATAAGCATATATTTTAAAGCAATAGCTTTAAAATAATGCTTAAGAAGCAATGACCACGTTATTTTCTTTAAAAAATTAGAAAATGAAGATACATATAGTGGTGGATACAAAGGTGAATATACAGTAGTGCACAGAACGTAAACAGTGAATTATGACCCTGGTAACTTGAAATACTAGACATAATCCATTTAAACAAATATGCATTTAATTTTGAAGCATGGATCATTTTTACACGCCCAGGCATTCAATCTACGCGCCGCGTCATGCTACGTCAGACTTCTCCCCTCCCCGCAAAGCTTCCTACTCCCCACTACTTGCACTTTCGGCGCTGCCACGGGCAGACGATCGGCTCCCAAGTGCAGAATGCCCGCGGGAGCAGGCGTTGTGCAGGTCTGGTGTAATTGATTGTTCGATTTCCAGTGGGGTATTTAACGTTTTAAATTGTGGCATTTTATTAATGATTATTTTTTTTAATGTTTTCCAGTTAATTCGCGTGTTTAATGAGTGGGTGGGGTTATGTGAGGGGGAAAGTTGCTGGGTTGAAATGATAACAGGAAGATGATCAGAATCCAATTCAAATAAGGCAGAACTATAGAATTTGATTTGTGAGTTAGTTATTACAATATCCAGAATATCCGGAAATTTGTTTTGGTCGTGAGGGTAGTATGTTGGTTCAGGGGGAGGGATTAGATGTAGTTTTAAATCTGATATAATTTTATACAATTGTAATCCAGCGGTATTGGAAGTTCTACAGCCCCAGTGAACGACCTTGGAATTGAGATCTCCGACAAGTATTGTGGGGGGTGTTTTGTTGGAATAGTAATCCAAATTGGTACTATGAATTTTGATTTTAGGAGGTTTGTAAGCTGCTATGAGAGTTATTATTCTGTTGTCTAGTGGAAATTTAATGGCTACTGTTTCTATTCCAGGGGTATGGGGTAAATTACTTTGGATATAAGGTATAGATTTTTCGATCAGAATTAAAACACCGCCTCCATTTGAGTTTATTCCGTCTGATCTATGATTATTATATCCAGGAATTTTGAATGTTTCATTTGGTTTTAAATGTGTTTCGGTGATACATGCTAATTTAATTTCTTTGGCTTTTAGGAAGTATGATAATTCTGCTTTCTTATTGTTTATGCCGTTGGCATTCCAATTTAGTATATTTAGTTTGTTATGGTGCTGTAGAGCCATGATTATTATTAAAGTATGATGACATGAGGTTTGTATATTGCTGATGATTGCTGGGATGATTGAGTTAATTATATTTACGATATGAGTTGTGATGGAATTTATTAGGGAGTGTATGAATGAATTATTATTATTGTTATTATTATTATTATTATTATTATTATTATTATTGCTGGCGTTTATGTTGTTTGGTGCTTGTTGAAATCAATATTTGATGTAGGCTCCTCATCGTAACTGTTTATTTTGGCATAAAGCTTTTTCGGCCGCATTGCGGCCATCTTTATGCCAAAATATTTTATGCCAAAGCTTTATGCCAAAATAAACAGTTACGATGAGGAGCCTACATCAAATATTGATTTCGATGATAGCATCGTAAATGCCACACCATTTCCTACTATTCCTACTATTGGTGCTTGTTGGTTATGTAGATGAAGTGGATTCGGATTAGAGGCTGTTGTTGGAGCGAAAGTAAAGTTAGGGATGCTGTTTGTAGGTGGGAGGTTGGAAAATTTTGATGAAGTAAGCGAAATGAGGTGTTGTTGTTGGGTCTGGTTCTGGGGCTGATTGGTTGTGAAGTTTTAGGTAGAGGTGCTACATGAACATTTTGAGAAGCGCTTTTTACTGAGCGTAGGTCTTCACTATGAGTTCCTTTAGGGGGGTGGGGTTGAGTTAGCTTTTTGTAGAACGGGCAATCGTCAGATCGAACGTCTGCCCGATGTGGCCCATTGCAGTATTTACAAAAAGGGGTGAGCATTTTATTTGGGCAATTTACCGAATAGTGGTTTTGTGAGCAGTAGATACAGGCTAATGTATGATTACAATTATTTCGGGTATGACCAAAGTCTAAACATCTTAAACATTGCACTGGACCTTTGATTCTGCGTCTTTCTTCAGCTTTCACTTTTAAGTTGCAAATTTCCTCTATTTGTAATACAAAGTCTATGCTTTGCTGGCCGTTAAACTCGGCCGCTACCACTGGTATAGGAATGTTATCTTTGTGGAGTCTTGTGACACTGATTAGCGAAGGGCACTTTTCTTTGACATCCTCGTAGATCTCCTGCAGTGATAATGAATGATGAACATTTTTAAATACTATGGAGAACTTTTTATTAGCGGGGTCTTTATAAGTGTGAAAACTTCTTTTAGTATTTAACAGATATTTAATTGTTTTTCTGAAGTCAGGTACTGTTTTAAACATTAGCTTTATTCTGTTGTTTATTACATTCGAGGTGAATTGATTTGAAATATTGTTTTTGATTTCTCTATTAAACTCTGATAAGTTTGTTATGTTATTCACATAAATTGGTGGAATCTTGACATTTTCGTCTTGGGTTGGGGTGATGTTTATATAATTAAACCTGGGATCAGGGTCGTTTAGCTTTTCTAAGGGGGCATATCTATTACTAATTGGCACTGCATAAACACTGTTAGCACTGTTGACTGGTTTTTTAGGGGGATGTTCATTTTCATCAGAGTCATTGAATGATCTCTTACCGCTATTTGACGCACTGTCTGCGATTTCCTTGTTTTCATTCACTTGATTAGCTACGCCTCGGGCTGCATCTCTGGCAATTTGTTGAGTACTGACCTTAGTAGCGCCGCTAGTCATTAGTTCCTGAATTTCTGGAATTGCAGTTTCCTGTACTCCCTCGTGCGGCGGATGTTGGTTGAGATTAACATATTGAAGAATCATGTTGCCTTGTTGAGTAGCACCGATGTGATGTTCATCGTGGGATGTTGGTGTCGAGATGAATGTGGTGTCCATGGCGCCGTCTGTGTTATACAGAGTGGCCATGGCCCTGGCTATGCTTTGCCCTAGGCCAGGGCAGCTGGATGCTGGTTCACATGCAATGGTTGATGTATTTAGTGCTGCGATTAGTAGCACTAATAATTGCCACTCCAGATACTAGAAGCACGTTATACACTTTGCACTTCGGTTAGTATAAACAAGCCTTAACGGCAGACACTTCACTGTTCGGAACAGAGCTGAGCGCGATGTGTACTCCGCGACGGCTCGAAGCGAACTGGTGTTGATGGTGATGGTGATGGGATGGTGCGCTGAAGGACTGGTGAGAGCTGTCCATAATTGATTGATTAGTGATTCCGGCCGCGTCGACTTCGAAGATCATTAGTCCCGTAAATGTAGTGCAAGCGTTTTCCTCGAGTGATAGCGATGATCTCCCCCCCTGGATGGTGAGTTCGGCGACGAGATCAGCTAACGGGGTTTCCCTTAATGAGGTATCTCTCACTAGCGGGTCACCGATGAGACAAGCCCACCCAGCCGGGACACGTTCTAATCCCCCGACCGGTCTCCCGGCATGTGTGGGAGTGTAGTACTTGTAAGTGTAAGTGTTTGTAAGTAAGAGATGAGGATAGGGCAAGGAAGAGGAAGGAAAAATCGCACGCGGTCCGTGGGTCGTTTTGTTAGGGAAAGGCTCCGGCATTCGCCTGGTGTTGATCTATACAGCCACAGAAAACTACCGATCAGAACTGTTGGGCACTAGAACCGACTTAGAGGCGCTGCAATGATATCAGTTGATATCACTGATTTCTCAGTCCTGATTTCTCAGCCCTGATTTCTCAGGCCATAAATTTTGTATCGCAAATTTGGAGCATTTTGAATACCTTTTGTCCCTCACGTAACGCACCTAAACGCACGCATGAATAATAATCCTAAATAATTATGTAACGCTTGCGACACCCCTGTTTAAGTAATTAGTGGTGCTAAAACAACACGTAATTTTTCCCCCATATTTTCACGCAAAATAAGGCGAAAAATACTCAAATTTTTGAAAAATTGTTCATGACTATACAGCAAAATATATCTTTAAGAAACACGTTTCATTTTGGAAAAAAATCTCTATCTTTAATATTTTTGTTGTAGGAACACTCCGAAAAAAGTTTGAACTTTTGCAATTTTCGAAATATCAGGGTTTTCAATGAAGATCACACCTGCACCATTCTCTTAAAGGTCCTTCACACTATTCAACAACAAAATATAATGAAAACGATGGCGCCATTCTTTGGACATTTTTGAAAAAAATCCCAGGGGTTCATGTAAATTACCTCCCAAAACTAAAATATCTGTTTCAAATTCAAGGGGCCGCGACATCAAACAGGTCAATTGGGGGTTATCAGTTTTGAAGAAAATCGAATGAAAGGTTTAGCCACTAGCATTCTTCACTGTTGAATAGACAGACTGACGTTTTGCTCTCATTCGATTTTTCGGTAACAAGGACCCACAAAACATGAATTATGGTTGCACTATGTGTTAAAGATATAAATTTAGCATCTGAATTTATCCACTTATTCGTTACCAGGCCGTGTAATAAAAACTTTTCTGCCGAAAATTGGCCGTTTTTTTTGTGCAGCATTAAGTAATTTTCTCTCTACTCATAAGTTTACAGCCCCAATTTAATTGGATTCTAGAATGAACTATACATCAGTTATTAATACTTTTTAGGAAATCTAACATATTTAACTAGTATTCCAATTACGAACAAGTATTTATATTTATTTTAACAATTTTATACATCTCAACTTTTCAATTTATTTGTATACTTAAAATGGCATGTTAATATTTCATTCTTTTAGTAAAAGACTGAATAATTATTTTAGAATATGTTGAAAAATTACAAAAAAAAATATCACACCTAACACTAACGTACCACCCTTTACCCGTATGTAACGCAAAGTAACACCGAGCGAATTGTCTCAGTGGCGAATGCGAAGTAGTTGTCTGAGTCCCGGGATGACCCTCGCTCATCCAGGCGAATGCTGAGATAGTTCTGCTGAATGAAGCAGTGCTTGTGATCATGTGACTTCTACCGGCAAGACCGAGAAAAGACGCGAAATGCCGTGACATATTCCATCGCGAAGATGGGATTTGAGTGGCCTTGAGGGTCGCTCTTAGAAAAATCGCCGTATAACTGAATTCGTTAACTCAGTGTTGTGAACGAAGGTTATACGACTTTGAGACATTGCGGTTTCCTTGTTGGGTGACCAGGATCTAACGGCGGCGAGGCCTATCGCCCGTGACATATAAAGGCTAAATACAAATACAAACTAGAGTAACGTTGCCTCAAAGCCATCCCCCTGTTTGGCGTTACGTAATTTACCAACTACCCCATGCGGCGACATAGCCGAAAACGGACTCGGTCGGGGACGTATGGACAAGGGCGGGGGGTAGCTGGCCCCGGATGCTGTACGGGGCAGCGGGGGAGAAGCAAGCGAGAAGCGGAAGGTGGGGGCAGGGGGCGGGGGCGGGGGCGTGGGAGTGGGATGTGAAGGCGGAGTGATTGTGTGCCTCGAGGAACCTCACTTACGCAACAGCTTCCGCCAGCGATCGATGTGGAGGGGAGATGCCGATAACAAAGGAGCCTCACGTCCCCGTCGCCACCCTCCTGCCCCCCACTGGCCCGCTCTTTGTCCAATTTATCTTCTAGTATCACGGCAGTTTTTTTTTAAACGCGCGCTTTAGCATCACAGTAAATTCGTCGCAACAATGAAAAACCAGTATTCCTTGAGACAAACGCATTTAGTCCGTAGCCAAATTGTTGGCGACACGACACATATTCTTCTTCTTCTTCTTCTTCTTCTTCTTATTATTATTATTATTATTATTATTATTATTGTTGTTTGTGAATTGGCCGTCTAGGACCACGCGGACTGCACTCACCGAGGATCAGTTACATTTATTGCGTGGGAAGTGTATGCGACTCCTTTTATTTGGGGGGGGGGATCAACATTATGGTGGATCCAATTTTTATCCCGCAGGGTTGCTAGTTCTGGAGGGAAGAGACATGGAATGATAACGAATGATAATAAATGAACGACACACACAATCGTACACAAACACACCCATGAGCGAGGCGGGACTAGAACCCGCTATCCTTCCGTCTGAGATCGCCACGCCTTAGTGATCTCGGCTACCCTGATAGGCAAATAATAAAAATAATAATAATAATAATATAGTAGTATTAATAATAATAGTAATAATAATAATTATAATAGTGCACCTACAATCAATTTACACAATGCATTTTTGTATTAATCATGACAATATAACCAAGTCCCCTCCCCCAACCTCCTTCTCCCTATGTTATACTCGAGCCTTTCTCGTTAGTGCACGTTTTTCCGACACACCTTGCATTTAAGAAGGACGTAAGTCGCAGCGCTTTGGGCTGTTGGAACGTTCCTCACTGATGACTTGCTGCCCAAGGTATCGTGGTTTACGACATGTGCTTGACGCGGCAGCGTAACTTAAAATTGGAAAAGTATATTGCCGAGCAATTTACCGCGGAGAGGCAGCAAACTTCAGCAGAAATCAGAGCAGATCCCTTCAAACACGTTACTCCAGGACCCCCGACCTCTGAATTAAAACATTCGCTTCATCAATACACATTACATTCTTTAAATTTATCTATGATTAATTCTCGCATGTAAACTGCACGGGTTGATTTATAAGAGGAGTAGATTTCAAACATTACTATCATTGTTTCTCAAGTGAATTTTTTGTCGTATTATTTGGTCACTACAATCTCATTTTCGATTATGTCTGAAATAGTTTTCAAATTACAATTTTCCTTTTCAACTTCGAAAATTAAATTATTTCGTAATATTACAACAGAAGAGCAGCTAAACTACTAACTTCACACAGTAGCAATGCGTTTCTGTAATTCCAAATATTGTCATCGAATGACGTAGTGCATGAAGTGTGAATATCGTCTGTTAACACATGTGCAGATATTCATTTTTCAATTTTTGCAACTTCTGTCATTTAAAAAAGTCAGTATTAAGCGAGAAAAGAGTTAAATATTTTTTCAATAATTTTCGCTAGAGAGCTTGCTCACTATTGTTTCGTTTGTTTAAATCAACAAGTACTGCAGAATACAATCATTCCTTAAGATGAAATGCGTTGGGTAAAGGAAGAAGCGCCGCTCCCGTTCAAAACCATCTCATTTTGAGGCGTGTCCTTCAAATATTATTCCAGCCACTTGTATTCAAGTGAGAGCGTAGGCTTCCGCGGACGGACCCAGTATATAGCTGCTTGGGTATCCGGTAGAGGCACAGGTAGTATCCGGTCCAAGACGCAGGTACCAACGTTTCGGCCGCCATTCTGCGACCTCCATCACGGCGTAATAATGCATAGTAATGAAGGTCGCAGACTGGCGGCCGAAACGTTGGCACCTGTGCCTTGGACGTAGCGTCTCCCGGCTAGCCAAAATAGCTTATATTCAGTTACTATGCTACATCTTTAATTGAGAGTGTCAGTCATTCAAATGCTACTTTAAAATATTTACTACTCGTATATTAAATCAGAGCCTCGTGGCTAGCTCTTGGTCAGTGTGCTCACTTTCCTCTACGCGGTCGCGGATTCGATTCGCGGTCGAGGCAAGACTATAGTGTGCGTTTTTCTTGCTATGTCCCCGAATTATGTTGATGTGTGACGATGAGAAAATTAATTTCTCAGATTGAGAAGACCGGAATACGGCGTGGGGATGTTTACGTGCTAACCACACGTACCCCCTTAATCCATGTCCGCGAGGCAGAGACATCGCCAGTAGGCCTGAGCTCGTTCACGGGCTTCACGCGTAGTACATACATATTAAATCAGATAAAATTTATAAAATGAGTTATCTTTTTCCATTAGTAGAAACACATTTTTTTTAGTTATGAAATGAGATTTACGATTCATTTAAAGAATTTGTATGTCTAAAGTAAATATTTTAAATGAAACAAATATTTTTAGACTAACAAAAACATTTCAATTTCATGCTTCCCCCCTTTAGAACACGGAGGTTCATACGCACCCGTAAACGAAAGCTCCCGTGCGCTGTCTGCGCCTCCTTTTGCTTTTTGCCTTCTGCTTCTGTCGCTGCGGTCGATTGCCCGCCCCTCGTCCTGGGAGGCGTCAAAAGTCTCGCAAGAACTTCCCCGGGGCGCAGCGGCAGGGGAGGACGCGGCGCGGGGGTGAGGCGGGAGGCGTCGGCACTTGCTGTGGAAGAGGGAGGCGTGGATGAGGCAGGAGCAAGAAAGAAGCAGGTGGAGACGGAATGAGAAAGAGAGGTGGCTCAGGACATTAATTGACCCCAATGCAGTGCGTCTGGCCGAGAGGTCCTAGAGGCCCGATGGTGGCAGGATTTGCAATACTGGCTACGTAGCTAGGTCAAATGCAGTCGCTGTCTGGAAGAGAATTCTAAGGGCCGGCTGCTCTGATCGGTAGTTTCCCGTGGTTCCTCCAATCAACACGAATGCGGGAAGGGGTACCCTTCCACTCCGGGAGCCGGGCCACGGACCATGCGCGATCTTTCCTTCCTCTTCGTTGACCTATTCTCACCCCTTACTTACTTCCCCTTACGTTACACTAACATACACTATACTATACATGGCGAGAAACTGGTCGGGAACTTAGAGCTTGTCCCAGCTGGCGCAATGCACAGTTGGTGAGAGATACCTTATTGGGGAAAACCCACTGACGGTAGGTCGGTGTCGGATCTCACCAACCAGCATGGAAAGTTCACCGCCATGTTTTGAAGAAAAAACATACATTTCAATTACGGAACTAATGGCTTTAGCAGTTGACGCGCCCGGAATCACTAACCAATCACTCAAATTGGAAGGGAAGGAACATTAAAAAGGACAGAAACGAAGGCACAAGTGAGGCGGAAAGGGTGAGGAGATGTGGAGGTGGATGGGAGAGAATTGAGAGTGGAACCGGGTGCGTGAGCGACTTGTAGGGGCGAGGAGTAGTACCGGGAAGAGGGGCCGGGAGTGGGGGTGCAAGCGGGAGCGACAATGGAAGGCTGAGGGGAGAGTAGGGAAAGGGGTATGGGAACGAGAGCGAGAATGGGAGGCTGGGGCGAGAGCAGGGTAAGGGGTGTGGAAGAGAGAGCGAGAATGGAAGGCTGGGGCGAGAGCAGGGTAAGAGGTGTGGGAGCGAGAATGGGAGGCTGGGGCGAGAGCAGGGTAAGGGGTGTGGCAGCGAGAGCAGGGTAATGGGTGTGGGAGCGAGAGCGAGAATGGGAGGCTGGGAGGAGAGCAGGGTAAGGGGTGTGGGAACGAGAGCGAGAATGGAAAGCTGGGGTGAGATCAGGGTAAGGGGTGTGGGAGCGAGAGTGAGAATGGAAGGCTGGGGCGAGAGCAGGGTAAGGGGTGTGGAAGCGAGAGCGAGAATGGAAGGCTGGGGCGAGAGCTGGGTAAGGGGTGTGGAAGCGAGAGCGAGAATGGGAGGCTGGGGTGAGAGCAGGGTAAGAGGTGTGGGAGCGAGAGCGAGAATGGATGGCTGGGGCGAGAGCTGGGTAAGGGGTGTGGAAGCGAGAGTGAGAATGGGAGGCTGGGGGGAGAGCTGGGTAAGAGTATGGGAGCGAGAGCGAGATTGGAAGGCAGGGGCGAGAGCAGGGCAAGGGCTGTGGGAACGAGAGCGAGAATGGATGGCTGGGGGGAGAGCAGGGCAAGGGAGCGAGAGCGGTGGGGGCAGCAAGAGCGGAAGGAAGTGCGGGAGTGGGGGTGGAAGGTGGCTCGGGTGCGAAAGCTGGTTTCGGGTGGCTCGGGTAGGAGGGCAGGAAAGAGTTGGAGGGGGCGGGAGCCGAGGAGGGTGAGGCGGCGCGCAGAGCGGCGGCGGAGCGGAGGGTGCGTGTCGCGTCGAGCGATGCAATATCCGCCCTCGCACGACACGAGCGCTGAGGCCGGCCGGCGGCGATGGAGGGACGGCGAGGACGGCCGAGTTGGCGGCGGCGGCCAAGTTGCAGACCGAGAGGACAGGGTGGCGAAAGAGGCGTCGCGACGGAACGAGGGTGGCGGTCAGAAAGGATCTGGAGAATGCTCTGAAGTAAATGCAGAGAGAGGTAAGGAAACGGAAAAAACTTAAGTCGAAATGAATATTTTATTTTCATTTCGTATAATTACGTGATTCGAAGTTAAAAGTGTGCATTTGCTTGTTGTTGTAATGCGTATGATTATGCATACTTAATAGAATTGTTCATTACATACATTAAGAAAAATCACTGCGGGAATGTTATGTACATTTTATTTACCAAAATGTGTATACCAATATTCGACGTTCTTTGAAACACTGTTAAACTTGTTGCAATATTTTAGTGTTACAAGTGAGAAAGGGTCCATCATTTTAATTGGCAACAACTGGAAATTGTTTGGAGTTACACCATTCATTATAAGTTAACATGCCTCTCCTCTACCCTACTGCTATGGAAGGAAAACAACTCCGAAGATCTAAACGATGTCGGGCAGATGATGAAGAATTCCTGGCCACTGTGCCTGCGTTGGAGTTGAGAAGTAGGGCAGCGAAGGGATGCGGGCCAGCGATCATGAATCTTACGAGAGCCGCGACGGCTCCGCTTGACAAGGGCGCTCTCCAAACACCCTCATGCGAAGAGCCAGCAGCGGATGCCTATGGGGAAGAGAGAGAGAGAGAGAGAGAGAGAGAGAATGGGCAAGCGAGGTTGGTAGGCAATAGACAGAAGGGCAGTAGGTTGATTGATTGTTCGGGATTCCGGGTGCGTCAACTACTGCAGTCATTAGTCCCGCAAGTGTAGTGCGTGTTTTTTCTTTCGGATATGACTAATATTTCCTCGCGAGATCCGGCGCCGACCTATCGTCGACTAGCGGGGTTTCCCCCCAACCAGGTACCTCACACGAGCGGGGCACCGCCCCAGCCGGAACAAGCTCTAAGCTCCCAACCGGTCTCCCTGCATGTGTGGTAGTGTAGACTATGTTAGTGTGTGTGTGTGTGTAAGGGGTGAGGATATGACAAGGAAGAAGAAGGAAAGATCGCGCGCGGTCCGTGGCCCGTTTGTTACGGTACTTCTCCGGCATTCGCCTGGTGTTGATCGAAGGAACCACCGAAAAATGTCGATCAGAGCAGCCGGCCGCTAGAATTCTCCTCCAGACAGCGACTGAATTCGACCTTGCTGACAAGCTAGTGTCGAAAATCCTGCCGCCGTCGGTACTAGGGCCTAAGACCTCCCGGTCAGAGGGACTGCAGTGACATCAGTTGCACTGACCCATCTCTCCCGGTGAAGGGCAGGGGGGCTTCTAGATTTTCAGTTTCTCTATGACCATTTAATAATATACGGATTCCTGCTTCATGTTTAATCAACGAATGGCATCGATTACACACACTGCGGATTTCAGTTCGGAATCCATGGTCTGTTGACCAATCACATTCCTAGAATTTTTGGAATCTATGGGCAGAATCATACTCTCTTTGCAATTCACGCTTCTTTTGAATCGCGGTAGACAAGTGAATGATTTCGCAGTTTCATGTACGTAACCTAGACATTGTTGTACTCATATTTATCGTTATGTTTCGCATTGATCATTCAACAGTTAATGAATCTTGAGGTCAGCGAGGGACTATGAAATTTGCACACACCCTTCTATTTAGGAAATAGCGAATTCGACAACTCTACAACTATAATTATTATTTCAATTACAATTATTTCAGATTTATTACGTAACTTATATTACAGCACTGTTTGATGTAGGTAATACTTGTACTTGACTTTCAAATAAAACAAAATCTGTTCAAAATCTATCTGAATATTTCAAGTTTGTAGAGAACGTATATTCTTCTACTCATATATAATGACTATTAGTCACTTGTAGAAATTTCGACACTCACTCCTACGTCGCTCGTGTCGCAGATATTAACTCAAACAACATTAGCCATCATTATGCGCTTGTCGAAGAATATATTATTTTATCTTATAATGAAGACGGAAACGCTGATCTGAATTTGTGAAACACAAAGGGAGCAGATGCATATTTATGTGTATTTAGCGCAGGAAGGAAAATGGTAGTTGTTGGAAACAATGAGTGGGTAGGATGTCGCGTAAGACGCAGACTGCTGCTGCGGTCAAACTTCAGAAAGGTTCTGTAAACCTGGTATTGAGAACTGATTTGCTGTTTCTGGATGCTGGAGAGTGTGTTTTCAGAATATGATACGCTGTATTGGTTCGCGACTCTTAGTGAGAAAGCGTCGGAAGGTTTATTACGAAAAATCGTCGTGCCGAGTCATGCATTTTTAAATCATAATTTGTCACTGAAAATTAGAAACTATGAGCTTTATTGCCTCTTGGAGATGTTTTACAAATAAAGAGTTTTCAAAATTAATAAAGATAAATGCCTATTTAAATTTTCATATAATGCATATATTGCTTCATTAATCAAACACCTAGTTGTAAAAACAATACAGTTTCACATATTTAAGTTTCACAAAGTTTTGTGAACGTTAATACATATCTTCATGTCACCATTCAAACTATGAAATGATAACTGAAACATGAAATGGTTTTAATTATCTAGGCCCATGTGAAATTTCAAATTTTGTAAATTAATTTTAACTTAATCGTCGAAGAATATTTGAATTTTTCGACTTAATTTTACATACATTTTTCGTACCCTTTTCTGACCACCTATACTTCTGACTGAAAACACCACAAGAATTAAATCTCCAAATATACAATAGAACATTGAAAAAGGTCACATTTTGAAGAATAGTTTAGAAACAATTCGCCCTCACCTGCCCCCATTCATGTCTATACATATCCTCTGTCTACCTGTCCCCAACTTTCCGTCGTCATTTGATTGTATGTTCTCACCTGTTCCCAAACGCAGGCACTCAAAATGTTCTTCTCAAACTCTCAACAAAACTCGTTGCTCTCTAGGGAGACAAAAAAACCTACTTTTAAAGGTATGAAACGCATTGTTTCAAAGTTCCTCCAGAGAATATTGAATGTAGTAGTAGTTTCGAATCATAGTCTGGAAACTTCGAGTTTTTCGTCTTCAGTCTGTTATATACAGGACTCGGGAATAATTATCTATTCAGTAGTAGCACACATACAGAGTCGATGGTTCCTTGTCATTTGTTAAGAACGGCATCTGCCCTTAGCCTACATTATATATCCAGAATGTGATAGTTCAGATTAACACCTACAGATGTGGATCAACATCCACGAATCGTTATGAGAAATTAAAACAAACTGTGTTTGTTTTGAGAACATGACGTTTGATTTTCTTAATATTTGATGTTCCTCTGATTGTTTGATGTTTAATGTGTTAAATTTGAGTAACTTTTGAGTTAAAAAAGAACATATGTGTGACTTGTTGATCAAAATTGTTCTCGTTTGCTCGAATGTGTTTCCTACGATATCCCTAGATATTACGTGTCAAACGACGGAGTGGAGAACGGTCAACGAAACCAAAAAAATACAATGAATCAACATTGACGCAACCTTAGCGATAATTCGTACATAAAATATAATATTTTTGTTTGAAGAAAGAGAAAACGTGGCGTGGAGTCTCACTTTCCCCCATTCAACAGCCGCTCCGCGCCTCGGGTCCACCGGACTGAATCAGAGGCGCCGCCGCGGGGCTCCGCAGTGGCGTCTGCATTGATCTCGGCGGCGGCGGCAGTGCGCCCCGCCGGCCGACCGCTCCCGGGCTTCCGCCGCCCGGGCCGCCGCCCCCGCACTGCCCCATCCCGGCCTACGACCCACGCCCACTAACAGCCCCACCTCCAGTCCCGCCCCCGGCCCCGCCCCCGGCCCCCGCCCCCGGCCCCGCCCCCGGCCCCGCCCCCGGCCCCGCCCCCGGTCCCGCCTCCGGACTCGCCCCCGGCCCCCGCCTCCGGCCCCGCCCCCGGCCCCGCCCCCGGTCCCGCCCCCGGCCCTGCCCCCGGCCCCGCCCCTGGCCCCGCCCCCCGGCCCCACCCCCGGTCCCGCCCCCGGTCCCGCCTCCGGCCCCGCCCCCGGCCCCGCCTTTGGCCCCGCCCCCGGTCCCGCCCCGGCCCCGCCCCGGTCCCGCCCCCGGTCCCGCCCCCGGCCCCGCCCCCGGTCCGCCCCCGGTCCCGCCCCCGGCCCCGCCCCCGGCCCCGCCCCGGCCCCGCCACCGGCCCCGCCACCGGCCCCGCCACCGGCCCCGCCACCGCCCCCGGCCACGACACCGGCCCCGCCTCCGGACCCGCCCCCGGCCCCGCCTCCGGCCCCGCCCCCGGTCCCACCCCCGGACCCGCCCCCGGTCACGACCCCAGCCCCGCCCCCAGTCTCAGTCCAGCACCGGTTCCTGTCCCGGCCCCAGCCCCGCCCCCGCTCCGGCCGCTCCCGCCGCGCGACACGCCTCCGCTCTCTGCGCCGCGGGGTGGTCGCCGCTGGCGGCCGCGCCTCGTGGAGTGCAACGCCCCTCTCGGCCCCGGGCGGCCGCTCGCCAGCGCCTTGGGGAAGGCGCCGTCCGACGCACACGATGCGCCACAGCGCGCCTCAAGAGCCGTTTACATCGGGGAAAGTTGGAGGACTTTGCAGAAACAGTTGGGCAGCACAAGCGCGAAAAGTAACTGACGAGAAGGTCCCTTCCCCATATCACTTCACGTTGGCTTCCGTGAGAAGCGTAACGTGATGCTCACTGAATTGATCAGAATGGCTTTGACCATCAACCGCTGATTCGCTGTCATCATGAGTTGTTAGCTCGGCGAGAAGGTTCGTCATTATCCTGACTACCGCGTGGAAGGGAGGATTTCATGGTGCACTACTATGTTTCACTCAAGTCTTTCCAGCTGAGATAGCTCAGTGACAACAATGGTGTTGTAACGTATGCGACCCGGAGACCTTTCGACCGTTGGAGCCCCGATGGTGGCACATTTTCGGCACCAGCATTCAAACGCTGACTGGAGACGAATTCTAGAGACCAGCTCCTTTGATACACAATTTTCCGTGATTTCTCCCATCAATACCACATAAATGTGGGAGCAATATCCTAGTTATAGTGCCGCGAACCGCTGCAATCTAGTCGTCCTTATCCTCCCTCTGCAAACACATCTACACTTAGATGCATTACACTTATTACACTACCTCCACACATCGGGAGTCCAGATGGAAGATAAGTTTATTTTTGTTTGAGCGGTGCTTAGCTGGGTGAAATATCTTTGAGGGAGACCTCGCGAGAGAAAGTGTAGGTCGGAGACGGATATCACGTCCCAGAGAGAGAGAGAGAGAGCGAGAGAGCGAGAGAGTGAGCGAGAGAGAGTGAGCGAGTGAGAGAGCGGAGTGACAGAGCGAGTGAGAGAGCGAGTGAGAGAGAGCGAGAGAGCGAGCGACAGAGCGAGCGACAGAGAGAGCGAGAGAGAGCGAGAGAGAGCGAGAGAGAGAGAGAGAGAGCGAGAGAGGGAGAGCGAGAGAGAGAGAGCGAGAAGAGAGAGAGATCCATAAAAGAACTCCGCCATCTCCTGACGAATTTCTCTCCATTCACGGCACAGGTATCGGTGGCTACGAAGTTGTGATGTCTATATATCCATCATGGACGATTCCCGTCATGCTGTATTCAACATTAAGCAAATGAGTGAGAAATCAGATTTCACAGTTCCTTGAACGGCTCTAAAATTACACCTCGGTACTGGGACACTACTTTGTAACTCTTCCTGAGATCGATCCCGCCCCAGCTGTTTCAACGTAGTTGAGGTACAGCTAGTGACCCACCGTTAGGGAACGGCTGACGTCGTGTAATCATCTTCGAACAGCACCAATAGGAGTTCGTAGGACAGTGGGATGTCCTTTCCCCCTTAGCTTGTGGGCTTAAAATTTTCAGACAGAAAAGAAGAGAGTCGATGTCGAGGACAGTCAACTGACTGTAATGACTGTAATGACCGAAACGCTCCTAATATGAACCTCAGGACTTGAGTTCTCCTCAGTTGTCAGCTGTATAGCGTTCTGTTCAGGAGTAGTCTTTACTGTAGTAGCAGTCTCATGGTAATACCTGGAAATCGATGAATGACTTGATGAGTTTGGTGTTTATAAAGATATTATGAGATGTTGAAGGATCGGTGGTGGAATAAGAGGCACAAGAAACGGGAGTAACCCGACAAAACCATTTACGCGTTCCCAATTTTGTCCTTCACAAATTCTGTAGACGTAGTTTTAAGCTGTACAAAGGGAATATATCTCCTAATAGTGTTTTGCATTCAATCCGTTTCAAAGAAAAAACAAAGTTAAGCTTCACACAACGTTTTATTTTGTTTTCTACAGCAGACTGCTTTTGCTTTAGGCAATTTGCACGCCCTCGTATGATTTTGCGGAACCAGCCTTTTGACGAAAGTCGAGGGAACAGTGATTTCTTATGAGACTATTCTCGTACAAACAAAACATCTCGTACAACAGCCTGGCATTACATTTTCACGCTAAGCATGGGAAATTTGTATTTTCCTCATGTTTTCAGAAACACAAGTTCTTGCGTCAGGACCTCTAAAAGATTTTTTACAAATAAAAAAAATTATAGGATAGAACGTCTACATAAGTTTTAAGGCGAGTTACTTCTCTATCATTTTTCTGGATTATCACAGTGTAAATATTAAAAGGATTTTCGTAATAGGATTACGAGCCCAGAACACTCGTGTTAGTGAATTACACTTCAGAAGATAATCCGAACACTTTGAGCTTAAGGGAGAAGCTTTCTGGGAAAGAGCAAAGTCAAAGACGGCGTTCCTCAAGTGCTGGAATGACGCTCGACGCCGTACTTCGCCTTCTATCCGCAGCACTTAGGCGGCAACGCAATTGTTCGGGAAACGCGATTTTCTCGGCAACTTATCTGCAATTAGAGCCTTAATGAAACGCGATAACACGCCCCGGGCGAAAGGAGGAGAGCGAGGAAGAGCGATGGAGGAGGCTCCGTCGCCGAGCTTTGGAAACGAGGATGGGGATGGGGATGGAAAGTGCGGGAAATGTGGGAAGTGGAGATGAATTGAGAGGCAAGGATGAAGAAATTGCACAGTCATGTGACGTTAATGTAAGATGTCAAGGTCAAAGGAGATGGAGGGTTGTTGTAACGGTGTGAAATGAAAGAGGGCTAACGTTAAACAAGGGTTTTACACAAATACTATTAATTTATGGAAACTTGGCATTGAAGGAAAAGTTTTAGTACCAACAGCATACCAAATTATATGAAATCTACATTAGTAAAATCGGTGTAGAATAAAAAGAAAATGAATAATTTTGTTAAACATTTTTTACAGACCTGTATTCATATTTGCATTAAATTTTTCCATGTAAGAGAACTTCGATTCTCTACAACAATCTACGTTTAACCTGACAAATAACATAATATTACGATAGTGTATAACAATGTCGGTAATCTGTGTAAACAGAACTGACTGAACTCTCCATGGAGAGAAGTATCAATCAGCTGTGCCGTCTCCCAGATAATCGAGAGTTTTCGAATCTGACGAGAAAACGATCTTGTTCCTTATACATCACAAATTACTTCCTCACTTAAGTAGTAAATTTACCGTTGTAGGCGCTCTAGTAGTAGCAGTCGTAAAGATATAGAAATAATGCTTAGAGTTAAATTTTATGGGATACTTAATGGAATTACATTAGAATGGGATAATTAGATGTTAAGATAATATTTCGAAAAATTTGCTCCATAGAACGCTTTTTATTTTGCAGAAAAACACAAAATGCTCTCAATTATTTACATATTTTATAAAAGAATAAAAGCGAAATAAGGCCTAGGAGAAAATGTATTCACCAAATACATGAAGTATTTTACGCCAAATACAGTAAGTATTTTTTATATTATCCAAAATATTATTAGAAACTGAGATCACATTTTACTATCTCCTTGGCGTTTAAAAGAAACAAGTAAGGCTAAATATTTAAAATTTTTGTAATGCAGTGTTTCTTCCCTCGGACGTGTACCTTAACTGGCAGTGAGTATCCATACTAAGTGCAAAACTAAATTCATATCTAACTTTTTTAATAAATGGTGTTTTTCAAAGTGATTAACACCGCTTCAATTTCTCTCAATAGTCATTTTCAATGTTTTTATCCGATGGTACATCACTTAATCATTTCATTCCATTAAAGTATATTTTAACGTGCGATAACGTCATTACTTGCGAGTCAGCAACTTAAATTTCTTAGACCGTAAAGTTTAAGGTATATTATACCCCAAACATGGAAAAATTTGAAACTATTACGTAATAATTTTTGTGTATTTATTAAATAAGTATGTATGCAATGAAAACAAAAATCATTAAAAAAATTTGAAACTTTTTTTGGTAGATAACGGATTTTTTTGTACAGAAATAGGTCTTGAGCGTAAACATCATAACTTAGAACTACAATCTCTATTACTTTAAACCTTTTTGTGTGATAACAAATGATTTGAACTAGTTCCTGAAACAAAATATACTTGTACCATTAGTATTTACATATTTAAAATATTTTTTTGTATCAGGAAGTTAAAAAATCGAAAAGTTTCTCTATGAAATAATTGGTTCAAATGTTTAGTTTGGGTTCACGCACTAGCTACATGTTTATCAATTATAACAAAAAATAATCAGAGGGTTATCATACGTAGACCCGAAGATATGATGTTTGAGGTTTCCAAAGACAGCCAAAAAGTCAACTTTCGAGGAAATGGCTCCAAAGTTTGTATTGCTGTAGGAAGGTTACAGATTATGCCTTATTTTTTAATGTCTAAATCTTCTTTTATTTTCTATCTAGGTACGAAACATCATCTTCTATTCTTATTTTCTGCTGTTGTCTGTTTTTGGCTTTGGCTTGTTGTTGTTTTTTTTCGGAAAACCACTCCCCTTTTCGAAAAAGATGGCGTGGTTCCGCCAATGCAAGTGTAATTAAATATTCAAATAAAAACAAAACGAAAGATCGTAGAATAAAACGGGTTTCACCATATTAAAGAGAATATATCAGATTTTTTTGATTCTGTTAAAAGTCAAAAAACGGATTTTGTACGATTTTTTTCTTATTTTGGGGGTATAATATACCTTAAGTACTAGTATTTCATTTAATACTTTTAATACAACTCTTCGCGTATAAGCTGTGTGTGGAGGGTCGGGGACTGCAAAGGCTCCAATGGTTGAGAGAGGCGGATAGTCTCGTGACGTCAAGGGCGCTCACCGCGTGCGGAAACTTCCAGAGGCGCAGGGTGCGTGGCATTGCCTCGCCACGCCCACGCCGAGTCCGCCCCTAATGAAAGGAGCAGACACCGCTCCCCAACCCGCCCTCTGGCTGCTACACAGGTTCGACACTGCCTCGCCCCCGGCCCGCCACGAACCCGCCCACCCCATGATACCCTTCTATCCCAACCAGACCACAACCTCGCCACAGCCCCTGCTACAGAACCGCGCCATCCCCCGTAAAGCCTTACCTGTATATCCTTTACTCCTTTACCTCATCTCCATTCCATCACTCCGAGTCGCCACACCCCTCCCCGTGCCGCCCCACCTCTCATCCACCCGCCACACCCCTCGTCAACACGCCACACCCCTCACCGACCTGCCACACCCCTCACCGAATCGCCGAACCCCTGTATGTCCCACCACACCCCTCTTTGGTTCATCACATCCCTGTCCAACTCACCACACCCCTCACCCACCCTCCACTCCCCTTACCATCCTTCCACTCCCTCACCGACTCGCCACACCTTCCACCGCCCTGCCACAACCTCTCCGTTACGCCACATCGCTCCCCTTTCCGCCACCTCTCTCTGTGCCCACTACACCACTCTAACCCACCACTTCCTCCCATCTCGGTTCACCCATCTCCATTCCTACACCCGACCCTCTCCATCCATCCACCCCCTCCGTTCCTCTCTACCTTCCTCCTTACGTTCCTACCACTCTGTTCCAGCACATCACCTCTGCGTCCCTTCCCCTCATATACCCCTTCATCTCACCCTGCCCCCTTTGTTCTACCGCCACCCCCACGTTCCACCGCTCACCCTATCCCACCTACCACTTCCTTCACACCACTTCTTTCCTTCACCCCGTTACACACCCCTCCATTCCTCTACAGCCACGTCCCTGCTCTGCCACGGCCACGTCTCCCTCTAGCTCTCTTAGCCAGGCTCTCCCTGCCCAGGGCACTTTCGAGGGTTTTCTCCCGAGGAGCCACGAGAGGACTTCGCTGCTTCTTCAACTCGCGGCCGCAGACAGCACTGAAATCGCGTTCGAAGCACCTGTTCCCCACAGGTTCGCGTTTCACGAACGCAATTTCTATGGCGAGACGAAGGGAGACTTCTCCCCACGACTGAAAATACTTTTCGTTTCGAAATTAGTGTCGCAAATTCTTCATTCCATTAAGTACTCTCCAACTAAGTGAAAATCAACACCGTAACACCCCTATTCAATTGACACAAAACAATTTTAAGGACTGGTTTGCCACATAAGTATGTATTTGAGAAGAAATTATTAATATCTTCAAATTAATAATGGTGTCCTTTACATTCTCATCAGTAGTTTTTTCTACAAAGCATTTCAGGTCTGAATTTTTCAGAAAATAAACTTGATGTTTCTAATTTCCCCGAATATTGCCCCTTTACTTCTTAGTCGTCTTGTTGCAGCTACATGGTCAGAGCAGCATGACGTAAACAAAGATATCCAGGTTCTATCACTGGCAATAAAAACGTTTATGCCAAAATCCATGAAATTTAAAAATAGCTAGGTCTAATTCAGTTCATATCTGGAAGAGAATTCTAGCAGTCAGCTGCTCTAAGCGGTAGATTTTCAAAGTTTCTCCGATCAATATCAAGCGAATACCGCAGCAATATCTTAACATCAAATATTGTTTGTTAAGGTTAGTTAACCTTAACAAACAATATTTATTTCCTTTTCCTCTGACATATACTCTTCCATTACTTATAATCGCTTACAAAATGACTAAGCCAGGCAAAAAAAGAGACATGAAAAAGTTATATTTCTGGCAACTAGAACTGATCCCGAAAGGATTAAATTAGCCAATTTTTATTATGGAAAGAAAAAGTATTTTTAAATTTATGAGAGAGACTACAAACATATTTTATTCACTTTCATAATTAGCAGTACGGTCTAATCAATATTTTGTCCAAATTTTCTACAATAAGACTGTATTTTCTATTAAAATCATTTTGAAGGCTGATTGCGTTCGATCACATAATTATTTGCATTTCAAAATATTATTTGCGTTTCCGTAAAACTAATTTCAAAATTTAGCATTTAAAATATGATCGTTCTTGAAAATAACTTGTTTTAGGCAGTTTTAGGCAAAAACATTTTAAAATAGGCAGCAAACGCACTTTTAGGACATTTTAGGCACTATTGGACCCTTTCTGTAAATCTATTTTTTCATGATTCGTAAACATCTGGAATTATTTTCCTCAACATCCTAAAGGATAAAATAGGTATTTGTTCTAAAATGCGAGGTCTAGTAATACCTTAAGTTTCAGGTCCTGGTAATTCAAAGTTAGGTTCAATATGAAGCTATTTCTCTTTTAAAGCAATTTAAATAGTACTGAATTTTCGTACAGTTACAGCTAGTATGTGTAAATCTAATATGACTAATAAACCGTTAAACATCAAAACAACTATTATTTTGTGTTCAGTTATTAGTATTACTTTTTAAAATTTCCCTGAGCGAGAAGCTTCTGAGTCATCCGAGAGAAAAAAGTTCCAGTGAAACACGCGATGAAGGATATAAAATGTAATAAAACAGGTGTGTCTGCTGTTCAGCGCAAACTCTTATTACCTTTTCACACGTTTATTGCCAATTCCAGAATGGTCGTGTGTCCGAGTTATAAAAGTCTCCATCTGCAGTACCGTACTCGCTGAACAACGTGAATAAAACGGGCTGTTGTGTTAAAACCCTGGTACCTCATCTCTTCATGTATTTTCAAAATATCGACGTAGGTAACCACACGGGAGTGAAAACTCCTAATATTATCAAGTTCGCCGTGTAAAATTATATCCCCTCTGAGTTACAAGTCATTACAAGCTAACATTATTGACACCGCTCGAGGATGTGCTTTCATCTGTTTATCTCGTTAAGCGCTTTAGGGAGGGACCTAAGCGGGTTATGATCTGTGAAGTTGGTAATGCCTCACTCAGTGCATTATACGATGCATGTGGTTTAACTGCTGTACGGCTGCGGAGGTTATTTTCTTGCGTAAGTGAATGCCGGAAACTGTTGAATTAACGTGTGTTTGCCTTTAATGTATTAAATTTGCTGAAAAAGTTTAAAGTACATATGAAAAGTAAAACAACCTTTGAGTGTTAAGAATTCTGAGGCTTCTTGAAGCGTTAAAGATCTCGCGAAAATATTTCATGCAGAATGTGTGGGTGCCATATAGCATTTTTGTTATCTCTGTAGGATATTAAGTGTAGCAATTCAGGTCAGAATGTCATTTTGTAATTACAAAGAATGTAACCTAGATTTCATAAATGGTACTAACTGCAATTGCCATGGACTGAAGAAACGACAGGATGGGAGGAGGAGATTTGGGAGTCTTTTGCTCTTCTCCGATTGGGCTACCTCCCTGATCGTTCACTGGTTATATACCCTTCGTATTTCCCAACTATTTTGGATTCAACATCTTCTTCCGGGCTAGGGGGCCGTGGTCTATAGGAAATTAAACTTCCAAACGTTTCGTCCGTAACTGCGACGGACATCCTCAGTGACGATGACTTGGACGAAGAATCGACTTCGATGGTTCCCCGATGACTGATGGAGCCGCCCGTTCCGTGGGGATATTCGTACCAGCGGGACTGTGGTGGGGGCCGGCTGTTGATAGGCTCGATGTGGCGGAGACGCTCGCTGCGTGTTCGTGACTGTTGTCTTTTTGCGTGCCTACGCGACTACTGTCACGTATTTGTTTGTAAGTAGGTTTTGGTTTTGTTTGGCGTATAACGGGATCCAAACCGGATTAATTTTTACTCCCTCCTCCTTTCTATTGAAATTCCGGGGATGTTTATGAATTTCAATTGCTTCACTTTGTAACCTTGCATGGTAGTGAGATGTGGTGGCTAAAACATCCACGTCCCCGAATCTTATGTCATGTTCACGGCCAGGGAAAACGTGTTCAGCTACTGCCGACTTTTCAATGTAGCCAAAAAGGCAGTTCCGCTTGTGTTCTGAAAGCCTGGTGTTGATGCTCCGTTGTGTAGTGCCATTGTCGACGTTGTGTAGTGCCAATGTAGCCAAAATATAGACCACGGCCCCCTAGCCCGGAAGATGATGTTGATTACAACTCCGGCCGTGAAAGCCTACATTGTTATATATTTTGGATTCGTCAAAAATGGACCTCGTATGTTACAGTCACAGTGCAACACAACAATCGATCATTCGCTACCAGACGGCTGCAGGCAAAAACGCCCGCCTTATTTCTGTGGCAAAGTTCCGAATGTTGCATCCAAAATAGTAGGAACACTCCCATAATTCCTGAGTTTAAAAAATTGCAAGGTGCGCACTCAAGACCATCTACTACATGTACTGCAGATGGTCTTGGTACTGCAGATGGCCTTGACTTTCTGGCTGATTTTGCACGAAAGGAACCGAAAGAACCAAAAGAATCTGATCTTCGTTCATCAGTAGCTGTTTTTGAATTCCGCCGTAGGAAGATGAATTTCGGGTTGATTGTGACCACTTACATTGACTAGGTTATGTTTGAACGAATCCGGACCTCAGGTTCAGCTGGTGTGAAAATACCGCCAATGTCGGAGCTCGATACGTCAGCTACGACCTCGCAAGACCTCATTCATGAGGTGAACTCTTTTCAGGGAGAGGAAATGATATAATCTGAATAATCAACGAGGAATAGTGGGAAGAGGGACAAGAATGGGGAAACTACAAACTCCTATCGTCCATCACAAATTCTGGACGAGTCGACCGGAATTTGATCGTGATATCTATATGTGGAAGGCTAACTATCTGATGTCTACACTATGGTTGCCTTCAGAGTTGATTTAGCGCCGTCGGAACTTTGATTTGCAGGTCTAATAAGCTTCATTATATGATAGACGTCCCAGAGATGCTGGAGGAGGCGTAACCCTAAACCTTATGAAGATAACGAAACGTGTGAACGATTTGGCATCATTTAAGGGGAGTTCGAGTGTAAAAATGGTACTTGACATTTGAAACGAAATCATTATTAATAGCACTTATAAAGGAGAATAATAGCAATAAATAATTCACGTGTTTTCAAGCACACCCATTTCGGATACGAATGTTTTATATAAAAGTCATCAATGGTGGAATGAAAGGCACGGGTAACAAGGCAATCCCGGAATACCAGCCGAGAGCTTATTTTGTCGACAGCTAATTTCACATCCGTTGATCGAACTCGACCCCCAGCGATTGAAAGCTTATGATCTAATAAGTAAGCAATAATGGTGCGAAATAGAACAGAGAAAGTAGCCGATAGCTCGCTTTGCCCCCGGCAAATTCCACTCGTATCGACCGCGGGCGGTTTGAACCTCGGGACGCGAGCAGCCTCACCGCTTCCTCACGGGTCGTCCTTAGGTTTGTGGAGCGGGGAGAAGGGAGGGCGCAAAGGCGCGGCGCGGAGCGGCGCGGGCGGATAGCGTGGTGAGAGCCCCCAGATAGCGCCGCTCCCACCCGGTGGTGGCCGGCTGCGGGGCCATTGTGCTCGCCTCGCCCGCACTCGCCGCTCGACTCTGCCGCGCGTCGCCGCCCCGAGCCCACGCACTGTGGCCCGCGTTGGGGCGAAAGCGGGCGAAAATATATCTCTTCCGCAAAGTGTATTCATGCATTGTGGTCAGATGTACAGCAGCACATGCTGCTGTCAACTATATTAACACATTCAGGTCGTAACTCCAGACCAACATTTTTCCACCACAGATCGTAAGGTTTTGGGGTTTATGTAAAGGATCATATCTTCTAAACCAATGAACATAGAAACACGATTCCTTTTTTTATTTTAAATAAATAATCTTGTACTCTGATATGAAGTTTTTACTTTGATGTTTATATTAAGAGTTTAAAAGATTTTTTAATATAAATAACAAAAAATTGACTTAAAAAGTATACATGTTTACTTTAATTAAATTCTTACAAATTTCGTTCATATTAGAACATTATTATAAATAACATTAGTGTTTATTGCAATAATGAAAACAAATTTATTCAAAATAATTGGCGTCGGTGTGGTAAAATTTGGAGACTGCTCCTTAGGCGTCACTGCTGAAGGCATGCACATCAGTGTATTCCAAAGCAATTTAAATCCATTTAAAACACAGCAAACAAAATATAGTGATGTTTTTACTTTATTTATATAGCAATCTCCATGAATAGTCAGTGAAAGGAAAAATGTTATGACATGAGCAGATATACAGTATAAATAGCGCACCCTTAAATTCTACGAGCGTCTTAATTAATCTGTCGGCGACCATACTTTCTACGGGCAGCGACCTCAATGTGTTAAAGCAAAATTGCTCAGCGAAGAAATACCACTCTAATGAAAATACATCTACATGAACAATAAGATCTCGAACTGCCGACTAATGTGTGGTCACATCTAATTCTTGAGGCTTGGCCAAAGTTTTGTTGGTTCAATTGATTGATTGATTCGTGTTTCCGGGCGCGTCAACTACTTAGATCATTAGTCCCGTGAGTGTAGTGCGTGTTTTTCTCGGGTGGTGGCGATGATCTTTTCCCCGCCGGATGGCAAGATCTGGCGCCGACCTACCCTCAACTAGCGGGGTTTTCCCTCCAACCAGGTATCTCCCACCAGCGGGGCACCGCCCCAGCCAGGACAAGCTCCCGACCAGTCTCCGGACGTGTGTGGTAGTGTAGTGCATATCAGTGTAAGTGTATGTGTAAGAGGAGAGGATAGTACAAGGAGGAGGAAAGAATGATCGCGCGTGGTCCGTGGCCCGTTTGTTAGGGTACTACGCCGACATTCGCCTGGTGTTGATCGGAGAAACCACGGAAAACTATCCATCAGAGCAGCCGGCCGCTAGAATTCTCTTCCAGACAGCTACTGAATTCGACCTAGCTGACAAGCTAGTGTCGAAAATCCTGCCGCCGTCGGTACTAGAACGTAAGATCTCCCGGTCAGAGGGACTGCAGTGACACCAGGTTGATGCACTGAGCCGTCTCCCTCGGTTGTTGGTTCAATCTACACGTCATGACATGGTCATGTCTGTTGGAATTTGTGCATAATGAAACAGTGAACTAGTTAAGTGAAAATGATATCGCTATTCACTCGTCGGCCACCTGGTGGGATGAACGCCGCTCGCATCCGGTCGTGAACGTGAATGTGTCCGGAATCATTACTTTGCGTGCTGGGAAGAGTTCTTTGGCGCCATCGCGATTATTAGTAGGAGCTAACGAAAACTCAAAGTCGTTTATCTTTTTGCTGCCACTCAAGATATAAGGGTTGAAAGTATATTGTTATTAATTTCGAGTTTACTCAAACACTAGATAGGAAGATTAATCACAGCAGGTTACAACACATGCCCAGAATTGAACATGTAATCTTCATGAAAGTAATCATCCGATGTTTGATAGAAATACTAATACAAATATCATTGCATGGGCATGTATATTTTTCTGAGGCAAAATTTGTCATTTTTTTTCTAGCAGACTTGAAATATTCACTACAAATGAAATGTACTAAATATGCTTGTTGTGGAAAATACAGTCAGAAACTAATGAGAAGTGACTAGAAAAGGGAATTTACTTTATATTTTAACAATAATGGATGTTATAAATGTTTTAAATTTGCAAGGTTCTCCCTGCACTTCTCCATAATTTTTACTGAAAAATTTGGATCACAACATCTGATGGTTAGGGTTTCCAGTGTTCTTAAAATTTCCACACGTTTGCGGGTCGTATTACGAATAACACACAAAAATAAGAAAAAATGTAGATCACGAAGCACTAGTTCATTTTTCTTTACCCAAGTGATATTGTCCGTCATTTGCATGTTTAAACCTACCGTGCGCCTGCAGATGGCACCGTCGTCGCTTCGCCCACGGCCCTCCGCAAGTGTCCCCGCGATGGCCATCGCCCCGCCACCCACGCACGCCCCACGGGGTTAAGGTTGGGTTAACGCCTGCTTCACTTTTATCTGCTCGCCTAAACGTGCGGAAGGCCACAAAAGCCCTGCTTCAGTTGATGCTCTAGCTAGGGGAAAGATGTGGTAAGTGGGTTGACCCGAATCCGAATGAACGAGCGTTTACGCGCATTTTCGCCGCATTCGTGTGTAAAATTGGCATCTGACATTTCAAACGAAATCAATAGTATCGGCATTTATAAAGAAGAAGAATATGATCAATATATAGTTGAAGTGGTTTCAGGCTCACACAATACTTGGCAATGATAATACATTTATTATTTTTTCTATTCTTTATTGTGGGTACATTCCATACGACGTATTACAATATCCTCAATTTCAATGTCTCTCAAATCCATATTCAACAACTCTAAATCCTGAATGTGGAGTAGCTCTCAAATTGGATTGCTTCAATGAAGGACTGAATAACGAATTGGCGCAGTGCTGGAATGAGTCAGAGGGAACAGGAGAAAAAATGAACCTGTCGCAAACTCGATGTGTCCGCCACAATTCCACATGCATCGACCAGGAATTGATCGACTGCCCAGACGTTCAAGGCGAGCGTCTAACTACTGTGCGTGTTTAATGGGATATGTAGGGTAGCCATAACGATTTATATTTATAGCTATTATTGTTATATTCATATATTTAATTTAATGTTTATAAATTGTAGCACTCTGCCATCAAGCTACACAAATAATAAAAAGACCTCGGATCGCTCTTATTTGGATTATTTGTTGTTACATAAGTTTATCAAATAAATATTATATTATCACCTTGTTTATCAAAAAATCTTACTGTGAACAAATGTTAAAATGTTCAAGAACAGTGGTGTAGCGTCGCAATCGTCAACGACGCCAAGTTAGATGAGCTCCGTCGCAATCGTCAGCGACGCCAAGTTAGTTGTGCACCAGCCGACTCTTATGGAATAATTGCTTCTTATCAAAAACAACAATTTGATTTATTATTATCAAAATCTGCAAACTTCTAACACCATTTGCACTGATAGAAATATTTCACGAGAATCTTTTCAGGTCATTTCACTTCGACCTCTCAAAGCCATCTGAGCATTTATTTTTTTTTAGCAACAACTCCTGTTGCTAGGCAGAACATCATAAACCTTGCAACCCATCATAACTACTACGTTACAGACTCCCCCAACCTTTCAAGAGTTTTGTTGGAGAGATATTGATTCAACAAAACTATGAGTTAACATAGTAAGAGTTCGTAGTTATCACAAAAGATTGCACAAAATTATTTACATTATTTACAATAAATTTCGATTTATATAGTCACCAGATTTCTGTGCTTTTCAAGAATAGTAAAATTCTACTCTGGCAAAGCTCTGCTTAAGAAATCGACATTTGTATGTTTCTTACCCTTCCTATGTATTACTTCAAAGTCATAACTTTGGATACTAAGAATCCATCTGGTTATTCTGGAATTAATACACATTTTATTTCTTAAATAAACCAAAGGATTATGATCCGTAACAATTTTGAAGGGAATCATCCCGTCTAAATAATATTTTAATTTAGATATTCCCCAATAAATTGCTAAACACTCCCGTTCAATAACAGCAAAATTTTGCTCAGATTTATTTAATTGTCTGCTAAGATATACAATGGGATGCTCTTCTCCTTTTTCGTCTTCTTGACAAAGAATTACTCCTATACCATAGTTAGAAGCGTCTGTCAAAAGGATAAATGGTTTGTCAAAATTTGGTGCTTTTAGAACTGGTTTAGTTGTTAACATTTTCTTAATTTCATTGAAAGCATTTTCGCAATTTTCATTCCAAATTATTTTTCCTTTCCTTTCTTTTCCTTTTGTCAAAGATGTTAAAGGCATTAACGTTTCTGAAATATTAGGCAGATACTTCCGATAATACGATATCATTCTATTAACCGTCTTATTTCAGTTTTTGACTGAGGTTGTGGAAAATCTAATATCGCCTTTATCTTTGCCTCTAATGGTGACAATTCCCCTTGTCCTACCATGTGTCCAAGATATTGTACCTTTTCTTGAGCAAATTTGCACTTACTCGGTTTTACCGTAAGTCCTGTATCTTTAATTATTTGTAAAACCATTGTGATTTGATTGACATGTTCTTCCCAAGTATTAGAAATAACAGCAATATCGTCCAAATAGTGACAAGCAAAAGGAATGTCTTTAAATATCTTTGCCATTAAAGAACAGAAATCAAATGGGGCATTTCTCAACCCAAAAGCCATACGTAGAGGTCTATAAATTCCATTTAATAATCTTTTCATGGTTCTGTGCCATCTTTCTACACTATTGCTCTGAGGATGATACGGTGAACTATGAATTATTTTAATTTCTAAATCCTCTAAAAATTGTACCGTCAATTCGCTTACGAATGATGTACCCAAATCGCTTTGAATTTCTTCAGGAAATCCTATCCTACTGAATAAATCCAATAAAGTATGTACAATTGTTTTGGATTTTATGTCAGGAACTGGTATAGCCTCAGGAAATTTCGTTGCAACACATACTGATGTCAGAATATACTTATTTCCAGTCGTAGTAATATTATAGGGACCGCAAGTATCAATACAAATGCGTTTACAAACTTCACCAATAGTCGGAACAAGATGGAGCTTACTCCGTCTTTTGTCTCCTCCGTAGCCTATTCTTTGACATGTATCGCATGTTTTGACATAATTTTCTATGTCTTTGTAGCATCCCGGCCAAAAAAAATATTGATTTAAATTTCGTTTAGTTTTGGTCACACCTACATGAGCTCCTAAAATTTCATGAGCTAGTTTCATTAAATTTTCTCTCATGGATTTAGGTATTACAATTAATGATCTAACCTGTTTTCCCATATTAGGATTTTCAAATACTAATAAATCTTGTTTCATTTTAAAGAATTTGTGTTTCGATTGATTCAAATTAACTTTTTATTTCACGTAAATCTAAATCTTTCTCCTGTTCTTCTATCATAGATTTATGATCTACTTCAAGCAAACTTTCTATTTTCTGCCAATTCTACCTCTTTTTCTTTTGCTGCTATTCTTAACATTTCCTCTTTTTCAGCAAATACAAAATTATTATACCATTCCTCTTCATAATCTTCATGGCTTTTTATTGCCAATTCTAGCCTACGCATAGTGAGACTTTCAAAATTTTCAATGCCCAAAGCAATAGCCGCTTTCATTAAAATTTCCTTCGACATCTTTGGTTTATTTAATAATATAATAATCTTTTCTTTGAATAGATTTAAAAACTTTACCCTTGCCAGATTAAAATTTTGAAATCTGCTGACTTACCTTTTTCTTTTAGGCTTCAACTTCCTGACAATTTTCACAATTTTATAAATCTTGCAATTAGGTCTTCAATAACAAATCTTTTAAGTCTCTGTTTCTGTTTGCCGCACGAAGGTCTTCAATAACAAGTCTTTTAAGTCTCTGTTTCAGGTCATTTCACTTCGACCTCTCAAAGCCTTCTGAGCATTTATTTTTTTTTTAGCAACAACTCCTGTTGCTAGGCAGAACATCATAAACCTTGCAACCCATCATAACTACTACGTTACAGTGGACATCAATGCGACCTTCTTGAGCATCCCCTTTCCAAACACAACCCGAAAGACAAAGCTATCGTTAACCTTGAATTGCATTGACCAGTGGCGTAGCGTGACTCACACGTTTGGGGATGCTCAACAATAACACACAAAATGTCACTATCAACTACTTCATCTAACAGGCAAACGCAACACAAGGCAGATACACTGGGACTACTTCCACGATCTCGATTGCTTACGACGGTGTAGGCGCTTCCCACAAAATCCTCACAGCAGTCAGGGCTGCCGATGTCTTGAAAGCAAATTATACAATGACTCAGCTTTAATTCTTATACGCGAATGGCAATAAGACCATTTGTTAATTTATACATTGCAGACTTAAATAATATGTAATCTATTTAAGAGATAATACAATTTCTTGGATATTAATTAAGAAATAGTAGTCAGGCACTATTTCTACAGTTTGTACCCATGACCAAGCGGGGACTCCCGAGTGAGAGAGAGAAAGATAATTTACTGAACGCCTGAAGTGTGCTGCGCTCTCGTGCACAAACGAGCTTCTTTCCGCAGTAGACGCTAGCGTAAAGCAGTCGGGTTTCTCTGGGCCAGGGGTGAAGAGGGGAGAGGGGAACCTCGCCATCTGCGCATGCGTCATTGCTCGTCGCAATCTGGCGGCAGACGCTGAAGCATTTTTAGCTTCCAAGCAATCAGAGGCCAGCTTCAACAGCCCGCCGAATTCAATCATAGGAAATCAATTTAAAATTAATACAAAACGTATTTCGCTAAACAGACCACTTGTAAGATTATCAATACAGTATTTAAGGTTCTTATATACGGGATGCTCAGCATCTCAGCGTCCCCTGACGCTACGCCACTGGCATTGACGTCAAAAAATCCAGAGCGTTTGAAATAAATATTTTGAGAACGCCGAAAAAAGCCTCTTACTGTCAAAAACCATATTCGTACACGATACATTCAGATGAATTTCAAATAAAAAATTCGAAAAAAATAAAATTGGACAAGAATAGTTTGAAACATTTTACTGACTTATGCAAGTCACTGGCGTCCAATTTGAATGAATAATCATTTTGCAAGTAGTAGATCTAAGAGCAGTATTGCCAGGTGGTCTGAAGTATTCCCCACAAATAACTCTGCGAAAGTCGCCAAAACGAAAAACACCAAATTCAAATGATTGTGTCATGTTTAAAATGTATTGGGAGGTTTGAAAATTTAAGAAATACGAAAAATATTATTTATTATTTAGGGTTATATTTATATTTTGCAGCAAACACCTATGTTTTTATTATATAAAATATGAATTGCTATTCATATAACGATACAGGTATACAATTACATGGGTGCTATTGAGTAAGAGCTAGTGTAAGAGTTAAGAAGCCTTAAGAGATAAGAGGTATCTTTCTATTACTCATTCTAATGACTAAAACAGATAAAGATTTTAATTTGAATGAAGTTCTTTGAACTGAGTTTAGTCAGTTTCGTTTATGTTCTATTTGTTTTTTGAAAAAAAACAAACAACAACATTGTTTCAAAAGTATAAAGAGAACAAAATCCCCAACAAAAATCCCTAAACTCTTCTCCCCCGAAATTCCTCTGAAAGCAAAAAAAAAAACACCAAATTTAGTTATACAATCTCCAGCCTGGCAACACTGTGTAAGAGTTGCAACAATCCTCCGCGGTTGCACTGTATTCTCCGAGCGAGCGCCGTGGCCGAACGGACCCATCCCAGAAAGAGGGCTTCTGCGCTGGGGACTGTGCAGTCGCGGCGGTCTCGGAGAGCGCCCGGCTCTCGCTCGCCGCGACCTCGCAGATCTCCAACAGATTGCGCTCTAAGAGGCCGTTTCGCCCCCCTTCCCCAGCGCGTTCGCGCCATTCCGAGCTCTTCCTCTCCTCCCTCTCCCCCGCCCCCGCCGTTGGCAATTCGCCGCCGCCAGCGTCGCCGTGGCCGGTGTCTCCCCAGCCAGTGGCTACCCCGCTTCACGAAGACGGAAATGTGGGTCGCCAGCGCCGCTGACACGCTCGTGCGCTTCTCGAAACACAAGTTGAACACTCCCATCTTGTTAATCATTTCATTATTAACACTAACACGCTCATGGGTTGTTTGCAACATAACCTCATAAAAACGTACATTCTTCAGTCAAAAGTTGATCGAACAAGGTTTACGATCACTCAAATCGCAAAATATTGCAGTTTGTTATTGACTAACAAGAATTATCAAGAAAAGTCAAGTGTCTTTACGTCTTGATTCAGTTAGCGCTATTTCAATTTCATATGCGTTTTCTTCGGCTAACTATTTGAACATTGGTAGAGATATAGAATTGTTCGCATAAAGTAAGGTAATAAAATATTACGTAAAGGAAAAGAAATGTGCTGTAGGTTGAGCAAAACAAAATGTTTGAACAGGACGAAACGGTCAATTAATGCAAGCATGAGATGATAACCAACTGCAATTTTTTTGCGATCTTGAGTGATCATAAAACCCCTTATTCCGGATGCCTATTGCAATCACCATTTTCTTGTCAGATTATTATTTAATTAAACCAATACTACAATACCCACCTAGTGATTAAGGCGAAGGTTTATCAGGTTCAAATAAGGGAAGCTATATCTGACGAACTTGAAGGTAAGCTGTTAGTCTGACCATTGCGTAAATACTCACAAAATTCCTTATTCCGAATTTCTATTCATAACCAAATAATAGAAGACAGTTGACACTATACTTCAAAACATTGAGATCTTGACTCAACGGTGGAAATATATCCGACACCAGTTAACAGCTGAGTGTAAGCTGATCACTATCTGGAATAAGATGTTAAAGATCGGCTGATCTAAACGGTCGATCTTTTCCAGTCAAATCCAGGGTGGATGCCGGAGACGTAAACAACGGGCCAAGGATCACGCGCGATCCTTCTTCCCAATAATAATAATAACAATAATAATAATAAAAATAATAATAATAATAACAATAGTACCGGTAATTCTATTCTCATCTTGTTTTACATAGATAATGTACATTGTATTTACTAGGAATTACTATCCATCGATAACCCGTTGTGATGGTTATTAATACTGAGTTTATAATTTAATGACTTAATTTAATTAACATCCTTCTTCCCATCCTTTGAGCCGAGCGGTGGTATAATTTCGCGCCCTCATACAGCCTCTTTTCTATCGATCGTGAATATCTTGGACAATCGTTTGGGATTCGGGATGTAACGGAAATGTTAAAGTATTCCAAAATCCCGTAGTGAGATAACTTATTTTATATAATAAAATGCTTATTCAAAGGTTAATTTCAGACAATTTGATGAAATTATTTGGTATATGTCGAAAGCGTTCATTAGAACGGTATTATCACATGAAGCCTTTAAATCCTTCCCGCCGGTTCAAAACATTGACATTACAGTAGCAATTATGAATACCATGTGCAGGCGTAATATTCGATAATCAATGTTACTGCACAGGGGGAGATAATGGAAATTCACACCGTTGCCACTGCTGAATCTAATTATTAGGATCGGCTCAACATGTCTGTTTGTAACTACTAATAATGGGTATTGATATTTCAAGGGCTAGAGATTAGTAATTACTTTATTTTACGATAATTCTAGTACAGAGAAGTTAATGACTTTTTTCTATAAAAAATAATGACCTTTGCATGAACTTCTTAAGTTGAATGTTTCTTGATTACCTTGAATGTAACTTCAGAAAAATTGGTATTTCTCTTTTCAAATGATCATGAATACACACGTTTATTATGTGACCTTAAAAAATACATAGACACTCAGAGATATATTTCCTTTACTGAAAAAAAGGGGTTACAAGCACATACACACTGCTTTTTATTTAATTCAAAGTAATGGATTAAAACCGTTCAGAAGGGAAGTAGTCGACTTTGCCATATTGAATAAATCCCTATGAATTGTTTCAACAAATGTTATGAAAGAAGCAAAATTCTATATTCTTTGAAATATGTCAAATTGTGTTCATCCCCTCTGTTCTACTCTCTTTCACGATCTCAATGTGTATTTGTAGTACCTTGAATACAAATGTTTATGCAAATCGAAAAGAATTGGCTGTCACTTTACAAACATTTCATAACACTTTGAATACTTTATTTGCTCGACACATCTAAGAAACATTGTTTTTGGGTCCACGCTTTGGGACATAGTTTTTAAACTGCAGTTTGAGAAACCGTTTTAATGATATTGTGAAGTTTCCTGACTGATATAATACCAAACCATATGTTTTGGTCCGGAAATATTTACTAGTGCACCTCTGCTGTTACATCAAGTATCATACGCATACAATAAGACGAGCGCAAAGAGGATAATCAGGGAGTCGTGGCTCCCCTGAAAATTCTGAAAGTGCTCCCATAGTCGCAAGAAATTGAACACTTTATTTCCATAAGTGTGATCAATTATTACATATTATTTCCTTATTTTAATGAAAACTTGGGAAAGAGACTCTTCAAACTATCTGGCAATCCTGCAAGAGGTTCAACATAGAATAAGTTATATGTATCCATTGTTTTATTAAAGTTGTAATTTCAATCTTCTTGAAGCATGTTTGATTTAGGTATTAGAAAAATATGTCGTAAGTAAATAAAATAATGTAATGAAATAGGGGGCCTATAAATGCAATTGGACCTCTCTTAGTTTAGGATGCGCACGCATACTCACGTAATATCTGAAAAATAACTCGTAAAAGCTGTTAGATATGACGGAGAAGGTGACGGTAAATTACGACTTAGTGCGTTCCGTATAGTCTCAATGCTCACGAGCAGAAATTAATAGGAAGGAATCGTGCTTTAGAAATCATCTAGAAGTGATCCGAGAAATTATGAGAGACATCAGTCACACAAGTTGACCTACGACTTCGGTACAGACAGCCGTTAAAAGCTCAATGAACACATTAAATAAAGAGCTAATAGTTCAGAGTTTATTTACGCAATCTTGTTGTCAGCGACACTACGGCTGTCAGGTTCTATTGTAATAATTGCAGAGACAGATTATGGTGCTGGCAAATATCCATTACTACGTTGCAATTTACCAAAACAGTTTTGAAACATTAATTTTAGGAAACAATGATTTTAAATGACCTTAATTATCTTTTTTAAGTTTTGATCACACGTTTCGTCTATTTACTACGGGTACGTTGATAGTTTTTTGTAAATAATAATATATTTATTGTCATACATATAATTTTCATTGACATACATAATAATTACTGTTTTTTTCTTTTCCAGGTAAGTAAGCTGACAATTCTTTCTCAAGCTGGCAATGCGTTTTATGTAAGTATTAATGATTTTTAAGAGAAAAAGATTTAATGAGTTAGTGATGCGGATCTTCTAAACGTAACAGTAAATGATAAACCGAATTAATCCACGAGAAAATCAAATTACGTGGATAACATATTTTGTGTAATTTAATGTTGTCTTCTGTCAATTAATTTCTAGTCTGCTGAACAATGATTCTATTACGCATTATTTAAAACATTAAGTGTTTATTTAATAAAATGTATTTGTATTATTTCTAACTGTAATACATATAGTATTAGAAATTAGACAAATTTCCAATCTCATTCTTCGTTTGTCTTTAATCTTAGTGACAACTTTGATGCTTCTGGTAGATCATCTCGATTTTAAAGTACGAGACACTAGCTGAACCTCAGTTCAGCAAGAACAATGACAATTTACAAGGCACGTTTTAAATATTTTTATATATTTCTCTCGTTGGTTCATTCGTAGGGTATTATTCTTAGTATACAATTAAATAAATGATTTTGGTGCTGCAATTTAATCGACGTAGGTCTAGCAGTAATATTTGAGGCATTCAGGTGTAAATAATGATAAATTACATTTCACGTTTCTCTGGGAAATGCAATGAAAACCCGTGGATTAACCCTGCCATTTGTTATTCATTCTTGAAATCATTGATAATATTGTTTGATGACTGGACGAAATAAAACTCATTAATCATTCATTTTAATGAATAGTATAGCGCAATTTAATTTCTCTAATACTAAATCTGAGACTTTTTTCATTTCAAAATTTCCTTTGCTATTATAGTAGTAGGAAATGGTGTGGCATTTACGATGCTATCATCGAAATCAATATTTGATGTAGGCTCCTCATGGTAACTGTTTATTTGGCATAAAGCTTTTTCGGCCGCATTGCGGCCATCTTCAGTGCTACAAAATAATGATAATAATAATAATAATAATAATAATAATAATAATAATATATCTAAATTACAAAAATTTAAAAATTTTAAAGAATTAAAAACTTTTTACAGAATATTGTCAAGAATTGGATTTTAAAGAGATGTAAAATGTGAAATGGACATATAAATTTTTTAAAAATTTTTTAAATTTTAAAAAATATTCATTTGTCATTTTTTAAAAAAATTATATGTCCATTTCACATTTTACATCTCTTTAAAATCCAATTCTTGACAATATTCTGTAAAAGTTTTTAATTCTTTAAAATTTTTAAATTTTTGTAATTTAGATATATTATTATTATTATTATTATTATTATTATCATTATTTTGTAGCACTGAAGATGGCCGCAATGCGGCCGAAAAAGCTTTATGCCAAAATAAACAGTTACGATAAGGAGCCTACATCAAATATTGATTCCTTTGCTATTATCGATAGGCTCTCAAACCACAGTCATCTAGGGTACTGCAAAGCATATTATAGGGAAACCCTTATGTGGCCACGAGGTAAAATTTGGTCTATTATAAAATTTGGCTGTTGCTGGTTGCCACGTCTCATGAAGGAGTCGGATTTAGTCTCTCTGATCTGTATTACGCTCGATTGGAAACACGGCGTTCTCGGAATTTGTCAGCGTGTATATCGGAGAGCAGATCCACGTGTTCCCAGAAATTGTACGCACGTGCCCGCCCCCACGGACATTCTCCATTCCACTGCCACGGGAACAGGGGACTCGGTCTTGCAACCCTTTTTTAAAAATGATTTCTACCTGTTCGACATGTTTGTCGTTCACATTACAAATACATAACTGGCGATTTGACACTCACAGGAACCTGTAGTAGGAATTATTAACAATTAAATTTTGAAAGGATGTTATGCTACTACAAAATGAAGTTTGTAAATGAGATATTGAATAGAAAGATATTGTAAATGTAGAATTGGATGAAATATATTTTTAGGAAAATTTGATAAAATGCGTCGAGGAAAGTGATATGTTTCACCTAAATTGACAGTGCGGGCCTGTTGTGAGTCATCCAAGGAGTTGAAAAATTTAAGGCTTTATGAATGAATTAGGGAATGGATAGTGTCATTTTTCAGTTCTTTATGAAGTTGAGAGTTGAGAGTTGGTCTTGCAACCCTGAATCTCTTCAGGGTTGTCCTCCGCAATCGATTGCTTTTTTATTACATCATTTTTTTCATTTGATTTTATAAAATATTTTTGGGCGTCGCGAAATCAATCGAATTGTAACAGATGTCGTTCAAGCAGCACGGGTGATTTTTAGGTTTTAATTTTTTGCTTATTTTGACTTTCTATCCGAAAATTTTTTTTGATAACATATCTGATACCGTTTCAAAAGCATCCTTCTGTCAATATTGCAAAATGCTTTCCTTGTTTTTTTCACTGTTTTGGTGATTATATTGCTTGTTTTCTCATCTAGTCTGCATGCTAAGTTTCACCAAAATATTTCAATTGGTTTAATACTTATAGACTTTGTTTGTTTTTGCAAACTAATGCAATGTAAACATTCAGAGTAAATATATTTGTCTAATGAAAGAGAAACAGAAGCACTATCGAAAAAATGTGATAATTTTTTGCTGATAGACGGCTCGAAATTGATGCAGTTTCTTTTTTCAATCGGATATTCCGCGCATAAGTAAAATAATTGTCTTCTAAACAATGCTTAGAAGAAATAAAGAAATTATCCAACTTTTTCTTCAAATCACATCTACATCTTGAATGAATTGATATTAAAATTCCAATACGTTTTTCTCGTCTTATCTGTTTATTTAATAGTGTTATTTGTGTATACTCACATATTTATTTGCGAAATAGTCGCACTAAAAGTCGTCCAATGTTTATCAATAATTTCCAATGCACACCTGATAATTATAATTCTACACACCCTCGAACTTTATCTAAAAATTGATAAGTTATTGACTTTTCAGAGAATATTTTAAAGGGCAAAAAGTATTTTATGTTCAAAGTTCAGTTTAAGTCAACTGAAAATTGAAAACAAAACAAGTTGATTTGGAACTAAATGTTGTTGTTTTAGCATAAGAATTATTTGTAACAATCAGATTTTTCAAAATACACCGAAGAAAATGAAAAAAAACAACCACAATACATCGAGAGATGAATGAGAGGGAGGTGATATTTCATGAAGAAGTGGAACTATGCGCTAATAAGCATGCACGGATTCTGAAGTGCATAGCCGAGTACTACAAGTTTTGAGTACAGCTCTGATGTACAGAATTTCACGCCTGAGTGAGCTGCATAGGCAACTGAACGAGAGCCGTTGCCGGTGGTTGAATGTGAGTTTCCTACATCTGCATGGAGATCTGAAGATGGTGCCACTGTAATTGACGAGTATTTGCTAAACTCTTGTGTTTACCACTGCAGAGTGGGTACGGATACCAGCCAGCTGAAACAGATGGTCATCGAAGTCCTTTATAAAGGGACGAAGCACGGTTTGGGGAAACTGCTACATCAGTGGTGTCAAGGTTTTCTACTTGTGGTTGAGGCACTCATCCTGGCGCCGTAGCATGCCACGAACTTCTCTGCGCAACTAGCGTTGGGAAAGGGAACTATTACGAGTAGTACTAACTCGCCGTTTTACAATAGGGATGGCGTTGTCTCTGGTGGTGGAGTGATGAACTACTTGGAGGGGCGATTTCGTCGTGGCACTGGTGCCACGGACTCCCCGCTTGTGGTATCGAACTTGACAACACTGTGCTACAAGAATCTCCGGATGTCAGGATCCCATTAACAATTTCAAAGTGTTCGGACTTAGTGCGGACTTAGACTTAGTTCGAACTAAATGGTTCATTATAATATTACGCGTAGGAATATGTATGGCGACGAGTGCAGCTCTCCTGAATGTTGGCAAACACGAATCTGCCCATCGCTCATGTTCAGACAGAAGCGCCGTTTGTCCCTGAACACCACAGGTTTCTGTAATTGCCGCCAATCATATCGTTTGCTACTATTTTCAACGACATCGACAGAGAGTAAGGTTACATGGAAACGTCCATAGGACCGCATGTCGAAAACCTATCTTCAGAAAACAATTTTTCATAAGTCATTTAGATACAGAAGCAAGAGCTTTTCAAATGATACTTGCTGTGCCCAAACGCTCAGCCGCGACATGCGCCGGTTTTTCACGAGAAGTAATCTGACAGTGTACTTCAGAGTCCAGTCATCCAGTCCTTGTCTACGAGTGGTGAGGCCTTTTTCCAGTCAGTGCCAAAGTCACTGATGAACTATTTGGTTCCTGCAACACTTTACCTGTGCTTCACTACCCTCCCCCCACTCTTTCTTTGAGGCCCAATTTGGACTCTCTCAAAAAGGGTTAACAGCACGAATGCGTGACGAATCGCTCGTTTGACAAACAGCGTAGCTGATTCAATATTCACATTCAACTGACAAACTTGGGATTTCCTTACCGCCAAATGCGTCTTTTCAATTCTTCAAATGCATTGACATCCTTGTCTTGTGGCGGAAATCTGAACGATGACCTAACTGTCCACTTGCACGGCCACACGTTTTACTACACAACATGTACTGTTAAGTTGCGGGGCTTCCAGCAGGTCTCTTGCTTGATTTTGATGTTATAAAAAGATCATATACTTATCTTTTATGTGTATACTTATCTTTGGTAAGACCAGGGTTTAGGGTGGCGCGGTTCCTTTGGTTCACTGATCCGGTTCACTACGGAGGAATCGACTCAGTGAACCGAATTCTTGTTTACTATTCGCGTTGAACATGGTAACGTAATAAATGTCTTTGAAAACACATTCTATTTAAGAAGCGCGTGCTACTTGAACATTCTTTACTACTTAAGCCACTCATTTTCTGTTACTTATGCCTATGCCTTACGTCTATTTAGTTAAGCAAATGCTACTTATTACATTGCTCTATAAGCCACAGAATATAAATGGGAAAAGTATAACTCACGTATTTGTTGGAATTTTTATACATTTATTTTAAGTTATGAAACAAAAATATAAAAACAACAACAACAACAACAACAATAATAATAATAATAATAATAATAATAATAATAATAATAATAATAATATAAAGAGTAGAATTTTAAGAACCTGAAACAAAAAAAAGTATTTTTAAAAATAATACAATATAAAATAAAACCAATATCAAATAATATTAATAACTCACTATTAAATAGAATGATAGATAAATAACGAAGGAAATTGAATAAAAGCGAAGAAAAATTTGTTGAAACAGCGTAATTTCTATAACAGAAAAACATACTTTTAAAAAGAATACAAACTAAAATTTATAAAAACCAATAGGAAGTAAATACTAATAACTCACTTTTGAATGCAATTGAACGATGAAAAAAAATTAATATAAACAGGAACTCAAATTTAAACAAAAAAAATTAACGTTGAAAAAGATTTTTTAACATCACAATTGCTGTAAAAATAAATTCACATTTAAAATAAATTCTATTTCACAAACTCATACTACTTAAACTTTTGTTATTGGGGGCCTATCGCCCCCCAAACCCCCCATTTTAATACGAATAAACCAACTCGTTTGTTTTTTAAACCAATTCTACTTAATATGTTAAAGAAAACGGAATTTTAAAAGAAAAAATCCACTCACACAGTCGTTGAAATTATACAATTTTAATAGTATTACCACTACCATAGTAATACTGAAAATTAGTGTAGTATCTCGGCACGAATTACACCCTCATAACACGAAAAAAACGTCAAGCTTGTTTCTGAAAAAAATACCTACTTTTTACGAACTGAAAAAATTAGTAATAAAAAATAACTTGTTAAGCTAATAAAATAAATACAAATATTTAAAATCAATTCTATTTCACAAACACATACTACTTACACGTTTTTTATTGGGAGACTTGCACCTCTCAAATCCTCCATTTTAATACTAAAAACAAACTCGTCTACTTTTTAAAGCAAATACTACATAATATGTTTATCATAAATAAATCCTGCATTTACATCTTCCATCACGGTAGACACACAAAATCTATTAAAAGATGTCTTGAAATACGAAAAAACACGAAATACCACTTTTCTAATCGCATTAAATAGTGCCAGTAAATAAATTTGTTGTTATGGGAACAACTGAAAGTGACATTACTAGAAGGCTTTTTAAAATCTAAAAACATATCTGTACTAATATTTGAGTTCAAACAGCAATGAAATCAGCTTAGAAACAAGTTTAATTCAACAAAAACAAGTGTAGTGAAGTGTAATTTTCAATGTGAAGTGAAGTTGTTTTAAAAGTGTCGTGATGAAGAAGAAATTTTTCGTAAAATATGAAATTGCTCATTTATTGTATATTTATGCTTTGACCCATCAAAGCTAATCAACCCGAAGATAATTCACTTTAATTTATCGCCATCTCTGAAGTGAACCGTAAGTGAACCGTTGCGGACGATTAACGAGAGTAAGTGATTCACTAAAGGAACCAAAGGAACCGCGCCACCCTAAACCCTGGTTCAACCCTTATCTTTTATATTGATGTGTATACTTATCTTTTATATTGATGTGTAGATCTCCCGTCGATATTAGGTCTCCATCATAAAATAATTATTCTTTATTCACATTAAAAGAACATATTTATTCGTAATCCATTGGAATACATTTCTGTCATCGCATTCTCTTTGTCTCCATACATCAACAACACTATGGTTACCCATCGTACACGATACTATGGCTACTTGGTACAACAGATTTTCTCTTTCCATTACCTCGTGTGTATTTGCAAATAAAATATACAAATGTACATTTTTGCGCCCTATCGTTTTTATACTGTTTTGCTTCTAACGAAAACACTATTTACAGAATGTATCATTTTTAGGGTTAATAAAACGAAAGTAGTTTCGTGATGAGTTGAATTTTGGTTGCGTTTGCATTCATTCGCTTTTCCATAGCTATTTTTGTTATCGGACTGTACTCTTCACTTTGGTCTCAAAACTCAAGAGCAAAGTACTAATTTGCTCTGCCTACCAAAAAGAGAAAAAATTTAAATTACCAAGGTCAGAGATACGTGGAAAGTTGTATAACGGCTTTGAAACACGCGACTCTGATGTGATAGTAATGCCATTTCCCTTGCTGGATTCTTCATTTTTCCCAAACCAAGATACGTTTGTACAAAGAACATTTGTTTTTGTTGAAGTGTCATTTTTATTCACAGAACTTAATTTAAAATTTAATTGTTAGAGAACATAAATATGATGTGTTAGCTTCATCACCAATCATTTTTGTTTGAAACATACGAAATGTATTTCTCATAAAACTGCGCACACATCATTAAAGAATAATGTTTTTTTTCCGCTGCTTTGATGCGATGGAAAGACCATCTGGGCATGAATACCAGAATTTGAAAGGTTAGAATGCATTAGGATGTGAGTTTTGTAATGGCTTAAAAGCCCTCGGACCAGCAATATATTATCAGGTTATGCAATTTATGTGTGTAATAATTACCAAAATAAATTTAAGGAAAAAATGGGTTTGCTTTTACAATAATTAAAAAGACTTTATTTTTCCACTGATAATTTCTCCTTTTCTTATGTTATTTCAAATTATTTATCACCATCAAAATTAGACATATCTTATATTATTTGATACCGTGAAATTTATTTTGGGGCAAACTTTATATGAAAGTTTTAAAATAGCCCATTCCTCCTTAGTCCGATATTAAAGAACAATCAGAAAACTTGATCTACTTTGCAGAACTGACTGCAAGTTTCATTATAACTTCGCTGTCAACGCTAACAATGTGTCAACCAACGAAAAGTCATAACAAACTGTCAAATGCTCAAAGAGGAAATAAAATAAAGCTAAAAAATCAAAGGCGGAAATTATTATCATGGTCTTACAAGTTGACTAAAAATCAGGTGATATTAATAACCAGAGATGGGACGCTGGTGAGGAGGGGGGTAGAAAGTGAATAAACGAAAGCAAGGAGTTCATTGAGCGCCTGCAGCGCGCTAGTCGACGCAATCGCAGGTCAAGAACGGTTTTTGAACGGCAGATCACTGGGAGCCTTGTACAATCACGCAACCTGAGAAAGTTTTTTAAATTTGTTTCTTTCGGATTTGTTCTGCTTCTCATCGCATTGAATTCCGATAAATCCGATAAAAATGAATTCCTTCTGAATCCCGATAAACGTTAGAGATTTGCATATTCTGTTGTTTTGCTATGCTGTTTTATAACGGTTTATCTAATAAGTGGTGATGAACTTTTGTGAGGAAAAATCTCCGTTTTCTTGCCGAAGCATTACAATACTCTTTGCTATGTAAGTGGCCCGGAGAAAGTAAAATTTATAGTAATGTTTGGCAGTAATATATAATAAAATCATGTTAGCATAATCCAATAAATATTTCTAAAAGAAAACATTAATCAAATTGAGAAAGACTGCTGCAACGGTATATCTAACACGTGATGCTGAAGTGCAAAATCTTTACTTTAATGAACGTGATTTCCATTCCCAAACATATTTTATTTTAGTTCTATATGAAATCAAATTATGGTTCAATTATGCAAGCTGGTGTAGTAAGTTTATCAATTTCTAGGATAAAATTACTACACCGATTTGTATAATTGCTCACTACATGTCAATCAGTTATTTTTCAACAGTTTTCCTTGATCCTTTGAGAAAATGCTGAGATGGCACTTCGTTTTACTTCTGGACATAAATCTTGTTTCAATAAGCGCACGTTTTGTTTATCTCTCTTTTAGCTAGTGGTGGTAGGTGTAAAGCCTCTGTATGTGGATTAATATTTTGATAATAATATTGAAAATTAAATCTGTAGTTTTTTGCCGATGGAAATACGTATTACGTGGATTTTGCTCGGGTTTAACCAGTTTCGTGCTTTGTTGGTACTGGTCATCATTGAACTATGTGCAGTAAAAGGCTGGGTAAGGTTTCTGTAGTTCAAGAAAACCCTAATAATCCCCCAACGTCACATACAGTTTTTACTGATTTTTTCGAAAAGCAATCAATACTGTCTCCGCCGAACGAAATCTTTGTAGTGCGGACGCGGTGCGTCCCACCACGGTCCATGGTTTGAAGTACACTCGGCAAGCAGGTTGTGGTGCATTAATGAGGGAAAGAAGGCTGTCCTTGTAAAGAATTTAATATTCCGCTCAAACTTCGTTCTAGAGCTTATCCTCAATCGCTCTTTGAGAGGCAGAGAATGCGCTTCAGTCTTTTCATGTAGCAGATGAAACGCGGCGGCTTGTTTAAAGGGGCTTCTCTGATGCTTTTGTTGGCAAGCGGTCTAGCCAGATGTTCTGAAAAGATGGGGGAACGAAAGAAAGATGAAGTTTAACATAATTTAAAGAAATGTGTAAAATGAATCAGGTATGGAGAGATTTATAAGCAAAATATACTTACTTTTGAAAAGTGATTGAATTTTTACTCTATTTAATATGTTTTTAATTTTCCTCCACTAATAACATTTAAGAAATTAATTAATACAATGAATAATATTACACATAGAATGGAAGATATCATATCACTGAGTTACAAGGAATATTTTTTTGTCTTTACACTTTGTTAAAAAAACTTTCTCCTAAAAGATATGGGCAATAGGGAGTTTTTGCCACCTCGAACGTAAGCACTATCGACCTTCTGCGCATGCGCAGATGCACTAAAGAGATGCGAAACTTGAACTGCGCATGAGTAGAAGATCGATAGTGCTTACCGATCGAGGTGGCAAAAACTCCCTAGTAACTTCTTGGTATCCCGTTCCGTTATTATATGAACCGACAATTCACCGATATATCCTCCTAAACACATTTAACCACTTGAAATGTCGCGCTGCTGTGCCATGAGGGGCTGTTGCTAGGTCGTAGCAAGCACTTTCAAGTGCTTTTCCGGTGGTACCAACGAATGAAACACTAACAAATCCACTGCAATCTCACAAGGTACCGTCTTGATGGAAGCGGAGAAGAATTGGCGTTGTGACAGATTAGAGAGAAATAGGACACAATGTGTTAACCCATTTGCGTCACATTTTAAAGTCTGCATTTATTTTCAAAATCGGTGTGGCTCCGAAGAGCGATTAACAAGGCATGCCGGAAAAGTGAAAAACGTGAAGTTAAGTGTTTTAATGGAATGGGTGCACGGCCAAAAACATACGCCCGCTCACGCCCTGTTACTTCTGCTCCTCCCACGACGCATTTATCACTCAGTGCACACCAGCAAACGCGAAGAACGCTGGAAGATGCGCTTTGCACAATGGTTTTCAAATCCTACTTTATCGAGAGGCCAACTCGTGTCATGTGATATCGCGAACTGGTTGAAACCTTTTTTGTTTATTTTTAGTCGCATAAACGACTAAGGTTATTAGCGACTACATTATTTATTACAAGTGTTTATATAAATATAATTTTATCCATCAGTACATTAACCAAAATGTCATATATATATATATATATATATAGTATATATATATTATATAATATCTAACATTGTATATCATCGTATATTACGTATAATGCATAACTTAATTATACAATATCATCATATGTCATTAAGGATGTTACAATTTCCACAGAATTTGATCAATTGGTTTTGATATTTGGTCGAATGCAATAAGGTATCTAAAGCTTATTAGATTAGTAAATGGTCTTTGATGATTGAATATAGGGCAGTTTTGTATAATGTGGTAAATTGTTAAATTTGAGTTACAAGTATCACAAAGTGGAGGTGATGTTTTGCTAATTAACTAGAGCTGGGTTAATTTTGTGTGGTTAAAACCTTGTTTTCTTTTTATTGACAGAACCAGAGGATCCTTCGCGTCCCCTATAACTATAGGCTCAGAATCTTGAAGAAAACAAAACACTAATAACACTGACTGTATGTTCAACATGAAAATTATTTTCATATCCCCCATTAGTTATTTAAAGTCACTGCATTCATACATAAATAATCAATTTATCTATATATCACTTACAATAGACACGAACGGAGAAATCAGTACACGTTGGCAGGCAAAAACGACACTTGAGTTCAATTTTATCAACTGTGGATTGTTTCTCAATCGAGGAGTATTGTGATATGTATTACTTGCTTCTCATTCAACATCGAAGAAGAGCTCGGGCTGATGCGGCTGTAATCTTAATGGGGTGCCCGCTCATTACGAACATAGAATTCATAAGTGTTCATTAATCGTTGGATTGGGTGCGCGGAGAGTCAGTTAATTGGCCCCCGATGACTCCTCAATTAACATCCTTTGGATTTTCTTTGAGATTATTTAAAACAAGGAGTACACAGTATCTCAAAACGTAATGTCATAACGTTGTTGCACGTTTGGACACTCCTTGGGCAAGTATAAATGAAGTGCCACTAATCGTGGCAGAAAAGTATCCATATTCGCGCACTGGCGTTCCTTTACATGAAGGAAGGTCGCTTTGAACAAATTAAAACATACGCTTTCGAATGAAAAGTGCTGGCAAGTTGTGTTGCTTGGTTAGGATACGGAAGAAATAGTGTGTTGCGTGGTTTGGATGAAGAATCTTCTCTACTTACACTTTTCGCTCCTCTCTCTCTCCTCTCTCTCTCTCTCAACGTCTCTCGCCCTCTCTAATCCTCCCTCCCTTATTCACTCACTCTAATCCTCTCTCTGATCTACACAACTACGTTCCCAATTACATTGCCTCAACCAAAAGAAAACGAGAAATGATGGCTTGTCTGCAAGGGTCTTTAGTCTCTATTAATCAATTCATTTTCTCAATAGAAGTCACTTTAACCCTTAACTTGGCAAGATTGAAAAAACTTAAAAATAATAATGTTTTATAATCTCTAAGATTCTTTAGAATTTTTATAAGATTTTTGAAAGAATATGGATGTTTCCAACTGTTACCAATTGCGAGATCTGAATTTGTAACATAAATGTTACATTGCCAAATCCGGTGAAATCTAAATTCGTAACAGATATGGTACATTGACAAGTTTATGTAGAAATAGGAAGACAGAAATAATATGAATCAACTAAAGATGTGGCCAGAAACAAATTTATTTTGATATCACAATGAATCATAAATTGTCCAATTTATGATTCAAAAAAGGGTAAACACTTAAAACAACTATATTAAATGAAAAGAAAAAATACAAACAATACGCATACATTATAAACCAAAGAGTGAAAATACATAAGAACTATTTTGAATGAAAAGAAAAAAAGCAGTTTCTCTTTTCATTGAGGCAAAGTCTGACCTTGCATTTCATGCACTCAATGAATGGCTTACCGCCAGGGCAATAGCGACATCTTCCCCGTGATGTATAAAATGGCAAATGGCCAACGCCATCAGTCCTAATGTCATTTTGCATCACTTTGGATGCATACTTTCTTTGTTTTTGTAATGATGGCAAATCATCCACGCTTCGATTTCTTTTAGGGGTTCCCCGATCTAGAAGCAATAGGCTACTAGCAATTGAATTTCTGAAGGCTTTTAGAAGCATAAGTTTGGAGGTGCTTTTTGATAATTTATGTTCTCTTCTATAAATTATCCAAGCGTTGATTACACACAAGTCTAACACATGCGAGAAAATTGCCATGTACCATCTGTGTGTACGGAATTCAGTTCTGTGGAGAGCAATCAGCATGTTTGCCAAATCTACACCTCCCATGTGAGAGTTGTACTGCTTTATTACAGCTGGGCAAGGCACATCAACCTTTCCTTTTGCCTCTTTGCTGAATCTCTTTATTTTCCCTACTGGCTCATCAGCAACAAAGGAGCTTGCCAATGCCACAGCCTTATTGTCAAACCATTTGACTGTAGCCAATCTCTCGCTGTTGCACGTGTACACTTCAAACGATCCCCTTCCCTCCTTCTTCAGATCTTTATCACTCTTGAAAGGACAATTTCTGATGCGATCTGAACGGATTGTGCCCAATGAGAGAATACCAAATTCTTTTCTCAGATACTCTATGAGTTCGAAACTGCAAAAAAATTATCGAAGTACACAGCAGAACATGGCTTATCTTTGATCGTTTTGCACAGAGACACAACAATCGATCCTCCAAGGCCAAGAGCTTGCTCACTTCTACTGAGTTCTCGTCCTCTAAATGTATCTTCTCCCCCATACATAATAAAATCATACACAAATCCAGATACACCACATCGAGCAAACATTTTGAACCCCCATTTTCTAGGCTTGTTCTGGATATACTGTCTTCTAGAACCTGCCCGATTACCTTTGTATGGAATCATCATTTCGTCAATACTTTGCTCCCTCTCCTCCTCAATTGCCAAGCATTTTTTTCTCACAATCTCTAAAATTTGTCTTACTTTGTAATAACGATCTGTTGCGTCACAGGCGGAATTGTCCGTGAAATGAAGAAATTTTCTAATACTTTGGTATTTTTTCAAAGGCATGATTGAGGCTATTGCCTCATATCGGTAGTCAGAAGACCAATAATCTGTGTAGGCAGATGCAATCATTATACCCATTTTCAGTTCAATAGCAATAAAGTCTCTAATATCATTGATAGTAAAATTTACAGAGCTGCCAGTTTTTTGAGCAGAGTACAAGTTTGATATATTTACAATAATTTCAAAAAGTTCATTGGAGAAAAACATACTAAAATATTCATAAGGAGTCTTCACATCTATAAAATCAGTCAAAATGTCCGTAGGGATATCCACATCATATAAAAACGGCTCCTTCTTCCATTCATAACTTTTTTTAAATATTTTAATCTTCGCCCTTTCATTTATTTGTTTCGGCTTTGGAGTTTTAGCTGGCGACGTAACAACAGGTGCATGAACCACTCTTTCTTGTTCACTGTTTTCCGAAGCGTCAGGAAGCGTCTCAATCTGAGGGTTGTCCGGCAAATCATCAATGCTAGGCATTGTCAAAAATTCCTCCAAATTTGGTAAAGCTAATTCAAAATTATCTGAAGGAGGCAGATCAATAATCTCCCGGAGATGATTTTCTTTCAAAATTCTTGATAACAGCTCCTCTTCAGGATCATAATTTTCCTCTTCTTCAGAATCTGCTCCCGGTTTTGGGAGCAGAGACATTATCTTCTCAGCCCTTGACATATACATATTCGCACTGAAAAAAAATCAAGAGACCTTACGTAGATATGTTCAAATATAAATAATGAGTGGTACAATGTAAATAGATTTCTCACATATATTGCAGTGCATTTGGCAATGTGACACATGTGTTACAAATGTTTAGAGCCCGAAAAATACGTACATACATCTTCTAGCTACTGAAACAATTTAAAAATTGCTAAGAGATACTTTAAATAACTATTTACCTCAATTTCAAGATATAAAATGCAGCCAAATTAAAAAGTATAACAAATAAACACACAGCATTGGCACGCTGACTGCAAAAGGCGGGAAATCGCTAACGTATGAATTCAAAGGCTTATTGTAGCCGAGATCGAAGTGTTGAATGGTACCTAGCGACATCTATTAGTTGATCAGGCTATTGAGTATAGAAAACTGTCAACAGATAGCTCTACCAGTCTCCCAGTGATTATTAAGGGCCTCCGAAGAAAATGTGACACATCTGTTACAACGTCAAGTTAAGGGTTAAATTGGATCAGTCGCCAACAGAAAATGTACGGTTCGTTTAATCAAGATATTGAAAAGGAAAATCGTTTCTGTGGCATTGAAAAGAACGGATTATGAGTAAATACATGCCACGCTGTGGAAGATGGAACATTGTAAGTAAAGTAAAATGTTACGAAGAAATGATCCTCGAGATATAGAATAGTCGTAATTAGAAGCGATTCAAATATCAGAGAGTTAATTGTCATGATTCTTTCTTTAGGAAAAGGAAATGAAAAGAAGACTTTCGTTTCCCGCCCTTTCGGGTATGAATAACATCAATATTTTTCCCAAGATGTGACTGAAATTACACTTAATGAACAAATGCTATGAATAAATTATAATATTCGAACGAAAAATAAAACACAACTCAGATGTTGAAGTGTCAATCTCATAATGCACTCTGCACAAAAGGCAATGCAAGAAAAGATTTTAGGTCTTTTGGCTGTCAATCGGCTCCTTGTCTTCAAGTTGTAAACTTAATATCGTATAAAATTGACAGGAAAGGTACAAATTTGGTGTATTATTTAGAAAGCAATTTATTAATGTTGGAGACTGGTCGACTGAAGTTGTACGAATTATCTATTCAATAATTTGTTCCTGCCGTTCTTCCTTTGATTTTTAAATCTTTGCAATTTTCTGAATAATGCTTTTGATGACATAAATATAAATTTCAAACTAAAGAAAAAGTGCTTATCTTTGTGAATCTATGCAAAAGAGAATGAAGAAAAAATTGATAAAAGTACATTCTATAATGCTTTGCTCTGAATTATATTAACAAAATCTTATTTTAAAAACCCTAAAAAGCTAAGTAATAATCATTTGAAATATTGCAGCATAACTATTCCCTGAGACACCTTTTAATAGTAATAGCTTGAATAATTCTAGACACAGTTGATTCATTAATATACTAAAAATTGAATTTGCGTAGGTTTCAATTTCAAAAGCAGTAAAAGACCAACTCCTCATTTTTTCGATAAAGTCCACAATTGAAGTGGTACAGGCAACAGCGTAGACGAGGCATACATATGAACGAGAATAAAAGTGTTCAAGAAATTTGCTTAACGAAACGTTTAATAAAACCTGACTCATTAATAATTTTTTCTCGTAAGAAAATAAGGAAACGAAGTCGGAGAAAAAGTCATAAGAACCTTTTAAAGAGAGTAAAGACAGTTTGAAATCCAATCAAATATAATCTATTAGTTTTAGTAAAACCAGTTTAGGAGAATATTTGTAATTTCAAAATTGACTAAACCCAATTTTTCAGCTTAAAAAACCGTCTAAATTGATCATTATGTACATTTTACGCTATTTTTCTCGTAAATGCCATTCATATTTTTACAAGTGATCCTCCAACATTTCATTCACAAAAATGAAGAATGCAAGTCTTTAAAAAACGATGAAACTCGACGCATTCCCTTTTCCAATCTTTTTTTTTACGTTAGCCTTCGAATTTTCTACTGTCTCGTCGGTTAAAAGGCTTGCAATGAAAATTACAAAATCGTGCTCTCTTGGCTTTGGGTGTCGATTCCCTTGAGACTCTGCGTCGCTATCACTGCGCCGGGGCGTAATTTTTGTTTCGCGCGCCTGCCGTAATGACTGGCCCTCTCAAAGCGCGTGCCCGTGTCCTTGAGCGCCACAAGTGCAAATGAGACTTCTCCTGCGGTGCCACCCGCCTCAGAGCCCTCTCCCGGAACAATAGGTTACTCGCGGAAAAAAATTGACGCGCGTTTCGCGCAAGGTGGTGCACAGCCAACGCACGAAAGCAGTAATATCTTTTCACTTTCTCGCTACGAAGACCAGAGAAAGTTATGTAAAAACGGCAAAAGCGACCAAATAACGCGCGAAAAAAACGGCGAATTTTCGGCAGAAAAACTCTAATTAAAGGCCATGGTAACGAAAAAGTGAATAAATCCAATTGTTAAATTAAGAGAAAAAATCTTTTAACGTGGTGTAGCCAGAATCCATGTTTTGTAGGTCCATGATACCGAAAAATCGATTCACAGCAAAACGTCCGTCCGTCGTCAGTGTTCTATCTGTGAACAACGCTATCGGTTAAACCGTTCAGCCGAGGTTCAGTAACATTGATATTCCCCGATCAATCTGGCTGGTGTCGCAGTCCCTTGAATTTGAAACCGATATTATAATTTTGGGCTACTTTACATGAAGCTCCTTCCAATATTTTCCAAATTTTCAAAAAAAAATGGCCCCAACATTTTTTATTAAACTTTGTTCTTGGATAGCGTGAAGGACGTTTAAGAGAATGGGATAGGTTTCATGTTCGTTCAAAACCCCGATTTTCGAAAAATTCAAATTTTCGAAGTTCAAATTTTCTTCGTCGTCTTCCTACAGCCAAAATATTAAAGAGATTTTTTACCTAAATGAAATCTGTTCCTTAAAGTTTTATTTTGAAATAAGGTCAAGTATAATTTTTCAAAAATGTGAGTTTTACCAAAAATTATGATTGAGATGGTTAATTCGGAGAGAAATCTACATAGTCGGTTTAGTTACTCTATTTATACGTCAAGAACGTGTGGACTAATTATTTTAATTACCTCTGTTTTGTTGGATTCATTTCCGCCCCGAATAGTAAAATTACTATTAAAAAATCTGGAAAATGGCGCTAGATAGAATAAAAACTCTAAATATTCATATGAAATGCTACCAGCTACATTCGGTAGAATTTTTGAATTTATATTGTTAAATAACTCCTAAACGAACTAGAACATTAAACATTAAAAACTAAAATTTTAAGGCCGAAGGACTCACAGAAACGTTTCTCACCAGCAATCTACAGGATGAGATCTTCTTGAACATTCTATTACATTTTTGCTGGTCCGGCGCTTCTCAACATTACCCCATCTGCTCAGAGACGTGCAGAATCTGCAACTAAATGTAAATGAGAGATACAGAGAGAGAGATAGGGAATGAGAGAGACAGAAACGGGGACTTTTTTAATTACTAGCACAAAATATTTTTTTAGCCACGTGTACTACAGATCTATTTTATTCGACAGCTTGTAAAAGATTTTGACATTTTCTAAGTGTATGGCGGTATGATTAATGGTATTATATTTAATTTAACAGTAACCTTCTATACATAGAACGTAAATAAGAGCCAGTTTATTATGCAGCAAATTTCATTATAGTATTCAATATAATAGTGAGTCATTTTATGTAGTACACCGAACACACAAGAAAACTGCATATAATGGAAATCGGATGAGACAATATATTTCCCTCCCTTTTGCATATTTTAATAATTTAATTTCTCATTAATTGGCACATAACCAATATTATAAACGTTTCTATTTTCGACAAAAAATTATTCTCGCTGATGGATTTCAAGCTGACCTAACCACAAGGAAAAATTTTAAAATTAATTTCTAATTTTTAACTATTTAATGACTAATTAACGGCCAATAACTAGTCAACAAATAGTTAAAAATTCTGGCACTTCTCTTACATATTTCTACTACGATAGTCAACGATAGCCTTAGAAGGCTTGACTTCTTCAATTTGGAAAAAATCCTACGAGTGGCTTTGGCGTTAGTGCTGTTCACAGACGGACGGACAGGTGGACAGACAGACAGGATGTTTTGCTTTCAATTGTCTTCTCGGTATCAAGGGGCCACAAAACAGTTTTTTTTATTAATTTAGCAACTGCTTTTATCCAGTCTTTCGTTCTCAGGGCTCGGCAATGAATTTTTTCCCCCCGAAAATTCGTCGTTTTTTCACGCAGCATTACATAACTTTCCCTATACTACGTATATTACTCCGTATATACGTACGTATACGTGAAAGTAAAAATTCTGGCACTTCTCTTATATGCTTCTGCTACGATAGTTACGCCCTAGAGGGCTTGATGGGCCTCTCCGACATTCTCCAACGCCCTCAGCACACTCCCGCCCTCACTCCCCCGGCCCAGATCACAGGCTTCATTTCGCCAGCTCAGCCCTGTGAAGGGCACGGCGCGAGGCGGCGCGGCGCGGCGCGGCGCTGCGTTCGCTTTATTGCGCGTTTGCATAACTTCCTTTCACTTCGCTCGACGCCCGCACCTCGCCTGCACCCTCGCTGAACGAAGAGGCGGCTCCAACGGGGAGGAACAATCTCTCAAGTTCAAAACAACATCCTTTGAGTAGGAAAAGAAAGGAATTTAGTTAATTCACATGAGATTGTTATCCAAACCATCTCATGCAATGCGATTCGAAGAAATCACCACACCTAAAAATTAGATTCTTGTGCGATATGCAGGCTCAGTTTGCTTATTTTTCAATCATCAGTAAATTTTCCTTATATGCCATCCTTCGCGTAGGAAAGGAGCTGTTCATGTGTGTTTCTGTAAGAGAATTGAATTGAATTAAATTGAGAATATTAAACGACGATTTATTTGGAGGCTAAAAGCATTATTGTTACAGTATTTATTTTCGGTCTTCTGAGAATAGAGAGCTGGCTTAACTTTCTTGTTCAAACATTTTAATATGTTTGAACTTGGACTACAAGAGTTGTGTAAATGCAATGAAATTATTGATAACAATTGTTATTCATTTCATTATTTCCTTACGTTAAATTCAACAGCCACTGGGATTCTTATTTATCATATGCTTTAACCACAAAGGTTATAACAAACTTAAAGTTAAATTTAAAAATATATCACTCGGATAAAACTTCCAAAATGAATCGTTTGCTTTCAAAACTGCTGTTTTAGATTTTAGAAAAGGAAAAAAATAGCTCGGCAAAAAACTGCACAGGGTTGTGAAAACGTTTTGAATATTGAGTACCTCTTGTTTAATGGGGCAGGCAAGTTGAATTTTTTCCGACGACACTGCGCTCTAGCGGCAGCAATCCGCAATAATCCGGTGATCGAAGTAGAAGTGAGTATTGCCGCGTGTTCAGTGAAAATAGGTATATCGCACAGGATTCTCGAATTATACATATTACTAATATATATTATAGTAGACATAATGCTAATAACTATTACTTGGAGTTTTCAACCTGTTGATGTCGGAATATTCCAACAAAAAAGTTTAAATAAAGGGAAGAAAGTTTTCATGTAAACAGTGTAAAGGAAATCTATGCGGGAATGAGACGGGTGTTATAATTTCTTTTAAGCAGCCATAGTTAGCCTGCAGTCCTGATGGAGTAATTAAGAATGGGCAAGGATTTGAATTGTTGGAAATCAAGTGCCCTTACCAGTGGCGTATCTGGGGGGGGAGCAAGGGGGACGGCGCGCCCCGGGTGACATCATTCTAGGGGTGACACCAATTAAAATATTTTACAGTTGGAATTATACAATTTAAATCATTTACTTAAAAATTGTATATATTAATCAAGACTATGTGATTTGGCTCTGTTGTCAATAGAAAATGACATTGCAAGAAAGATAGATTTTAATGAAATTATAAATATGTTTGCTGCCCTAAAATCTCGTAAACAGGTTTTATAAATAACTTACATTTGTTGATAAGTTATGTTTAATTTTAAATTATATATTTAAAAATTATATTACAACTACTCTTAATTACATGGAATTTTTATTACACCATAAATAACTATTATGTACAAATATGTTTGTATTTTTATAAAATAATGTACAATCTATGCAGCAATAGATACTTTTATACTTAAGTTATGGGGGGGGTGACACCATTAGCTTTGCCCCAGGTGACACCAGCTGAAGCTACGCCGCTGGCCCTTACTCATGTAAACATGGTGCAGTAGTGTACATGGAAGAAAGAAATTGTACCTTTCCATATTTGGAATTTAATGAAAACGGTGATTTAAAGATAAAAGTTTCTCATGGTCATTATACTCGGCTTCAAGTATCTATGCACATACTTGCAATACACATTTGTCATTTTTTTTTTCATCAGTCGATCAAGTTCATATTCTTTTTCATCGGGATGAAGAATTTTAATCATCTATTATTCCCAAAATTGAAAATTTCTATTTTATTTATTTTATACAGCTCTTGAAGCTAAATTATCAATCTCAAAAATCTTTGCACCTGCCTAATTTAAGGACCATTTTGTTTGAACGAAGTTGACATGATAATAAATATAAGAGTGTTTTATTTAGATTACACATTTCTATACAATGTTATCACCTAAACCTAATAAAATTTAATTAAATTATTAATGACGCAGAAGCGGTACTTTGTTATTTGCTAGAACACAGACCATGTACATTATTTTGTCCACATATTTCATTAATGCTTTCTTTCCCATTCGTGATTTGGGGAAACAATAAAATTCCAAATTAAGTTTTTTTAAAATTTTGCTCAGTGAGGAATACAACAATTTCTTCCGCCTTTCCTCTTCTTTTTATTCGCGGATTTACTCATTCTACTTTTTCTTTCTATGCATCAATTTACTCGAATACTTGCACTTCAACATATACAACTTACGGTGTAATACAACTGCGGTCACCGGACAACTTACAACTTTCGTCACCAGATGTCACTTCGGGCGTTGCTTGTCTGCCCCATAGTTTGTCTACCTTTGAAAGAAGTAAATTGGAGTTTAGATGGCAAATAGATAATCAAATCAGTAAACAATTGACGAAAATATTAAAAATGTCATTACAACACTTTTTGTAATATATAGGAAAGGGGGAAATTGTTTTTGTCCATAAAATGTAATGAAGTTGTGTAGGTGAGAGCTTCATTTACTCTTTGGTAACAAAAACGTATTGTACAGATCGGATATTGGATGGCGTATGGCGCCTGCAGCTTTTTTAGTCGGCTGTAGCATCAGCGCCGCTGCAGAATCTCATTTTCGGCTTCAGTGCGTCGGTCCTCCAGCCCGTGGCTCAACAACGCCGTATCACGCGCCGGCTGTGCTCGACCAGGTGTTGCTTCCTCTTTAGTATTTTCTGCCAGCAGAGCCCTTCTATGGCTGCGGACAAAGGGGTTTTGTGCTCCAAGGGCTAAATTTAGACGCGAGAGTCCCTACGGCCAGCCACACTCGCCAATGAGACCACCGAAATCTCATTGGCATGCGAGATGGAATGCGATTGCCCAGGCGCAAATCGATATCAATTTGTTTATTTCTTGAGTTTTATTCATTTAAAGTTAATATACATTTTATTTCTGTTGATTTAACAGTTTAAATTATGACTAATTTAAACTTTAATTATTACGTGAAGCCCACACTTCGTACAGTTTTTCTGTTTGTCCTAACTATCCGCGTATGTTTTATGCACTGATTCTTTCAAGTGATTAAATGAATCTCCTAAAATGTATCTGTCACTAAACTTACAATAATATCAACTTTTATTTCATTATTTTCTTTATATTGTTATTGTTTACTAGAAAGGAATTTATTTACAATTCATCCTGGTGAAATTTCAAAACCATTGTTAGGTATAATTACAAAAGGTTTTCATTGAAAGTAATGTTTGTCTCTAGATTCAACACCTACACATATTAAAAACATATTTAAGGTCTTAGGAGAATTCTTTCGTATAAAAAAGTGTGATAAAATTAAGACTAAATATTATAAGAAGTTGTAACGAGTATTGTCATTGATATGATGAGAAAATCCCAAACACGAGTTTGGAGAAATCGAGTGAGAAAATGAACTCTATGTACTTCAATAATAATAATAATAATAATATATAATAATAATAATAATAATAATAATAATATAATAATTTTGAAGTATATGTACTGAAAACACATCTTAATTAGTTGTTATTATGTATTAATTACTGGAAATAATATTAATATGTAAATAATATTTTTATCTTTAAAATTCTTTATCAAAATAAAGAGAAAGACTGTTGAAGTGAAACGGACGTGTCCTTCGGTTCCAAGTGTTTTGTAAAGAAAAAATGTAAGGAAAACTGTGTTATATCTCGCGCTAGACAATCCTAAGGCTGTCGTGGAAAAACGTTTTCACGATGTTTAATGATTACGAATCATTTGAGCTGATGATTAAAGTATTAGAAAGTAAACTTCAATAGGGATACAATGGAAAATTGAATATAAAATAATTTAGTTGTTTTGAGAAGATGCCAAGAGAAGTTTCCCATAATAATGGAATGGAGTGTGCAAAATAATAGTAAGAAGAAGAAGAGAAGCAAAATGCTATATATGGTAAGAGACACAATTTGTGTTTATTTTCATTTCTCTGTACGCGCTCGTTCAAATAAAATAAACATAAGAAAAGAAACATCAACTTTACTTTGTCTTATCTACATAACAGGTAAAGAAAGATATGTGACACTCCAAAAAACCTTTTATCGTTCTATCATATTTTTCTACCGTACTATTATTCACGAGTTCATGTTTACTCGTCATTTCTACGTAGTGAATAATTGCCATTATGAGCGAATAGAAGACTATACTTACTCTACGACCTTGAAATATTCAAAATACATTTTGAACAGATTTTTTTGAAACTCAAGTATAAGGATTACCTACATCAGTGTTGTAATATAAGATACATAATAAGTCTGAAGTTATATTCTGACAAAATTAATGAATTTATGCTATTGAGAAACTTTTGTAAAGTAAACCAAGAAAACGTTCTCGCTAAAAGAATCTACCCTATTACTCTTTCTCCACTCCATAAATGTCGTAATAATTGATCACAATACTTCCTTGGTTTTTTGGCAATAATTCTAGAGTTGTCAAGTCGCTATTTTCTCAATTACTGAGTACACATTTCATTGTACACTGTCGCCGGCTTCAAGATTAATTTTCTGTTGAATGATCAATGTGAACTGTAACGAGAAATACGAGTACAACAATGTATAGGTTACGTGCATGAAACCGCGAAATCATACTTGTCTAACGGGGTGCAAAAGAAGCGCGAATTACAAAGAGAATGCAATTCTGTCTACGAATTCCGAAAATTTTAGAAATGTGATTGATTGTCACATAGTGGATTCCGAACTGAAATCCACGAGGTGTGTAATCGATGTCATTCGTCGATTAATACACAGCGAGAATGCGTATATTATTAAATGAGCGTAGAGAAAAAAATTCAGGAATGGAATCGAAGGTTCTGTCATGTGTTCATAATTAAGAACATTTAGTCGATCACTCGTAGTATATTTTACTTACGATCTTTTCTTTACTGCTGACAAAACGGAAACTGTCATTACTTCTAAGCTCGAACTATTGTTTCTTCGACAACTCCCAGCACACCGTAGGTTCCTTAACGAACGAACAAAGAAAGAAACAAATGGAAATTCCCTTTCGAGGAGCTTTCTGTTCGGGCGCAGCGTCTGGCTGCAGGCGACAGGATGGAAAACGCGCGCCAGACCAAATGCAATGCGCGCCAGAGCGTGGAGCGTTGCAACTGAAGCTGTCTCTTCCTTTGAGCGCCAGGATTGGCTCCGGAAACGACTTCGGAAGGATTCTGCGTCCTCTAAGCGCTGCAGCCCTGGAAATTCCTACGAAATCTTCGAAAGGAAACGATGCAAAACTGCTCAGGCAAAAATTCAAGTTAGTTAAACATAAAAAATTAGAAACACGGGGATTTGTCACAAAAAATGCGCTGCACCTTTTCTTGGCGCTTCTTATGCACTTCACCAGCTGACGAAAATAAATTAATTTCTTGTAGCAATTTTGTTTGCAAGAACGCTACGAACCACGAGAAATCACGTTTTAAGTGATTCATAATAACTTGTTTCTCATTTTAACATGAATAATTAGTATCAATATAATTTAATCTTAAACCATTGTGGGTAAGTTTTAATTTTTTTTACGTTATGCACCTTCTTTAGAGTGTTATGATCCCGGAGTTCATTGTTACATTTAAAATGTTCAAGAGATTTACAAAAAAACTACCAGATTAACAAATAATCTGCGATATGGTAAGACTAGAAACACAGTGTGACCGACACCGTTTGCGAGAGCTCGCGCACGCACACACTCGCTCGAGAACACACACATACACACCGGCATGAGCACACATGTGCACGCACACACATACTCACATACACACACGCGCGCACACATAAACGCGAGCGCACACACACCCGCGCGCGAACACATACACGTACAAGCCTTCACAAACAAATGAGTTAAATATGTCAATGGTTATTCGAAAAAGTATTCAAACAGACTTGGTGAAATTGAACTCAGAGTGTAGAAACATGAATTTATTGCAAAAGTGAACATATCCTAATTTCAAATACGAAATCTCAAATGGTACTGAGCACCTTTCAATGCTCTCTTACAAACTACACACACTCTTACCCCCACTACTGTCCCCAGAAAAAGGGTGGAGTCGAGCGAGAGAGCCCCCAATATCAGAAAAGAGTCAGAATAACCACTATAAACCTCAAAACTATGTGACAGGAAATGCTACAGATAGATCAAAGGATTATTGAAATACGCTGGACACTGAGTGTGAAGGGAGGAAGATGTTCCGAGTGACTGCTTGTCGAGGACACCGAGGGCGCTATTTCCTCAGCTCTAATTAAATATTTACGCGCTCTCTCGCTCTGGGATACGTTGTGTATTACGTACTATCGCTACTTTGGGATATAACTCATGAATATTAACAATTGCACATGCAATCACGAACTAACACCTACGCTTATACGCACCCACATTTTCATGTATTTGCTTACATATTTACTGATTCATTTATTTATCAATTCATTCTTTTAGTTCAAGTGGGCCAGCTTCTATTTGGTCAACCGGTAGCCATCGAAAGAGAGCGTCTACCACCGTCCGTGCGCCTCTTTCTCGTGGGCCGGGCTATAAATCCTTTCATTTCTGCTTACACTTCATGACTCATTTGACATTTGCATGACATTCGTGTGGAAATGTCGGCTCATACACCGCCTCCTAAACTCGCCTCCGCCCAACCTTTCCACCGCGCCCCCTCCCCCAGCCCCTGCGGGCACGTACTTGCGATGCAGTATGGCGTGCGGAGGGCGAATAAAATGTAATATGCGCTCTTCCACACGCCCGCCAAGATAAATAACTTTGCACGTGCCTTTATTAACGTCGTGAAAATTATGATTATGAAACACTAAATCACCTTTTCGCGGAGAAGTTTGATGAAAGAAATATATTAAAAAGTGTGGGTGAATTAATTACATAGTAGTTTTGAAAAGTTATATAGAAAGAAACTCGTTTGTATGACTTTAAAAAGTTACTGATGATCTCTTGAAAGTTGTTCAGTTGAATTTTGTCACGTGCTATGAAACCACAATTCATTCTTTTCACGAGCATCTTAACGAGATATTAGCAGTAAAACTAACACGCGAAAACTTTGATATCGGAGGTTCAACTATTCTAAAAAAGGTAGTAAATTTTATTAATGTACACAGAAACTATTTAACATGATATCGTCACGAAAGGATGAACGCTCGTGTAATATGCACTTAGTTCTTAACAATATAGCGAAATTTATATTCATTATATCGTAGTCCTTCACCAAGAAGATTTTACAGACGTATTCTACTTATAATCATGATTGCTTTGTTTATTGAAATATGCTGAAATTTAAATAAGTTTTGTATTATTTGATCGTACATGCTTCATTTCGAGTACTTCTGGTGGGATTCCAAATGACCCAACGTGCACGGCAAATATTTGTTTAATGATATTGCGTCCGGCAGCCACACGAAGTTGGTGAGGGGTGATTCAGATATACAAATTGTATCCTTGAATCATACGTGGTAGGAATATGTTATTTTTGTAAAAAAGTACCACTGTATTATAAGTAAATATTTTTGTAAAATGATGGTTTTCAAGTACAACATTTTTTCAAATGTTCGTAAAGTTAGAACAAAAATTATTTCAAAGAATAGAACTTTCGACTATACTATATTTCAGTCTCAATATGCCGCGTATTTTCAGATATTGTCGGCAATTAATTTTCTTTGTTTATCTTCTTATCGTTTGACGAATGCAAGGTAGCACAACTCAAAAAATCAGGTGTTGATAACATAGAGTTTTTTAAGTTTTCACCTTGTTTTGAAATGCGTAATTCTTTCATTCATACTTCTGCTATTTGTTGTCGGAATACTATATTGTAAAATATGCTGTTGTTGCTGCTGGGAGGTAGACTACTCTGCAATTTTGGAGAGTGCGATAACTCAAAATTTGTATTTTTTGAATTGTGCCATTATTGCAACGCACGAACGATATATTTAAATCACATTAACTGCTAGTATGAATGTGCTTCCAATAAAACAATTTTGAAAGGCATAGAGTTTTACATATATTCCTCGTTTGTTTTTTAACTTAACCAACGGGACGTTGTGACCGTTCGTGTAAGTCGGCCGTGGGGAAATTTCGTGGGTAATTTGGCTCTTGTTGAAATTTTGAAAAAAAAACACAAAGTTGAAAGCCACAAACATTAATATAATTGAATCTCAAAAAAAAAAAGAAACACAAATTGCAAAATTACCTAACATGCACAGATAAACAATGAACAAAGAAAAATACAACAATGAACAGCGTAAAAAAAACTTTTTGAGGAAAAATCAACTGCAGAAATTATGAATTTCAAAGTTGACACAAACTAGCATCACAGCAACATCTTCTGTGACAAAAATAAATTGAAATCCAACAAATTGAATCAAAGATATCTCTGGGGAGATGAGTACACATAATAGTACATCAGAGGGTAGAGCACAGGCATTTCGGATGACAAAATGCCTCAGCACTTTCTGTTTACAAAAGTTGCAATTAACTCTTCCTCAACATACACTGCATTAGCATACATAGTAGTTTCTTGCAAAACAATTCACTTCAATTACAAAGACATATGTTGTGTACAATTAAGATGAATAAACATAGTTTTGAAAACACAGAATATTCAAAAGAAATTGCAAAAAAAAAAAAAACTAAACATGTGTGTTTACACCATAAATGTGAAACATTTATTACAACCTACACCTTTGGTTGAAATTAAAAAAATATGTTGTATTTTTACTCAACAGGCATCCAAATTTCAATAAATATTTCAAAATATTTAAGTTCACTTAAATTCAACAGTTCATTGCAAATATACTTTTATAACCTTTTAATTGTTCATAAATAACCCAAATTGTTTCTAACTTGATTTGGATTTTACACTATCATCAAAATGTTCTTTTTGATTTAAAGACAGAAACTGCACTTGTAGTGTATTAACATGACAAGATTCTATCATAAATAAGTGATGTTCTCCCTTAGAAAGACACACTACTTCAAATATCTTTTGAAAATAGTCCACAATGATTATGGAAATACCAATGGTCGGGTATATCATACATTATGCAAGAGTGTTAATGGCCAAAAAAAAATATTAAACAATCTGACGGTGAACTACAGGAACGACACTTCAACCTGCATTCTACAGTCAATTGCTTGCAAATTCTCATTACTTTTATAGTATCACATACAAAATTGTTTTGTCTTTAACACCGACCTTATTTCGGTGACCGTGGCGTTCGCCACCAGCGCACAACTCACAGCGAACTAATGCGGCTGCCGACGCTCTGTCCTGGGCCTAAGCACGGGTTCTCTCTGTAACCCCGTCTTACTGCAAGACCAGATGCCTTCGTCGAACGCGCATCTGCGGTGTGAATTTAGCCACCACTGGGCCAAACCTCTTTCTCGCTAACTGGAGCTCGCGGCCCCACACCATCAGCTTCCAAATTCACGCTGCTACCTCACGCTGCCGCTTCTCGAAACATTCTGCGCACTTTTCAGACACCGCCGTTACAACCCCTTCTTTTCCGCGTAGGGGAGGGAACAACTGTCTTCCCCCCGCCACCCCTCCAGCGACCGCTGATAAGGCGACGGGTTACGTAATCGCGCGGCGAAGAACGCAGACGAGGTCTTTCTTATCGCCAAATAGTGACTGAGCAAGCTCAGGATCGCTACATAGCCCCCCAATGAATAAGATTTTTTTTCGTATCATCAACGTCTTGAAATGGTAAGAAAAAATAATCTTGAAATTCAACGCCCTTCTTCCTTGCTGATGGTTTTTTTCTTCATTTTTGTTAATCGTATCTTCATCATTCAACCTCTTGATCCCACTCCTGCTATACCTAATCTATTCATGAAACGGTTTTAGATTGAAGAAATTGTATCGACCTTTATTATGTCCTGCTTCATCTACCAAATCTGCCACATTTGGATGTGGTATCCTTGAAATGGTATAAGGTCCTTCGTATAAAACGAAAAATTTAGAGATCAATCTATTTTGCAGGTCCGAAGCTTTTGGAACTCTTAACATCACTTTTGATTCTCTGTAAATTGGTATGGTGAATATTTCATTTGGTTACGCCTCTTCTGAGCGTTTTTTCGAAGTTGATCAGCAATTTGTGCTTCGTTTCGTAATTAAAGAGACAATTTCGGGTCGGCACACTGTTGTAGAACATGGGTAGGCTTCTCCTTGAAATGAGCCTCATAGGGGGTCGTCTTAATGGAGTCATGATGGACTTCATTTAACCAGTTGTTTATATAGGGAACTAACAAATACCAATCCGTATGCCGTTGATGGCAATAAACCCGAAATAACCTGGAGAGTTCTCTCATTATCCTCTCCGACGGATTAGATTGCGGATGCCTAATGCTTGCCAAGATGTGAATAATGTTTTTCCTCTTCCATGGCTCGCGACCAGCACTCACTAGTAACCTGTGGCCCATTATCGGTAAGAACCTTTTCATATTCCCCAGCTTTTCGAAAGAATTTATCCAGTTGGTGGATACAGTTTTTCGAATTTGGGCGGTTGATACAGTAGACTTGGACAAATTTCGAAAATACATCCACACATACAAAAAGATGTTTGAATCCATATTTGGTCTTTGGCAAAGGACCATATAGGTTCTAACGCTACCAGTTCGTTAGCCTTGGTCGGGATGATAGCTTTGCGCTCGCCTGCATAATGTCGGTTGGGGTACTTTGTCCTTTGGCAAGTAATACACGAGGCATCATCTTTCGGACTTGCTTTTTCGTCCCCTCCAATGACATATTTCCGCTATTGCTTTGTCAACTTTGTCGGCACCAAAATGAGCGAGCTTAGTGTGTACCAGCCATATGATACCAGGTACCAATACCTTCGGCATCCAGATTTTTGAAAACTTCGGAATCCGGTCTAATTCTTATTAGCAGGCCATCATCTAGTAATCTCCACTTGTTGATCGCATTCTCCGCTGTTAATCGGATGGAATCTGGGTCTTTGCGAATCCAACTCTCCACGTAAGAACATTTTGATCTTCCTAGTGAAAGCTTCTTCCTCTTGGCATCTCGCTATGACCTCCCATGATAAATTGGGCATCTCCATAACATTTAAATTGATGGGAGAAGCGTGAAATAAATTTTTGTCCGTAGATGTTTTCTTCTTCCATCATATTTCTACTGAGAATATCAGGTAAATAATTTTGCTCCCCCGGCCAATGTTCAACGGCTGAACGAATACTGTTGAAGGTACAGTATCCACCTCAGCAATCTATTATTGTTGGTGTGGCAACGATTAAGAAAAATCAGCGCTTTGTGGTCGGTCCTAATGACAAAATGTCTGCCTATCAAATATTCTCTTAATTTGTGGATCGACCATACAATAGCATTGGCTTCCTTCTCAGTAGCAGAAAAATGCTGTTCTGATTCCTTCAGTACTCTGCTTACAATTGCCACAATCTTATCACGTCCTTCGATGGTTTGATACAGAACGGCTCCGATCCCGTAGTCGCTGCTATCCGTTTGAAGAATGAACTGCTCATCGAAATGCGGATATGAAATAACGCATGTTTTGTGGAAGGCAGCTTTTAGATCTTGAAACTTACTTTCGAGTCTATCAGTCCACTTCCATTGTTGACCTTTCCTTAATAATGGTAAAAATTCGGCTATGGCCATCGCAAAATTGGGTACAAACCTGCTGTAATAGTTAACGCAGCCTAAGAAACTTTTAAGTTGCTTTCTGTTTTTAGGCGCCTTAATCTTATCTATTTCAACAATTTTATCTGGGTTCATTTGCAATCCTTTGGTTGTCAATTGGTAACCAAGGAAGTCAACCCGTTTTCTGCAAAAATGAGATTTTTCAAAGTTTAATTGTAAATGATTTTCTAGCAATAATTTGAAGAACGTTTCTAAATGTTCCAAATGCTCCTCAAACGTTGAAGCAAATAATACCACATCATCTACATAAACTATGGAACAATCATATAACTGCTTGTTTATAACATCGTCCAAGCATTGAATAAGTGCAGCCGCCGAATTTTTTAATCCGAACGGTGTCCTTAGGTAAACATAGCTGATCCCGCGATAAATGAATCCTGTGTACTTCTGAGAACTGGGTGCTATGGGAATTTGCCAGTAAGAGGCGGTAAAATCCATGCTCGACATCCATTTGACATTCTTCATTTTCGCTACCATTTCTTCTAATTTAGGGGGTCTATCTCGGTGAGGAATGGTCTTCGCGTTTAGTTTCCTTGCGTCTAAACATAACCGAAGCTGTCCATTTTTCTTCTTAACTACCACGATAGGATTATATATGGGGTTTTCATCTTCTTAATTATTCCTTCAGCTACCATAGACTGTATTAACTCGTCCAATGATTCCCTATACGCAACCGGAATAGGATAGTTGTGCCCCACAAACGGATCCTCATCGGTTAATTCTAAAGTGAATTCGAAATTCTTGATGGGTTGGTCGCATTTTTCAAATACTTTCTTATTTTCAACAAGTAATCGAGACAGTTGAGTCTGTTGTAGTTGATTCAGGTTCTCATTCTTGTGGATAGTATCTTCAATGGATGTTAATAAGTTAGTAGAAGTAACACAGTTGATGTGAAGATCCATGCACTGCTCGTTGTCTTCTGGATTACAGTTTACAGTGTTGTCCAACGGGAATTGTATAGCATTCCTAGATAGGTCAATCACCACTCCGTAGTCGTGCAGAAAATCCATCCCTAATATGAGTGGATACAGCAATTCCTTTGCTACTATGCAGACAACATCATACATCTTTAAGCCAATTGTCAACTGCAATAGGACCTGTCGAGATATTGGACGCGACCTCTTTTTGTTCGCTCCAACAATATATGATTTGTGCATAGGGAATTGCGGTATATTCGGATTCAATTTAGAGATTTCATTTAACAGATCTTCTACAATCACAGAGCATGTGCACCCTGTATCAACCAATGCTGAGATTTCTTTTCCTTCGCATATTATGTTGATCATCGGGCACCTACGTCTGGTTGCGTTGACACTGGTAAACGGCATCCTTTCAGATTCTGAGTATGGTTGCAAACACGTCACAGACTGTATCGTCACCTCTTCTACTTCCTTGATTTCTTGGTTTGTTTCGGGGTGACCACACGAGACAAACCTCATTAGTTTAACCCTCGTCCAGGATCTTTTGAAGTAGATGGTGTTGGATTATCCTTGCCCATTTTCTGCTTTCCCTTTTCTGCGTTGTACAGTTGTGCAGCTGCTTCAGGTTGATAATAAGCCGATTTAGCAACTTTCGACGGAGTAGAAGTGTCTTCATGATCTCCTGATATCTCGTGTTTCTTTCCCTTTTTCTTCATATTTCCATTTTCCATATTAGTGCCAGAAGTTTGTATGATGGCTGCTGATGAAATGCTTGTCGGTTTTGTTGTATCCTGCTTACCCGACATCTCATAAGTTGCATCATACAGACCTAACTGCGTCACTAACTTTTCTGCTGTCATGGGCAGTTGACTTTTTAGCAAATTCTGAATGCCTATTGGAAAATGTCTAATTATAAGGCAAACGGTTTCACTTTCTGGAATCGTGGGAGAGCATAATCTGAAGCCTGCTAGCTTTTCCGTAGCGTAGTCTTGCATGCTCTGACCTTTTTTCCAGGTACTACACATAAGCTTCAACCGAAAATTAACCTGGGTTTCGTGATTCCAGTACCTCATGAAGAACTTTTCTTTAAATCCCTCCATTGAAGTCGGTAATGGATCCAGAGTGTCCGCCCAAATTTTCGCATTACTCACTAGCATCTGATAAACCAATCTGACTTTCTTGCTTTCAGGCAGATTATACAATGTAAAAAAAATTTTCTACTGCCTTTATGAATGCGCAGGGGTTCTCCTTCCCATGGGCTCCAAAAGTTAAACCTTGCGGTAAGCTAACCATCATAGGATGTGTAGTCATAGGGCCCGCAGGTAAACCATCAATCTTCTCTTGGAGGTCGTTTACCTTAGCTTCTAATTCCCGTTTCCTTGAGTCTAATTGCGACAAAATTTTGTGCTCGTTGTCTACTATTTCTGCCCTTATATCAGAAACGTTTTTGTCGACTTCTGTTTTGACCTTATCAACTTTTGTTTCAAAATTAATATTCAAACGTAACATCTGTTCCTCCAGCTTTTCTTCTAATTCAGTTCTAATTTGAGAGGTCGTATCGGTTAACTTTTGTTCCAATTGTGAAGTTTTGTCCGAAAGATCTCTTGACAACTGTTCCGTCCTATCTTGAAAATTCTTTTCCATCTGTACTATATTTTCAGATAGTTGTTTTGTTTCTAATGAAAGTTGCGAAGTCTTTTCTATTATGGCTTGTTCTAAGTGAACTAGTCTTGCATTAAAACTAGCAGTTAATCTATCTTCCAACTGAGTAGATTGTTCCGCAAATTTTTCATTTAACTGAGCGGATAGACTGTCTTTTAATTGATTAGATTGATCCGCTAATTTATCATTTAATTGACAGGACTGTTCAGCTAATTTATCATTTAATTGAGAAGATAAACTGTCTTTTAATTGATTAGATTGATCCGCTAATTTATCATTTAATTGACAGGACTGTTCAGCTAATTTATCATTTAATTGAGAAGATAAACTGTCTTTTAATTCCGAATTCGAGGATCTAAGTTTCTCATCTATCTGAATCATAAACTGCGACATTAATCTTATCATCATATTATTCGCCCTGTCAATGTCAATTTCTGATGTCGTTGGATCTTGAGGAGATGCAGATTCAGTTCCCGACGTACCAAGAGTAGCATATTCTTCGGTAGCAACCGGTGATTCTACCTGTTGAACTATTTCCCTGACTGTAGTCTCCCCATCATCCTCATTTGAAGAAAGATCTCCCAAATCCCTAGCTTGGTTGTATTTATCAGCCATTTTATCTAACAAAATGAACCAGTCTTAATTTGAGTTCAAATTGACAAAAAATTAATATTAACTATTCAGTGAGTATTTTACCACCTACAATATCTATAGAAATGCATATCTTTAACAAACACAACACAACCTTGTCAAACATCAAAGATACTAAAAAAAACACTGCTGGAACCACCAATAGTTTTGGCTATAGTGTAAATTTCTCAAAATTTCAAGCCAGCCAGTTGGGGCGCCATTTATGTGACCGTTCGTGTAAGTCGGCCGTGGGGAAATTTCGTGGGTAATTTGGCTCTTGTTGAAATTTTGAAAAAAAAACACAAAGTTGAAAGCCACAAACATTAATATAATTGAATCTCAAAAAAAAAAGAAACACAAATTGCAAAATTACCTAACATGCACAGATAAACAAATGAACAAAGAAAAATACAACAATGAACAGCGTAAAAAAAACTTTTTGAGGAAAAATCAACTGCAGAAATTATGAATTTCAAAGTTGACACAAACTAGCATCACAGCAACATCTTCTGTGACAAAAATAAATTGAAATCCAACAAATTGAATCAAAGATATCTCTGGGGAGATGAGTACACATAATAGTACATCAGAGGGTAGAGCACAGGCATTTCGGATGACAAAATGCCTCAGCACTTTCTGTTTACAAAAGTTGCAATTAACTCTTCCTCAACATACACTGCATTAGCATACATAGTAGTTTCTTGCAAAACAATTCACTTCAATTACAAAGACATATGTTGTGTACAATTAAGATGAATAAACATAGTTTTGAAAACACAGAATATTCAAAAGAAATTGCAAAAAAAAAAAAAAAACTAAACATGTGTGTTTACACCATAAATGTGAAACATTTATTACAACCTACACCTTTGGTTGAAATTAAAAAAATATGTTGTATTTTTACTCAACAGGCATCCAAATTTCAATAAATATTTCAAAATATTTAAGTTCACTTAAATTCAACAGTTCATTGCAAATATACTTTTATAACCTTTTAATTGTTCATAAATAACCCAAATTGTTTCTTACTTGATTTGGATTTTACACTATCATCAAAATGTTCTTTTTGATTTAAAGACAGAAACTGCACTTGTAGTGTATTAACATGACAAGATTCTATCATAAATAAGTGATGTTCTCCCCTTAGAAAGACACACTACTTCAAATATCTTTTGAAAATAGTCCACAATGATTATGGAAATACCAATGGTCGGGTATATCATACATTATGCAAGAGTGTTAATGGCCAAAAAAAAATATTAAACAATCTGACGGTGAACTACAGGAACGACACTTCAACCTGCATTCTACAGTCAATTGCTTGCAAATTCTCATTACTTTTTATAGTATCACATACAAAATTGTTTTGTCTTTAACACCGACCTTATTTCGGTGACCGTGGCGTTCGCCACCAGCGCACAACTCACAGCGAACTAATGCGGCTGCCGACGCTCTGTCCTGGGCCTAAGCACGGGTTCTCTCTGTAACCCCGTCTTACTGCAAGACCAGATGCCTTCGTCGAACGCGCATCTGCGGTGTGAATTTAGCCACCACTGGGCCAAACCTCTTTCTCGCTAACTGGAGCTCGCGGCCCCACACCATCAGCTTCCAAATTCACGCTGCTACCTCACGCTGCCGCTTCTCGAAACATTCTGCGCACTTTTCAGACACCGCCGTTACAACCCCTTCTTTTCCGCGTAGGGGAGGGAACAACTGTCTTCCCCCCGCCACCCCTCCAGCGACCGCTGATAAGGCGACGGGTTACGTAATCGCGCGGCGAAGAACGCAGACGAGGTCTTTCTTATCGCCAAATAGTGACTGAGCAAGCTCAGGATCGCTACAACGTGGAATGATTAGGGGAAATATAGTTTAAATCTGCCGACCCTACACAGCGAAAATATTCAGAGCACGAACCGATTCAATGGATGCGAAGGGTTTAGAGAGGAAACTTGCCGTAGCCAGGAATTTTCGTGCCTAGGGTTTTGTGAGACATGCTGTATGCAGGGCTTCGCGTTCTACTGATCTCAGACAGAGGGAACCGCGAGACCGATTGTGTCTACTGCATTAATCACGAAATATCCATTTAGAAGTAGAGAGAAACTCTTTTCGTCTACAAACAGCCCCAAGAAAAAAACTTTTAGTTCAAAACACCGTTGTGTATTGCAACTGAGAAGTTTTCTGACATATTTACTATGGCACACTCCCATTTAAGAACTGAAGATGTATAGGGCGAACCCAGCAAATCGGTTAATGAGCCATTCGCGCGATGCTGAAACACATGTATTCAATCCATTTGCACATCTTGAGAAGCTCTCAGAAGGTCATCCCGTTTTCCTTGCGTCGCTCTCCACCATTTCCTCATTACCATTTACCTCGTCATTATCACTATCACCTTTTTAAAATATCCCAGTAGATATAAACTCGAATAAATAAACAACAAAATTTATAAATAATAAATCAATAAAATATATTGTGATAAGCCAAAAGACCCCACGGTATTTTGCATCAGAATATTTGCATCAAGCGTGCAGTTACATGGGAAGGGTACGTATGCAAGACGTTTAGAAGCCACAGAATAGACGTTGTTAAGGCAACGAATCAATAAAGATCCCATGCTTAATGTCAGAACGTCATGCTGTTCCGAGTTATCACAGCCCAGTGGTCAGTAGGTGCTATAAATTTGAAATAGACATTAGAAGTCGTCGTCATGCGGCAAGTTCATAATACTCATTCTCACGAAAGTGGCTTAGTTGGAAGAACTACTTAAATAATTGGTACGTTTCAATGTTAGCTTTCAGTATAATCTGGGGTTATTGGTAAAGGACAACGAGGCGGATATTTGATAGTTAATTTTTACTTTCCCATATACTATACGCACCTGCGCGAAAAAACGGCGAATTTTCGGCAGAAAAACTCTTATTACGGGGCCCTGGTAACAAAAAAGTTTATAAACCCAGTTGCAAAATTAAGAAAAAAATCTCCTCACACGTGATGCAGCCAGAATCCCTGTTTTGTTGGTCCTCGATACTGAAAGACCAGTTGAAAGCAAAGCGTCTGTCCGTCTGTAGCGACTAAACCGCTCAGCCGATTTTCTCCAAAATTGATACTCCCAGATCGATCTGGCTGATCTTGTGTCCCCTTGAATTTAAAACCGATATTTCAATTTTGGAGAGCACTTTACATGAAGCTCCCCGGACATTTTCAAAATTTTCTCAAAAACGGCTCAATTTTTTTCTTTAAACTTCTTGTGAGAATAGAGTAAAATACACTTATTAAGGTGTCATAGGTCCGATTTTCACGGATATCAGTGAATTTTGAAAATTGCGAAAGTTTTAATTTTATTCGGCATCTTCCTCTAACTACAAAATTGCAGGTAAAGATTTTTCCTTGAAATAAAATTTATTCTTCATAGTGAGTTCTTTCTTTAAGGTCATGTACGTTCATTTTTTGTAAAGTTGAGTAGTTTTCGTGCAATATTTCGTGCAATATGTGCAATCTTAAAAAATTACAAAAACAAGATATTCTCAAAAACAGCTCCAAATTTGTTCTTTAAACTTTTGGTAGGGATAGTGCTAAATATACTCTACGAGATGACATAAACGCCATATTGTTCTATTATATTGTTTTTTCAAAAATTAAAAAAATTAAAATTTTTGTTGCTTCTCACGTCGTTAATATTTACATTAGCGGCAATTTGTTCACATTATTATTCTTATGAGTACATGTTCTTTAATTAATGTCAAGTAAAGTTTCTCGAAAACTCAACCATTTTCTTTGAAAACTAACTTAAAATTCAAACGCCATTTTCTCAAAAATTGCTCAAAATTGCTCAAAATTTTTTTTCTAACGTTTTGAACGTGTAGTGCTAATTACACTCTTTAATATGACGTAAAGTTTACTTTGGGGTATTTTTTTGTTTTTTCAAAACTTACACAAATGCAATTTTTTTGAGAGGTTTCTCAAATCTTTTAAATGCACATTACCGGCAATTTGTAAACGTTTGTTCCGTTCTCCTAATGGTCTTACAAATGTGAAAGTATAATCATTTTGTATACGTGGTACCCTCTATCTGCCTGCCAACAATTATTGCAATCTGCCTTGTCCTTCTGGGTGCAACCTTTTTTATGACTATGAGTGTATGTTACGGAATCATTTTGCGTACAAAGCAATATAATGATACTAGATTGCCATGGATTGTCCAATTTAACGACACCCACCCCTCCTACATGGAACCTGCGTAGAAACTGAAATCAAGCATGAGCGACTGTTTGTAAAGCAGAAGTAATTTCCATCACGTGTGTGCCCAAGTTTCAAACCACATTCATGACTCGATTGAAAATTAACAAATATATGTTTACAGATTGTTGTCGTATAGCGTTGGATTCTTAACCCCACCTCCCTCTCGGGTTCACAACTAACTATACAAAATCACTATTCGGTTGAGCATTGGTTCCTCGTAAACAAAATTGTATTTATCATGAATGTATTTTATATTTCGAATAAAACCCTCTGGTCGGATGAAGTCAAGTGTATAATTAATTCTGTCGAGATAAGAACTTTCTTTTGGTCACCCTGAATCCATGTTAAGATCTGATCGGCTGTCAAATGTTTGCCGTTCTGTGCTCGGAAAATGGTTAAGAGAGCAATTTTTAACACTAAAATTAACATTTTAGTGTTACATATTTTACTTTATTTTACACATTTTCTACTTTCTTACACATTATGGAAAAAAATGAGTGAATATGTATGTACATATTTTGATTTTTTTATTGCAGTAAGTTCCGTTCCCTAATAATTATTAAAGATTCCGCACGTCAGGTCACTGGCGCCCGCTTCCCAACAAGTGGAAGGTGTTTGTGTTTATCTCTTTGAAGTTGCGTTACCGAGAACGCGGCCGCCTTTTCACTGCCACAGCTTGACATTCCATTTCCCTAACACAATGCGAGGGCGGAGTGAAGGCGGACTCGCATGGGATTTATTAATGGCCGTGACCCCGCCCCGCTGCCGTGTCAGTCACCCCTGCCCCCACCAGCACCGACGTTCCCGCTTCCGCCGCCGCCGCCACCACGACACCACCACCAACACCCCCACAATGACAACGATTACCAATTACCGATTACGACGACCACCATCACCATGACCACGACAACCACCACCAACGCCCCCATTACGACCACCACCACCACTACCACGACCACCAATGTAGCCTCTACCACCACCATTCCCAAAGATCACCACGAGGACCGCCACCACCCTCACGCTCACCTATGACGACCCCCCCCCCCCCGACTTCGACTAAGACCTACAATCACACCACCACTACGATTCGGAAAACCACCACCACACCATCACTTCGACGACAACCACCACCATACCATCACTATGACAACGACAACCACCACCACTAAGACCACACCACCATAATCACGATCACACCATCACAATCACCAGAATCTCACCACTAGCACCACGACCACCGTCGCCACTATTAGTCTTCCCTACAGTCACCTGTCACCGATCCCACTTCCAACTCCTCAGTAGCCACCGTCAACCAGTCGCCATCACTGTTACCAGCACGACCCACCCTCCTCATTGAAATCCACCTCCCTTGTGCTCATTGCCACCGCCCCATCTCCGCCATGCCACCACGCTTCGATCCTACTTCCACCGTCAAAACCATTGCCGCAACCACCCCCCCGCTGGCACGGGCGCCCACCCACGCCGCCGTCACCCTCACCCCCACCCCCAGCCTTTCCGCCTCCACCGCCACCGCTCCACCTTAGCCCCCGCCAGGCCATCCACCTCCGCCGCGACACATTCTCGTTGCACATCGCGCCCTAATGATGTCAAGCGTGAATAATCGACGACGCGTAGCATACACGCTGGTCCCAGGGCGTAATTTTGAAAGCGCGTTGCTCGCGAAATATGCACTAAATCGTGGCTCTGTGCGCCCAAATGGAGTGTGGGCGCTGATATGAGGAACGCTATGCACATACTGGGAATGCTTCAGCCATTCAAGCCAAATAATAATTCCTGTAATGTTTTAAGCGTCTTCCGAATAAAAGTAAGTTTTTTGAGCATACCTACCAAAATTTATTTATTTTTTGATGTGTTTTCAAAGTTATGAAACGTTTACTTTATTTAACAAATCTGAATGAGTAACAAACGTAAATATCGCCAGGAAAGTATGAAACTGGTTTTATTCAGCATATAAACTGAAGGAAACCTCGAGAAATATTGTTTAAGTTTGACTAGTTAAGTAGTGTATACTTAACATAAAATTTCGAAAGAAAAAATAAACTAGGGCATTAGTTGTCATGGTTGTTTATCGAAATCTTGAGTCGAAGCTATTCTTAATGTTCAAATATGTCGACAAATGTTATAAAACATTGTATATATGTTACTTGTGTTTGAATTTAATTCGTTTTCATGAAGTAGTTGAAACATACACATCTCGAGAAATTTGTATTTAATTTAAAAAATCAACATCTTGATAAAACACTGTAATTCAAATATATCTTCCACCATTTATTTAATAAATAAACTTCCCAAGATGGGTTTTAATATTGCAACTACTAGGTAAAGAATTAGAGAATAATAATTAAGGAATTATACGAGGTTCGTGCAATCGTTCATTATGAGTAAATTTTGCACTTAATGAGTACTAATGAAAATGATTATTGATAATGTTAGATTGAAATACAGTACATTTCCAAACAACAAATCAATTCCTCTGTTTAGACGTATCCTTTTTTTAAGAACTTTAATTTGAAAGATAATGAAACGTTATTGGAAAGCAATTACCGTGAATGCTAGTGTGTTAAACGTAACCTCGGTATTTATAATGGGATTAGAATTTGTGAAATTGTCACGCTTCACCGTTTGCTTTGAAACCTAGTTCAATTTACCACATGCAAAGTAATTCAGAGGTTCATACAGAATATTTGAGAGAGACGCACACCGTAAGGGTGCCCTCAGTAAGGGTTTTTTAATTCAGTGAAGGACATTAGTTCATTGTCGTGGGTTCCTGAGCAAAGGAATTTCCATCTCTGACTGAAAATCAATTTGAACGCCGTAGATCAGAACAGACGTAATTCATTCCCATTTTTATGGATCTGAAATTCTAGATGTAAATTTTCTAAGACCACAACCAATTCATGGCCGCTACTGGAATGCTGATCTATTGAGAATTGAAATTTAGAAAACAAAGTAATAAATAAAGAAAATGATAAATATTCCCTGTATTTCATTATTTAAAACATTTAACACTTCTGATGACTTTTTTTTAAAATTTATTTATAGTTGCATCAACTGCTAAGGTTATTAGCGACTACAATTATACAATTATAATTTTATCTATAATTACATTAATCAAAAATGTCATAACTTATATATAATTAACATTGTATAGCAACATATATTTTATGTAATATATAACTTAATTGTACAATATCATATGTCATTAAAGATGTTACAAATTTCACAAAACTTGATCAGTTGGTTCTGATAATTGGTTGAATACAGTAATTCCATGAATTCTGATGACTTTGTTTTTAATTACTTTGAGAAATTGACTCAGAAAAAGTGCAAACTTACAAGTCTTTACACAAAGGAGTTCGTATTATGCGTAGGTAATTATACTTTTAAGTTCTGCGTTCTTGATAACCTATCAAGTTTCTCTGATTGACAAGAATGATGGGAAATATATGTTGCAACTGAAAACTAGAAGTTACGAAACGACTATCACGACAAATTCTAGAGAGGTGTATAGGTGATCTGTAGAAAGGCAGACCGAAGAACTTGCCAATCCAAAACACTAGGGCCCTTAAATATTGAAAAATAACATATCTAAGAATGTTATCAAATGTATTCCGTCAAATGTTAAATCCAATGGTGAAAAAAATACTTCTTTAAAAATCTTAAAGTTAATATTGGCTTTTAGGAAGAAATTGATATCATGGTAATAAATATTCCTATAACACAGGTGTTTTAATAAATTATGTCCTATTAGCTACAATCAATATCAGTCTTCAAGTCTCGTAAGGCGATTAGCCAAATAACAACAAAAATATATTACTGTGGAATGTTTAAAAAGTGAATTCAATGATGCCTTATTTCACGTGGCGAGACTCAGGCCAGCTCTTCCGCCTGAAAAATTTCGCTACGCTTCTCTTCCATCTAGTAGAGAAAGGAGGTATCGCTCGGGCGACGAAACAGACGATTTTTTAACTTCGAGGCTTCTTTTAGGTTTGAAGATCTTTTACATGCAGTAAATCTACAGCACGAGGAAGCGGGCTGTAATTCCCCTCTAAAGGAAAGTGTACGAAGAATTGTTTGCCCTTGAAAAATTCACGGCTTCGATCGGGTTTGATCCCGCAAACTTGGGTATAATAGCCCAGAACGCTGTAACTTCACCGAAGCTGCCAGAAGCCACCACCTAAATTATTCGTATCAAATCATGTTACTCGACTATTTATCAAACTCACCGTAACAGCGTCATCCAGTTTCGTATTGTAATAAAATGTCTTACAATACTTATTTTTTAAATAACTATTTCCATTTCGAAAGTTTTCCACTGAAATAGTCGTTTTCATTTTCGTACTGAATTGCAGAAAGCTTCTCATAAAGCGAGCAGGAATAGAATTTGGGTCTATCTCGTATTTCAAACCACTCAGCAGTGAATGCAGTCGTGGGCGGGATCCCTGGAGTGGTGTTCCTTTAAAAGAGGATAGCACGTGCCGGAGATACTGACCTGGAATCAGAACGTAAACAAACGCCTACAGTGGACACGGGCCAAGCAGTTTGCGGCAATCACTGAATTCAGGGTATTTCAGGGTGCGCGTAAATATACACCGTCCATTAAGAACCACATGACAACTCGTAAAATTAGGAGCGGTTCGAACAGAATCCACACGTGTCTCTCTTGGAAAATAAACAGGTCAATATGAAAAGGTGAAACACAGAGTTTCTCGTTTGGAGTTGGCTTTCTTCCGTTGATTCCCATATTTTAATATGTTGTTACCAAACGTCTGTTGTAAAAGTAAAATATAATACAATGGACACTAATAAATTACTAGATGAGTCATTTTCACAGAAACATGTAAAATAATAATTTTACATGTTTTTTGAGATAGAACATTTCAATACGTATAATGTTAATAGTGGCATAAATAAAGATGAAGATATCTGTAATTAGATAAAAAACTATTTAAATCCCAGTGTTAAAGTGATTACAATTGAAAAAATAGTTTATTATTTACTTGTCAACTGAGAAAGGAAACGTTTGAATCGCATCATCCTACAGATCACACACTAATATCGTTATAAGTTTCATCAACGATCGTAATACATATCTAAATGACTATAAATACCAAAAAAAAGTTTAATTGGTGTCATGAACGCAGATGTCATTAAAGAAAATAATAAGATAAATGATAAATGATAAATGATTTTAGTATGGATGTAAATCATAGAGAGAAGTAGCCAAAGCCGAACACGGCATAAAAAAACTCCAGGTTCGCAAATAGGTTTTAACCTCAGCGAAATACAATGTTCTTCCTTAACATGTCATATCTAATTCTGTGCATTGAGCATTTTGTGCCTGCAATAAAATACATCTGAATAAAATTATTATTACTATTATTATTATTATTATTATTATTAATGCAATAAGCTTACGAAACCTTCAGAATTGCTTTGTCAAAGTAGTACAGTCGTATTTTAGAAAAGTATAAAGTTAAAAAATATTTGCCCAGCATATTGGCTTGATGCGATTTAGCACGTTCTAAGTCCGAGACCTGACGGTTGTGGATGTTTGGCAGTGGGGTCTGCATGATGATGACGATGTCGATACCGATAATGGCGGTCGGCCTTTAGCTGACATCAATCGCTTTGATGGTTTCCACCAATCAATTTGACCTGAAAGTAGGAGTAATACATTCCAAAACACTAGTAGGGTCACGAACTGCTCGAGATCTTTCCTTCTTCATTCTGTCCCGAATCCTTATAGTTCCAATAGGCTAATTTCCCAATCTTCCTGAAGATTTAGGAAATCTCCAGGAGTACTGCTAGTCGTGAATGTTGGGTCGAGATACACTGCCAAAACGAGTATAAATATAATGAATGAAAGATTGGTTAATTGATGTCAACGTCTATGTCCGTTAGTCCCATTCATGTACTGATAGTTATTTGCGGTTTTCCTCCCCTGCTGGATGGTTTCATTATTCAAGCGTCTCCCCTCGGCGTGGCACCAATGCAGACCGGGCAAGCTTTAAGCTCCCCACTGGCCTCCCAATGTGTGGTAGTGTTGGTAGTGTAGTGCGTGCATGCAGGTAGAAAGAGGATAGGTCAAGGAAAACTACGGAAAGATCGCGCGTGGTCCCTGACCCGTTTGTTGTGATTCTACTCCGGCATTCACCTGGTGTTGATCGGAAAAAACACAGAAAAATAATGATCAGAGCAGCAGCCTGCTAGAAGTCTCCTCTCCATAGAAGACAGCGACTGAATTCGATCTAGCAATATGGCTAGTGTCGAAAATTTTCCACCGTCTGGCTTCGAACCCTAGGACTTCCTGGTCAGAGTTGCTGCAGAGAGAGCATCTATATTGGCTCTGAGCTAAACTCAGTCAGTAAGGGACAGAATGAGAAGAAGGGGAAGAATTCTAAGCCGAAGAAGGAAATATATACAAAAGGAGAAAGAAGAAAAGAAATAACATAAAAAAGAAAAATAGTGAAAAACAAAAAAGGAGAAAAAATAAGAATAAGAAGAATCAAAAGTAGGAAAAGAAGATCATAATCTCCCTTTTTAACCGATATTTTCACTAGGAAAATCCACTCATTCTCATCTATGCCGCATCCCGTCCAGATTCTCCAGAGACACATGCCGTCTCTCGTAACGCTATTCAATTTCGACATCATAAACCCCGTTATCTCACTCATTTCACAATTCACCAGCAATAACTCTGAACCCCCCCCCCCCGATTTCTCATTGAGGATCTCAGAGGAGTCACCCTCCTTATTTTTACTGAGTATTATTGTGTACATATGTACCGCGTATCAACCGAACAGTTCTGTAAAGTGACTATGTACGATGTATCAGAAAAGTATTTAATAAAAAAATGAAAGAAAAAAAGGAATAAAATCAAGAAGGTAAAGCATAAGAGAAATGAGAAAGTGAGCAAAAATAGGGGGGAAGTAAAGACGAAGGAAGGGAAGAAGAAAAAAATATTGCGTGTAGCACGAAACACCACATGACGACGCATCACCTTGTGCTCGCAATGTCCCCGGCCATTGCCGACCACCGCGTAATAAATCTTGTGATGAGTATTGAGCGGGTGGCGGTGTCGTGCTCTGTCCATGATTCCGCTTGACGAATCGCCGTCCGGAGCGGGCCGCGCGGCTCGCCCTGCCCTGCCCCGCACCAAGGGCAGCCCTCGACTCCCACCCACCGCACCGAATGCGACCCGGGTGCGCATGCACAAATATTGTGTTTGCGCGTCACATCAGCCTTGCTAATCCTGTCCGAAACGTGCGCTCGCCCCTCTCTGTGTGCCTAGGGCAGTGTTGTCAAGGTCGATGCCACGAGCAAGAGTCCGTGGCACGAGTGCCATGAGTTCCACGTAGTTCGTCACCCCGCCACCAGACAACGCCATCCCTATTGTAAAACTGCGGGGTTACTACTAGTTCCCTTTCCCGACGCTAGTTGCGCAGAGAAGGTCGTGGCATGCCACGGTGCCACGACGCGTGCCACAAACACCAGTAGTAGACCTTGACCCCACTGGCCTAGGACAACGCGAGATTCGGTGCGTACCACAGGCAATGATTTCACTATCCAGTTGATAAACGCGTAGCTCGGTATGTTTCGTGTCCAAATTACGATTCTCCGAAAAGAGCTGTTTCAAATACGATTGTTAGCATGTTTCGTATTAAAAATTTCACTTTTAATTAGTGTTTTCCATTGCTCTTGATCAACAAGAAATATAAACTAATTTTTAAAAAAGGTGTAACAAAAATAAAAACAGATTTGCAACGATATTTTCGATTCAATTAATTTTTAGTAGTTAAAACAAATACGCAATTAATTATTATTCACTAATCCCTCTGAAGTGCAATATCAATATGCGTTGTAAAAGGGACACAGAAAAATTCACAGAATTTTTTTTCCCACGTTTATAGAACGAGGCAACAAAGTTTAAAAGACCCAATTTAAAGGTCACAATACATAAATTGTTTTGTTTACGCCAAAGCTTCACATTTTGAAACTGGTTTGACCAACTATCGATTTACGTAGAGATTCTTAAATATAGGTTAATACTATTTACGTGCGCCCTTAATACTCTACTAGAATTTTATGTATTTAATTTAGATACAATCTCAGAAGACGTTTTTATACAATTATACTAGTTCAAAAGACTTAATCCATTTTAGCCTTTTTAGTTTATGATTATTCAGAAGTTGAATGGCTTTTACATTGACGTGCTCGTGGAGTCGCTTTTTAGTTTGTTAGCGTGGTCGTAATATATGCGAATGTCTAAAGTGTGCATTTCAAACAAAATAGTGATCTGAATCTGGTTCCTGAAACGCACTTCATAAGATTGAGTACTATACTTTGTTTAATGTTCACACAAGGGAAAGTCTCGTAAAGTTTCTAAGATGCACATTCGTACATTTTTAGATAGTGATATAAGACCGTGATAGTGGTCAGCCAGTAAGGGGTAGAATGAGAAGAAGGGGAAGAACTCGACTGAGAGAAGGAAATAAGAAGCAAAAGAAAAAGAAGAAGAATATAGTACTCTCAAAACATGATACAGGAAAATTAGATTTGCATTACGTGGTCAGATAAGGTGAATGTGTAATTTTTCAAAACACGGGTGATGAAGTAGCCAAGCACTGTATGACGGCTGACAACCGGGCATGAGCAAACAGCCTCGATTTGCAAACTGCGATAAACAAGAATCATCCTTAAAGGTTTCCTATTTAGCTTCATGTGCGCAGAAACAGATACGGTGTCAGTCATATCACTGTTATTCGTCCTTTTGGACAATACTGCCTGAGTTTGAAAATGTTTTAGTTTAGATTTTCTAAAAGAATATTTTTATTTGTTACAGTAAAGTAGTATCGAAATGACACAATCATCTTATGAAAATGGCTCTATTGCTAAAATGAAATCCGCTCTTATAAGGAATCTGAACCTCTTGACTTTGTTAATTAATTTTAGTATCTAATAAAATTAATTAATTACTTTAGAATCGCATTGTTTATTGTTTCACTTTTAAAAAAGATACATCTTTAAATTTCATACATTCCATTCTGTTCTGCAGGCCAGATTGAATTATGAAATATTTTAAATCGTAATTTAAGCTCTTCTAGCGAGGAAAGAATCACATACAAAAAATGGTGTAAAATTCTCTGTTCCAAATGTGGTTTACACACTATTCCTATATTAATAAAAGTGAACTCAACATATTACCGACATATGTGTCACAAAAGTAGTGATTGAATAGATACCAAAGTTTTTGCAGGCTCTTCTTCAGGATTGTCGCGGAGTTCTTGCAAAGTTTGGGGAAGATTAATACAACACAAATGCAGAAAATAAAATAATATTTTTTTTACTTTCCCGTATACGTACGTATATACGGAGCGATATACGTAGTATGGAAAAAGTTATGTAGTGCTGCGCGAAAAACTGGCCAATTTTCGGCGGAAAAAAATTAATTGCCGGGCAGTGACAATGAAAAAGTTGATAAAACCAGTTGCTAAATTAAGAACCAAAATCCCCTAACACGTGGTGTAGCCAGAAACTCTGTTTTGTGGGTCCTTAATACCGAAAAAAACAATTGAAAGAAAACGTCCATCAGTCCGTCTGTAAACACTGCTAGCGCCTAAACCATACGTACGATTTCTTCCAAAATGGACATTCCCCGGTCGATTTAGTTCTAGTCAAAGCTTTGAGATTTTGAAAAAGATTCTATAAAATTTGGGGGTACTTTACATGAAGCCCTCCGGACATTTTCAAAATTTTCTCAAAAACCACTCCAAATTTTTCTTTAAATTTCTTGTAAGAATAGGGCACAATACACTTATTAAGGTGGCATAGGTCCGATTTTCACGGACAACTCTGAATTTTCGAAAATTGTAAAAGTTTGAATTTATTCGGCGTCTTCCACCAACTACAAAATTGAAGATAGAGATTTGTCCTTCAAATAATTTTTTTCTTCATAGTGAGCTCTTTCTTTAAGGTCATGTATATTTTTTTAAATTTTAGTAGTTTTCGCGCAATATTGCGTGCAATATTTGCAATTTTAAAAAAATTACAAAACCAAGATTTTCTCAAAAACGGCTCACATTTTTTATTTAAACGTTTTGATAGGTATAGTACCTAATGTATTTTATAAGATGATAAAAACGCCATATTGCTCTATTCTTTTGTTTTTTCAAAAATTGGAAAATGTAATTTTTTTGACTTTCTCTCACGTCGTTAATATTAGCCTTGATTTGTATATATTATTATTATTATTATTATTATTATTATTATATTAAGGAGTACATGAGCTTTAATTAATGTCAAGTAAAGTTTCTCGAAAACACAACAGTTTTCTGTGAAAAGTAGCTCAAAATTCCACACTTTCAGAAACGCTCAAACGCCATTTTCTCATATATGGCTGCAAATTGTTTCTTCAAACTTTTGTAACGGATAGTGCTAATTACACTCTTAATACGACATAAAGTTTATTTTGAGTTTTTTTGTTTTTTCAAAATTATATAAATGTAATTTTTTGAAAGATCTCTCACATCTTTAATATGCACATTACCAGCAATTTGTAAAGATCATTATATTTGTGAGTGTATGTGCTTCAAATAAAGTATTTTGAAAACTCAAAAATTTTCTGTGAAAATGAGCTTCAAATTTCGCTTTTTTAGTAGCGCTAAAACGGAATTTTCTTCAAAACGGCACATAATTTTCAAAAGAAAATTGCCATTTAGAACTAGGTTTTTGTGTTCTTTAATATTCTCAAATTAATATTTCCATTCTACCAATAAGAAACCGAAAAAAATTAGAAAATGACAAAAAATGTACTTTTGGTGGTGATGGCAGCTGGCAAGAAAGAGTATGTAGCAATTCCGAATAGCTAGCGAAGACCCAAGGAAATGAAAACCTAGTACGGGAAAGTCTGTGCCATTCTGTAACACCACTAGTTAGATGGGCTACGATCAGTTTTTCTCCTGTCGCTAAGAGCAGATTGCTTCCAATAGATTCCACCAGAGGTCAGTAGCCATGAGGCAGAACTGGTGCCTAATAGATTAGGCAGAGGCTAGTAGCAGTGAGTAAGATTAAAATTTTTATTTTAATAATAATGTGTAATGTAAAATGAAAGAAAATTATAGTATGTTATTAAAACTGGAACCAATTACATTAAAAATAATCATAAATACCATTCTTTATATGAAATTGGCCTTTGTACTCTTTCGTAAGAATTCGATAGGTAGAAAGTCTGTGCTACGCCAGTTATTTTGCTAGTTTACAATAAAAGAATGTAAAACTGTATAATGAGTTGATATATTTGGAAATGAATAACTAAGCATTTCTGTCCGTGCGTCGTCACACGTTTTATTTTATGCATTGTTTTGTATTTCCTTCTTTTTCAACCTGTCTTCATAATTTATATTGTCAATACTTTCAACACAAGATTATTGTACGTTCTTAATTTTAAAATCTGTTGCAGAATTCTGAAGATTTTAAAATTAATAGGAAAACGTCGTAGAACTTCCTAAAACAACGATAGAGAAATCTTATGAAGAATTAGAACAATTAATATCCCACAAGTATAGAGACATTTATGAGATTTTTTTAAACATACGACAGCATTATTTATATAATACACATGCTCCGTCTTGGTAACATATTCTTAGAATACATATTGGATTCGGTGAGGTCATATTACTGCAACTTTAGAACTTTGTAATGTATTATTGCAAATAATGATAGTCATTTTGATTTAGTCCCCGGTACTACTTCCTATATTTGCATGAGAGATTACAAGTCCGGCTGACTGTTGTAATGAGGAGCGTTGAAGGTGATAGGAATGTATTTACTAAACAAGATTGCTAGCAGGCATAGAAGTTTATAAGTTGGTATAAGAATTCAATGTGGCATACTAATCTGTAAAGTTTCTGTTTCCGGCCTCCTTTGAAGCACGTTAACAATCATTGGATATAAACGGAATTGGACAGAAAATGAAATAGAGTTAAGCCCTTTGAGTACTGCGGTTTACTGTGCTTAACCATAACATATTAATCGAGCGATTTTCATAATTTTACTTTACGACAATCAATATTTTCCATCGTTCCGCAAACAAATGCAAGCGAATTCATGTAATTGTAGTACAGGCTCTACAAATACGTGTAATAAATTAGTCTGCAAAACAGAACCCACAAGAACATTTGTTACACTAATGAAGCGACTATCTACGATTCCAAACGAACATCTCATTCACATTGTTCCCTAAATGATACTCCTATGAAGTAAATGGTGGGAAATGAAATACTTGCTGACCTATTTTCGTTTCAGCGCACTCTCGGTGACAATGTGGAAGCCACTGGCTGTAAAACGTTCGATAGACTCAAAGTTAAGCTGCGATGGCCATTACGTGATTACAAAGCACCGCGTCGTTTTTCCGCGAAGCTTCGGCGGGGGCGGTTTGTGTGTTTACGCTACAATGAGCGCTGATGCCGCCTATATGGAGCTTCCACTAACACGACGCTGTTTCAGCGGAGCTCTTCTCGACTGCGGTCGCTGTGAACGCGACTGGTCGATCCCGAGGGGGCTACGAGACTCTGAATTACTTTAAAACACCGATATATCCCCAGATAATGTTTAATTAGATCAGAGTTCCTCTATTTTATATTAGAAGCACATCCTCAGAACTGCAGGCTTGATTAAATGTTCCTTGGTGATCTCAGAAGTCGTTGTGGTATTACAATTCAATTTTCATGTAGTAACATGCCTATTGTGAAACAACGTCTTAGAACGAAACTCAACTATTGTATTGCGTTTGAACAAAATTAAGTTTACAACACTTAATACCACACCCATTTGAGATATTAAATTGCAAAAACATGAATCACATTGAATTTCCAATGTTTTTTTGACATGGTGACCATTTTATATGGTACTAATGGATTTTATTGAGAAGTAAAACGTAATACCTTTGACGGCCATCTACGACGCGATAAAAATAAATTTGTTATGAAAATAATTTTAAATGTTTGGAATAATCTTAACATTTATATACCTCTCGTAAAGCAATGAAATTTCTTTTGACCGAGCAATCCGCATAAATTCCCTAACACCCCTAATTGGTGTTCAATGAAGTGATAAGCACATTATCATCATTCATTGGTCACGAAAACACGTTTTTAGGACAGAAATATAATGTTCTACAATGCACCACTTTTATAACTTGTTTACTGATGTAGCGTTTGGTCCGGAGTTAACTTATGTTCACTAACAACTGCTACGAATTTCACCTTGTGCTACACCTGTTCTATCTTTGTAGGATATTGGAACAATTGAATTACTCACTAATAATACAACAATATCTTTACTAATTACAGGTTTAAACTGAAAATTTTGATAATACATATGCTACTTACAAGTGATCATCCTGTTTCTAACCTGCGCAAAAATTTCCACACAACTGTTCACACCAACAACCAGCGAGTATTGCCCGATTTAAATATACTGATGACAGATCGGCAGTGATGCGGTTAATCAATCGGAAGCTTCGATATCTACAAATAAAGTCGTAACGAAACTCCGATCGGATAACCGCGACCAGCTGGTGATCTATCTCAAGTCTCTACATTGAAATTGGACAATAAGTGTCTCGATCCCGGAGAAAGTCGTGCTTTTACAGAATCAGAAATCTCACTTCCACTTGGAAGATTCCCAGCGTGTTCAACTGCAGAACGTTTCAATTTCCCTTTCTCCTCTTTGCCCCTAATTCGACACCTAGGCCTGCCGCTATGCTTCGCCTCGATCCTATTCCTCCACACTTCACGTCGAACGCCGGATGGATGAGAGCACATGGGGTTTCAAAATATGTAGGACGAGAGCGGGGTTTCAAAATATGTGGGACGTGTGTTTTCCCGCAATAATCAATTAATGTTACATTAAATTCCTAGGTACATAGTACTAAAAGCTGCACTGCGTAATGAAAAAAGGCTACATTTTGTACTTGAAGCGTAGATTTGAGGCTTCCTTGTAGTATACGGTAATGTGTAGTTACAGATGCTCAAAAATATTAGTAAAACTATGTCGCGTACACAAACGGTAGTTCATGTTGAAGGACTTAAGGCAAAAGCAGAAGAACAAACTGATGTATTACCTTATGACTGGAAAGCACGTCCAGGCGAAGGCGAACACATGAACGTGATCCTCCTAAAACACAATTTGAATAACATTTTAAAAACGAGCATCATTATGGTATTTTCACCCACTAAATTCAGATTTTATTAACAAAAGCAAACAGTCATTTGAGGATAAAATGTTTTATCTTATCACACTTGCGTTCAGTGATATATTACTTCAGGACTACTTGGAAGTGCTTCATGAAAGATTGATTACCTTATTTGTCCTTGGAGAATCGTGATTGTTTAGAAATGTGCAGTATGGTTAAATCACAGCCTAACATGTTATACTGTTGTTAAATTAGTTGTATTAGACTGTGTTACTGTTAATGATGAATGTGTAAAGTTAGAGTGATTAAATCAAAATTAAATAAGATAATAGTATTCCTTTTTTGACTTTATAATTTTCCAGTTTTATTTTCGATTTATCGTTTATTTGTACTACCCAAAATATTAATATTAAAAATGTAGTAGTTTACATGCTTATTATATTTACAATCTCGATTCGTAAAAATTACAAGTTTACTACTGGTTAACATGCATTTGAATTACATATTTCAAAATGCATACCAGACACCACAATATTTCAATGTAGAAAACGAATACGAATTTTTTATCTATTGGTCACTCGAATGATATACAGTTATTACAAAAAGATTAATTACAATTATAATTATTAAACAGCTTTGTGTAAACTAGTTGTGCTTTCCAAACTAATAGCACCGGAAAAATTGCACATTAGACGTTAAGCATCGCTATGAAGAGTAAAATGATTAGAATTATTTATCTACAATTTTAATCATAAAACCGGCATAAAAATTTAAAAAGATATTATATAGACGCGACATGTTTTTAAACTGATGAAATTTGCTGAAGATGATTTGTTGCTTAAGCAGGTGGTCATGGCGATGGAATCAATTTTTTTCAGACATGAGACGCTGAGATTTCGATGTAACACGGCATTTCCAATTAATCGGACCACAGCTGAAATGACTGAAGCATCCTATTGTCGCACCTAATACTATTACGAAATATATATCCAATATTTTTTCTGTTATTTTGTAAATCTTCCCTCGTGGAATTGTGAAAATAGTCTTACTTCTTCGAGAGGTATTCCCACAATCCCAACATTTCTCGTGCGGTTTGTTTACCCTTCCTTAAACAATTTTCTTCATCCGATTTAATCAGGACGCGAATTTGCAATTTTCTCCAGAAGAGGACCTTCATACTTCAAGTGGGGGTGAATACAAGAATTAATGAGTGAAAGCGTACAGGTTCGCTTACAAAATCGTGAATGAATCCTAACAACGCTCCGAAGAGTGTGTAGTCAAATGTTCTTGATGTGAAAATTTCAAAGTGAGGAAATCATAAATGAGACACATTTCGTAGATTAATTGTAACCCCGAAGTATATACCAGCAGAGGGCATCAAAGTCTCTACCAGGCACGATCTCCGGCACCCTGCTTCCGTGAATGCGCTCTCTAGATTTGGTTCTTTATAATTTCCATATTACACGTACGCGTCTACTCTATAACCCCCATCAGACAGGTCGGCAACATCGTTGTCATGCGCCGTGTGTATATAATTTAAACGAGAGCGCTGGTAATTTCCATATTTCTCCTTTTTTAATGGCGCCGCGCGCGTCCTTCGCCCGCCTGGGCCGAGTGCACGCAACGGCCTCCCCGTAACTTCAGCGGCAGACCGTTCCTGTCCCCAGCCGGCGGCGGCGGCGGCTCGTCGCGTTAGCATCCCGCCCCACCCCCTCTCGCCTCGCTCCCCGTTCCGCTCCACCCCGCCCCGCCCCGCGCCTCGCCGCGCTGCCCCGCCTCGAAACGCCCCGCCCTGCCCCGCCCCACCCCGCACCGCAACCCGCCGCCACGCGCCGCTCCGCCCCGCGCCGCTCCGCCCTGCCCCGCCCCCCGCCGCCCCGCTCCGACCCACCCCGCCCGCCCCGCCCCCTCGACCACCTCCCGGCCCGCCCCACTCCGCTCCGCTCCCGCCCCTTCGCCCCGCCCGGCTCTCCAGCCGCTGGCGCCCGGCCAACCCTAACAAGATTCATCCTGCGGTCGCCGATTGCGCCGCGGTGCGTTTGTTTGGGCGCCGCGCTGACTCAAAACGAGGGAGGGGGAGCAGTTCTAGTGTCTGGGCACACGAACTCCTTTGGTCCCGTGAGTGTAATGCATGTTATATCCCGGAAGGTGAAGTGTTCCTTTCCAGCTGTAAAATGAAATTCGGCGCCGACCTACACGTCGGCTTGTGGGTCTTCTCCCTCCAGTGATTTACCCTAGCGCCACTCCCCTTTGCCGGTATAAGCTCGAAGCTCCTGTCCGGAGTTCCGTTGCGAGTGGTAGAGATGTGCACGCAAATTTAAGTGAGTGCATGGGTGTGTGTGTGTGTGTGTGTGTGTGCGTGTGTGTGTGTGCGTGCGTGCGTGTGTGTGTGCGTGCGTGTGTGTGTGCGTGTGCGCGCGCGTGTGTGTGTGTGTGTGTGTGTGTGTGCGTGTGTGCAAGGGGCAAGCAACGATGAAGGAAAGCTCTCGCAAGGATCATGGCCCGCTTTTAGCGTACAGTTCCGGCATTCGCCCGGTATTGATACGGAAAATAATCAATCAAAGCTGCTCACCGTTGGGATTCTTCACCAGACAGTGACTGGATTTAACCTCGCTGTATAGATACAGCTCGTCCTCGCGATATAGATACCTCAAAAATTGGCCACCGTCTTGTCACGAAGTGCAGTTTCTCGCTCGCGAGTTTTAAACGGCGAATACCGAGTGAGTGCAATTCGTTATCCTGCAGACTCGCTATCCCTCAACCCACTGTCCCCGTTTCGTACTGCATTCGTGCGTTAAACATTTACATTCGTTTTCATAATAATTCTGAATATTTATTAAGTGAATGTGCAATTTGTCACTTCTGTGCAATTAGATTCCTATTGTCATCAAACTTATTAAGTTAGGTTGGGTGAGATCCGCAAAATTTATTTTTATTACAGCAATAACATGAGTGATGTTAAGGGGTCAATATCTACTCGGGATTCGTTTTGCATGTTCGTGTTAGCAGACTCTTTGTTAACCGTGTATCGAAGGCGCTAATACGAGCATACACTAAGTTTTGTTTGGCCGGTTTTTAAGTTCCCAAAAGAACAAGCATCGTATTGCCATTTTCCCAACCTATCCGTTGCTTTATTTTTTTCGCGGGAGAGTTGCTTTTGTTTGGGATAGGGCCCTCCGTCATACTTTTGATTTATTCTGGAATTGAAAAAATATATCAGTTTATTTTACCATACAACATAGAGGTAAATATAAATTACATTTTAGCAAATTCCATTGTAATTATCAAATATTATCTCGCCCAATATCACCAATCTTTCAGCATTAACAGGTCTGCGTTAATTACATACAAAAATACAAGTACTAAATGAATAAAACAGCCTCATTTTTTTCAAACAATTTTAGAGCTTTTAATTGATTTTGAACAAACATTAATCTCTCCAAAATTCCGCTTATTAGTCGCGCAGAGGAAATAACAAATAATAATTTACAACCGCAGTTATTGCTTCTATGCAGTCGTAAGAGGACAACAAAATTTTTGAATTTTTAAAAATGATTTGAAATTCAACTGCTACATTTTACTATTATGGAGTATGGAAAAAAATTGAGTTAATTATATTTTTGAGGGATAATTATTTCTGCTTGAAATGTTGCAAAATATTTTGGATACACCCATCAGGCATTACACAATTTCAAAACCTACGAGATAAAATGTTTCATTATTAAATCACGAGTTATGGAGAAGAAAGGTGCAAATGACTCGCGTTAGAGATACGATCCTAAAGTCTGATGACATCTCTAAAGCACGTCAACTGCACTCTTATGAATCTTTCTATACTTGCATAATCTGCATTTCTGGACCTTTTCATAGAAATAATGCTACAACCAAAAGTTGGCCATGAATCTGTTATAGATTAGTTTATTGAATGTCTTGTATACATTGTGGTATGGTTTTTGTGTTGTAGAAACGAATGTATCCATCATTGGGAGTAACTATGTACAAGGACTTTCACTTTTTTCTGGAGTTCCTAACCAGATGAATAAATGCCATGTGTTGAATTGGACGTCTGCGTATTATTAAAATATTATCCGTAATTGGTACGAATCCCTAAGACAACGAGTAAGAATCTGGTAGCAGAGCGTGGTTGCCTCTTCGTTTGACAAAATCATCGCAAGAATCATGACTGATGTAATGGCTTCATCGTTTGCAAGGATCGAGTTGCTGACGGATCAAAACTACGACTTGTGGAAAATAAAGGTCAGTGCTTTAATTAAGTCTAGACATCTGTTCGATGAAGTAATAGTTCGAGACGAACCACGAAAGGTTGAAGGTAACGAAGAAAGTGTTAAAAATTGGGAAACTTGGTCGAAGAAAAATGATGAAGTAATGGGCATTATAATTTTGACTCTCTCTAATGAACAAATTTTGGCTAGTAGAGGAGTCAATAATGCAAAAGAACTGTGGGATTTGTTAAAACGTCGTCATGAAGGAATTAATAAAAACAGATTAGTTAATTTAAAAATTAAATTAGCTAAATTGGAACTAATGAACAAAGAGTCAATAGACGATTTTTTAACAAGAGCGAGAGGTATAATATGTGAATTACATGAATTGGGTGCTAAAATAGAAGAAGAAGAATTGATTCAATATGTTCTTAATGGGTTACCAAGAAATTATAATGAGGTAGCAACGGCATTATTGGCGAATCAACATCTCACATATGAACACATGCGCGAGAATCTTCTGCGTTTCGAAAGGAGGCAAAACTTATTTAATAGCGAAAAAGAAAATAACGCCTATAAAGTTAGGGAAACGAAAAAGTTGGCGTGCTACTTCTGCGGCAAATTAGGTCATATAGCTCGAAACTGCTGGCATAAAAAGGGAAATAGAGACAATGTTACTTACCGCAAGAATGATTCAAAAAACGAATTTAATAAGACAGATAAAAAACTTACAGATGTCGATAACTGTAATGATTTAAAATCTCGAAAATTGAATTCTAAAAGGTATTGGGAAAAAAGAACGGGTGTTAGTGGCCAATGAAACAAGAATTGAAGATGATGATAGACGAAAGAAAGTGTGGTATCTTGATTCGGGTTGCACGACACACATGACGTCAGAAATTGATTTACTTCGGGATCCGATACGTGCGAAGATCGAAATTGAAACGGCAGAATCTGGGAGAAAAATATATTCAGATTTTGTTGGAAAAGTTAAGGGATATTGTGATAATGAATTGGGGAATATATCTGAAATCGTCATGGAAAGGGTTTTGCATGTTCCACATTTGAATACTAATCTACTGTCGGCGGCAAGTATGGTAAAAAGAAACAAGAAAATCGTACTTGACAATAAGGGTGTGAGAATATATGATACTTACAATGATCTCGTAGCGAATGGAACGTTTGATGGGAACAATTTTATATTTGAGATGATTGTAGAAACTGGAAATAACATTAATGAAAATAACATAGGAGATAATGGTTCGAAATCTGCTGATGTATTATGTTTCAAATGTGAAAATGTCGTAAATCTGTGGCACAGGCGGTTTTGCCATATGAATCGCAGTTATCTGGAAGAATTATGGAAGAAACAAATGGTTAGGGGCTTGAGTGACTTTGATGTCGAAAAAGATGATTGTGAAGCTTGTATACTTGGTAAATTTACTCGCGCTTCACATAAGAGTATTCATGGGGAAACCACGAAACAAATATTAGAGAGATTGCATGTAGACTTGCTTGGCTCAATGCCTGTTAAGACAATTGGAGGGAACAGATATATTTTGACTATTGTGGATGAGTACAGCAGACGATATTTTATTGAATTATTGAAGCATAAATCTGATTGTACTGAAAAAATTAAAGAATTTGTGACAAGAAGGGAAACTGAAACAGGTCTCAAAGTGAAAAACATAAGATCTGACAACGGGGGCGAATTCACAGGATCGGAATTAATTGATTTCTACGCAAAAAAGGGTATAAAGCACGAAAGAACAACACCCTACAGTCCTCAAAGCAACGGGATTGCTGAAAGAGCAAATCGCACTATTTTAGATATGACCAGAACGATTTGATCGATTCGGGGCTACCAGCTAATTTTTGGGGAGAAGCGGCACAAACAGCAGTATACGTTCGTAATATTACGCCGAATTCACAAGACAAAGAGAAAGTTCCAATGGAAATTTGGTCAGAACGAAAACCAAACGTACAACATTTGCGAATATTTGGTGCAAAGGCTTTTTACGGAAACGTTGATGTTGGAAAAAATAAACTGAGTCCAAGAAGTAAGCCCGGTATCTTCGTGGGATACGCAAAAAACAGAAGAGCCTATAGGATTTTCGACCCAAAGCAAAGTTGTATTATTGAAACGAGAGATGTTCACTTCTTGGAACATGTTATGGGTAGTAAAGACATGCAACGGATAAATAAAGATAAATTGCGTGAATTCGATTATGATCGCATAACAAGTTATCAAATAAATGAAGATGAAGTTGATTCCAATAGCGATGCTTTTGTACACGTGGAAATTGGAAAAACATCTATAAATTCCGTTGGAAATGAAATAGGCGAAAGAGAACAATTGTACAATCATTTGACAGTTGAACCTGAAATTCAAAATTTACGAAATGAAGTGAATACTAATGAATTACGAAGGTCTTCCAGGTTGAGAACTCCCGTCATCAGGTATCAAGCGGCTGCCAGAATTGCTGGAAAATTGGAGGAAAATTTACCTAAAACGTTCTATGAAGCTATGAATTGCATGGACAATTCTAATTGGAAGAGAGCAATCGAAAAGGAACTCGAATGTTTACAACGCTACGAAACGTGGGATTTAGTAGATCGTGATCAGATAGGAAACATGAAGATATTGAGAAGCAAATGGATTTTCAAGAAAAAAAATCGACCAAGAGAATATTAAATACAAAGCGCGTTTAGTAGTTGATGGATCAAATCAAGAATGTGGTGTTGACTATGAAAGTGCTTACAGTCCAGTCATGAAATATGAAACGCTGAGAGTACTTTTATCTATTGCGGCTACTAATAACTTTGTAATAAAATACGTAGATGTCGAAACGGCGTACCTCAACGGAACGTTGGAAAGAGATGTATATATGCAATTACCACAAGGATTACAGAATGCGAAAAATAAAGTACTAAAATTGAAGAAAAGTTTGTATGGGCTCCCGGAGGCAGGCAGATGCTGGTATATTAAGTTGTGTAATATATTGAAAGATTGCGGTATGATGCCGTGTAAGTGCGATCCATGTGTTTTAAAAGGGGAAGAGATGAAGATTTCTTGATAATTACCTTTTACGTCGACGACTGTTTAATTATTGGCAAGAATGTGAATCTGGTCAACGAATTAATTAATCAGTTGAAACATTATATCACCATTAAAGAAATAAGTGATCAGGATAAAGTGACATTTCTAGGGATTCGAATAATAAAAGACGAGGAGGGTTTTACACTCGATCAAGAAGATTTCGTAAAGGAAGTGTTAAATAAATTCAAAATGATTGATTGTCATCCTGTGGGCACTCCAGGAGTTGCAAGTGTGAATCTCTATGATTTTGAAAATATAGAAAAGACCAACCCGAAAATTTATCAAGAAATGTTAGGCAATGTAGGGTACTTGGTCACTGCGACCAGACCGGATCTTGCATTCACATATAGTAAACTTTCTCAATTTTCAACCGACCCACGAATCAATCACTTCCAAGCACTTAAGCGCGTTTTTAGATATCTACAAGGTACGAAAAATGTCAAACTGAGGATTAATAAGGACAATGGTTATTTAAAAATATTCGCAGACGCAAGTTGGTGTGTGACCAAAGACAGCAGGTCTTTCGCAGGGTATAATGTTAAAATCGGAAACAATCTGATAAGTTGGAAAAGCAAGAAAGAAAAATTGGTAGCGCTCTCATCGATGGAAGCAGAATTTATAGCATTATGTGAATCTGTTTGTGAAGGAAAGTGGTTAAAGGAGCTAATTAGAGAAATTGGTTTCGATAAGATTATCAAAAAGCCGACTATAGTATACACTGACAGCAAGTCAATTATTGATTGGAGCAAAGAATTTAAGATAACAGCGAGAAATAAACATATGATGCGAAAAAATTAATTTTATAAGAGAGGATATAGAATCTCAAGAAACAGAGTTGGTTTATTGCAAATCACAAAACTTAGACGCTGATATGTTGACGAAGGATGTGGATAAGAGTACGTTAATTAAACATATGATGTCTATGGGAATAACGTGATTAGAAATTTCGTGTTCACAGGGTACTCCCGTGTCACACGAAAGGGGGGAATTGTTATAGATTAGTTTATTGAATGTCTTGTATACATTGTGGTATGGTTTTTGTGTTGTAGAAACGAATGTATCCATCATTGGGAGTAACTATGTACAAGGACTTTCACTTTTTTCCGGAGTTCCTAACCAGATGAATAAATGCCATGTGTTGAATTGGACGTCTGCGTATTATTAAAATATTATCCGTAATTGGTACGAATACCTAAGACAACGAGTAAGAATCTACTCACTAGTCTGAATAACTCAATGAAACATTACTCTCCCACGTTTGTGTTTTTTTTGGATGGACACTACCTAAGATCCACATTCTTTGTGATTTTGAATTTGGGACATTGAATTTCAGATTTTGGTTGCATTTTAATGAAATTCAAAAGTAATGTAGCTTATATTTTTCTGAAACCGGTGTGAAAGGGTATGGTAGTAAATTGTAGAGACCATCATCCCAATTTCAACTTTACAAGATTTTTTCCCGACGGGGAATGTAATACCGGGTAAGTCGTGTTTTATTATGTTTGGACAACGTTTTTCTTGTTCGAAACCTATTACAGTACAAAGCAAACTTCAAAACAGACTATTAAAACCATAAAAATATGAGGAAAATATTTTATGCGAAAATATTTATGCAGGTATAGTTTACTATGTCTGTTGCAGTTTTGTTTTAAACTGTTTAAACATGACAACATTTTTGTAAAAATATATGAAAAATTTCAAATCTCGTGAACTTTTTCAAACATTATTAGTAGATATTTGTTCTTGCGTGAAAACTATACTAATTTTATCTCTTGTTTTGCAAATTATGAGACGAATTAAAACAAATTTAAACAGTCATGTTCATATCAAATTATGCATTTTATAAAGGAAATGATACTTATGACTCCATGATTAGTCTTAAGAGTCATGGGTTTCATTTTCTTTATAAAAAAAGGGGCTCTCATCCATGAAGTAATGGCCAGAGAGGCAGGGAGAAAGAAGAGGAGCGTTTGGCTCCATACGAAGCCAGCGTTTACTCATGAGAAAAGCTGATGACTTTTTGCCCAAATCACGTCGGACACCATTCCATATTCCATTTACCTGGCCCACAAGAGTTTCACAGTTTTAACGAATTTGTTACTCATTAATTACCGCATAAAATATTTCTTATCATTAATGGAATACATGCATGGTTATACCAGATTGATATCGAACTGCAAAATCAATTTTTTACAGTTATTAATTAGTAATTAAATAAAACTGATGGCGATTTGAATCAATTTATAAGGCAATTGTCAATTTAGTACAATCGTGTTTCATTAAATACATGAAAGTAAAAAGTCTTAAATGGTAATGACAGAGTTAAAACCGTTTCAAGTTCTTATAAAACGAGTTTATGTTGCTCTGCTCTGATTGCTTGACAGCTTGAGAAGTTGTTGCCGAGGGTGCAAAATGCATCAGGTGAAGGTGCATCAAGAATCCAGATTACATCTTCAATATCAGTTTATCGATTATTTAAACTTTTAATGGAAATAAGAAGTTTGTTACAGAAGTCACATTAACTTTGTCATAATATTGCAAGCTACGCAAGACATTAACAAAGTAAAAATACCACTATGACTGTTTAATATATGGATTTTTAATAACTAAGAGATGTCCTTTTCGACACGAAAAAGACGAAATAGAGACTTAGCAGCAGACAAAACATAATTCTACATGAAACCCTGCTTAGTATATGGAACCGACCAAACCAGGAATAATGATTACATTAATGAAGAATTAAAATATGGCAGTGGCCTTAACGGTGTACTAACAGAGAAGAGAAAGAATAGTTCGCTCTAAGGAACACTGTGATAATTATCAAACGGATTTTATGTGTTCCGTAAAAAATAATTATCCTTCTTTCATCTGCTTCATAACGACTCCTGGATCAAATTGCATCGTTAGTCAATCTTGAAAAACACCGTTAATGAAACATCTCCCGTAGCACAGCAAAAACATAAATAAAAAGAACAGTGCCACGTCTGAGGAAATAATTATTTTTTAGCTTAAGTTTCGGAAACCAACGTAACGACAAAAGAGTCGGCGACCTTCCACACTGTGTTTGTTGGTCGCTCATAGCTGATGGGTGTTCTGATCATTAGATGTAGTCCGGGAGGCTCATGGCATCAATTGATGTCCTCTGACCGAGAAGTCCTATGTTCGACTCCCGAGGGTAGATTTCGACACTAACAGGATAGGTAGATTAAGTTCTGTCGCTGTCTGGAGGTGAATTCTAACGTCCAGCTGCTCTGATTAGTAGTTTTCAGTGGTTTCTTCAATCAACTCAGGGTGAGTGCCGGAGCAGTACACTATCAAACGGGCCATGGACCGCGCGCAATCTTTCCTTTCTTTTCCTTGTCCTTTCCTCAGCTCTTACTTACCGGCACCGGATCTCACCGCCTATTGGGGAAAGACCTCCGCCACCTGTCGAGGGGAGAAACATGCACTACACGTACGGGACTAATGCCCTTAGCAGTTGACGCAACCTGAATCACTAATAAATCAATCAGTCATTAGGTATAAGGTTGAGGGTGACTTTAAGACCCTTCCTTTTCCCGGTAGATAACCCCAGAAATAGTTTGTAGTCGCCTTCAACTCTATGAGGGGTCGACAAAATAAATTGAAACACCCAAATGATTAGTGGATTGGAAATGGTTGCTTACCCACAAATATTTTTCTTATGAAGCTGCGTTCGTATAGTGTGAATATTGACTGGATGTGTGAGCGCGATACTCAGTTCAGCAGGTCCTTTTGCAATATTATTGCCTTATTATCCTCCCCAATAGTACTCAATGTTTAACGATCTGAACACACAACACACACTACCGTTCCGGATACTATACAGTGGGTGCGTCTGTTTCGGACGTCCCGTGGTTAGGCTTTAATTTTAAATACTGTGCAACGTTGAACATGAAACATCTCAGCTACCTTGGGCATCTACGAAACCACTCGGGATTAAATAATGGTAAGCCACCTCAAGTGAAGATTACAAATGAAGTAAAGATCTCACTTTATTGACGGCATTAATACACTGGCTCATCATTTAGAGATAACTAAAAACACCTATGGCAATTTGACATTTACAGTTCGGCAGACACACAAACCTCTGCCACATCTTGAATGTAAATGCGAAGAGTTCGTTGTCATTTGGCTGTGGCAATACAAAGACGAACAGTACCCATAGACTCTTCTTGAATTTGGTACACTTGAACGCGATCGACTTTAAGGTACATGGTGCAATAACAGTTCACTTTTTTAAAAACGTACGGAATAAAAAGACATGATTTTATTTACAGGAAATCACCTCATACCTACTTACAATAAGAATTCAGAGAAGAATTGATGATTCACAGATGAATTAGGGGCAAACGCACGTGCTCGTTATCAAATAATAAATTTCATTAAATGGATAGTTGCACGGGATTTAATAGTATTTCTCTCTATTTTAATACAGAACTAAAAATTTGAAAAATAGTTATTATTGACAGAAAATGTTTCAAATAACAAATGAACAATCGTCAAGGGAGGTTAATTATAAATTCATAGCTTATAAAAGGTAGCAAAAATTACAAAGGACGCTGAAATAATCTTTCCTTCTGCTTCTTCTCCTCTCTCTCTCTTCTGTTTTCTCCCCCCCTCTCTCTCTCTCTCTTGCAAATGTGGCAAAATTGCACAGGACGCTGATATAATCTTTCCTTCTGCTTTTTCTCCTCCCATCCATTCCTCTTAATTTGTTTCATCTCCCTCTCCCTTGCAATGTCTGAGAGCTCCCGAAATGTACGTGAGCAGGGCGCCCCATAAACCACTTCCCAGCGCCCGCGTTCGCAGCGTCGCTGCGCTGCGCGAGGCGGCGCGAGGCGGCAGGCGGGCGGGGGGCGGGAGCGCCGAATGTGCTTTCCGAGTCGATACCTCCCCTGCACGCGCCTTCACTTAAATCCCGCGCGCGACGGAGCGCGGACCCGTGCGTCTTGCGCCGCCTCCGTCCTCCTCACCCCGCGCGCCCATCCCGCCCGGTAGCGCTGCCCGCCCTCCATCCCCCACCCTCGCCCCCGTACGACACCCGCTTCCGGCACCACGCACTCTCCTCATGGTCTCACGTCTCACCCATCCAACCTTCTGCCCCGCCGTGAACGCCCTCCCCCGGCCGCGTGCCTGTGGGCCTGCCGACTCCCCGCCCTCGCTCCCGCCCTCGCTCCCGCCCTCGCTCCCGCCCTCGCTCCCGCCCTCGGTCCCGCCCTCGGTCCCGCCCTCGGTCCCGCCCTCGGTCCCGCCCTCGGTCCCGCCCTCGGTCCCGCCCTCGGTCCCGCCCTCGGTCCCGCCCTCGGTCCCGCCCTCGGTCCCGCCCTCGGTCCCGCCCTCGGTCCCGCCCTCGGTCCCGCCCTCGGTCCCGCCCTCGGTCCCGCCCTCGGTCCCGCCCTCGGTCCCGCCCTCGGTCCCGCCCTCGGTCCCGCCCTCGGTCCCGCCCTCGGTCCCGCCCTCGGTCCCGCCCTCGGTCCCGCCCTCGGTCCCGCCCTCGGTCCCGCCCTCGGTCCCGCCCTCGGTCCCGCCCTCGGTCCCGCCCTCGGTCCCGCCCTCGGTCCCGCCCTCGGTCCCGCCCTCGGTCCCGCCCTCGGTCCCGCCCTCGGTCCCGCCCTCGGTCCCGCCCTCGGTCCCGCCCTCGGTCCCGCCCTCGGTCCCGCCCTCGGTCCCGCCCTCGGTCCCGCCCTCGGTCCCGCCCTCGGTCCCGCCCTCGGTCCCGCCCTCGGTCCCGCATGGCCGTCCCTCCTGGCCGTCCCGCCACGGACTCGTCTTCTCCGATAGCCCACCCTTTTGCTCCTATCCCCACACTTCACGTTCTCTCGGCTCGCCCGACGTCCCCGCTCACTCCTGCCTGCATGCCCTCCCTAGGACATCGGCTGATTGTCACTGCAGTGCCTCTGACCGGGAGGTCCTCGGTTGGAGTTTCAATGATTGCAGGGTTTTCGACACTAGTTACATAATTTGGTCGAACTGAGTCGCGGTCTGGAGGAGAATTCTAGGTGCCGGTGCCTCTGATCGGTGATTTCCCGAGGTTTCTCTGATCAATACGAGGCAAATGCTGGAGCAGTACTCTAACAAACGGGCCACGGACCACGCGCGAGCTTTCTTTCCTCTTCCTTGTCCTATTCTTATCCGTACTTACAAACTCACTTATAAGCACTACACTACCACACATGTCGGGAGCTTAGAGCTTGTGCCGGCTGGGGTGGTGTCCAGATGATGGGAGATGGTTGGGGAAAACCCGGCCAGCCGCGACGGTAACTAGGCGCCGGATCTCACTATTCACCTGGGGTTACCACCACTTCCCGAGGAAAACATGCACTACAATTACGGGACTAATGCCGTTGACGCACACGGAAACACTAATCAATCAATCTAACAATCCTCCTTCGCCCCCTATCCGATCATCCCCTTCTTTCCCCCCACCCCTCCCTTCACATCTTTGCACTCTCCTGCTGCTTCTGCCTTCACCCACGCGATCAACCTCGAGGCGGCGTAACCCCTGTAGGCAGTCCCATCTATTCCCCTTCCACCACCACCACCCTCCGCCACCAAATCGGGGCGGAGACGAAGCGCGTCCCCCATCGGGAACCGATTACGTGACCCCTCCCGGAGCCCCATCGGTCATCGCGCCGCTTCCTCCGGCGCAGAGGCAGCGGAAGGGGCGAGGGGGTGGGGGGCAGTAACGAGCACTTCCCTCTTCCTTCCTCTCCTTTCTTTCTCCTCCTCTTACCTCTCGTCTCCCCTCTCCCTGTATCCTCCCTTTCTCTATTTCCACTCTCTCCTTCCACCATCTTTCTCTCCTCCTCTTTCTGCATAAATAATTAACATTGAATTTCACACCGAGCATGGATACAATGGTGCCGATTTACACACGACGTTGAGTCTCCTATTTTCGGTTGTTGTTGTTGTTTTTTGCCAAATTTCACAAGTATTTGAGATGTAGCAACTGAGTCGTCGTGCTGGTTTACATACCGTCCCACTGCAATTACACAGTTTTCAGTTCTATTCGATCTCGATCATTGCCTCTGAGTATCAGAGGAAGTCTGTTATCAGCATTAAGGTGTAAAATTCCGTAAATAATAATTTCATGATTTAATTCTCTTTGTTATTAATATTATTACTGTTATTTAATAATATAATTTTCTTCAATAATAAAAAAGTGCATGATTTACATTTACATGTCAACAAATAAAACTTACGAGCAATGGTTAACCGATAAAAATCGCAGACAAATCCCTATAAGGTACGTGCTCGATCTCAATGATTCAGCGCGGCGGAGCCTGTGAATGGCGAAGACATGAGCCTTGGCTAAGGGGGGAGGAGTGGGAGGAGAGGGAGCGTCCAAAGAGTAAAGGGGCGCCTGGAGCCGTAATTTCCCCGAGGAGAAGGCGCCCGATACGCGACACCGGCGCCCAAGGCGTGTGGCGCGCGCGACGAGCCGCGGTGGAACGGGGATGTTGCGAGGCGACGAGCGGCGGGGGGGGGAAATGGGGGCGGAAATCGGAGGCGGGAACTTGGAGTGGGGCTGTGGAGTGAACCAGAAAGCGGTGAAAGACTGCAAGAACTGGAGCAGAGATGTCGATGAGCGGGTGCTAAAGGAGGTAGTAGATGCGTGGAATGTGTCTGGGGGAACGAGGGCAGACATGTGGGGTGTGGGAATGGGGTAGAGAGGGAGTGAGGGAGGTGGAAGCGGATCAGGGATGCGGTGGCGAGCGGACCCGCACCGAATGCGGGGCAGGGATGCGGGGGTAGTACGCAGTCGAGTGTGAAGAAGCGAAGCGGAATGTGAAGAGAAGGTGAAGCGGGGGCGAAGTGGGGCCGAAGCGGTGTCGAAGCGGGGCCGAAGTAGAGGCGAAGCGGGTGCGATGCGGGGGCGAAGCGAGAATGGCGAAGGGTGGGGCATGGGTGGTGGGGAAGATCGGGGAGGACGGAATGTTGGTGCAAGGAGTGGCACTCTATGCCCCAAAGAGAGGACTAGGCTGCTTGTGGGACGTTGTCCAGCCGATACAGCGCAGCGCGTCAGAGCGCCTCTGCGACAGCGTACTAAGAAGCGCTGTTGAACGTTCCGTAAATTGAAAAAATAAATTGATAATTAATAACCGAATAAACTAATTGGGTACATGAAGTCGCTAAGATTTTACTGTCAGATCTCAGGTGAAAGACTCATGGGTTCTGTCAAAGAATAGAAAAAAACTTCAACAATTTCTCAAAACTCTTGCAATGCTGCAATAACACAAATGAAAAGCACACGAACTAGGCGAGGCTGCATGACTGATACAGTAAGAAAATGTAATTAGTATAAACATTGCAGAATGTGTTGAAGCCTACGAGGCTTACATGTCTAGATTTTTCAAACCAGACCAGACACATCTTAGTACAACTGCTCCTCCTTTTTACACATCTGTCTAGTAGAGGGTCCAAATGCACACACAAAAATGCCCTTCGCTGACAGCAAAAGTCCACGGCCTTCCTTGAGCACTCCGTGTTCAGCGATTCGCTGCCTGTCACTCCCTCAGGCCACCCTCCTGCCCGCGCTCTCCCCGCCGGTCCCGTGTCTGTCCGAGATCTCACCGGGCGAGTGGTCAGCCGGGGGGGCGGGCGGTGGGGAGAGAGGGGCGGCGACGGTGGTGGTGGTGGTGGCGGCTGTGGCGGCGGCGGCTGTGGCAGCGGCGGCGGCGGCGTGGCTGAAGCCGCGCGACGGATGAGGGCGCTCCATGCGTAGAGGCGCAGGGGAACAATAATTAATTAATTCTTTAATTAATTAATTAATTAATTAATTTTTTTAACTGGAACGCGCGAATTTTGTGTTCGCGCCCCCATAACACACTGGTGCAGCATGAAACTCCCATAATTTGGCGGGAAGACCACAAAGAGTGCCCAGCTGGGCAAAAATCACTGCAACTTTATCCGCGCCGAGAAAATGTGCTAAAAGGTTCAGATCTAACTTTCAGTTTCGTGCGTTGGTGAGAGCCATTTTATCTTTATCATTCCACTGCTCTTATTGCAAATGTTAGCAAAGGCACCACTCTAAAAGGCATGTCGAATCCTCCTGAGGTCTCGTGATATATAATTGCACAAAACGTGTGCAAGTGTTAGCTACGGGACGTAATCCAATATTTATGAAGGCGAATATAATGATACAGTCAATTCTGGACAGAGTAAATTCGGATTTAGTGAATCTTCAGTTGTAGTAAATAGAAATTACTGATCTCGAACCACATGCATAATTAATACGCTCTAAAAGCTTTGGTAATAGTGAACTCTTAACATCAATTACAGTGAAATGGTAAATGAAGTTTAAAAGCAATTTTCATCTCGATGCCGCGAATTTATAAAAAACTAAGGTTTGCAGGTAGAAATTCTTGGAGTTATCCCTGTAACATTTTTGGTAAATGAAAGGGATTGAAGGAACCATGGTACTGAGGAAATAGCTTCAGAGCATCAACAGTATTCTGTTCAGCCTGAAGACTTCATCAACGTGGACCACAAGATGAAAACTAGTAAAATGGAAGACAAGACAACCTGAAAGACAACCTGAAGAAATGCAAGACAACCTGAATGTAGTGAAGGGGCGTGGTGAAGGGGAGCAGCAGAAAACGAATGTGTAGACGAATAAGATACAAAAACGAAGAGAGCTCTCCAGTGCAAGAGATATTGAAGGGTATTAAGTTTGCACCAAGATTTTTAGAGTGAGTGATCAATGTAGTAGGTGCAGAATAAAATGTGAAGAAAGCACGTCGATGTGGAAATTTTGAATTCGTAAATTGATGTTTTATTGTACCATATAAATAATAAATTCAGTTGTAATGGAAAAACTATATTATATTATTGAATTATTGAACACAGTGAACCTACGATATAGTTAATCAAAAAGCTTTAGTCCCCAGAGATTCGCTATAAGCGGAGTCGACTGTAATTTCTTTTTGAGAAAGTTTAAAGTGTGACTTTCATCACATTTCTTCCATGCTAAAGTGAAGCTTTACTTTCAATAGAATTAATGTGATTTACGTCGACAATCACGTATTACGTTGTTAAAATTTAGCTTCTTCCAGCTACACCAACCAAGGATTCAGTGGTTACTGGCACTTTCTGATTCGTATCAATAGCCATGGATATGAGAGAGTATGGCTTTCCTTTCATAGAAACCAAGCAAGTGAAATACAATTGAATTAAATTTAATGTTAAGAAATTTGACAGCACTGTATTTTATCAACTGCTCGAAATATTCATGAAATACCCGTCTGTCGAAGCAGAAGGTAATAGTATTCGTGAGTATAGAAAATCAATTGGTATAGAGTATGCAACACTACTGAATTCCGAAAATTTGAGGAATGTGATAGGGCGTCAGGCCATGGACCACCATTTAGAATCCTCGAGATGTGAAATCATTGCCATTTTTTGAGGAAATGAATAGCATAAATACATTCATTATTAATAGGAATAGGAGCATTATTTTACAATGTACATTTTATCAATATTTACGGAATTATAATTAGACATTCCAAATCCAGTTAACTGCTATTGACATACAAAAACAAGTACTGATTTATGGTTTTGGGCGAAATATGCGGCCAAGACATCGCATATTCATTGTAAAACAATTCCAAAATATTATTATAAAAGAATATTCAACAACGTTTCTACTTTGTATGTAAGATTGCCAATTGTTTGAAACTTTGAAGGCAAATTATCACAAAAATGGAGTTAACTGGTTTTGCTTGTCGTCATATCAACTGTTTCTGAGATGAAAACTAGTCAGCAATAATTTTTTACTCGACATTTCAGCCGACCACTTTGTGGTTGCATTTCCCCTCTTCACTTCATTTGATTCTCATATTCTTTGACTTTACTTTTTGTTACAAATCGCGCTGAGAAACTCAAAGCGGCAACACCGAACCAACGCCACGCCGAGCCGACACCGCTCCGGCAACAGCGTGCAGGAGGGTGGCGTAAAAATCCGTTACTGTGTTCGCAGGCAGTGTTTGGCAGGCAACCGCCGAGGCCACATGTTTCAAGCGAGCCCGTGCGCTCACAATTTACGTAAACCATTGTTCTCATCGGTATTTTGTACAAAACGTGTCATAGTCAGTCAAACGTGTCAAACTTCAACTACAGTAAATGTTCAATCATATCCAAATTGTGTTGTGACCACATACTAAGTACTGTGCGTGTGCATCAACTTCAAAACGAAGCAGAACGGAAAGAACAACTGAAAACTTCTCATCTTGAAATCAAGAATCACGATTGCATGTTAATTTTAAGTATCATAACATGTTGTACATCAAAGAAAAGTAAGTGTTATTTTTGTAATTTATATGTTCATTTGCCATTCAGATTCATGTAGTAAAGTCAATTTAAACTGCAAATATCACTTATTTAGTTATTACCATTCACTTCCTCATTTCTTTACAAAGTCATTATGTTTTTATCTGAAAACTCACTGTATCAGAACTACCAGAGATGAAACCCAGTAACCAAATTCAATTCCTATCATTGGTCACATGGCCACAATTGCAATTTAAGCAAAACAAACATCATTAATCCTACTATTCAAATAAGAGTATTATTGTTCCAAAACAAATGCATTTTAGATAAAAACATTGGTCCTCCTGGCATCGGATGTGAATCAGATATCATTATATTCAGTGAATGGCAGTAATCATAACGAAATAATTCCACTGAGATTTCACATCAGAGTGTTTTACAATGTGCATGTAGTATTCAAGACAACAGTACAGTGTTCATTACTATTCATGAAACTATTCAGTTAACATGTTAAAAGTGTTACAACTCACATGCATACAATACCAAATCATAATCAGTGTTCAGTAACATTTATTTGTGATAATAATTTCATGTCAAGGTGTTTCTATAATTTATGTATGTACATTTTTCAATCCAGCAGTATAGTATTCATTAGTATTCTTTAAAAGTGGCAAGTAACATTTATTGGTAAATGAAGGGTCATGTCAAAGTGTTTTTATAATTTATGCATGTATAATCTTCAAGTCAGCAATATAGTGTTCATCACCATTCATTAAACTAATCAGTCAACATTTAAAGTTGCAATTCACATGCATACAATATCAAAGTACATGAACAGTGTTTACTAACTTTATTTATGACTGAGGTTTCATGTCAAATGTTCATTTATAAGTTATACATGTACAGTTTCAATTCAGCAGCATAGTGTTCATTAGTATTTAGTAAACTTCAGCATGTAACATTGATTTGTAAGTGAGGTGATGTTAGATTAAGGCAAGTTATTTGAACGTGTTATCAGTGTTATAAGGTATCAGACTAACAGTTATCAGTGTTATCAGAGGTAAAGTGTCAACAAGGTGTCCCCTGATAGACAAGCAGTAATTCAACTTATTAACAAACATTATTAAACATCAGACATTATTTACATTCAGTACTTCTTCGGGGGCAGTACAGAAGGTGATTTAAATCATTAAAACAATTAGTGTAGAAATACTAAAAACACTGTGGTCAAAATGTCGAAGGCAGAAAGACTAGCTAGGAAAAATCTTGTTGATAGGCGAAACGTAGCACTTCAGATTTTCAAAAGTAAATGCACGTGGTTGCATAACTTTACCATCATAGATGAAAACTCACATTACAAGTTAATCAATCTATTAACTAATCTCAAAGAATCGTGGAACGAACTCAAAGTGGCTCAAGAATCTCTTGTTAGTGATGATGAACTTACCATAGAACAGTTTCTACAACTAGAAAATGAACATATTGACCTTATAACAGAAGTTGAACTACGCATAAAAAACTCACCATTCGATAGGCAGACATCAAACACTCCACCCCCAACTGTGCCAACTAATTCAAGCATGCTTCCACTCAATGAAGTTCATTTAGGATTACGACTTCCAGCATTGCAAGCACCAACTTTCAACGGTGAATTTCACAGTGGACAAAATTTAGAGATATATTCAATAAACTAATCCATGAAAATGTACATTTGACCAATGTAGAAAAATTTCATTACTTGGAAAATGCTCTCACAGGCGAAGCTCAATCAATCATTAGCAATCTAACCAACACTTCAGAAAATTACCAAGTAGCATGGCAACTAGTGAATGAAAGATACAACAATCCTCGTAGATTAGCCTCTTCGTACATAGCTAATTTTGAATGTCCTCCAGCAATTAATTTAAAGGAACCCCATTCAATTCAGAGATTCTCAGATCATTACATGGCCAATTACAAGGCATTGCAAGCATTAACGTTACAAGTACCGGCAATCGAACTTATGGTCATCCACCGTATGTTAGCTCATTGCCCACCAGAAATAGCTAGAGAATGGGAGAAACAGGTAGCAACTAACGCCAATCCAGCAATTCAGGACATGCATAACTTTCTTGAAAGATTGTTCCGAATCGAAGAAAATTCCTTATCAAACCCGGGAATCATCCAACGACATCCAAACAGTGGGTCAGGAACCAAGATTACCGGCGAACTTTCAAAATTCGCAAAATGCCCATATTGCAAGGAATCACATTCAATTTTTCAATGTCAATCATTTAAATTACTAAATCCAGTGGACAGGCTAGCGCACATGAAAAAGAATCGACTTTGCTACAATTGCCTAAGAGCTAATATTGTAAATCATACCTGCAGTACAGCGAAATGCAAAACGTGTAACAAAAATCATCACACTTTGTTGCATGACTCATTTATAAAGAATTCTATCTTTCTTAACGTAGCAAAAACGTGCTACTGTACATCCAACAATCCAGACTCAGAGAAATTACCAGTCTCTCCTTCAGAAGGTTCAATGTCTTTAGGAGGAACAATTAGTCAAAATCATCAGCAACCACAACAAATCATGGCATGTCAAGCAGGATCATCAATCAAACCAACAATATTGCCAACTGTTAGGTTGCTTGTTTTAGATCAAAACAATGAGGCTCACGAGGTGTGCGCTTTGTTAGATAGCGGAAGCAATTGTAATTTGATAACGCAACAATTAGCCACCAGCTCAAGCTAGCAACAAAACCAACAAAGCTTACTATCCAAACGATTACAGACAATGAAACTGAAGCATCATCCATAGTTAAACGCAAAAATTCGATCAAAATTCTCATCATGGTCCTCAGAAAATACATATGTTGTAGTCAACAAGATCGCAAAACAGCTACCTTCAACCAACATCAACATTTCAAGATGGATAATACCGAAAACATACTGATTGCAAATCCAACGTTTCACAAACCAAACAATGTAGATATGTTATTAGGAGCAGACATCACGGCACATGTCTTCATTCCCGGCAAGTGGACGCATCCCAAGCTACCATCATTAATCAACACAGTATTCGGCTGGACGTTCATGGGAAGCTATCAACCAGAAGAACAACAAAGGGAACCATTAATTTCCAACTTTATTGATTCACAACAAGTAAAAGATGAATTAACGCGGTTCTGGGAATTGGAAGAACTATCATCTGAAGCCATGCATTCTCCGGAAGAAATTTTTTGCGAAGAACATTTCAAAGCTACCACAAGCAGAGATGAAACGGGCAGATACATCGTATCACTTCCAATCAAGCCAACAGCTCCAGAATTAGATGATTCGCGGAAACAAGCTTTACAACGATACGAAGCATTAGAGAGAAAATTTGAGCACAATGCTCAATTCGCAACAATGTACAAAGATTTCATGAATGAATATAAAGAGCTTGGACACATGCAGCCAGCTCCTCCAATCAACACAAATGAACGGAATTTCTTCTTACCTCATCACGGAGTCATAAGGGAACAATCAAGCAGCACAAAATTGAGAACTGTCTTCGATGCCTCCGCAAAAACGTCAAATAAGGTTAGCCTCAATGACATCTTGGCAGTAGGACCAGTGGTACAACCAGACCTATTAAATATTCTGCTGAACTTTCGAGTGTGGCCGGTTGGATATTCCGCGGACATCATCAAAATGTATCGACAAATAATAATGAATCCATCTGATAGAAATCTTCTGAGAATATTTGGAGACCGAATCCTCAAACTGCAATTCAAGAATTTCAATTATCCACGGTGACATATGGTACCGCATGTGCACCATACCAAGCAACTAAAACATTAAATCAATTAGCCGACGATGAAGCAGCTGACAATCCAATCATTCATGAAAAAATCCAAAACTGTTTCTACGTAGATAACATACTCACAGGAGCCAACTCACCTGAGGAAGCAATTGAACATTATCAAGAATTAACCAAAGTTCTAGACAAAGGTGGTTTTCATTTGCACAAATGGCTATCAAATTCTCAACAATTGATGGATATCATTCCAAACGAAAGTAAAGAAGTTCAAACGTCAACAATTCTCACAGAAGGTGTAAGTACATTGGGATTAACGTGGAACATCGCTGATGACGAAATTGCATTTAGTTGCAGCAACCAACAAATCTCAAATTCTCACCAGTTCACAAAACGAATGGTACTTTCCTGCATTGCAAAATGTTATGATCCTATTGGTCTTGCAGCACCAGTAATCATTCAAGCAAAAATGTTATTGCAAAAAATATGGAAAACGAAGATTGAATGGGACGACTTATTAACGCCAGAATTACTCATCGAATGGAAACATATATTCAATGATCTACAAAACATGAATCAACTAACAGCTCCAAGAAGTGTACGAAAGGATCAAGACACAACAGAAATTCAAATCCATGGATTTGCAGACGCCAGTTTATCAGCATACGGAGCTTGTTTGTACGTACGAACAACCACTGAGAAGGGAAAGGTACAATGCAATCTGCTCGTCGCCAAATCAAGAGTCACTCCAGTACGAGAACGAGCAATATCACATTTGGAATTGTGCGCAGCACTACTATTAGCGCGACTAGTCAAAAAGGTAGTGCCAAGATTACCAATAGTCGTCAATCGAATACATCTTTATTCAGACTCTACTACAGTTTGTGCATGGATAAAGTCACCTCATAAAAACGAATACCGTTTGTGACTATAAGAACGTCAGAAATTCAAGAACTCACCAATCATTGTAAGTGGCATCACATCACATCTAATCATAATCCAGCTGATCTCATTTCACGAGGAACTCAACTATCTCAACTAAGAGACAACCAACTGCGGTGGCAAGGACCGTCCTTTCTTTTGGCAGAATTCTCACCCAAAGATCATCACTACGCTTCTAATAGCAAATCTTACTGTCTGCACCCATGATTCGGGGGCAGCAGACTTCTTAATCAGGGAAACATCGAATCAATTACTGCAACTGATTGAAAATTGCTCAAGCTACAACAAGGTTCTAAGAAGCATCGCACTGTGTGTACGCTTCATTCACAACTTAAGGTACCCAAAGGCTCGCATCAATCCACCCATATTGCCGGCACAATTGCAAGAAGCGGAAGAAATTATCTGTAAGATAGTTCAAAATCAAATTTACAAACAAGAATTGACAGCACTAAAGGCTAACAAGCCCATCCATCATCAAAGTAAAATCAAGTCATTAGCTCCAGAACTACATACTGATGGATTATTAAGAGTAGGAGGAAGACTAGACAACACCTATCTTCCGTTCAATACCAAACATCAAATCATTCTCCCATCAACTCACCGACTATCAAATTATTGATTCGACAAGTGCATCTACAACTACTTCATGCAGGAACGCAATCAATTATGTCACAGATTCGTCAAAAATTTTGGATCCCATCTCTTAGACGCACTACAAAAGGTGTCATCAGATCATGCATACCATGTTTCAAACAATCTAAACTGAAACCACAACAATTAATGGGCCAGCTTCCAGCTCCAAGAGTAACTGTTTCACCAGCCTTCTCGCATTGTGGAATAGACTACGCAGGTCCAATTACTACTAGATTGGGAACACCCAGATCGAGAAAATTTACCAAAAGTTACATTGCTGTTTTCATTTGTCTAGCAACAAAGGGAGTACATCTAGAAGTAGTATCGGATCTAACTTCAGAAGCATTCTTAGCTGCATTCTTTCGAATGACAAATCGACGAGGCATTCCGTCTCACATGTATTCTGACAATGCAACGACATTCAAGGGAGCGTCAAAGCAATTAAAAGAGCTACTGTGCTTCCTGGAAAACAAAATAATACAACATCAAATACAAGACGCTACTGCGCATTTAAAGGGTCACGTGGAACTTCATTCCCCCACGCAGTCCTCATTTTGGAGGAATATGGGAAGCAGCAGTCAAAAGTTTCAAAAGAATATTCATACCTACAGTGGGTAATCGAATTCTTAATTACGAGGAACTAACTTCATTAGCATGTGGAATAGAAGCAATACTAAATTCACGACCGTTGGTTCCACTAACTGAGGATCATCAAGATTTCAATTATTTATCACCAGCCATCCTATTAAATCAAAGGCCATCTCTACTTGTATCATCAAAGATTCAGAAATCAAATTAGACCACATTTCAAGATGGAAGAAAATACAAAACTTAACACAAATATTTTGGAAACAGTGGTCCCAAGATTACATCTTAACCTTACAAAGGAGGAATAAGTGGCATTCATCTCATCCCAATCTCACGGAAGACACAATAGTACTCCTTAAAGAAGACAATTTACCACCAGCAACATGGAAGTTAGGAAGAATAAGCAAAACGTACCCAGGAAGAGACGGAAAAGTAAGAGTAGTCGACGTCACTACAACATCAGGAATCTACAAGCGCAGCATTAGCAACATTTGTCCTTTACCACAAGAAACCCAAGACAGCCATTTGTAACACGCGATTCGTAACAATAATCGATTTTTCAGCGCTACGCACTGACGGGGGCAGCATGTTACAAATCGCGCTGAGAAACTCAAAGCGGCAACACCGAACCAACGCCACGCCGAGCCGACACCGCTCCGGCAACAGCGTGCAGGAGGGTGGCGTAAAAATCCGTTACTGTGTTCGCAGGCAGTGTTTGGCAGGCAACCGCCGAGGCCACATGTTTCAAGCGAGCCCGTGCGCTCACAATTTACGTAAACCATTGTTCTCATCGGTATTTTGTACAAAACGTGTCATAGTCAGTCAAACGTGTCAAACTTCAACTACAGTAAATGTTCATCATATCCAAATTGTGTTGTGACCACATACTAAGTACTGTGCGTGTGCATCAACTTCAAAACGAAGCAGAACGGAAAGAACAACTGAAAACTTCTCATCTTGAAATCAAGAATCACGATTGCATGTTAATTTTAAGTATCATAACATGTTGTACATCAAAGAAAAGTAAGTGTTATTTTTGTAATTTATATGTTCATTTGCCATTCAGATTCATGTAGTAAAGTCAATTTAAACTGCAAATATCACTTATTTAGTTATTACCATTCACTTCCTCATTTCTTTACAAAGTCATTATGTTTTTATCTGAAAACTCACTGTATCAGAACTACCAGAGATGAAACCCAGTAACCAAATTCAATTCCTATCATTGGTCACATGGCCACAATTGCAATTTAAGCAAAACAAACATCATTAATCCTACTATTCAAATTAGAGTATTATTGTTCCAAAACAAATGCATTTTAGATAAAAACACTTTTTTTTTCAAAAAAAATATTTTTATCATTGTATTTCATCTAATATTCTTCCCGTTCATTCTCGCCCTCAAGTCTCTCCGCACTTTTTCCCCTCTCTTACTTCAGCACTTTCTTCCGTCCTTCGCCTACTTCTCTCCCTGACCATCAGCATCCCTATCTTTTCCCTTCCTCTCGCCTTCCCCACCCAGTGGAAGTGGCTCCATCGTCGCCTACTGCGCCAAAACCGCCCATCCACGCTGCAGCGTTAGCGCTCCCAGCGGCCGTGAGCGGGTGCAGGCGTTGCCAGGGCAACGGCCATTACGCGGCGCTGCGGATTACAACTGCCGCCTCTCGCGTGGGCGTGGGTTAGGGCGCGGCGGGGGCAGGCCGGGGCGCGGATGCGGGTGTGGGTGTGGGCGAAGCGAGGGCGAGGGCGAGTGTGAGGGCGAGGGCGAGGGCGAGGGCGAGGGCGAGATCGAGGGCGAGGGTGAGGGCGAGGGCGAGGGCGAGGGCGAGGGCGAGGGCGAGAGCGAGGGCGAGGGCGAGGGCGTGGGCGAGTGTGAGGGCGAGAGCGTGGGCGAAGGTGTGGGCGAGGGCGACGGCGAGTGCGAGAGCGAGGGCGAGGGCGTGGGCGAGTGTGAGGGCGAGGGCGTGGGCAAAGGTGTGCACGAGGGCGAGTACGAGGGCGAGGACAAGGGTGAGGACGAGGGCGCGGGGGAGGGCGAGGGCGCGGGGGAGGGCGAGGACGTGGGCGAGGATGTGGGCGTGGGCGTGGTTGTGGGTGAGGGCGCGGATGAGGGCTTGGACTTGGGTGCAGGTGCGGATGCGAGCGAGGGCGAGGGTCCGGGCGCGGGATCGTGCGTGGGCGTGGGCGCAGGCTCGAGCGTGCGGGCGTGCGTGGGCGCGGGCGCGGGTGTGGGTGTGGGCGTGGGGGCGGGCGCGGGCGCGGGGCCGAGTGCGTCGGAAAGCGAAGGCCGCCGCGGGCCGCTCGTGGACGCAGCTGAAGGGCCGGTCTGAAGAGGTTAAAAGGGCGTGTGAACTTCTTAATGCTCCTCGGTTTACTCGTTTAGGAGGCTAGAACGGGACACTCATGAGAATGCGCGCTATGTGCATGTCTCTCTTATTACGGGTTTAGACTCTCTGTTTTTCTGTTAGGTTGGACACGGTTAGTACACGTCCCATCTGCCTAGTCAGTTTATTTACATTGTTTCTGGAGTAAAATCTACAGCAAAATACTCAACAGAACACAGATTAAGCACATAAACCTCTAAAATTGTTTCTTTGTCTAATATTTCCAAAAGTTTGCAATTTGCAACATGTATTACCCTGACATTTACCTCAAGAGCTACTTTTCATTACATGTCTAACAAACTTAGAATCACAATCATGTACTATTTCAAGTTTATCTTTTATGTATATTACTCTCTTTAGTTTCTTCAGTCTTACTCAGGGAAAATCAGAACACATGTCTCCGCTGATTCTGATATTAACAAGAAGTCTTCAGGGATTTCTTTCATCCTTCCTGTCGAGATTTGTTAGGGAAATTTTTCAAAGCCTCTGTAGATTTTTCTGGACTACATTTTATTTTATGACATTAGGGATGTCGTGTCTTTCATCGTTTTGTTGATTTTCTATTTTTATCTGCGGCTTCACTATTCCTTATCTCAGGATACAAGCCCAAAGTCCCAGTTTCCCGAAGGGAGTCAATCTCAAGCACCTTCTAACGATTCGGCGTATTACACGCTGCCTGGTTCCTGGGAATGTAGGATCTCGAAAGTAAGATATATTTCTGTAAAAATTTCATTTTGCCAGCCAGAAGTCTTTGACACATCAAAAGTTTCAAGTCACACACCGAATGATTCCAGTCTTCGAATGCCCGCTTCCTCCAGTTGGGTTTCAACCTACAATCTACCTACTCCCGTGAGTTTGAAGCTCGAGTTGGAATTCTGGGCTCTGGTGCGCTTTCTTCTGCGGACGGCGAGAGATGATTGATTCATTATTTCGTGTTACCGGGCGCGTGAACCGCTAAGGTAATTAGTCCTGTAAGTGTAGTACATGTTTTTTCTCGGGAGGTGGCGGTGATCTTTCCCCGCTAGATCTAGCGCTGATTTGCACGAATACTAGCGATGTTTCCCCAACCAGGTATCTCCCACCAGCGGCGCACCGCTCCATCCGGGGACAAACTAAGTGCTCGACCGGTCTCCCGGCAAGTGTGGTAGTATAGTGTATGTACAGTGTACGTTTGTACGATTAAGTGTTGTAAGTGTGCGTTTAAGTAAGGGGTGATGGTAGATCAAGGAAGAAAAGAGAAAAATCACGCGCGGTTCTTGACCCTTTTCATAGGGTGCTGTTCCGACATTCGCGTGGTATTAGTAGGACAATCTACAATAAACTACCGATCAGAGCAACCGTCGCTAGGATTCTCCTCCAGACAGCGTCTCAACCTATCTGTTTGGCGTCAGAATTCCTACCACCGTCGCGATTCAAGGCCTAAAACCCCCAAGTCAAAGCCACTGCAGTGACATCAGTGGTTGCCCTGAGCAACCTCAGCCAGTGGATGACGAGAGTTGAGGAGAACCATCCACTGCTGCATCCAACGTTTCAGCTGCCGCTGGTGCAAATACAGAATAGTTTGGGAATACGAGGTCCTGTGGACGAAGCCACATCTGTGCGCGCGGTCAGGTACGGTTATTGTCCTCCAACACCTGCTGGACGCTGAATATTCTCTCACACGAAATGCGCTAGTTTGTTTTCTAGTTAGTTGCGTGAGTAACAATTATGACGAGGGGTTTGGGAAACATCAGCCCGACAAGTGTCATCATTGAGCGTTGATTCTCTGAAAATGATAAAATGAATACACAATTATCTCATTCACTCATTAATATACTTTGTATTTTCCTTTGAATTTTGGGTACAATATATACTACTTAATTGCACAAGTGTATGTAATAAAATAATGTTTTCAATTATATTAACGTAATAATAAAATATTTACATGTATATAAATATCTTTATTATTACTAATTGTATTAAAATGATATCGTCATTATCGTATCCTTCAATGTGTACTTATAGTGAAATTAGAATAAGCAATAAGTAAATACAAAGTGAGTCATTTCGGTCGATTTCAAGTGTGGTATTTTTCTTGTGACGTATTGAGATTATTTTTAATGTGTTTGAGACGCACTTCTTTACTGTACAGAATTTATACACGAATTCTGATGAGTTCGGAAACGTCTAGATGCTTGAGTGTACCGAAAGTAAATTTGGCAAGCAAATTAATAATAATATTATTCCCACCAAGGAAATATTCTATTTCACTATTAATTATTGAAAACTTAAATGTATATATTCTCTGAACTGGGGAGCAAACAAAGGCATAGCATTATGAACCAGGAATTCTATCAAGTCATCGGAGTCAGAATATCAGGAACGGAAGCTCGTTGTCAAGTTTCAGAATTACCTTCAGAGTCTTTCAGAGATCTTCCATGTTTCCAGAAAGTGGTTTCTGTTCCGAATATGATTTGATGAGGTACACACTGGCAAATTGTTCGACAATTGTTCAAACCCTTTCTACGGATATGTAATTTGCACATCGGAGACTAAAATGGTGAATAATATTTTTGCGAACACCAAGATCAACATTACGTTGTACTTTTTTGCTTTCTTTACGGACGGCGAATTTTCGACAGTAAAACTCTTATTGCAGGTCCCTGGTAACGAAAAGGGGAATAAATCCAGTTGCTAAATTTAGAAAAAAATCCTCTAACACGTGGTGTAGCCAGAATCCATGTTTGTTGGCCCTTAATACCGAAAAGTCGAATAATGGAAAACGTCCGTCATTCCGTCCTCCTTCCGTCTAACTGTCCGTGTGTGAAAACGCTAGAGGCAAACACGTTTAGTCGATTTTCTCCAAATTAGTATTCCGCATTCGATCTGGTTGATGTCGCTACCTCTTGAATTTCAAATAGATGTTTTAATTTTGGGGTTACTTTAAATGAAGCCTCTGGGGCATTTTCAAATGTTCAAAAAATAACTTCACGTATTTGATTAAATTTTCTTGTTGGATAGTATAAATAATGTTTAAGAACTAGTGGTGCTAGAGAATGGCACAGACTTTCCCGTATTAGTTTTTCTATTCCTTTGTTCTCGGCTAGCAATTCGGACTTGACACATACTCTTGCCAGCTACCATCTATTGCGCCCAAATTACTTCTTTTTAACATTTCCTTAATTTTTCGTTTTTTTTTAATAGTAGAACGGAAATATTATTTTAAGAAAAATTAAAGAACAGTGAAACCTCGTCCTAAATGGAAATTTTCTTTGAAAAATTTAGAATCGCTTTTTAACAGAATGGAGTTTCGTCGCTACTGTAAATGCGAAATTTGAAATTTCTTTATCACAGGAAATTTTTAGTTTTTTGAAAAACTTTATTTAAAGTCATTCAAAAACATTAACTCACTAATACAATTGTGTTTACAAATTCTATGAAACGTGCATATTAACACGGGGAGAAAGTTTTCAAAAAATTACATTAGTGTAATTTTTGAAATAAACAAAAAAATACACCAAAATGAACTTTACGTCATATTAAAGAGTATAACTAGCACTATCCGTTCGAAAAGTTTGAAGAAAAAATGTGGAGGCAATTTTTGGGAAAATGTCACTTGAGGGTTTCTGAAAATGCGAAATTTTGAGCTAGTTTTCGCAGAAACGGTTGAGTTTTCGAGAAGCTTTACTTAGCACATGGACTCATATGAAGTGAACGAAACGCTGCTAACGTAATATTAAGACGTGGATACAAGTAAAAAAATTATATTTTTGTAATTTTTGAAAAAACAAAAGATTCGAGCAATAGGGCTTATATAATCTGACAGAGTACCTTTAGTACTATTCCTTCCAAACATTTAAAGAAAAAATTTGGAGCTGTTTTTGAGAAAATCTGGTTTTTGTACTTTTCTAAAATTGGAAATATTGCACGCAATATTGCGTGAAAACTACTAAAATTTTCAACAAAGTGGATAAAACCAGTTGCGCAATTAAGAAAAAAAAATCCCCTAACACGTGGTGTAGCCAGAAACCCTGTTTTCTAGGGTCCCTTGATACCGAAAACCCATTGAAAGGAAAACGTCCGTCTGTCCGTCTGTGAACACTGCTAGCGCCTAAACCATACGTACGATTTCTTCCAAATGGGATATTCCCCGGTCGATTTGATTCTAGTCGAAGCTTTGAGATTTTGAAAAAGATTCTTCAAAATTTGGGGGGTACTTTCATATGAAGCCCCCCGGGATTTTCAACATTTTCTCAAAACGCTCCTATTTTTTCTTTAAATTTTGTATGAAGAGAGGAAAATACACTTATTAACATGGAATAGGTTTCGATTTTCACGGATAACTCTATTTTCGGGAGTTTGAAAGTTTGAATTTTTTCGGCGTCTTTCTCCAACACAAAATTGAAGATAGAGATTTTTTCTTCAAATAAAATTTGTTCTGCATATGAGTTCTTTCATAAAGGTCAAGTAAATGTTTCTCAAAATTTAGCAGTTTTCGTGCTATATTGCGTGCAATATGTGCAACATTAAAAAATTACAAAAGCAAGGTTTCTCAAAAACGGCTCCAATTTTTTCTTTAAACTTTTGGTAGGTATAGTGGTCAATTTACTCTATCAATGACATAAAAGCCATTTGGTCTATCGGTTGATTTTTTCAAAATTACAAAAATTTAATTTTTTTACTTGTCTCTCACGTCGTTAATTATTTACATTATCGGCGATTTTTTCACGTTGTTATATTTGACGAGTATATACTCTTAAATAATGTCAAGTAAAGTTTCTCCAAAACACTACCGTTTTCTGTGAAAGTAGCTCAAATTTCGCATTTTAAGTAGTGCTAAAACGCCATTTTCTCTTAAACGGCACATAATTTTTAAAAGAAAATTGCCAAA
>JAHLJT010009419.1:21289035-21326868 GCA_031308135.1 Acheta domesticus | reverse complement strand
CCCAGAACGCTGTGAACTTCACCGAAGACGCCAGAAGCCACCACCTAATTTATTCGTATCAAATCATGTTACTCGACTATTTATCAAACCACCCTAACAGCGTCATCCAGTTTCGTATTGTAATAAAATGTCTTACTATACTTATTTTTTAAATAACTATTTCCATTTCGAAAGTTTGCCACTGAAATAGTCGTTTTCATTTTCGTACTAAATTGCAGAAAGCTTCTCATAAAGCGAGCAGGAATAGAATTTGGGTCTATCTCGTATTTCAAACACTCAGCAGTGAATGCAGTCGTGGGCGGGATCCCTGGAGTGGTGTTCCTTTAAAAGGGATAGCACGTGCCGGAGATACTGACCTGGAATCCGAACGTAACAAACGCCCACAGTGGGACACGGGCCAAGCAGTTTGCGGCAATCACTGAATTCAGGGTATTTAAGGGTGCGCGTAAATATACACCGTCCATTAAGAACCACATGACAACTCGTAAAATTAGGAGCGGTTCGAACAGAATCCACACGTGTCTCTCTTGGAAAATAAACAGGTCAATATGAAAAGGTGAAACACAGAGTTTCTCGTTTGGAGTTGGCTTTCTTCCGTTGATTCCCATATTTTAATATGTTGTGCCAAACGTCTGTTGTAAAAGTAAAATATAATACAATGGACACTAATAAATTACTAAATGCAGTCATTTTCACAGAAACATGTAAAATAAATAATCCATTTTTTTCGAGATAGAAAATTTTAATACGTATAATGTTAATAGTGGCATAAATAAAAATGAGATATCTGTAATTATATCAAAACTATTTAAATCCCACTGTTAAAGTGATTACAATTGAAAAATACTAATTATTTACGGAGTTGTCAACTGAGAAAGGAAACGTTTGAATCGCATCATCATACAGCTCACACACTAATATCGTTATAAGTTTCATCAACGATCTTTATACATATCTAAATGACTATAAATACCAAAAACAATTTTTAATTGATCTCATGAACGCAGATGTCATTAAAGAAAATAATTAGATAAATGATACTATTTTTTAGTGTGGATGTAAATCATAGAGAAAAGTGGCCAAAGCCGAACACGGTGCACAACTAACTGCTATATTTATTCAGTAAAAAAATATTGACAAAGTGTATATAATAAGAACACGTAAATAACGGCATTAAATAGTTTTATTGCCGCAATTCAAAACCATATTGAAAAATCTAAATTTAATAAAATAATTAAAAGAAAGGGTCACTGCCGATCTAATTAAATCACGTAAAAACAAAGATAATTTGTATAAGAAATATTAACAAAATCCTCTTAATACTACTCTTAAAAAGCATAATCTATATAAAAACTCCAGGTTCGCAAACAGGTTTTAACCTCAGCGAAATACAATGTTCTTCCTCAACACGTCATATTTAATTCTGTGCATTGTGCAATTTTGTGCCTGCAATAAAATACATCTGAGTAAAATTATTATTATTATTATTATTATTATTATTATTATTATTAATGCAACAAGCTTACGAAACCTTCAGAATTGCTTTATCAAAGTAGTACAGTCGTATTTTAGAAAAGTATAAAGTTAAAAATATTTGCCAGCATATTGGCTTGATGCGATTTAGCACGTTCTAAGTCCGAGACCTGACGGTTGTGGATTGTTTGGCAGTGGGGTATGCATGATGATGATGATGACGATGACGATACCGATAATGGCGGTCGGCCCTTTAGCTGACATCAATCGCTTTGATAGTTTCCACCAATCAATTCGACCTGAAAGTAGGAGTAATACATTCCAAAACACTAGTAGGGTCACGAAACTGCTCCTTCCTTCTTCATTCTGTCCCGAATCCTTATAGTTCCAATAGGCTAATTTCCTAATCTTCCTGAAGATTTAGGAAATCTCCAGGAGTACTGTTAGTCGTGAATGTTGGGTCGAGATACACTGCCAAAACGAGTATAAATATAATGAATGATAGATTGGTTAATTGATGTCAACGTCTCTGTCCGTTAGTCCCATTCATGTACTGATAGTTATTTGCGGTTTTCCTTCCCTGCTGGATGGTTTCATTATTCAAGCGTCTCCCCTCGGCGTGGCACCATTGCAGCCCGGGCAAACTTTAAAGCTCCCCACTGGCCTCCCAATGTGTGGTAGTGTAGTGCGTGCATGCAGGTAGAAAGAGGATAGGTCAAGGAAAACTACGGAAAGATCGCGCGTGGTCCCTGGCTCGTTTGTTGTGATTCTACTCCGGCATTCACCTGGTGTTGATCGGAAAAAACACGGAAAAATAATGATCTGAGCAGCAGCCTGCTCGAAGTCTCCTCTCCATAGAAGACATCGTCTGAATTCGATCTAGCAATATGGCTAGTGTCGAAAATTTTCCACCGTCTGGCTTCGAACCCTAGGACTTCCTGGTCAGAGTTGCTGCAGAGAGAGCATCTATATTGGCTTTGAGCTAAACTCAGCCGGTAAGGGATAGAATGAGAAGAAGGGGAAGAATTTAAGCGGAAGAAGGAAATGAGAAGCAATAGAAAAGAAGGAAGAAATATGCAACAGAAGAAAGAAGAAAAGAAGTAAAATAAAAAAGGAAAAAGAGTGAAAAAACAAAAAAGAAGAAAAATTAAGAATAAGAAGAATCAAAAGGAGGAAAATAAGATCATAATCTCCCTTTGTAACCGACATTCTCACTAGAAAATCCACTCATCCTCATCTAAAACCGCACCCTGTCCAGATTCTCCAGAGATACATGCCGTCTCTCGTAACTCTATTCAATTTCGACATCATAAACCCCGTTATCTAACTCATTTCACAATTCACCAGCAATACCTCTGACGCCCCCCCCCCGATTTCTCATTGAGGATCTCAGAGGAGTCACCCTCCTTATTTTTACTGAGTATTATTGTGTACATGTACCGCATGTCAACCGAACAGTTCTGTAAAGTGACTATGTACGATGTATCAGAAAAGTATTTAATAAAACAAATGAAAGAAAAAAGGGAAAAAAAACAAGAAGGTAAAGCTTAAGAGAAATGAGAAAGTGAGCAAAAATAGGGGGAAAGTAAAGACGAAAGGAAGAGAAGAAGACAAAAAATATTGCGTGTAGCACGAAACACCACATGACGATATTTCGACGCATCACCTTGTGCTCGCAATGTCCCCGACCATTGCCGACCACCGCGTAATAAATCTTGTGACGAGTATTGAGCGGATGGCGGTGTCGTGCTCTGTCGCCGCGTCCATGATTCCGGTTGACGAATCGCCGTCCGGAGCGGCCGCGCGGCTCGACCCGCCCTGCCCCGCGGCCGCGCACCAAGGGCAGCCCTCGACTCCCACCCACCGCACCGAATGCGACCCGGGTGCGCATGCACAAATATTGTGTTTGCGCGTCACATCAGCCTTGCTAATCCTGTGCGAAACGTGCGCTCGCCTCTCTCTGTGTGCCTAGGGCAGTGTTGTCAAGGTCGATGCCACGAGCAAGAGTCCGTGGCACGAGTGCCATGAATTCCACGCAGTTCATTACCCCGCCACCAGAGGCAACGCCATCCCTATTGTAAAACGGCGGGGTTACTACTAGTTCCCTTTCCCGACGCTAGTTGCGCAGAGAAGGTCGTGGCATGCCACGGTGCCACGACGTGTGCCACAAACACCAGTAGTAGACCTTGACACCACTGGTCTAGGACAACGCGAGATTCGGTGCGTACCACAGGCAATGATTTCACTATCCAGTTGATAACGCGTAGCTCGTTATGTTTCGTGTCCAAATTACGATTCTCCGAAAAGAGCTGTTTCAAATACGATTGTTAGCATGTTTCGTATAAAAAATTTCACTTTTAATTAGTGTTTTCCATTGCTCTTGATCAACAAGAAATATAAACTAATTTTTAAAAAAGGTGTAACAAAAAATAAAAACAGATTTGCAACGATATTTTTCGATTCAATTAATTTTTTGTAGTTAAAACAAATACGCAATTAATTATTATTCACTAATCTCTCTGAAGTGCAATATCAATATGCGTTGTAAAAGGGACACAGAAAAATTCACAGATTTTTTCCCCCACGTTTATAGAACGAGGCAACAAAGTTTAAAAGACCCAATTTAAAGGTCACAATACATAAATTGTTTTGTTTACGCCAAAGCTTCACATTTTGTAACTGGTTTGACCAACCATCGATTTACGTAGAGATTCTTAAATATAGGTTAATACTATTTACGTGTGCCCTTAATACTCTACTAGAATTTTATGTATTTAATTTAGATACAATCTCAGAAGACATTTTTATACAATTATACTAGTTCAAAAGACTTAATCCATTTTAGCCTTTTTAGTTTATGATTATTCAGACGTTGAATGGCTTTTACATTGACGTGCTCGTGGAGTCGCTTTTTAGTTTGTTAGCGTGGTCGTCATATATGCGAATGTCTAAAGTAGGCATTTCAAACAAAATAGTGATCTGAATCTGATTCCTGAAACGCACGTCATAAGATTGAGTACTATACTTTGTTTAATGTTCACACAAGGGAAAGTCTCGTAAAGTTTCTAAAATGCACATTCGTACATTTTTAGATAGTGATATAAGACCATGATAGTGCTCAGCCAGTAAGGGGTAGAATGAGAAGAAGGAGAAGAATTCAAACTGGGAGAAGGAAATAAGAAGCAATAGAAAAAGAAGAAGAATATAGTACTCTCAAAACATGATACAGGAAAATTAGATTTGCATTACGTGGTCAGATAAGGTGAATGTGTAATTTTTCAAAACACGGGTGATGAAGTAGCCAAGTACTGTATGAAGGCTGACAACCGAGCAAGAGCAAACAGCCTCGATTTGCAAACTGCCGATAAACAAGAATCATCCTTTAAAGGTTTCCTATTTAGCTTCATGTGCGCAGAAACAGACACGGTGTCAGTCATATCACTGTTATTTGTCCTTTTGAACAATACTGCCTGAGTTTGAAAATGTTTTAGTTTAGATTTTCTAAAAGAATATTTTTATTTGTTACAGTAAAGTAGTATCGAAATGACACAATCATCTTTTGAAAATGGCTCTATTGCTAAAATGAAATCCGCTCTTATAAGGAATCTGAACCTCTTGACTTTGTTAATTAATTTTAGTATCTAATAAAATTAATTAATTACTTTAGAATCGCATTTTATATTGTTTCACTTTTAAAAAAGATACATCTTTAAATTTCATACATTCCATTCTGTTCTGCTGGCCAGATTGAATTATGAAATATTTTAAATCGTAATTTAAGCTCTTCTAGCGAGGAAAGAATCACATTCAAAACATGGTGTAAAATTCTGTGTTCCAAATGTGGTTTACACACTATTCCTATATTAATAAAAGTGAACTCAACATATTACCGACATCTGTATCACAAAAGTAGTGATTGAATAGATACGAATTTTTTTGCAGGCTCTTCTTCAGGATTATCGCGGAGTTCTTGCAAAGTTTGGGGAAGATCAATACAACACAAATGCAGAAAATAAAATAATATTTTTTTTTACTTTCCCGTATACGTACGTATATACGGAGCGATATACGTAGTATGGGGAAAGTTATGTAGTGCTGCGCGAAAAACTGGCCAATTTTCGGCGGAAAAAAATTAATGGCCGGGCAGTGACAATGAAAAAGTTGATAAAACCAGTTGCTAAATTAAGAAAAAAAATCCCCTAACACGTGGTGTAGCAAGAAACTCTGTTTTGTGGGTCCTTAATACCGAAAAAAACAATTGAAAGAAAACGTCCATCCGTCCGTCTGTAAACACTGCTAGCGACTAAACCATACGTACGATTTCTTCCAAAATGGACATTCCCCGATCGATTTAGTTCTAGTCAAAGCTTTGAGATTTTGAAAAAGATTCTATAAAATTTGGGGGTACTTTACATGAAGCCCTCCGGACATTTTCAAAATTTTCTCAAAAACCGCTCCAAATTTTTCTTTAAATTTCTTGTAAGAATAGGGTATAATACACTTATTAAGGTGGCATAGGTCCGATTTTCACGGACAACTCTGAATTTTCGAAAATTGTAAAAGTTTGAATTTTATTCGGCGTCTTCCACCAACTACAAAATTGAAGATAGAGATTTGTCCTTCAAATAATTTTTTTCTTCATAGTGAGCTCTTTCTTTAAGGTCATGTACATTTTTTTTAAAAAATTTTAGTAGTTTTCGCGCAATATTGCGTGCAATATTTGCAATTTTAAAAAAATTACAAAACCAAGATTTTCTCAAAAACGGCTCACATTTTTTATTTAAACGTTTGATAGGTATAGTACCTAATGTATTTTATAAGATGATAAAAACGCCATATTGCTCTATTCTTTTGTTTTTTCAAAAATTGGAAAAATGTAATTTTTTTTACTTTCTCTCACGTCGTTAATATTAGCCTTGATTTGTATATATTATTATTATTATATTAAGGAGTACATGAGCTTTAAATAATGTCAAGTAAAGTTTCTCGAAAACACAACCGTTTTCTGTGAAAAGTAGCTCAAAATTCCACACTTTCAGAAACGCTCAAACACCATTTTCTCATATATGGCTGCAAATTGTTTCTTCAAACTTTTGTAACGGATAGTGCTAATTACACTCTTAATACGACATAAAGTTTATTTTGAGTTTTTTTGTTTTTTCAAAATTATATAAATGTAATTTTTTTGAAAGATCTCTCACATCTTTAATATGCACATTACCAGAAATTTGTAAAGATCATTATATTTGTGAGTGTATGTGCTTCAAATAAAGTATTTTGAAAACTCAAAAATTTTCTGCGAAAATGAGTTTCAAATTTCGCTTTTTTAGTAGCGCTAAAATGGAATTTTCTTCAAAACGGCACATAATTTTTCAAAAGAAAATTGCCATTTAGGACTAGGTTTTTGTGTTTTTTAATATTCTCAAATTAATATTTCCATTCTACCAATAAGAAACCGAAAAAATTAGAAAATGACAAAAAATGTACTTTTGGTGGTGATGGATGGCAGCTGGCCAGAAAGAGTATGTAGCAATTCCGAATAGCTAGCGAAGACCCAAGGAAATGAAAAAACTAGTACGGGAAAGTCTGTGCCATTCTGTAGCACCACTAGTTAGATGGGCTACGATCAGTTTTTCTCCTGTCGCTAAGAGCAGATTGCTTCCAATAGATTCCACCAGAGGTCAGTAGCCATGAGGCAGAACTGGTGCCTAATAGATTAGGCAGAGGCTAGTAGCAGAGTGTAAGCTTAAAATTTTTATTTTAATAATAATGTGTAATGTAAAATGAAAGAAAATTATAGTATGTTATTAAAATTGGAACCATTTACATTAAAAATAATCATAAATACCATTCTTTATATGAAATTGGCCTTTGTACTCTTTCGTAAGAATTCGATAGGTAGAAAGTCTGTGCTACGCCAGTTATTTTGCTAGTTTACAATAAAAGAATGTAAAACTGTATAATGAGTTGATATATTTGGAAATGAATAACTAAGCATTTCTGTCCGTGCGTCGTCACACGTTTTATTTTATGCATTGTTTTGTATTTCCTTCTTTTTCAACCTGTCTTCATAATTTATATTGTCAATACTTTCAACACAAGATTATTGTACGTTCTTAATTTTAAAATCTGTTGCAGAATTCTGAAGATTTTAAAATTAATAGGAAAACGTCGTAGGACTTCCTAAAACAACGATAGAGAAATCTTATGAAGAATTAGAACAATTAATATCCCACAAGTATAGAGACATTTATGAGATTTTTTTAAACATACGACAGCATTATTTATATAATACACATGCTCCGTCTTGGTAACATATTCTTAGAATACATATTGGATTCGGTGAGGTCAAATTACTGCAGCTTTAGAACTTTGTAATGTATTATTGCAAATAATGATAGTCATTTTGATTTAGTCCCCGGTACTACTTCCTATATTTGCATGAGAGATTACAAGTCCGGCTGACTGTTGTAATGAGGAGCGTTGAAGGTGATAGGAATGTATTTACAAAACAAGATTGCTAGCAGGCATAGAAGTTTATAAGTTGGTATAAGAATTCAATGTGGCATACTAATCTGTAAAGTTTCTGTTTCCGGCCTCCTTTGAAGCACGTTAACAATCATTGGATATAAACGGAATTGGACAGAAAATGAAATAAAGTTAAGCCCTTTGAGTACTGCGGTTTACTGTGCTTAACCATAACATATTAATCGAGCGATTTTCATAATTTTACTTTACGACAATCAATACTTTCCATCGTTCCGCAAACAAATGCAAGCGAATTCATGTAATCGTAGTACAGGGTCTACAAATACGTGTAATAAATTAGGCTGCAAAACAGAACCCACAAGAACATTTGTTACACTAATGAAGCGACTATCTACGATTCCATACGAACATCTCATTCACATTGTTCCCTAAATGATACTCCTATGAAGTAAATGGTGGGAAATGAAATACTTGCTGACCTATTTTCGTTTCAGCGCACTCTCGGTGACAATGTGGAAGCCACTGGCTGTAAAACGTTCGATAGACTCAAAGTTAAGCTGCGATGGCCATTACGTGATTACAAAGCACCGCGTCGTTTTTCCGCGAAGCTTCGGTGGGGGCGGTTGGTGTGTTTACGCTACAATGAGCGCTGATGCCGCCTATATGGAGCTTCCACTAACACGACGCTGTTTCAGCGGGGCTCTTCTCGACTGCGGTCGCTGTGAACGCGACTGGTCGATCCCGTGGGGGCTACGAGACTCTGAATTACTTTAAAAACACCGATATATCCCCAGATAATGTTTAATTAGATCAGTTCCTCTATTTGTATTAGAAGCACATCTTCTGAACTGCAGGCTTGATTAAATGTTCCTTGGGGATCTCAGAAGTCGTAGTGGTATTACAATTCAATTTTCATGTAGTAACATGCCTATTGTGAAACAACGTCTTAGAACGAAACTCAACTATTGTATTGCGTTTGAACAAAATTAAGTTTACAACACTTAATACCACACCCATTTGAGATATTAAATTGCAAAAACATGAATCATATTGAATTTCCAATGTTCTTTTGACATGGTGACCATTTTATATGGTACTAATGGATTTTATTGAGAAGTAAAACGTAAAACCTTTGACGGCCGTCTACGACGCGATAAAAATAAATTTGTGATGAAAATAATTTTAAATGTTTGGAATAATCTTAACATTTATATACCTCTCGTAAAGCAATGAAATTTCTTTTGACTGAGCAATCCGTATAAATTCCCTAACACCCCTAATTGGTGTTCAATGAAGTGATAAGCACATCATCATGATTCATTGGTCACGAAAACACGTTTTTAGAACAGAAATATAATATTCTACAATGCACCACTTTTATAACTTGTTTACTGATGTAGCGTTTGGTCCGGAGTTAACTTATGTTCACTAACAACTGCTACAAATTTCACCTTGTGCTACACCTGTTCTATCTTTGTAGGATATTGGAACAATTGAATTACTCACTAATAATACAACAATATCTTTACTAATTACAGGTTTAAACTGAAAATTTTGATAATACATATGCTACTTACAAGTGACCATCCTGTTTCTAACCTGCGCAAAAATTTCCACACAACTGTTCACACCAACAACCAGCGAGTATTGCCCGATTTAAATGTACTGATGACAGATCGGCAGTGATGCGGTTAATCAATCGGAAGCTTCGATATCTACAAATAAAGTCGTAACGAAACTCCGATCGGATAACCGCGACCAGCTGGTGATCTATCTCAAGTCTCTACATTGAAATTGGACAATAAGTGTCTCGATCCCGGAGAAAGTCGTGCTTTTACAGAATCAGAAATCTCACTTCCACTTGGAAGATTCCCAGCGTGTTCAACTGCAGAACGTTTCAATTTCCCTTTCTCCTCATTGCCCCTAACTCGACACCTAGGCCTGCCGCTATGCTTCGCCTCGATCCTATTCCTCCACACTTCACGTCGAACGCCGGATGGATGAGAGCACACGGGGTTTCGAAATATGTAGGACGTGTGTTTTTCCGCAATAATCAATTAATGTTACATTAAATTCCTAGGTACATAGTACTAAAAGCTGCACTGCGTAATGAAAAAAGGCTAAATTTTGTACTTGAAGCGTAGATTTGAGGCTTCCTTGTAGTATACGGTAATGTGTAGTTACAGATGCTCAAAAATATTAGTAAAACTATGTCGCGTACACAAACGGTAGTTCATGTTGAAGGACTTAAGGCAAAAGCAGAAGAACAAACTGATATATTACCTTATGACTGGGAAGCTCGTCCAGGCGAAGGCGAACACATGAACGTGATCCTCCTAAAACACAATTTGAATAACATTTTAAAAACGAGCATCATTATGGTATTTTCACCCACTAAATTTAGATTTTATTAACAAAAGCAAACAGTCATTTGAGGATAAAATGTTTTATGTTATTATACTTGCGTTCAGTGATATACTACTTGCGTTCAGGACTACTTGGAAGTGCTTCATGAAAGATTGATTACCCTATTTGTCCTTGGAGAATCGTGATTGTTTAGAAATGTGCAGTATGTTTAAATCACAGCCTAACATGTTATACTGTTGTTAAATTAGTTGTATTAGACTGTGTTACTGTTAATTATGAATGTGTAAAGTTAGAGTGATTAAATCAAAATTAAATAAGATAATAGTATTCCTTTTTTGACTTTATAATTTTTCAGTTTTATTTTCGATTTATCGTTTATTTGTACTACCCAAAATATTAATATTAAAAATGTAGAAGTTTACATGCTTATTATATTTACAATCTCGATTCGTAAAAATTACAAGTTTACTACTGGTTAACATGCATTTGAATTACATATTTCAAAATGCATACCAGACACCACAATATTTCAATGTAGAAAACGAATACGAATTTTTTATCTATTGGTCACTCGAATGATATACAGTTATTACAAAAAGATTAATTACAATTATAATTATTAAACAGCTGTGTGTAAACTAGTTGTGCTTTCCAAACCAATAGCACCGGAAAAATTGCACATTAGACGTTAAGCATCGCTATGAAGAGTAAAATGATTGGAATTATTTATCTACAATTTTAATCATGAAACCGGCATAAAAATTTAAAAAGATATTATATAGACGCAACATGTTTTTAAACTGATGAAATTTGCTGAAGATGATTTGTTGCTTAAGCAGGTGGTCATGGCAATGGAATCAAATTTTTTGAGACATGAGACGCTGAGATTTCGATGTAACACGGCATTTCCAATTAATCGGACCACAGCTGAAATGACTGAAGCATCCTATTGTCGCACCTAATATTATTACGAAATATATATCCAATATTTTTTCTGTTATTTTGTAAATCTTCCCTCGTGGAATTGTGAAAATAGTCTTACTTCTCCGAGAGGTATTCCCACAATCCCAACATTTCTCGTGCGGTTTGTTTACCCTTCCTTAAACAATTTTCTTCATTTAATCAGGACGCGAATTAGCAATTTTCTCCAGAAGAGGACCTTCATACTTCAAGTGGGGATGAATAGAAGAATTAATGAGTGAAAGCGTACAGGTTCGCTTACCAAATCGTGAATGAATCCTAACAACGCTCCGAAGAGTGTATAGTCAAATGTTCTTGATGTGAAAATTTCAAAGTGAGGAAATCATAAATGAGACACATTTCGTAGATTAATTGTAACCCCGAAGTATATACCAGCAGAGGGCATCAAAGTCTCTAGCAGGGACGATCTCCGGCACCCTGCTTCCGTGAATGCGCTCTCTAGATTTGGTTCTTTATTATTTCCATATTACACGTACGCGTCTACTCTATAACCCCCATCAGACAGGTCGGCAACATCGTTGTCATGCCCCGTGTGTATATAATTTAAACGAGAGCGCTGGTAATTTCCATATTTCTCCTTTTTTAATGGCGCCGCGCGCGTCCTACGCCCGCCTGGGCCGAGTGCACGCAACGGCCTCCCCGTAACTTCAGCGGCAGACCGTTCCTGTCCCCAGCCGGCGGCGGCGGCGGCTCGTCGCGTTAGCATCCCGCCCCACCCCCTCTCGCCCCGCCCCCGCCCCGCTCCGGCCCCTCTCACCGCCCCGCCCCACGCCGCCCCGCGCCGCGTCGCGCTGCCCCGCCCTGCCCCGCCCCTCCCCGCACCGCCACCCGCCGCCACGCGCCGCTCCGCCCCGCTTCGCGCCGCCCCGCCCCGCCCCCCGCCGCCCCGCTCCGACCCACCCCGCCCGCCCCGCCCTCTCGACCCCCTCCCGGCCCGCCCCGCTCCGCTCCGCTCCCGCCCCTTCGCCCCGCCCGGCTCTCCAGCCGCTGGCGCCCGGCCAACCCTAACAAGATTCATCCTGCGGTCGCCGATTGCGCCGCGGTGCGTTTGTTTGGGCGCCGCGCTGACTCGAAACGAGGGAGGGGGAGCAGTTCTAGTGTCTGGGTACACGAACTCCTTTGGTCATTAGTCCCGTGAGTGTAATGCATGTTATATCCCGGGAGGTGAAGTGTTCCTTTCCAGCTGTAAATAAAATTCGGCGCCGACCTACACGTCGGCTTGTGGGTCTTCTCCCTCCAGTTATTTACCCTAGCGCCACTCCCCTTTGCCGGTATAAGCCCGAAGCTCCTGTCCGGAGTTCCTTTGCGTGTGGTAGAGATGTGCACGCAAATTTAAGTGAGTGCATGTGTGTGTGTGTGTGTATGTGTGTGTGTGCGTGTGTGTGTGTGTATGCGTGCGTTGTGTGTGTGTGTGCATGCGTGCGTGTGTGTGTGTGTCTGCGTGTGTGTGTGTGTTGCAAGGGGCAAGCAAGGATGAAGGAAAGCTTTCGCAAGCAACATGGCCCGCTTTTAGCGTACAGTTCCGGCATTCGCCCGGTATTGATACGGAAAATAACCAAACAGAGCTGCTCACCGTTGCGATTCTTCACCAGACAGTGGCTGGATTTAATCTCGCTGTATAGATACCGGTCGTCCTCGCGATATAGATACCCCAAAAATCGGCCACCGTCTTGTCACGAAGTGCAGTTTCTCGCTCGCGAGTTTTAAACGGCGAACACCCAGTGAGTGCAATTCGTTATACTGCAGGTTCGCTATCCCTCAACCCACTGTCCCCGTTTCGTACTGCATTCGTGCGTTAAACATTTACATTCGTTTTCACAATAATTCTGAATATTTATTAAGTGAATGTGCAATTTGTCACTTCTGTGCAATTAGATTCCTATTGTCATCAAACTTATTAAGTTAGGTTGGGTGAGATCCGCAAAATTTATTTTTATTACAGCAATAACATGAGTGATGTTAAGGGGTCAATATCTACTCGGGATTCGTTTTGCATGTTCGTGTTAGCAGACTCTTTGTTAACCGTGTATTGAAGGCGCTAATACGAGCATACACTAAGTTTTGTTTGGCCGGTTTTACTGCAACTCAAGTTCCCAAAAGAACAATCATCGTATTGCCATTTTCCCAACCTATCCGTTGCTTTAATTTTTTCGCGGGAGGATTGCTTTTGTTTGGGCTAGGGCCCTGCGTCATACTTTTTATTTATTCTGGAATTGAAAAAATTTATATCAGTTTATTTTACCATACAACATAGAGGTAAATATAAATTACATTTTAGCAAATTCCATTGTAATGATCAAATATTATCTCGCCCAATATCACCAATCTTTCAGCATTAACAAGGCCTGCGTTAATTACATACAAAAATACAAGCGCTAAATAAATACAACAGCCTCATTTTTTCAAACAATTTTGGAGCTTTTAATTGATTTTGAACAAACAATCTCTCCAAAATTCCGCTCATTAGTCGCGCAGAGGAAATAACAAATAATAATTTACAACCGTAGTTATTGCTTCTATGCAGTCGTAAAAGGACAACAAAATTTTTGAATTTTTAAAAATGATTTGAAATTCAACTACTACATTTTACAATTATGAAGTATGGAAAAAAAATTAGTTAATTATATTTTCGAGGGATAATTATTTCTGCTTGAAATGTTGCAAAATATTTTGGAGACACCCATCAGGCATTACACAATTTCAAACGTAGGAAATAAATGTTTCATTATTAAATCAAGAGTTATAGAGAAGAAAGGTGCAAATGACTCGCGTTAGGGATACGATCCTAAAGTCTGATGATATCTCTAAAGCACGTCAACTGCACTCTTACGAATCTTTCTATACCTGCATCTTCTGCATTTCTGGACCTTTTCATAGAAATAATGCTACAACCAAAAGTTGGCCATGAATCTACTCACTAGTCTGAATAACATAATAAAACACTACTCTCCCACGTTTGTGTGTGGTTTTTTGGATGGACACGATAGAAGATCCACATTCTTTGTGAATTTGAATTTGGGACATTGAATTTCAGATTTTGGTTGCATTTTAATGAAAAATGCAAAAAGTAATGTAGCTTATATTTTTCTGGAACCGGGTGTGAGAGGGTATGGAAGTAAATTGTAGAGACCATCATCCCAATTTCAACTTTACAAGATTTTTTTCCCGACGGGGAATATACATACCGGGTAAGTCGTGTTTTATTATGTTTGGAGAACGTTTTTCTTGGTCGAAACCTATTACAGTACAAATCAAACTTCAAAACAGACTATTAAAACCATAAAAATATGAGGAAAATGTTTCATGCAGGTATACTATGCAGGTTTACTATGTTTCATGCAGGTTTACTATGTTTCATGCAGGTTTACTATGTCTGTTGCAGTTTTGTTTTAAACTGTTTAAACATGACAACATTTTTGTAAAAAACATATGAAAAATTTCAAATCTCGTGAACTTTTTCAGACATTATTAGTAGGTATTTGTTCTTGAGTAAAAAACTATACTAACTTTATCTGTTTTGCAAATTATGAGACGAATTAAAACAAATTTAAACAGTCATGTTCGTATCAAACTATGCATTTTTATAAAGGAAATGATACTTATGACTCCATGATTCGTCTTAAGAGTCATGGGTTTCATTTTCTTTATAAAAAAGGGGCTCTCATCCATGAAGTAATGGCCAGATTTGGCCATTACTTCATGGATTGGCTCCAGATGAACGTTTACTCATGAGAAAAGCTGATGACTTTTTGCCCAAATCACGTCAGACACCATTCCATATTCCATTTACCTGGCCCACAACAGTTTTAACGAATTTGTTACTCATTAATTATCGCATAAAATATTTCTTATCATTAATGGAATACATGCATACCAGATACCAGATTGATATCAAACTGCAAAATCAATTTTTTACAGTTATTAATTAGTAATTAAATAAAACTGATGGCGATTTGAATCAATTTTATAAGGCAATTGTCAATTTAGTACAATCATGTTTCATTAAATACATGAAAGTAAAAAGTCTTAAATGGTAATGACAAGAGTTAAAACCGTTTCAAATTCTTATAAAACGAGTTTATGTTGCTCTGCTCTGATTGCTTGACAGCTTGAGAAGTTGTTGCCGAGGGTGCAAAATGTATCAGGTGAAGGTGCAGCAAGAGTCCAGATTACATCTTTAATATCAGTTTATCGATTATTTAAACTTTTTAATGGAAATAAGAAGTTTGTTACAGAAGTCACATTAACTTTGTTATAATATTCCAAGATACGCAAGACATTAACAAATTAAAAATACCACTATGACTTTAATATATGGATCTTTAATAACTAAGAGATGTCCTTTTCGACACGAAAAAGACGAAATAGAGACTTAGCAGCAGACAAAACATAATTCTACATGAAACCCTGCTTAGACGAAACCGGGACGGAACCGACCAAACCAGAAATAATGATTACATTAATGAAGAATTAAAATATGGGAGTGGCCTTTACGGTGTACTAACAGAGAAGAGAACGAATTGTTCGCTCTAAGGAACACTGATAATTATCAAACGGATTTTATGTGTTCCATATGAAATAATTATCCTTCTTTCATCTGCTTCATAACGACTCCTGGATCAAATTGCATCGTTAGTCAATCTTGAAAAACGCCGTTAATGAAACATCTCCCGTAGCTCAGCAAAAAAATAAATAAAAAGAACAATGCCACGTCTGAGGAAATAATTATTTTTTATCTTAAGTTTCGGAAACCAACGTAACGACAAGAGAGTCGGCGACCTTCCACACTGTGTTTGTTGGTCGCTCATAGCTGATGAGTGATCATTAGATGTAGTCCGGAAGGCTCATGGCATCAATTGATGTCCTCCGACCGAGAGGTCCTATGTTCGACTCCCGAGGGTAGATTTTTGACAGTAACAGGATAGGTAGATCGAGTTCTGTCGCTGTCTGGAGGAGAGTTCTGTCGCTGTCTGGAGGAGAATTCTAAAGTCCAGCTGCTCTGATTAGTAGTTTTCAGTGGTTTCTCCAATCAAGTCAAGGTGAATGCCGGAGCAGAACCCTAACAAATGAGCCGTGGACCGCGCGCAATCTTTCCTTCCTTTTCCTTGTCCTTTCCTCAGTCCTTACTTACCGGCACCGGATCCGGTACCGGATCTCACCGCCTATTGGGGGAAGACCTCCGCCACCTCTCGAAGGGAGAAACACGTACGGGACTAAAGCCCTTGAAGTTGAAGCGACCTGAATCATTAATAAATCAATCAACCATTAGATATAAGGTTGAGGGTGACTTTAAGACCCTTCCTTTTCCTGGTAGATAGCCCGAGTAGTAGTTTGCAGTTGCCTTCAACTATACGAGGGGTCGACAAAATAAATTGAAACGCCCAAACGATTAGTGGTTTGGAAATGGTGGCTCGCCCACAAATATATTTCTTATGGAGCTGGCGTTCGTACAGTGTGAATATTGACTGGATGTGAGAGCGCGATACTCAGTTCAGCAAGTTCTTTTGCAATATTATTACCTTATTATCCTCCCCAATAGTACTCAATGTTTAACGATCTGGACATACAACACACACTACCGTTCCCGATAGTATATAGTGGATGCGGCTGTTTCGGACGTCCGTGGTTAGGCTTTAATTTTAGATACTGAGCAACGTCAAAACACCTCAGCTACCTTCGGCATCTACGAACCACTCGGGATTAAATAATGGTAAACCACCTCAAGTGAAGATTACAAATGAAGTGAAGATCACACTTTATTGACGGCATTAATACACTGGCTCATCGTTGACAGATAACTAAAACACCTATGGCAATTTGACATTTGCAGTTCGGCAGACACACAAACCTCTGTCTCATCTTGAATGTAAATGCGAAGATTTCGTAGACATTTGGCTGTGGCAATACAAAGACGAACAGTACCATAGACTCTTCTTGAATTTGGTACACTTAAACGCGATCGACTTTAAGGTAATGTAACTGGTGCAATACCAGTTTCCTTTTTTAAAAACGTACGGAATAAAAAGGCATGATTTTATTTTCAGGAAATCACCTCATATCTACTTACAATGAGAATTCAGAGACGAATTGATGATTCGCAGATGAATTAAAGGCACACGCACGTGCTCGGTATCAAATAATATATTTCATTAAATGGATAGTTTAATGAAATATATTTAATAGTATTTCTCTCTAGTTTTTTAATGAAATGGATTTAATAGTATTTCTCTCTAGTTTAATACAGAACTAAAAATGTGAAAAATAGTTATTATTGACAGAAAATGTTTTCAAATAACAAATGAAGACCAATAAAAATCGTCAAGGGAGGTTAATTATAAATTCTTATTATATTATCTATTATAATAGGTAGCAAAAATTACAAAGGACGCTGAAATAATCTTTCTTTCTGCTTCTTCTCCTCTCTCTCTCTTCTGTTTTCTCCCCCTCTCTCTCTCTCTTGCAAATGTGGCAAAATTGCACAGGACGCTGATATAATCTTTCCTTCTGCTTTTTCTCCTTCCATCCATTCCTCTTAATTTGTTTCATCTCCCTCTCCCTTGCAATGTCTGAGAGCTCCCGAAATGTACGTGAGCAGGGCGCCCCATAAACCACTTCCCAGCGCCCGCGTTCGCAGCGTCGCTGCGTTGCGCGAGGCGGGTCGAGGCGGCAGGCGAGCGGGGGGCGGGAGCGCCGAATGTGCTTTCCGAGTCGATACCTCCCCTGCACGCGCCATCACTTACATCCCGCGCGCGACGGAGCGCGGACCCGTGCGTCTTGCGCCGCCTCCGTCCTCCTCACCCCCGCGCGCCCATCCCGCCCGGCAGCCCTGCCCGCCCTCCACCCCCCACCCTCGCCCCCGTACGACACCCGCTCCCGGCACCACGCACTCACATCATGGTCTCACGTCTCACCCGTCCAACCTGCACGCCCCGCCGTGAACGCCCACCCCCGCCCGCGTGCCTGTGGGCCTGCCGACTCCCCGCCCTCGGTCCCGCCCTCGCTCCCGCCCTCGCTCCCGCCCTCGCTCCCGCCCTCGCTCCCGCCCTCGCTCCCGCCCTCGGTCCCGCCCTCGCTCCCGCCCTCGGTCCCGCCCTCGGTCCCGCCCTCGGTCCCGCCCTCGGTCCCGCCCTCGGTCCCGCCCTCGGTCCCGCCCTCGGTCCCGCCCTCGGTCCCGCCCTCGGTCCCGCCCTCGGTCCCGCCCTCGGTCCCGCCCTCGGTCCCGCCCTCGGTCCCGCCCTCGGTCCCGCCCTCGGTCCCGCCCTCGGTCCCGCCCTCGGTCCCGCCCTCGGTCCCGCCCTCGGTCCCGCCCTCGGTCCCGCCCTCGGTCCCGCCCTCGGTCCCGCCCTCGGTCCCGCCCTCGGTCCCGCCCTCGGTCCCGCCCTCGGTCCCGCCCTCGGTCCCGCCCCTCGGTCCCGCCCTCGGTCCCGCCCTCGGTCCCGCCCTCGGTCCCGCCCTCGGTCCCGCCCTCGGTCCCGCCCTCGCTCCCGCCCTCGCTCCCGCCCTCGGTCCCGCCCTCGGTCCCGCCCTCGGTCCCGCCCTCGGTCCCGCCCTCGGTCCCGCCCTCGGTCCCGCCCTCGGTCCCGCCCTCGGTCCCGCCCTCGGTCCCGCCCTCGGTCCCGCCCTCGGTCCCGCCCTCGGTCCCGCCCTCGGTCCCGCCCTCGGTCCCGCCCTCGGTCCCGCCCTCGGTCCCGCCTTCGGTCCCGCCTTCGGTCCCGCCACGGACTCGTCTTCTCCGATAGCCCACCCTTTTGCTCCCATCCCCACACTTCACGCTTCTCGGCTCGCCCGACGTCCCCGCTCACTCCTGCCTGCATGCCCTCCCTAGGACATCGGCTGATGTCACTGCAGTGCCTCTGACCGGGAGGTCCTCGTTGGAGTTTCAATGATTGCAGGGTTTTCGACACTAGTTACATAATTTGGTCGAACTGAGTCGCGGTCTGGAGGAGAATTCTAGGTGCCGGTTCCTCTGATCGGTGGTTTCCCGAGGTTTCTCTGATCAATACCAGGCAAATGCTGGAGCAGTACTCTCATAAACGGGCCACGGACCACGCGCGAGCTTTCTTTCCTCTTCCTTGTCCTGTTCTTATCCGTACTTACAACTCACTTATAAGCACTACACTACCACACATGTCGGGAGCTTAGAGCTTGTCCCGGCTGGGGTGGTGTCCAGATGATGGGAGATGGTTGGGGAAAACCCGGCCAGCCGCGACGGTAACTAGGCGCCAGATCTCACTATTCAGCTGGGGTTACCACCACTTCCCGAGGAAAACATGCACTACAATTACGGGACTAATGCCGTTGTCGCACACGGAAACACCAATCAATCTAACGATCCTCCTTCGCCCCCTATCCGATCATCCCCTTCTTTCCCCCCACCCCTCCCTTCACATCCTTGCATTCTCCTGCTGCTTCTGTCTTCATCCACACTATCATCCTCGAGGCGGCGCAACCCCTGTAGGCAGTCCCATCTATTCCCCTTCCACCCACCCCCACCCCCCGCCGCCAAATCGGGGCGGAGACGAAGCGCGTCCCCATCGGGAACCGATTACGTGACCCCGTCCGGAGCCCCATCGGTCATCGCGCCGCTTCCTCCGGCGCAGAGGGAGCGGAAGGGGCGAGGGGGTGGGGGGACCCCTCGCCACTCCGCGCTGTAACGAGCACTTCCCTCTTCCTTCCTCTCCTTTCTTTTTCCTCCTCTTACCTCTCGTCTCCCCTCTCCCTGTATCCTCCCTTTCTCTATTTCCACTCTCCTCCTCTCCACCATCTTTCTCTCCTCCCTCTTTCTGCATAAATAATTACATTGAATTTCACACCGAGCATGGATACAAATGGTGCCGATTTACAAACGACGTGAGGCTCCTATTTTCGGTTGAGTTGTTGTTTTTGCTAAATTTCACACGTATTTGAGATATAGCAACTGAGTCGTCGTGCTGGTTTGCATACCGTCCCACTGCATTTACACAGTTTTCAGTTCTATTCGATCTCGATCATTGTCTCTGAGTATCAGAGGAAGTCTGTTATCAGCATTAAGGTGTAAAATTCCGTAAATAACAATTTTCATGATTTATTCTCTTTGTTATTAATATTATTACTGTTATTTAATAATATAATTTCTTCAATAATAAAAAAGTGCATGATTTACATTTTACAACATTTCAACAAATAAAACTTACGAGCAATGGTTAACCGATAAAAATCGCAGACAAATCCCTATAAGGTACGTGCTCGATCCCAATGATTCAGCGCGGCGGAGCCTGTGAATGGCGAGGACATGGGCCTTGGCTAAGGGGGGAGGAGTGGGAGGAGAGGGAGCGTCCAAAGGAGTAAAGGGGCGCCTGGAGCCGTAATTTCCCCGAGGAGAAGGCGCCCGACACGCGACACCGGCGCCCAAGGCGTGTGGCGACGCGCGACGAGCCGCGGTGGAACGGGGACGTTGCGAGGCGACGAGCGGCGGGGGAGGATTGGGGGCGGAAATCGGAGGCGGGAACTTGGAGTGGGGGCTGGGGGAGTGAACCAGAAAGCGGTGAAAGACTGCAAGAACTGGAGCAGAGATGTCGATGAGTGGGTGCTAAAGGAGGTAGTAGATACGTGTCTATGGGAACGAGGGCAGACATGTGCGGTGTGGGAATGGGGTAGAGAGGGAATGAGGGAGGTGGAAGCGGGTCAGAGATGCGGTGGCGAGCGGACCCGCATCGAATGCGGGGCAGGGATGCGGGGGTAGTGCGCAGTCGAGTGTGAAGAAGCGAAGCGGAATGAGAAGAGGAGGTGAAGCGGGGGCGAAGCTATGGGCGAAGCGGTGTCGAAGCGGGGGCAGAAGCGGGGACCGAAGTAGGGGCGAAGCGGGTGCGATGCGGGGGCGAAGCGGGTGGCGAAGCGGGGGCGAACCGGGAGCCGAATCGGGGGCCGAAGCGCGTACGAAGCGGGTACGAAGCGGGGGGCGAAGCGGGGAGCGAAGCGGGGGCGAAACGGGGGCGAAGCGGGGGCGAAGCGGGCGCGAAGCGGGGGCGAAGCGGGGGCGAAGCGGAGGCGAAGCGGGGGCGAAGCGGAGTTGAAGCGGCAGCGAAGCGGGGGCCGAAGCGAAGGCCGAAGCGAGGATGGCGAAGGGTAGGGCAAAGGTGGTGGGGACGAGCGGTGAGGGCGGAATGTTGGTGCAAGGAGTGGCACTCTATGCCCCAAAGAGAGGACTAGGCTGCTTGTGAGACGTTGTCCAGCCGATACAGCACAGCGCGACAGAGCCCCTCTGCGACAGCGTACTAAGAAGCGCTGTTGAACGTTCCGTAAATTCAAAAAATAAATTGATAATTAATAACCGAATAAACTAATTGGGTACATGAAGTCGCTAAGATTTTACTGTCAGATCTCAGGTGAAAGACTCATGGGTTCTGTCAAAGAATAGAAAAAACTTTAACAATTTCTCAAAACTCTTGCAATGCTGCAATAACACAAATGAAAAGCACACGAACTAGGCGAGGCTGCATGACTGATACAGTAAGAAAATGTAAATAGTATAAACATTGCAGAATGTGTTGAAGCCTACGAGGCTCACATGTCTAGATTTTTCAAACCAGACCAGACACATCTTAGTACAACTGCTCCTCCTTTTTACACATCTGTCTAGTAGAGGGTCCAAATGCACATACAAAAATGCCCTTCGCTGACGGCAAAAGTCCATGGGCTTCCTTGAGCACTCCGTGTTCAGCGATTGGCTGCCTGTCACTCCCTCAGCCACCCTCCTGCCCGCGCTCTCCCCGCCGGCCCCGTGTCTGTCCGAGATCTCACCGGGCGAGTGGTCAGCCGGGCGGGCGGGCGGTGGGGAGAGAGGGGCGGCGACGGTGGTGGTGGTGGTGGTGGTGGTGGTGGCGGCTGTGGCGGCGGCGGCTGTGGCGGCGGCGGCGACGGCGGCGGCGTGGCTGAAGCCGCGCGACGGATGAGGGCGCTCCATGCGTAGAGGCGCAGGGGAACAATAATGAATTAATTCTTTAATTAATGAATTAATTAATTATTTTTTTAAAACTGGGACGCGTGAATTTTGTGTTCGCGCCCCCATAACACACTGGTGCAGCATGGAACTCCCATAATTTGGCGGGAAGACCACAAAGAGTGCCCAGCTGGGCAAAAGTCACTGCAACTTTATCCGCGCCGAGAAAATGTGCTAACAGGTTCAGATCTAACTTTGAGTTTCGTGCGTTGGTGAGAGCCATTTTATCTTTATCATTCCACTGCTCTTATCGCAAATGTTAGCAAAGGCACCACTCTAAAAGGCGTGTCGAAGGCGAGTAAATTCGGATTTAGTGAATCTTCAGTTGTAGTAAATAGAAATTACTGATCTCGAACCACAGGCATAATTAATACGCTCTAAAAGCTCTGGTAATAGTGAACTCTTAACATCAATTACAGTGAAAATGGTAAATGAAGTTTAAAAGCAATTTTTATCTGGATGCCGCGAATTTATAAAAAAATAAGGTTTGCAGGTAGAAATTCTTGGGAGTTATCTTTGTCACATTTTTGGTAAATGAAAGGGATTGAAGGAACCATGCTACTGAGGAAATAGCTTCAGAGCATCAACAGTATTCTGTTCAGCCTGAAGACTTCGTCGACGTGGACCACAAGATGAAAACTAGTAAAATGGAAGACAAGACAACCTGAAAGACAACCTGAAGAAATGCAAGACAACCTGAATGTAGTGAAGGGGCGTGGTGAAGGGGAGCAGCAGAAAACGAATGTGTAGACGAATAAGATACAAAAACGAAGAGAGATCTCCAGTACAAGAGATATTGAAGGGTATTAAGTTTGCACCAAGATTTTTAGAGTGAGTGATCAATGTAGTAGGTGCAGAATAAAATGTGAAGAAAGCACGTCGATGTTGAAATTTTGAATTCGTAAATTGATGTTTTATTGTACCATTTAAATAATAAATCCAGTTGTAATGGAAAAACTATATTATATTATTGAATTATTGAACACAGTGAACCTACGATATAGTTAATCAAAAAGCTTTAGTCCCCAGAGATTCACTATAAGCGGAGTCGACTGTAATTTCTTTTGAGAAAGTTTAAAGTGTGACTTTCATCACATTTCTTCCATGCTAAAGTGAAGCTTTACTTTCAATAGAATTAATGTGATTTACGTCGATAATCACATATTACGTTGTTAAAATTTTGCTTCTTCTAGCTACATCAACCAAGGATTCAGTGGTTACTGGCAGTTTCTGATTCGTATCAATAGCCATGGATATGAGAGAGTATGGCTTTCCTTTCATAGAAACCAAGCAAGTGAAATACAATTGAATTAAATTTAATGTTAAGAAATTTGACAGCACTGTATTTTATCAACTGCTCGAAATATTCATGAAATAGCCGTCTGTCGAAGCAGAAGGTAATAGTATTCGTGAGTATAGAAAAACGATTGGTATAGAGTATGCAACACTACTGAATTCCGAAAATTTGAGGAATGTGATAGGGCGTCAGGCCATGGACCATCATTTAGAATCCTCGAGATGTGAAATCATTGCCATTTTTGAGGAAATGAATAGCATAAATACATTCATTATTAATAGGAATAAGAGCATTATTTTACAATTTACATTTTATCAATATTTACGGAATTATAATTAGACATTCCAAATCCAGTTAACTGCTATTGACATACAAAAACAAGTACTGATTTATGATTTTGGCGAAATATGCGGCCAAGACATTGCATATTCATTGTAAAACAATTCCAAAATATTATTATAAAAGAATATTCAACAACGTTTCTACTTTGTATGTAAAATTACCAATTGTTTGAAACTTTGAGGGCAAATTATCACAAAAATGGAGTTAACTGGTTTTGCTTGTCGTCATATCAACTGTTTCTGAGATGAAAACTAGTCAGCAATAATTTTTTACTCGACATATCAGCCGACCACTTTGTGGTTGCATTTCCCCTTTTCACTTCATTTGATTATCATATTCTTTGACTTTCCTTTTTTTTAAAAAATTATTTTTATCATTGTATTTCATCTAATATTCTTCCCGTTCATTCTCGCCCTCAAGTCTCTCCGCACTTTTTCCCCTCTCTTACTTCAGCACTTTCTTCCGTCCTTCGCCTACTTCTCTCCCTGACCATCAGCATCCCTATCTTTCCCCTTCCTCTCGCCTTTCCCACCCAGTGGAAGTGGCTCCATCGTCGCCTACTGCGCCAAAACCGCCCATCCCCGCTGCAGCATTAGCGCTCCCAGCGGCCGTGAGCGGGTGCAGGCGTTGCCAGGGCAACGGCCATTACGCGGCGCTGCGGATTACAACTGCCGCCTCTCGCGTGGGCGTGGGTTTGGGCGCGGCGGGGGCAGGCCGGGGCGCGCATGCGGGTGTGGGTGTGGGCGAAGCGAGGGCGAGGGCGAGTGTGAGGGCGAGGGCGAGGGCGAGTGTGAGGGCGAGGGCGAGGGCGAGTGTGAGGGCGAGGGCGAGGGCGAGTGTGAGGGCGAGGGCGAAGGCGAGTGTGAGGGCGAGGGCGAGGGCGAGTGTGAGGGCGAGGGCGAGGGCGAGTGTGAGGGCGAGGGCGAGGGCGAGTGTGAGGGCGAGGGCGAGGGCGAGTGTGAGGGCGAGGGCGTGGGCAAAGGTGTGGGCGAGGGCGAGCGCGAGGGCGAGGGCGAGGGCGAGGGCGAGGGCGAAGGCGAGGGCGAGGGCGAGGGCGAAGGCGAGGGCGAGGGCGAGGGCGAGGGCGTGGGCGAGTGTGAGGGCGAGGGCGTGGGCAAAGGTGTGCGCGAGGGCGAGGACGAGGGCGAGGACAAGGGCGAGGACGAGGGCGCGGGGGAGGGCGAGGGCGCGGGTGAGGGCGAGGACGTGGGCGAGGATGCGGGCGTGGGCGTGGTTGTGGGTGAGGGCGTGGATGAGGGCTTGGACTTGGGTGCAGGTGCGGATGCGAGCGAGGGCGAGGGTCAGGGCGCGGGATCGTGCGTGGGCGTGGGCGCAGGCTCGAGCGCGCGGGCGTACGTGGGCGCGGGCGCGGGTGCGGGCGTGAGTATGGGCGTGGGCGCGGGCGCGGGTGTAGGCGTGGGGGCGGGCGCGGGGCCGGATGCGTCGGAAAGCGAAGGCCGCCACGGGCCGCTCGTGGACACAGCTGAACGGCCGGTCTGAAGAGGTTAAAAGGGCGTGTGAACTTCTTAATGCTCCTCGGGTTACTCGTTTAGGAGGCTAGAACGGGACACTCATGAGAATGCGCGCTATGTGCATGTCTCTCTTATTACGGGTTTAGACTCTCTGTTTTTCTGTTAGGTTGGACACGGTTAGTACACGTCCCATCTGCCTAGTCAGTTTATTTACATTCTTTCTGGCGTAAAACCTACAGCAAAATACTCAACAGAACACAGATCAAGCACATAAACCTCTAAAATCGTTTCTTTGTCTAATATTTCCAAAAGTTTGCAATTTGCAATATGTATTACCCTGACATTTACCTCAAGAGCTACTTTTCATTACATGTCTAACAAATTTAGAATCACAATCATGTACTATTTCAAGTTTATCTTTTATGTATATTACTCTATTTAGTTTCTTCAGTCTTACTCAGGGAAAATCAGAACACATGTCTCCGCTGATTCTGATATTAACAAGAAGTCTTCAGGGATTTCTTTCATCCTTCCTGTCGAGATTTGTTAGGGAAATTTTTCAAAGCCTCTGTAGATTTTTCTGGACGACATTTTATTTTATGACATTAGGGATGTCGTGTCTTCCATCGTTTTGTTGATTTTCTATTTTTATCTGCGGCTTCACTATTCCTTATCTCAGGATACAAGCCCAAAGTCCCAGTTTCCCGAAGGGAGTCAATCTCAAGCACCTTGTAACGATTCGGCATATTACACGCTGTCTGGTTCCTGGGAATGTAGGATCTCGAAAGTAAGATATATTTCTGCAAAAAACTTCATTTTGCCGGCCAGAATTCTTTGACACATCAAATGTTTCAAGTCACACACCGAAAGATTCCAGTCTTCGAATGCCCGCTTCCTCTAGTCGAGTTTCAACCTAAAATCTACCTACCCCTGTGAGTTTGAAGCTCGAGTTGGAATTCTGTGCTCTGGTGCGCTTTCTTCTGCGGACGGCGAGAGATGATTGATTCATTATTCGTGTTACCGGGCGCGTGAACCGCTAAGGTAATTAGTCCTGTAAGTGTAGTACATGTTTTTTTCTCGGGAGGTGGCGGTGATCTTTTCCCCGCTGGATCTAGCGCTGATTTGCACGAATACTAGCGATGTTTCCCCAACCAGGTATCTCCCAGCGGGGCACCGCTCCATCCGGGGACAAACTCTAAGTGCTCGACCGGTCTCCCGGCAAGTGTGGTAGTATAGTGTATGTACAGTGTACGTTTGTACGATTAAGTGTTGTAAGTGTGCGTTTAAGTAAGGGGTGATGGTAGATCAAGGAAGAGAAGAGAAAAATCACGCGCGGTTCTTGACCCTTTTCATAGGGTGCTGTTCCGACATTCGCGTGGTATTAGTAGGACAATCTACAATAAACTACCGATCAGAGCAACCGGTCGCTAGGATTCTCCTCCAGACAGCGTCTCACCTATCTGTTTGGCGTCAGAATTCCTACCACCGTCGCGATTCAAGGCCTAAAACCCCCAAGTCAAAGCCACTGCAGTGACATCAGTGGTTGCCCTGAGCAACCTCAGCCAGTGGATGACGAGAGTTGGGGAGAACCATTCACTGCTGCATCCAACGTTTCAGCTGCCGCTGGTGCAAATAGAGAATAGTTTGGGAATATGCGGTCCTGTGGACGAAGCCACATCTGTGCGCGCGGTCAGGTACGGTTATTGTCCTCCAACACCTGGACGCTGAATATTCTCTCACACGAAATGCGCTAGTTTGTTTTCTAGTTAGTTGCGTGAGTAACAATTATGACGAGGGGTTTGGGAAACATCAGCCCGACAAGTGTCATCATTGAGCGTTGATTCTCTGAAAATGATAAAATGAATACACAATTATCTCATTCACTCATTAATATGCTTTGTATTTTTCCTTTGAATTTTGGGTACAATATATACTACTTAATTGCACAAGTGTATGTAATAAAATAATGTTTTCAATTATATTAACGTAATAATAAAATATTTACATGTAATATAAATATCTTCATTATTACTAATTGTATTAAAATGATATCGTCATTATCGTATCCTTCAATGTGTACTTATAGTGAAATTAGAATAAGCAATAAGTAAATACAAAGTGAGTCATTTCGGTCGATTTCAAGTGTGTTTTTTTCTTGTGACGTATTGAGGTTATTTTTAATGTGTTGAGACGCACTTCTTTACTGTACAGAATTTTATAAACGAATTCTGAAGGTTCAGAACGTCTAGATGTTTGAGTGTACCGAAAGTAAGCACGCAAATTAATAATAATATTATTATTCCCACAAAGAAAATATTCTATTTCACTTTTAATTATTGAAAACTTAATGTATCCATTCTCTGAACTGGGGAGCAAACAAAGGCATAGCATTATGAAACCGGAGTTCTATCAAAGTCATCGGAGGTCACAATATCAGGAACTGAAGCGCGTTGTCAAGTTTCCGAATTACCTTCAGAGTCTTTCGGAGATCTTCCATGTTTCAAGAAAGTGGTTTCTGTTCCGAATAATGATTTGATGAGATACACGCTGACAATTGTTCGACAATTGTTCAAAACCCTTTCTACGGATATGTAATTTGCACATAGGAGACTAAAATGGTGAAATAATTATTTTTGCGAACACCAAGATCAACATTACGTTGTACTTTTTTGCTTTCTTTACGGACGGCGAATTTTCGACAGTAAAACTCTTATTGCAGGGCCCTGGTAACGAAAAGGGGAATAAATCCAGTTGCTAAATTTAGAAAAAAATCCTCTAACACGTGGTGTAGCCAGAATCCATGTTTGTTGGCCCTTAATACCGAAAAATCGCATAATGGCAAAACGTCTGTCATTCCGTCCGTCCTTCCGTCTAAATGTCCGTGTGTGAACAACGCTAGAGGCAAAACCGTTTAGGTCGATTTTCTCCAAAATTGATATTCCGCATTCGATCTGGTTGCTGTCGCTACCTCTTGAATTTGAAATCGATGTTTTAATTTTGGGGTTACTTTAAATGAACCCTCTGAGACATTTTCAACATTTTCAAAAAAATAACTCCAACGTATTTGATTAAATTTTCTTGTTGGATAGTATTAATAACGTTTAAGAACTAGGGGTGCTAGAGAATGGCACAGACTTTTCCGTCTTATTTTTCTATTTCCTTTGTTCTCAGCTAGCAAATCGGACTTGACACATACACTTGCCAGCTACCATCTATTGCGCCCAAATTACTTCTTTTTAACATTTCCTTAATTTTTCGGTTTTTTAATAGTAGAACGGAAATATTATTTTAAGAATATTAAAGAACAGTGAAACCTCGTCCTAAATGGAAATTTTCTTTGAAAAATTTAGAGTCGCTTTTTAACAGAATGGCGTTTCTTCGCTACTGTAAATGCGAAATTTGAAATTTCTTTATCACAGGAAATTTTTGTTTTTGAAAAACATTATTTAAAGTCATTCACAACACATTAACTCACTAATACAATTGCGTTTACAAATTCTATGAAACGTGCTTATTAACACGGAGAGAAAGTTTTCAAAAAAATTACATTAGTGTAATTTTTGAAATAAACAAAAAATACATCAAAATTAACTTTACATCATATTAAAGAGTATAACTAGCACTATCCGTTCGAAAAGTTTGAAGAAAAAATGGGGAGAAATTTTTGGAAAAATGTCACTTGAGGGTTTCTGAAAATGCGAAATTTTGAGCTAGTTTTGGCAGAAAACGGTTGAGATTTCGAGAAGCTTTACTTAGCATTATTTAAAGCACATGGACTCATATGATAAAGTGAACGAATTGCTGCTAACTTAAATATTAACGACGTGGGATACAAGTAAAAAAAAATATATTTTTGTAATTTTTGAAAAAACAAAAGATTAGAGCAATAGGGTTTATATAATCTGACAGTACATTTAGTACTATTCCTTCCCAAAATTTTAAGAAATAATTTGGAGCTGTTTTTAGAAAACCTGGTTTTTGTACTTTTCTAAAATTGGAAATATTGCACGCAATATTGCGTGAAAACTGCTAAAATTTTCCAAAAAGTGGACAAAAGCAGTTGCTAAATTAAGAAAAAAATCCCCTAACACGTTATGTAGCCAGAAACCCTGTTTTCTAGGTTCTTGATACCGAAAACCCAATTGAAAGGAAAACGTCTGTCTGTCCGTCCGTCTGTCCGTCTGTGAACACTGCTAGCGCCTAAACCATACGTACGATTTCTTCCAAAATGGATATTCCCCTGTCGATCTCATTCTAGTCGACGCTTTGAGATTTTGAAAAAGATTCTTTAAAATTGGGGGTACTTTATATGAAGCCCCCCCGGGGATTTTCAAAACTTTCTCAAAAACCGCTCCTAATTTGTTCTTTAAATTTATTGTATGAATAGAGGAAAATACACTTATTAACATGGAATAGGTCCGATTTTCACGGATAACTCTAAATTTTCGGGAAGTTTGAAAGTTTTAATTTTTCGGCGTCTTTCTCCAACCACAAAATTGAAGATAGAGATTTTTTCTTCAAATAAAATTTGTTCTGCATATTGAGTTCTTTCATAAAGGTCAAGTAAATGTTTCTCAAAATTTTAGCAGTTTTCGTGCTATATTGCGTGCAATATGTGCAACATTAAAAAATTACAAAAGCAAGGTTTTCTCAAATCGGCTCCAAATTTTTTCTTTAAACTTTTGGTAGGTATAGTGGTCAATTTACTCTATCAATGACATAAAAGCCATTTTGGTCTATCGGTTGATTTTTTCAAAAATTACAAAAATTTAATTTTTTACTTGTCTCTCACGTCGTTAATATTTACATTATCGGCGATTTTTTCACGTTATTATATTGACGAGTATATATGCTTTAAATAATGTCAAGTAAAGTTTCTCCAAAACACTACCGTTTTCTGTGAAAAGTAGCTCAAATTTCGCATTTTTAGTAGTGCTAAAACGCCATTTTCTCTTAAACGGCACATAATTTTTAAAAGAAAATTGCCAAATTTGACTAGGTTTTTGTGTCCTTTAATATTCTAAAACTAATATTTTCGTTCTACCAATAGTAAACCGAAAAATTAAGAAAAAGACAAAAAAATGTACTTTTGGCGGTGATAGATGGTAGCTGACAAGAAAGAGTATGTGGCAATTCCGAATAGCTAGCGAAGACCCAAGAAAATAGAAAACTAATACGGGAAAGTCTGTGCCATTCTGTAGCACCACTAGTTCGTTATCACGGCCCGTCAATGAATTTTTCTCTGCCAAAAATTCGCCGTCTGTTCGCATTACATAACTTTCCCTATACTAGGCATATTACTCCGAATAAGCATACGAGAATATATAGACGAGAAAGTAAAATACTACGTATGTTTCTCCGTATATACGTACGTGTAGGAAAGTAATATACTACGTATACATATTACTCCGTATATTCGTATGTATACGAGAAAGTATATCGATACCGGTCGCATGTTTGTTGAAAACCCTGATTTTTCAAAAATTGCAAAAATTCAATACTTTTTCGCAGTCTTCCTGCAACTAAAATATTAGATATTAGAAATCTGATTCTTAAAATTACATTTTGAAATACGTCCACGCACAATTTTTCTAAAATTGTAGTACTTTCCGCGTAATTTTGTGGGATATTACACGCGAGAATGTATATGCTGTGTTAGCACTAGTTCCCGTCTGACATGACTCACCCTGTATTTATGTTTATTGTTTTACATTGCAGTGAAACTCCTCTCTGTACTCTACATACTATCCTCAAACACAAAAGTTTACTGTGCACCACTGAGTTTTCTGCTGTTCCCAAACGCCTCGATATAAGATATAAGTTTCAAATTCGAGGCCACATCACGGAGTTTGACTGTAAAGGCCGCACTGCCACCACTTAGGGCCTTTCTCCGCTCCGCATTTGGGTTCTCCATGGCGACTAACGCGTGTCCGTGTGTGAAGGATGGACACGGTGGTCCTCAGGACGCGCAACTCCATGAGGACGATGCTGCGCGGCCGAAGCGGCGGCGGAGGCGCCTCCAGCAGCGAGGGGACGGCGCGCTGGGGCCGCCTGGGCCACAGCACAGGTCGGCCTCTGCCCACCCAGCCTCTTCGCGCTTGCGCAGCCGCAGCCGCCCTCAGACACACAGTCCTCACGCCCCTCCTCCCCCACAGCCTACACCCCCGACCTGGGCTCTGCGCCCTCGCCTTCACGGTCCCGACTGCGCCCTCGCCTTCACACTCCCGGCTGCGTCCTCGCCTTCACATTCCTCCCTGCGCCCTTGCCTTCATTCCTCCGCCTGCGTCCTCGCCTTCATTCCTCCGCCTGCGTCCCTCGCCTTCACACTCCTCCCTGCGCTCTTGCCTTCATTCCTCCGCCTGCGTCCTCGCCTTCACACTCCCGACTGCGCCCTCGCCTTCACACTCCCGACTGCGTCCTCGCCTTCACACGCTCGCCTGCGCCCTCGCCTTCACACTCCCGCCTGCGCCCTCGCCTTCACACGCCCCGCCTACGCCCTCGCCTTCACACTTCCCACTGCGCCCTCGCCTTCACACGCTCGCCTGCGCCCTCGCCTTCATTCCTCCGCCTGCGTCCTCGCCTTCACACTTCCGACTGCGTCCTCGCCTTCACACTCCTCCCTGCTCTCCTGCCTTCATTCCTCCGCCTGCGTCCTCGCCTTCACACTCCCGACTGCTCCCTCACCTTCACACGCCCGCCTGCGCCCTCGCCTTCACACGCCCGCCTGCGCCCTCGCCTTCACACTTTCGACTGCGCCCTCGCCTTCACACTTCCGACTGCGTCCTCGCCTTCACATTCCTCCCTGTGCCCTTGCCTTCATTCTTCCGCCTGCGTCCTCGCCTTCATTCCTCCGCCTGCGTCCTCGCCTTCACACTCCCGACTGCGTCCTCGCCTTCACACTCCTCCCTGCACCCTTGCCTTCATTCCTCCGCCTGCGCCCTCGCCTTCACACTTCCGACTGCGTCCTCGCCTTCACATTCCTCCCTGTGCCCTTGCCTTCATTCCTCCGCCTGCGTCCTAACCTTCACTCTCCCACCTGTGCCCTGGTCTTCACATCCTCACCGCCATCTTCGCCATCTCCTACTACCTGCGCCCTGGCCTTCATACTCCCACCTGCACCCTCACCTTTTCCCCCCCTTTCTTGCACTCCCCTCCGTGCTCGTTTTCTCCGTCCCACCTACGTCCACATCTTCTCTCTCCCACCTCCATCCTCCGCCCTCACCCTTTCACTTCTTCCTTCGCTCTCCCATTTATGATTTATCCCTCCCAATCTTTCGTCCATACCCTTCGCCCTCCCTCACCTCCGCCCTCTACTAGCCACTTTTCGTTTATCGCTTTTCGTCCCCTCCAAACTGACCTCTGTACTGGAGCGCCTCGTCTTTTTCCTTTCCCGCTCGGTCTTCCCGCCTCTTGTTTCTGCCTCCCAACCAATGTTCTCTCCCTCAACCTGCTAACATCGCTCCGCCTCCGCTCACCACCTGCTACATTTTTCTCACTCTCTCCTGGCCTGTCCACTAACCTTCTGTTCTCTCCTAAATTTCGATCATCAAACTTCTCCCCATTGCCGACGTCTGACCTACTCGCTATCCTTCCAAACTCTGGTCATGCCCTTTCCAACCCACCCTTCACGTTTCCTTCATTTGTACCCAGTTTTCTACCTCTCCCTTTTTCTACCTTTCTGCCCATAACCTCCTGCCACATCCGTTTGCTATCCCATCTTTCTCTCCAGCGCTCCGTCCTTTAAATAAGCTCGATGTATACAACGTCCTCATTTGGCCCTTCACTGATCCTACATATAATTTAATTTTAACAAGTGAAGGAAAGTGGAATTTATACTCTGAAGTTTATAAGGATGCCTTAGACCTCTAGAAATTGTTTACGGTATCCTTCAAACTCGCAGTATGGTCAACATTCCATTCCAATTACCAAATAGTACAGTGCGTCAATTTTGCTTTTCACTGACAATAGTAATAAATAGTTCCGCACGATCAAAGAGAAAAAATATACTGAAGATAATTTTTTCACTATGATTTCAATCTCGATTCTAAATGGTGTATTTTGTTTCAGCCCTAAAGCCGTAGTATACGAAAGGACTACGAACGTAAGAACATCCTATTAATGCCTTGGAATAGTTAAAATAATTGTAACATGAAATAAACACATACAATAATTGCTTTGCAATGATTGTAGTAGCATTTAAGACCAAAACTTTGAGGTCTTTTAAATGTATTGAAATGTATAGACAACTATTTCGTTTTCTGATAAATTCTTCTGCCTTTTCAGCCTTATTCTTTCAAAGCAGACTTTTTTAATGCACTAAAAAAGCGGAATGTATTTTTATTGTGCCTAATTAGGCCAATTGTGACCAACTGATGTAACTTGTGGACAGTTCAATAGTTCCGCATTTTGAAATATATTTTAATACATTTATGCAAAACTATTTCACAATATTTTACTTTCATATTTCTTTGTTAACTTTTGAAAATCTATCCACTTTCAGTTAGCGAACATTTTGATACGTCTTTCCCTCCGAGTGCATTTTTAATTTTTGTTGTTGCATTTCATTTTCCCTCTCGCTCAATTTCTTTGTATTACAATGTGATGTCATTTCTCCTTCTTTCTCTTCCCATATTCATAAACGTTTCCTTGCTCAATGTGCATGCTTAATCTGTGTATGTCTCAGAACATGTTTATATCATGCATGTTCCTTTCTTCTTGGATGCATGTCTGTTTTTGCATGACGGGTCATACTAATAATTGTAATTCGTTGGTTGCACTTGATTCCTCAATAAGTAGTGTCATTAATTATTTTAAAAAATATTTATGCAAACGATAAATAAAAATGTACGACTTATTTTTCTGCCATTCGAATAAAAATAATACCAAAACGTGGATAACGCATTTCACTTCTGAATGATTCAACACATTCTCTTTTTCTTCTTTTACTACTTTTCTTCTTTAATGTTCTTATACACTGTACTGGTTTCTTCTTGACTTGCGTACTGCATGCCATTTCTATTGAACTGAGAAATCTTAAGAAGACAATTCCTCTCTTTTTTAATTTTTAAACTTTTTGATATTGTCTACATATAATATAATAGAACCAGTTAAAAATTAGTCATGAAAAACCGCAAACAATTTACAAATTAAAATATCAATTTTTAACACTCTGCACAACGTCTTCAATAACAATGTCCTTCCTCAATTGAATAATAATGATGGTAGTAACATTGTCTTTCCGAAAATATAAAGAATACTAATGAAGCTGAAGAAGGGGAAACTGAGGTATGACGATTAAATTGGATAATATATTTCAAATTTATATTTTTGGATAATATATTTTAGTTATCTTCGTCAGCAAACGAAAAGTTAGTAACTGAGTTATTAATTCCTCAAAATATAATTTCTTAGCGTTGCAGGATGTGATCAATATTCGGATTACGAAGAAAAGTCACGAATTCCTTTTCGATTCGCTGCCTCGAGAGCACAATGAAAAGCCGAGAGATTTCACACACTTCTTCCCAGTGACTTATGGTGGGGTCCGGGTCTTACGAGTTCGATATCTAATCCGCCACTGCCCTTGCCCTCAATATATCTCCAACGTAACAAATCGAGGTCTGAACCCAGACTTTTATGGTTTTTCTCAAGGTTGCGTGACACATAGAGAAGAATCCATACTTGCAATTTCATAGCATCAATAAAATATTGAGCGTGCAAAAATATAGCTTACATTACAGGAATATATTCGGAGTTGCGTGCACACACGATTTCCAGTTCCTACAAAAGCGATCCAAACTTTGGGGACTGGTAGACTTCAAAGATACTTTATCTAGAACAATGCGATTGTTCGTAACCACATATGACTTCAGAAAGGAATTTGAATACTTAATTTTCCATACAAACACACACGTGTCCTGAAAAGTTTTGAAAGTTCAATAATAAAAAGTAATTCGAAGAACCAAAGTAATATGCAATTAATTACTGAGTACAGCGAGAATCACTTCTATTGCAAAGAACAAACATGAATTTAAATAATATTCCATTTAATAAATAATACAATGATACACTGACACAAATGAAACGGTTATACAAGTTGTAACAGCACATGAGACAGCAAACAAAATAGCAAGAATCCTACCCTCTTAATTTCAATGAACACATTGACGAATCTTTCATGTATCTTAAAGCACAGGTTCCATGAGGTAAACTGATTACCTCATGAATAAATTCATAAGGTAAAGCACCATTGCAATGTTCTACTTTCTGGCGTGGTAGAAGTACTTCCCCAGGTTCTCCTGGCGAGTCGTGCACGAACAGTTTATGCTAAAACATTTTTAAGGAGTGCGAGGCAGGACTTGTCACAGTAATGGATTCAGAATGTTAAATAAAGTTCCACGATACCCTTCTGACTCGCGCGCAAAACGTTGATATCTGTATTGCACTACTGTATACAGTAAAAGAAGCTTTAATGAGACGCAGAACGTCTGGCTCTGTGGTCATGGAATTTCGTGCAGAATCTTTAATCTTTAAACTACACTGCGGTCACAGAATCTTTGAACTTTACTGCAATAATACGGCAATGCAGCACTGACAGCAGTAGAGGTTTCCGGAGGTATAGTAGTTCGCAAGGCGTGTATTTTGCCCTGGAGTTTTCAAATCCCCGGGGTGGGTATTTGAGAAATACCCTTCTAACTCCTGCGGGTGAACAATTACATCGTTGCGCTGGAATTGGGAGAAGCAATGAACTCATCACTTTGGATGGGCCTCGAGCATTGAAGGCTAACCATCTCCGATTGGTACCGGAGTTGTTTTACGTCACTCATTGCGCCGAGAGTCCCCCTAAACTCCCAAGGTATAGGGCTCTGATACAGCGAAACCGAGAGCCTAACTAAAGGCCAGCGATGTTACGTCCGAGAAGTGGCTCGGGACCCCAACCCGACTGGCCACTGCTGATATCTTTATGGCATGTGTAAATTAATAAAAAAGCTCTCCCGAGTACGTATGCACGGATTTTAGTGAAGAGATGGGTTCCTCTCTTCTATCACTCTCTTGGATTTCTATCTTGCCTGAGCTTGTTCGCGAAGCGCCTCTGACCGGGAGGTCCTAGCTCCTTCGTGTCTCGACTGCGGCAGGATTTTCGACACTAGCAAGATGGCTACAACTTCACCGCTCGCAAAAAAACCATCATAGCAGACGAACCTTTGGTGAAGCCTCAGAGGCTTCCCCCACCCTGCGGCAGTTGAGATTTCCCCTCTCGGCGATAAGGAAGCGCGGAGGCGCAAAGGAGAGGCGACTGCGAGACGCAGCGATTGCACTGGCCGTCACTCGTCATCACTACTCTTATCGTCAGAAGAAGGAACTCCCATTGCCAGGAATGTCCAAAGAAATGACAAATAAATCAATGTGTTGGTACATCACATTATTCTATTACTGAAACCCTTTTTCAAGACACGTCTTATTTTCTGTTGATCGTTTGGACAACCCCTTCTGTAGAAACACGTAAGCTGTTTTTCGTCTGGTCTTTCTCACTCATCAGTTTGTTATCACTCATCTCACTCACCAACCCCGCAGTGTTGAATTACCGCGCGACCCACGAGGGAAAGACAGAGGGAGCTATGTCGAGACAAAGAGCGCAGGCAGGCGGGGTAATATTTGTAGCCACGAAGTCTACAACGAGGAGACTCAACTCCGGTGGTGGGGGTATGTACGAAAAACGTCGGCAGCTACTTGAAAAATAATACAAAAAAACCGAGTCCCTTCGCCTTCAGCGACCTCACGTGGCAATTGAAAGAACTACGAAGGCTTTCAAAACAGCCAATGGCAGCAAAGAAACGTATACAAAATTTAATTCAAACATTTTTTCTACAAAATTATTTACTACTTACTACTTCCTTTTGAACTTATTGTCTTCTGTTAAGCACATCCGCACACCGCCTGGTTGTAGACTTCGTGGGCGCCACTTGGACCAAACGAATTTTGATGATTGGTGGCCAAGAAAAGCCGAGATAAGTTCCTTCTTTCGCCGCGTGATGTCACTGAAGGCGAAGGGACTCGTTTTTTTTGTATTATTTTTCAAATAGCTGCCGACGTTTTTCGTACATACCCCCACCATGCCTCCAACATCGGAGTTGAGTCTCCTCATTGTAGACTTCGTGTTTGTAGCTTTGGAGGGGGATGCCACGTTCGGGCTTGCACAGTGGAAATTTGTTTTTCCTCTGGGAGACCTCTAGGTCGAATTCAACGGCGGACTGGAGAAGAATTAGAGGCCGACATCTGATCAGGTTTTCTGTGATTTCTTCAATCAACACTAGGTGAATGGCGGACCAGTTCACAAACAAATGGGTCACGGACCGCGCACGATCTTTTCCTCAGCCCTTACTCACACTCACATGCACTACACTACCACACACGTCAGAAGACCAGTCGGGAGCTGA
>JAHLJT010009419.1:21259660-21288035 GCA_031308135.1 Acheta domesticus | reverse complement strand
TTCTCAAGGTTGCGTGACACATAGAGAAGAATCCATACTTGCAATTTCATAGCATCAATAAAATATTGAGCGTGCAAAAATATAGCTTACATTACAGGAATGTATTCGGAGTTGCGTGCACACACGATTTCCAGTTCTACAAAAGCGATCCAAACTTTGGGGACTGGTAAATTCAAAGATACTTTATCTAGAACAATGCGATTGTTCGTAACCACATATGACTTCAGAAAGGAATTTGAATACTTAATTTTCCATACAAACACACACGTGTCTGAAAAGTTTTGAAAGTTCAATAATAAAAAGTAATTCGAAGAACCAAAGTAATATGCAATTAATTACTGAGTACAGCGAGAATCACTTCTATTGCAAAGAACAAACATGAATTTAAATAATATTCCATTTAATAAATAATACAATGATACACTGACACAAATGAAACGGTTATACAAGTTGTAACAGCACATGAGACAGCAAACAAAATAGCAAGAATCCTACCCTCTTAATTTCAATGAACACATTGACGAATCTTTCATGTATCTTAAAGCACAGGTTCCATGAGGTAAACTGATTACCTCATGAATAAATCCATAAGGTAAAGCACCATTGCAATGTTCTACTTTCTGGCGTGGTAGAAGTACTTCCCCAGGTTCTCGTGGCGAGTCGTGCACGAACAGTTTATGCAAAAACATTTTTAAGGAGTGCGAGGCAGGACTTGTCACAGTAATGGATTCAGAATGTTAAATAAGTTCCACGATACCCTTCTGACTCGCGCGCAAAACGTTGATATCTGTATTGCACTACTGTATACAGTAAAAGAAGCTTTAATGAGACGCAGAACGTCTGGCTCTGTGGTCATGGAATTTCGTGCAGAATCTTTAATCTTTAAACTACACTGCGGTCACAGAATCTTTGAACTTTACTGCAATAATACGGCAATGCAGCACTGACAGCAGTAGAGGTTTCCGGAGGTATAGTAGTTCGCAAGGCGTGTATTTTGCCCTGGAGTTTTCAAATCCCCGGGGTGGGTATTTGAGAAATACCCTTCTAACTCTTGCGGGTGAACAATTACATCGTTGCGCTGGAATTGGGAGAAGCAATGAACTCATCACTTTGGATGGGCCTCGAGCATTGAAGGCTAACCATCTCCGATTGGTATCGGAGTTGTTTTACGTCACTCATTGCGCCGAGAGTCCCCCTAAACTCCCAAGGTATAGGGCTCTGATACAGCGAAACCGAGAGCCTAACTAAAGGCCAGCGATGTTACGTCCGAGAAGTGGCTCGGGACCCCAACCCGACTGGCCACTGCTGATATCTTTATGGCATGTGTAAATTAATAAAAAAGCTCTCCCGAGTACGTATGCACGGATTTTAGTGAAGAGATGGGTTCCTCTCTTCTATCACTCTTGGATTTCTATCTTGCCTGAGCTTGTTCGCGAAGCGCCTCTGACCGGGAGGTCCTAGCTCCTTCGTGTCTCGACTGCGGCAGGATTTTCGACACTAGCAAGATGGCTACAACTTCACCGCTCGCAAAAAAACCATCATAGCAGACGAACCTTTGGTGAAGCCTCAGAGGCTTCCCCCACCCTGCGGCAGTTGAGATTTCCCCTCTCGGCGATAAGGAAGCGCGGAGGCGCAAAGGAGAGGCGACTGCGAGACGCAGCGATTGCACTGGCCGTCACTCGTCATCACTACTCTTATCGTCAGAAGAAGGAACTCCCATTGCCAGGAATGTCCAAAGAAATGACAAATAAATCAATGTGTTGGTACATCACATTATTCTATTACTGAACCCTTTTTCAAGACACGTCTTATTTTCTGTTGATCGTTTGGACAACCCCTTCTGTAGAAACACGTAAGCTGTTTTTCGTCTGGTCTTTCTCACTCATCAGTTTGTTATCACTCATCTCACTCACCAACCCCGCAGTGTTGAATTACCGCGCGACCCACGAGGGAAAGACAGAGGAGCTATGTCGAGACAAAGAGCGCAGGCAGGCGGGGTAATATTTGTAGCCACGAAGTCTACAACGAGGAGACTCAACTCCGGTGGTGGGGGTATGTACGAAAAACGTCGGCAGCTACTTGAAAAATAATACAAAAAAACCGAGTCCCTTCGCCTTCAGCGACCTCACGTGGCAATTGAAAGAACTACGAAGGCTTTCAAAACAGCCAATGGCAGCAAAGAAACGTATACAAATTTAATTCAAACATTTTTCTACAAAATTATTTACTACTTACTACTTCCTTTTGAACTTATTGTCTTCTGTTAAGCACATCCGCACACCGCCTGGTTGTAGACTTCGTGGGCGCCACTTGGACCAAACGAATTTTGATGATTGGTGGCCAAGAAAAGCCGAGATAAGTTCCTTCTTTCGCCGCGTGATGTCACTGAAGGCGAAGGGACTCGTTTTTTTTGTATTATTTTTCAAATAGCTGCCGACGTTTTTCGTACATACCCCCACCATGCCTCCAACATCGGAGTTGAGTCTCCTCATTGTAGACTTCGTGTTTGTAGCTTTGGAGGGGGATGCCACGTTCGGGCTTGCACAGTGGAAATTTGTTTTTCCTCTGGGAGACCTCTAGGTCGAATTCAACGGCGGACTGGAGAAGAATTAGAGGCCGACATCTGATCAGGTTTTCTGTGATTTCTTCAATCAACACTAGGTGAATGGCGGACCAGTTCACAAACAAATGGGTCACGGACCGCGCACGATCTTTTCCTCAGCCCTTACTCACACTCACATGCACTACACTACCACACACGTCAGAAGACCAGTCGGGAGCTGAGAGCTTGTCCCGGCTGGGGCGGTGCCACGATAATGGGAGACTGGTTGGGTTGACTGATTGATTGATTCGTGTTTCCGGGCGCGTCAACTACTTTGGTCATTAGTCCCGTAAGTGTAGTGCGTGTTTTTTTCTCGGGAGGTGGCGATGATCTTTTCCCCGCTGGATGGCGAGATCTGGCGCCGACCTACCGTCGACTAGCGGGGTTTCCCCTCAACCAGGTATCTCCCACCAGCGGGGCACCGCCCCAGCCGGGACAAGCTGTAAGCTCCCGACCGGTCTCCCGGCATGTGTGGTAGTGTAGTGCATGTTAGTGTATGTGTATGTGTAAGTGTAAGAGGAGAGGATAGGACAAGGAAGAGGAAGGAAAGATCGCGCGCGGTCCGTGGCCCGTTTGTTAGGGTACTGCTCCGGCATTCGCCTGGTGTTGATCGGAGAAACCACGGAAAACTACCGATCAGAGCAGCCGGCCGCTAGAATTCTCCTCCAGACAGCGACTGAATTCGACCTAGCTGACAAGCTAGTGTCGAAAATCCTGCCGCCGTCGGGACTGGAACCTAGGACCTCCCGGTCAGAGAGACTGCAGTGACATCAGGTTGATGCACTGAGCCATCTCTCCCAGTGACTGGTTGGGGAAAATCCTCGCAAGCTTACTTAGGTCAGCGCGGGATCTCGCCAGCCTGCAGGGAAAGATTACCGCCACTTACCACGACAAAAACAAATGCACAGTACTTATAACTAATGTTCCAGAAGTTAATGCACAAGGAATCACTAAGCAATCAATCAACCTTACTATGTTCGTGCGCGCGTGCGTGCTTGTTTGCAAGGTAGAGCTAATGTGGAGGCGCGGCAGCTCGGCCTCGGAGGCCATTTCGAGGACTCGAAAATAACGAACAGAAAACATCCTTATTCTTGGACATCTAATGAAAGAAAAGATTGTGACCCCTAATTCACTCAAGATGTTCAGTAAGCTCAATATCATGGCGTCTTCCTAAATGTTCGGCACGCATATTGGAATTCTTCTAGTGTAGGCCTATTTTTTTCGTAGCAAATAAAGTTACTAAAGAACTTCATTGTGAAGAATAAATTGATGTGGAGATTACTTTATACTATTGCTTGTAGAAGCAGTGTTCGGCAAATTCTTAAAAAGACAGGAGCGAGATATAATTTATAGGGTTCATGAATATTTTAAGAGCCCAAAAATTACTGGACTGTTAATAACAGTAAGGATACGTAGAGCAACTTGCTACTACTACGACTCATGCAGAATTTAACTACTGTTAATGAGTCGCAAAATCATACACGCGCTTTGCAGCCTCAGTCTTCATTAGAACTAAATCATCTGGGTGTGCACAATGGTCACTGAGAGCTGGCGACAAGGGATTGAATACTTAGAATCAAAGGAACGGAATTTTATCCTAATGGTTCTGTTCCACACAACCTTTAACGTGATCATTCATGAAGAAGGCAGCTCTCGTCTGATGTGCTTCTAGAAATTTTTCTGTTTGCTGGGGTTTCCAAAATTTCATGAGTCCACGGACAAAAGTGCGCCGTTGCACCAGCCCGACCCTGCATCCATGTTACATCTGAAAGATCTTCTGAAGCTACACAAAACTGCTGCAATTTACATGGCTGATTGCGAATAATCAATGTAATATTTATTAGAGTAGACAGAATAATTGCATGAGTAGGATCGTTCGCATAGCGTCTTGAAAACTCACGAGTTTTTCAGGCAAAAGAGGGGAGTTTATCAGGCAAACGAAGTAGTTGTAGGAGTCATATTCTGGTAAGTAAATATAAGCAAGTTAAGCTATATGTTATACAAATAATTCTGGGATGACCGTGCTAAAAAACAAATTGCGCCGTTTAAAATAATTGTTCACTTTCATTTATATTGTTAGAAATGATCCAAATAAACATAATTATATGCAGTTGAATTGCCTCTTTAAATTTTATTTGAGAAATCACACTTTGAGAAAATTTGGCTGAATTGTGGCCTCCACGCATTGCAGCTGTGATTGCTGCCCTGTGTTGTGTTGAGAACAAATGTAATAATGTAATAGACAACAAATCGCTTTAAAGGGCCTTGTCTATATTTTTGTTGAGACAAGAAATAGTGATTTAAAGAAATGGCAGAAAATAAGATTGAAGTCACAAACAGAATAATAAAATGAATAAAACCGCTAATAGGAAACAACCATAAATACTAATAGATATTTAACAACTGAATTTAATTGTGACACAATTTCTCGTTCATTTGTGAGTGGTAAATGTGTTCATCTATAGCGTTTGAGAGATGGTAACCTCGGAATAGATAAATACAATTAATAGGAAATGAATAGTAACTCTTTTATTTATGTTGTCACTGCGAATAATTCAGAGTTGAATAGTTTGTCGAAAATTGCTTTTGCAGCGTTTTTAACTGTTGATTGTACCGCACCCCACACACTCTTTGCAATATTGAAACTAGTTTTTCTCTTTCATAATTTTTGTTTTGTGACAGGATGTCAGGATAAAATTTCTCCAATAGTAAAATATACTTAATAATTTTTTTGTGTGATGAATAACTTGGTATTTAATTTTGCAAAGGGTACATGGCGCACAGGTGCGCGAGTAACATCGGTTTACTTTGCTGTTAACTGAATTCTGTTCTCACAGCGATTCTTTAAGAATACAAAAAACTTACCTATTCCTAAACCTATTATTCCGATCTATTTTAATACAATTTGTTTTAAATATCTGGAAATTGTGGAAAAAAGTAGGTATCAGATAGATGAAATATATATTTTGTGTTGTAAAAAAAGTGAAGCCACGAAAAGAAAAACTTTTCACACGACGAGGAAAATTGAATCATCATTAAAAGAAGTACACGTTCACTTAAAACTTCACACGAAAACTAAATTTTCGCTTCAATCTTCGAGAGAACTTCATCTTCATCCAATCTCCAAGAGAACAAAAGAATCCGTGGTAGTTCCAGCGGGCGTCTGCCCCCCACGTTCCGAGGAAGTAGCGGTGCTCTCGCGGACTGAAGTGGCAGCTGACAAACTTTCGGGCGAAACCGCATCTGGAGGTGCAACGGGGCCCTTTCACTAGCGGGCGCCCGCACGTGCGCCGACTCGACCGACAGCGGAGCGTGCACCTCGGAGAGAGGACAGACGACGCCCACAGGCCGTGGGGAGGCGCGGAGGGCGTGGGCGAGGACGCGACCGCGGGTGAGCTGGGTCCGCTGAAGGAATTATGGTGCGCAATGTTCAACATGAGGATTGATTGCCGATTCGATTCAATAACACCTTGCGACTGGGGAGGCGGAGGCCATCCGGCCTGCTTTTTCCCTTGACGTCGTAAATTTCGTTACGATCCTTTCGCCATCTAGCAGGGAAAGAAGGTATCACTCGGGTGACGAAACAGGCGATTTGAATGTAGCTCGAAGGCTTCTTTTAGGTTCGACGATCTTTTACATGCAGAATATCTATGAAATGGGGACACCGACTTTACTTTGCATCCAACGAAAGGCATACGAAGGATTATTTTGTCCTGAAAAATCTAGGGTTTCGATTGGGTTTGAACCCGATCAACAGGACGATACTCTAACCGTTTACAGCAACTAAATCGCAGATTTGGGGTTTGCCTATGTATTTGTATATAATTGTCCGAGTGCGATAGCGTATGTAGTGACGAGTTAAGAGACCTGGAAGTTACGACGTGAGGCGTGTGTTGTAAATAGTTGGGTTGACGAGTCCTCTGTTTGGGTTGCCACCTACACTGATCGGATATTTCCAGGGTTAATCCGATAAGTTCCAGAGGGATGCCGGGGCAGTTCGTTCAAACTTGGCTATACACCGTTCTTTCCCAATCTTCCCTCACTCCCATCTTCAGTTCCGTGATATACTTATCTTACCTTTCGTAAGGTTCATAATTAGGGCAAAAAACCATCGATGTTTTTGAAACATAGATATTATAACATCGATGTTTTGCTTTCAATCGTTTTTTCAGATGGATATATTTGTGCAGAAACCATCGGTGTTTTAAAAATCTCATGATATAAATTTTAAAAATGTCTATTTTATTTGAGGATTTTTCACAATCAAAAGCCATTGACAACTGTCACTATTGTCGAATCACTGGTAGCACGAAAACCGTTTGCCATTGGCAACCTTTCTCCAGTGTTGTTAGATTTTTTTATTATGTTGTACGTGGTAATATCGTTAAACTGCAATTTGAACTACGACTACTTAGAACAGTGATTAGCAAATTAAGATGGCAGTCAAATTCCGAGCCTAGAATATACTTTAAGCTAATATTGATGAGTCATGTATTATGTACATTATTGACATGTTATGTACATTAAAATCAGGACATTTTACTTCGAAATGTTTCATCATATTTAAAACATCGATGGTTTAAACATAGCTGTTTTAAATTGTCGATGTTTTCATCGATATCAAAAACCTGTTCATGATGTATCAAAGTATCAATATATCGATGTTTTTCTAAATTTTGCCCCCAACACTCACAATTCGTTATGAGCCTTATACATGCCTTATACATATTCGCATTATGAGCCTTATGCAAGAACTCCAAAGTTTAACGAAAAGTCGAATGTAACGCGAAGGAAGGCAATAGCGTAGTTCCGAAGTGCCATAGAATGAACAAATATTGTATCGAAATATTAAATCACACGAAGTTTTCCATGAAGTACAAAAATCAACATGCCCCTACGAAATCTAATTGGCAATTGCAATTACCGAGAAGGTACAATGAGTTATTTTAATTACACTTTTTTTAAAATTTTCGTCATCACTATCCACGAATATCCGTAGTCACCGCAGCAAAGGGGGAGGTATTTGTTTACTACGCAAGTGGTCTACGATTTCCAGTTAGCTTTGAGCTCAGAGGACGTTCATGGAGAGGAAGGCAATAGCAATGAGGACAGCGGTAGCGATCGGAGAATTGCAGACGACACAAAGCAAAAAGGACAAGGCAGACGAAGGAGGTCAGGGCTGCGGTTAGCAATAAGAATTGTAGGAGTACATTGAATGAAACTAGGGCAGTCAGAAGAATGAAGATGGTGCAAGGGACAAATGTGGCGGCAACGGGTCGGGATATTGGAGGGGCGGAAGTTCAGAAGCGCGCAGCACTAGACAAGAGAAGGAAGGCGGCGACAGCAGACGCCACAACAGGGTCAATGAAGGCCTTGCGCGAACCAAATGTCCAATTCGTTTCAGAGGAGAAACGAATTTGTAGTGGGAAGTAAAATGCATGTTGTCCACTAGGGGTTTACGAAGTCTACTCGCAATTACAGAATTTCCAATTTTGCTTTGAAAGAGTAATTGAAAAAGTATCCAATTAAAATTCAATATTTGAGTGTCATTTTTAACGGGAAACAGCCTCATAAAAATATTAACAAAAACACACACAAAAAAAACTTACAATTCTGTAATCGAGTTCTCTTTTCAAATGTTTACATTTAGAAATATGTAAATAAAGAGACTAATTCTATTTGAAATTAATTGTATTTTGCTCCTTGTTTACTTTCATACAATAAAAGTTTCCGAAATAAAATGGTGTTGCGAATATACAATCTGTTGGAATAATTTGCATCAATGCTGTAATCGATACTATCGTGACCGTATAGTAAGGAATGACGTGTGAATTCTAACACGCAACACTCACCTCTCGGATTGACTTGAGATTTTACCAGCTTGTTCAGCACCTTTCAAAACCCGTAAATACAAATTTTTACGTGCTATGAAGCATTGCAAGTAGTGTTTTTGCGATAATTAGAATTGGGACCTTTCTTGACCTTACGGACAGTAGAAGGGCGGAAACGCTGCTCGCCACTGATTCTGCGGACGTTACTCGTACACCGCGCCTGCACTATCGGCCTGTCGGCAAGGTCTCAGTTACTTGGAGGGCAGGCGGGGTGACAAAAACGGTTGTTTACTTTGCAGGTTTAGATGGAACGAACGCGCTTGGGAATCTGACATCGGCTGATAGACGCCGCGTAACGTTCCTAGTGCTGCCGAAGCAACGGCTCGCCCACTGCGGGAAGCGCGAGGGTCACGAAAGGTCCTGATACAAAATGCCTATAAAACGCTATATATAATATTCCATTGCACTTCAAATTTTGCGTATAGAGATTTTGCATGGTGTTCTGTCAGCTGGTGAAATTTCATGTCAATCCGAGTATCCAAGACGGTGAGTGTTGCGTGTAAGAATCATCTCTGTACTGCAATAGCTATCCAGTCTTTCCATTCGTCGCGTACATCATCGCTTCAGTAGATGTCCACGGCGGGGGAAGCGACGTCACATCGCCAGAAACTCAAGACGCTACGTCTGCGGAGAGCAGTAACTCGATCAAGGGTCGCCAACTTCCGCGCCCTGCGTCCCGCCAGCCCTCGCTCCCGTCCCCGGCCCCACGCCATCTCCGGACCGTCCGCTTCTAACTTACTCCACCCAGCTCTCCACTTCACCCAGCGGAACCCGCCCCTGCCTCCGCCCGTCCGCTTCTATTTCCCCGTTTGCATCTCTCCGCGCTCGGATCCTGAATTTATTTCTCTCTCACATCAATGACTCAGCCCTCGGATCGGTTTTCCTTCGCAGCATTTGCCCGTTGGATCGTATATTCACAAGGCATTACGAGGTGAACAATTTTTTGGAGATATTTTGATGCTAGCGTCTCTCAATGAATACCTCCAAAACACCACGTCTGCGCTTTCTGATGAAATGTGATAGTTTTCAAACCGAGTTGGCCTCATAAGCTTGCTTTGGACTACGCTCTCATCTCCGCCCTTACTTCGGTCTTGCCACAGGTCCTCCCACTTTCAACACCCCTCTGCTGTCTCCTCGCATCAGCTTACCCATCCCCTCCCCCCACCAACTCCCCCCTCGCTTCCGCTTCCGCCTCCGCACTCGTCCTCATCTCCTCGCGACTATTTCTCCGCCTCCGCTCCCGGTTCCCTCCCCATGACACTTTTCGCTCTAAGCCCAGAGGAGACTGAAGACGGGCAAATCTACTGCGGCGGGCACTGCTACGGGGATTATTGCTTTAAGCTTCATTGGCAGGGAGGTCCGGCGGACAGGGCAGTTTGGGTGATTTTCGACCACCGCTGTGTAGCAGGGCCCCTCGATCACTGCCTGGGTGCGAATTCTTGGCGGTAGCTACAATAATTATTATCGATTATTATCCATATTATTATCGATTATTATTAATAATTATTATCGATTATAATTGGCCGTTTTCTTGTTTATCTTTTTTTAAGGTCGCATGAACTAGGAGGTCATTAGCGACCACTATTAATTAACATTTGGGGTGCCTGTATACTAAATGAAGTGATATGGTGATGATGAGGGGTGAAAGGTCGAACACACATACAATTATGTCCAAAGCGAAACTCGAGTACATGACCCTTCGGCCCGAGATCACCATGGCACTACTACCTAAGCGATCTCTGCCACCTCCATCGTATTGTTTCTCTTTGTCCTTTTTCGGGGTATACCGGAATACTACCCTACAGCACTAATTACTCTATCCTTCCTTTCCCATCTAGATCTTGTTCATATTCTTGGAGAGAGCGAGGTGCCGATTCCCTACACTATTGTCCATTCCTCATTAATCGAGAAAAATTCCAACTACCTACAGATATCCCAGGACACAGTGAACGGCTGTGAGTCCCTACACCCAGTGAGCATGTGTCTCTTGTCAGGAGAAGGGAATTACAAAAAAAATATTTTTAGTGTACCTTTTGAAACTAAATAGTCACATCCATGACTGTGTTCGTTTACTTGCAAAACTGTACATTTTGTAAGCAAAAACGATGCAAAATACAAATCTGTAAAGAAGTAACAGTCTGAAATTTTCAGATTATGTTTTCTGATATGTTGTTATTCTAAAATGTAGAAAAATAAGAAGTGAAATGACATATTTTCTGCTTTTCGAAGTGTGCTTCTAATTTTTACGCGAACATTTTAGTGAGTAAGCATCTCTAAATGAGGGTAAGGCGAATTATTGGGCGGTATTATATTTTATTTAAAACAATGACTTTAATTCTCAAACCGCAAACACTTTATAACTAGTGATGCTACAGGAGTGGCCCAAACGTTCTCGTACGAGTTAGTCTACTAATCTCTTTAGTCTTTGCCAGCTTTTCGGCTTTGCTCCCACTCTCTTCCCAGCTACTTCCCAGATGCTTCCCAGCTGCTTCGGCGTCCAAAAGTTATTTTTTCACATTTTCTCAATTTCTCGGTCGTCTAAACTTTTATATCTCTGGAAATCATGACATCAAGCCTATAAAATGAAGTTGTAAAATATTAAAACGGGGAGAAGACAATCTTAGAAATCGAAAATAGGAATGTGATATTTTATTAACAGAAAAATGTTAAAAAACTATTTTTTAATGAACATAACTTACTTTTTATACTTTTGGGAAATATCAATAAAAATAAATTACCACATATGATATAACAAATCATAATAGTTATCACATAACATAACAGTAAAGACTGCTTTGTGATAACTTCGTTAACATTTGTGACAAATGACTTATTAAATAAAACAGTAAAACAGTAATACCCAGAGTGGGCATTCCCGGAATGCGAACAGCGAAATGTATTATTTTATTAACAAAAATTCACATATATTCAGTAAATGAACACTTAAAATACACACAGAAATAAGAAAGTAAAATAATAAAACGCGAAACGGGGAATCCCCGGAACGTCACCCGGCTGTTTGAAGGCAGCGAGCGTGCGGAGCAGGGCAGAGCGTGACAGATGGAGCGTAGAGGCGCCTTCGCGCGCGCGCATTAAAGTTTCAGTCCTTCGGCGCGGAAGAGAGGCCCTCGGCAATGAAACGGTCTCTTCGCCTGGGAAGCGCAAACCTCGGAAGCTCTGGGGACTTTATTTGCCACGCACCATCGGAGACGCGCTTTACATGGCGGCTTCTTTGTAGATTGTGGCACATTTGGTTGCGAAGATTCGTTTCAAGCTTTTCAAAGACGCTTAAGAATGGGCAGTCTTTCTGGATTTCTAGCACAAATTAATTTTTGCTGAGAAAGCGGATTTCCTTTCTTTATTCCATTCGAAACGTGATTTTGAGCTTCTTTTTTTCGAAAAATACAACATATATCTCTTGCATTCAGAGCCTCGAATATATTTATCTCTTGAATCAATGACTCTCAAGGTTTATATAGGTTCTTATTGACAGAATTTGCTTATTGAAAAGTAAATTTTCAAGTCAAGATGAGATCCGTAAAAAATACGAGCTATTTGATGAAAGTAATAATTTCCTAATCTTAGTTCGGTATTTGTCTCAAACAATATCCTCCGTAAGAGTTTTTGCATGGGCTTAGAATAAAAGGTTTGTAAAATATTTCCCCACTTTTATTAGGAGCTTTTGAATCAGTCTATGCCGAGAGAAGCTTTTACAGTATTAATGCACTTCAGATCTTTACATTGCGGTCGAGTAATATTTTCTGGTAATATTTATCCTGCTGCATTAGTAGAGACCAGGAATTAGACAGAGAAATGCTGTTTCCATGACCGTAGCATGAAAGATACGGTTCCTTTTCGGTTGAGCTGGAGTTTAGTACACGGAGATATTCAAGTAATTTCAACGTTTAACATTTTCTTATTTTCTATGAAGATCCTGACAGGTAGGAGTGGTGTCTTATGCAAAAGCAAGATTCAATTAACACTACCTTGACATCCGTAGCCTCAGGTTGTCGCTACAAAGTTTTTCAAAAGCCCCGCCTCATAATCAAATTTGAGTTTTTTATACTACGGCTGTGCGAGAAGAATTGGATGAAACAGTTCCTCAACATGGGGTCACCCCCTCCGATGGACTCACAGACATTCGACATGAATCTACTAGAATTTTTATTCTGAAGGTATCCGAGTCACGAGCATACAGTTCGGCACTTCAGATTCGTAATGAGAGTTAATCTCACCCCAGAGCTACGAGTCTCCAAGGAGACATGGACGCACTGACATATGATAAGGGACCGATATACTAACTCGGTGATGCTTATTTTTATTTATTGGATTTAGGTCCCCTTGAACTACTGAGGTGACTTACATCCACGATGGCCTAACAAGATAGAGATAATGATAATTAAGAGTCGATTTTTGTTGACCTAAAACATTGCCAAAAATGATCAATTAAGTGCTATTAAATTTTTTTTAAATGCCCTAAACACAAAGACAAATACTTAAAAAATTTTATCAAAGAACTTCAGATAAACAGTCAAGCTCTTAGAAATGTTGCTGATGAATAGAGGCTTTTTTCGTTTGTTCAAGTGAATTCATCTTGCAAACTTTTTGTTTGGACTGTTATTTACAAAAAATCTCTGCCTTTATTTATTCCAAAATCGGCCGAAGTAATAACGTCGACGACAGGCGTCACAGGAACACAGATTACATAGTATTACAACTTAGATTACATAGTACTCATAACGGCCTACTCATAAACAATTCATAAGCGAAGAAAGCGAAGAGGCTACTCGGAAATTCAGTGGTGAGCATATGTTGAATTCGTAAATATTTTTTTTCTTAAAATGTATTAAAATCAATGAAGTCAGCAAAAAATGAATTATAAATTACTAAAAAAGGTAAAAATGACTTATTAGACGAAATCGACAAAAATGCAAAAAATGACGAATAAAAATGAATCATTTATTTTTGGGATTATATAAAAAAATCCTAAACTAAACGGCATTGTTCTAAAGTCAAAAGAAAAAATGACATTGCATTAAAATCTGCCTCTTAATGATAATGAGTCACACAATAATTGAGAAACGGTTGAATGACGGGCGGAGGTAAAACGATAACCCTAAGGAAACGTACAGAGACCTTTCTATCTCCACCCCAAAGCCCACAACTGGAGGCCCAAACCCCGACCGCAACAGTGGAAAGTAATGCGCCACGTGCTCTCGCGGTGAAATGCCGCATCGATTGAATGAGGCGACGGCGCACTGACGCGGGAAGGCAGAAACGGCATTGTTCTAAAGTCAAAAGAAAAAATGACATTGCATTAAAATCTGCCTCCTAATGATAATGAGTCACACAATAATTGAGAAACGGTTGAATGACGGGCGGAGGTAAAACGATAACCCTAAGGAAACGTACGGAGAGCTTTCTATCTCCACCACAAACTCCAGTACTGGAGGCTCAAACCCCGACCGCAACAGTGGAAAGTAATGCGCCACGTGCTCTCGCGGTGAAGTGCCGCATAGATTGAATGAGGCGACGGCGCACTGACGCGGGAAGGCAGAAACAGCATTGTTCTAAAGTCAAAAGAAAAAATGACATTGCATTAAAATCTGCCTCCTAATGATAATGAGTCACACAATAATTGAGAAACGGTTGAATGACGGACGGAGGTATAACGATAACCCTAAGGAAACGTACAGAGACATTTCTATCTCCACCACAAACCCCACAACTGGAGGCTCAAACCCCGACCGCCACAGTGCAAGGTGAATGCGCCACGTGCTCTCGCGGTGAAGTGCCGCATCGATTGAATGAGGCGAGGCCGGCGCAGTGACGCGGGAAGGCAGTAACAGCATTGTTCTAAAGTCAAAAGAAAAAATGACATTGCATTAAAATCTGCCTCCTAATGATAATGAGTCACACAATAATTGAGAAACGGTTGAATGACGGGCGGAGGTAAAACGATAACCCTAAGGAAACGTACGGAGAGCTTTCTATCTCCACCACAAACTCCAGTACTGGAGGCTCAAACCCCGACCGCAACAGTGGAAAGTAATGCGCCACGTGCTCTCGCGGTGAAGTGCCGCATCGATTGAATGAGGCGACGGCGCACTGAAGCGGGAAGGCAGAAACGGCATTGTTCTAAAGTCAAAAGAAAAAATGACATTGCATTAAAATCTGCCTCCTAATGATAATGAGTCACACAATAATTGAGAAACGGTTGAATGACGGACGGAGGTATAACGATAACCCTAAGGAAACGTACAGAGACCTTTCTATCTCCACCACAAACCCCACAACTGGAGGCTCAAACCCCGACCGCCACAGTGCAAGGTGAATGCGCCAAGTGCTCTCGCGGTGAAGTGCCGCATCGATTGAATGAGGCGACGGCGCACTCACGCGGGAAGGCAGAAACGGCATTGTTCTAAAGTCAAAAGAAAAAATGACATTGCATTAAAATCTGCCTCCTAATGATAATGAGTCACACAATAATTGAGAAACGGTTGAATGACGGGCGGAGGTAAAACGATAACCCTAAGGAAACGTACGGAGAGCTTTCTATCTCCACCACAAACTCCAGTACTGGAGGCTCAAACCCCGACCGCAACAGTGGAAAGTAATGCGCCACGTGCTCTCGCGGTGAAGTGCCGCATCGATTGAATGAGGCGACGGCGCACTGACGCGGGAAGGCAGAAACGGCATTGTTCTAAAGTCAAAAGAAAAAATGACATTGCATTAAAATCTGCCTCCTAATGATAATGAGTCACACAATAATTGAGAAACGGTTGAATGACGGGCGGAGGTAAAACGATAACCCTAAGGAAACGTACGGAGAGCTTTCTATCTCCACCACAAACTCCAGTACTGGAGGCTCAAACCCCGACCGCAACAGTGGAAAGTAATGCGCCACGTGCTCTCGCGGTGAAGTGCCGCATAGATTGAATGAGGCGACGGCGCACTCACGCGGGAAGGCAGAAACGGCATTGTTCTAAAGTCAAAAGAAAAAATGACATTGCATTAAAATCTGCCTCCTAATGATAATGAGTCACACAATAATTGAGAAACGGTTGAATGACGGGCGGAGGTAAAACGATAACCCTAAGGAAACGTACGGAGAGCTTTCTATCTCCACCACAAACTCCAGTACTGGAGGCTCAAACCCCGACCGCAACAGTGGAAAGTAATGCGCCACGTGCTCTCGCGGTGAAGTGCCGCATCGATTGAATGAGGCGACGGCGCACTGACGCGGGAAGGCAGAAACGGCATTGTTCTAAAGTCAAAAGAAAAAATGACATTGCATTAAAATCTGCCTCCTAATGATAATGAGTCACACAATAATTGAGAAACGGTTGAATGACGGGCGGAGGTAAAACGATAACCCTAAGGAAACGTACGGAGAGCTTTCTATCTCCACCAAAAACTCCAGTACTGGAGGCTCAAACCCCGACCGCAACAGTGGAAAGTAATGCGCCACGTGCTCTCGCGGTGAAATGCCGCATCGATTGAATGAGGCGACGGCGCACTGACGCGGGAAGGCAGAAACGGCATTGTTCTAAAGTCAAAAGAAAAAATGACATTGCATTAAAATCTGCCTCCTAATGATAATGAGTCACACAATAATTGAGAAACGGTTGAATGACGGGCGGAGGTAAAACGATAACCCTAAGGAAACGTACGGAGAGCTTTCTATCTCCACCACAAACTCCAGTACTGGAGGCTCAAACCCCGACCGCAACAGTGGAAAGTAATGCGCCACGTGCTCTCGCGGTGAAGTGCCGCATCGATTGAATGAGGCGACGGCGCACTGACGCGGGAAGGCAGAAACGGCATTGTTCTAAAGTCAAAAGAAAAAATGACATTGCATTAAAATCTGCCTCCTAATGATAATGAGTCACACAATAATTGAGAAACGGTTGAATGACGGACGGAGGTATAACGATAACCCTAAGGAAACGTACAGAGACCTTTCTATCTCCACCACAAACCCCACAACTGGAGGCTCAAACCCCGACCGCCACAATGCAAGGTGAATGCGCCACGTGCTCTCGCGGTGAAGTGCCGCATCGATTGAATGAGGCGAGGCCGGCGCAGTGACGCGGGAAGGCAGTAACAGCATTGTTCTAAAGTCAAAAGAAAAAATGACATTGCATTAAATCTGCCTCCTAATGATAATGAGTCACACAATAATTGAGAAACGGTTGAATGACGGGCGGAGGTAAACGATAACCCTAAGGAAACGTACGGAGAGCTTTCTATCTCCACCACAAACTCCAGTACTGGAGGCTCAAACCCCGACCGCAACAGTGGAAAGTAATGCGCCACGTGCTCTCGCGGTGAAGTGCCGCATCGATTGAATGAGGCGACGGCGCACTGACGCGGGAAGGCAGAAACGGCATTGTTCTAAAGTCAAAAGAAAAAATGACATTGCATTAAAATCTGCCTCCTAATGATAATGAGTCACACAATAATTGAGAAACGGTTGAATGACGGACGGAGGTATAACGATAACCCTAAGGAAACGTACAGAGACCTTTCTATCTCCACCACAAACCCCACAACTGGAGGCTCAAACCCCGACCGCCGCAGTGCAAGTTGAATGCGCCACGTGCTCTCGCGGTGAAGTGCCGCATCGATTGAATGAGGCGTCGGCGCACTGACGCGGGAAGGCAGAAACGGCATTGTTCTAAAGTCAAAAGAAAAAATGACATTGCATTAAAATCTGCCTCCTAATGATAATGAGTCACACAATAATTGAGAAACGGTTGAATGACGGACGGAGGTATAACGATAACCCTAAGGAAACGTACAGAGACCTTTCTATCTCCACCACAAACCCCACAACTGGAGGCTCAAACCCCGACCGCCACAGTGCAAGGTGAATGCGCCAAGTGCTCTCGCGGTGAAGTGCCGCATCGATTGAATGAGGCGACGGCGCACTCACGCGGGAAGGCAGAAACGGCATTGTTCTAAAGTCAAAAGAAAAAATGACATTGCATTAAAATCTGCCTCCTAATGATAATGAGTCACACAATAATTGAGAAACGGTTGAATGACGGACGGAGGTATAACGATAACCCTAAGGAAACGTACAGAGACCTTTCTATCTCCACCACAAACCCCACAACTGGAGGCTCAAACCCCGACCGCCACAGTGCAAGGTGAATGCGCCACGTGCTCTCGCGGTGAAGTGCCGCATCGATTGAATGAGGCGAGGCCGGCGCAGTGACGCGGGAAGGCAGTAACAGCATTGTTCTAAAGTCAAAAGAAAAAATGACATTGCATTAAAATCTGCCTCCTAATGATAATGAGTCACACAATAATTGAGAAACGGTTGAATGACGGGCGGAGGTAAAACGATAACCCTAAGGAAACGTATGGAGACCTTTCTATCTCCACCACAAACCCCACAACTGGAGGCTCAAACCCCGACCGCAACAGTGGAAGGTGAATGCGCCACGTGCTCTCGCGGTGAAGTGGCGCGTCGCGTCGATTGAATGAGGCGAGGCCGGCGCAGTGACGCGGGAAGGCAGTAACCGCGCGACGGCACCTGCAGCGGCCTCAATGCGGACGCGTCAAGTGCGCTATCGATCTGAGGTGAGCGGAGGCGCGGCCGCCGCGGCGAAGAGGGCCCCCTCGCGCCCACGGCTTTCCGATAGCTCCGCGGGAAATTTCGTTTCTTCCCTCCATCTCCTCCCAGTTCCTCTATCGCCGCTCCATCGATCTTTACGTCGCGTCGGCCGCCGCTTCCAAGTGCAGGTTTTGCAATCTCCTTGGAGAGCAAGTTTTCCTTTTTAAAGTCGCACTTCTTTCGTATTCAATTCTGAAAGAGAAGGTTGGGGATTGCAATGAATACTTAAGTCAATTTATTTTGGGGATATTGGAGAAGTATGCACTTGTTACGGAAGAATAAAAGAGAACAGCAAGAAACCTTCTATAAAATACTTTTTACGGGAATACATCAAAAATCCACTGTGATAAACACATCGGAACATATTTTTTATCGTCTTTGATTCTTTGAAATGTCTTCTACAACTTCCACATCTCAGGCCCCTGGTATATGCTTCCCTGACTACCATAACTTCACATGCGCGGTCTGGGAGTCCCTCTGGCCCTTAAGAAGATGATGGGAGGCGGGAATCACTTCTGTTGAACAATTTCTTTCCTTGCGAAGCAATTCTATGATAAATATGAAAACGCTACTCCGCCTTTTTGCCTGCAAGGATATTGACTTAATATTGTAGTTGTGGGAAGACACCGAAAAATTTGAATTTGTTCAAAAAATTTTCAGCAATTTTCAAAGGTTCGGAGATTTCAATAAAAATTAACCATGTGCCATTTTTAAGAGATCTTTACGCTATCTGAGGACAAAGTTTAATACAAAATTTGGGGCCACTTTTGAGAAAGTTTTGAAAATGTCATTAAAAATTCATGAAAAGTACATCGAAAAATCAACCATTTCAAAATCGCAGGACCCCGAGTTCGGCAGGTCGATTGGGCAATATGAATTTTGGGCAAAATCGTCTCAACTATTTCAGAGATCTTGTTGACTACAGACGGATACATGTGGCACAAATGCCCGAAGACAGGCGCAGATTTGTTGACGTCAATCAACTTTTCGATGTGATCATACTTTAAAACGTAAATTTTGACTATACATGTTAGAAGAGATAATTTACTACGTATAAAAAAAGACAAAAGTTGTTCATAAAAAAGATAAGACAATAAGAGTTTTTCAGTACAAAACATCGCCGATTTTCGCCGCAGTAGTAGAATATTCTCTCTTTACAACGTAAACACAGAAATGCGATAAAGTAAAAGAAGTTCTATTAGTATCATATACAAGTGAGACGTCAATAACACTTTTTCCAAAGTCAACGAAGAGTCGAAATCGTAAAAGTGAAAAGTAAACGCGGATCATCTGTAGAACAAATATTCAATTTAAACATTAACAAACAAAATATTTGTTTACTTTAATACTGAATTTTAAAGACAACTTCTGGAATATCAGTAAATAATTCTTTGTTGTCACAAAGAATACCTCGTTGTGAGAAAGAATATCAGAAGTATGCATAATACCTCGTTGTCGGTTAGAGTGGAATACTATTTTATCCGGAGAGCAGCTCAAGTGCAACAGTAGAGGCCAGACTGCCTGCAGTAGCACGCGTACCACCAGTGGCATCGTTATACCTTACCACAAGACCAGCTATTTACAATTGCATTTGCTTACCTTTAAAAAATTAAGTCAATGTCCATGGATAGATCCCCATGACAACGTGTACAAGAAGTAAGCTCGAAATACATGTTGGAAGTAGCTACATTGTACTTTAAAGATTAAAAATAATTTACGTAACAAGAAAGAGGCGATTCACACACGAGTCCAGTTTGTCGTCCGAGCGCAGCTCGGACGATAGAGACGAGTAAGTGAGTCAACCGTGTTGCGTATACTATTTTTTAACACGCCTGAGCGAAACGCAATGCGTCAAATCTATCTCCGAATCACTTTTCTGAAGCCATACTTCTTACTTGTACAAAAGTAAACGAATTTCAGTCAGTGTCGTAACACTGTTGTGTGTAAATAACAACAAAGGACGTCAAGACGAAGACAATTTCGAATCGTTACAGATGTTTCGTACACGCTTGGCGATGTTTCGCACTCTGTAAAAAATTAGCTGTTTCGCACACGGGAAAACAAGCACGAGAAACCGCTTTTCGCGCCTGGCATGAGTAATATGTGAGGAATATTGTATATTTTTGAAACTCTTAATCTGATTTGCAAGCGGCAGCCGGGCAGGGTGAAGGTTAGAGGCCCTGAGCACGCCCCTATACAAACACCCACCTCAACATCGCTGTTGTGGGTTAACCATCAGCATCAGAGGATTAACACTCTCTCTAAATTAACATTAGGATATGTTTGTTTTTTCTCTCCGAGTTAGACGGGGAATCACGAACATAATTTACAAAATAGAAAATACTGAGTGACGCACACGACGTGTTAAAAATACACTTTTGTTATTACGTAAAACAGAATTTCATTTGTGGTTCAATACCTAATTTTAATTGTAATACTACACCAATCGCCTTTCATTAGTTTAGAGCCGATCGCGCTCCAGCCCCTCCTCCTCTCGTCCCCTAGTACTACTCGTCATGTAGCGGATAACTCCAGTTGGCAGTAGATAAGCGCTGAGTCGGGACGACACGAAGTAGGGCGCCAACTTCAGTGATCCTGCTCTGTTCCATATATAACGAGCTATTTGCAAAATAGCTTACTAACATTTCAGTGAATTTTCTGCATTTACAGAATTTTATGAAGTTTAAAAGGTATTAATATGTTAGTCTTGTTTTCAAAAAGGGGAAAAGTGAAATAAATTAATTCTTTTATTATTATTATTATTATTATTATTATTATTATTATTATTATTATTACTCGTATTATTATTATTATTATTATTATTATTATTATTATTCCACATCATCACGACTAAAGATATTATGAGTCGGGGGAAAATAAAATCTACTCCAGTTAGCAACCAGATACCTAAGGAGCAGATCTATGGACCATCGGTGCCTCTACAATACTTTGCGCAAAATGTGGGCTGTTTCAAATAAAGCAATTTCTTGCACTTCCCAGTCTTTTGAATGACCTGGAAGCAAGGATGGCAACAGAAACGAACTAAGTGAAATTAAGCATTTCGTTACTGATTCTTGTGGACAGAAACTAAAGTACGTAAGGAAACTGAAGTCCAAAGCGCGGCGAAGAAATCCATTGACCAGTAACGAAAGTGCCTTTGGAACGAAACGTTATTGCGGCTCGGAATATAGTTTCGTTACAGGAACGAAACTATATTATCATGAGAGTTTAGTTTCTGTACAGGAATTTTATTCAAGATTCAGTTTCGTTATTTACAATTCATGACATCACAAAAAAGATTCTAGTTTCGCTCCGAATGACGTAACGTTGCAAGTAGTGTTTTGGTGACCATTCATATTGAGACCATCCATGACCTCACTACAGCCGTTACTCGTGAGCCGCCCCGCCACTATCAGCTCATCTGTAGGCAGTGTCGATTGCCTCGGAGGGTAGGCATGGTGGCAAAAACGTATGATTACGTCACAGGTTCGTACAGACGAGGAGGTCGAACACATGTTTAAATAATCCAAATGCAATTTTTGCAAAGATGTGGGATCCCTTAAAATGTAGCCTCAATTTACGATAAATAAATGCATACTTTACATTTTGGAAACAAATGTTCACAATAATGGGGTCTTAATAATAAATGTTTAAACACAGAATGTAGCGAGTATGTAGCACAGTGTCATCAGGTGCACCGTACGACAGTTTCTTTCTCAGTTTCCTTAATAATGGCATTGGATTACAATATCCTTACAACTGACGTCAGTAGAATATTAAGAACGCTTGTCATTGTACTTCAAACTTAAAAGAGACCAAGGTATATGGCTTTTGACCACCAGTCATGAAAGAACAATCGCGCTAGAAATCTGTCACGTTTGACAGATCTTGTATAACGTTCCTCGCGCTGCCGAGGCAACAGCTTTTCCAAACGCAACGAAAATTTAAACCGATTCAGAGAAGGGAAACCACATGACCCCGGATTTGCAGAAAGGCAACACAAATATGAATTGGTTATTGTCATAATAGTGATAAGCGGAAAATTTGCACATCCTTTCGTAAGTTATCGTCCCACGCCTGTGAAGCGATGCTCATCTTTCGATTAGTGATCTGTAGGTTGTGTCCGGTGCGACTGCGAAACTACGTCCTAGGTACGCGTCGCACCTTGTCACCCTCAACTTGTGTATTTCCCTTTACAGTTGTTTTGAAGAAAGATAAAATATTTACAATGTTAATTTAACACATACTTACTTTTTATTTTGTATTGTATAATTTTTATTGTTATTTTAAACAATAGATATCAGTTTTGTATTATATTATTAAAATAAGATTTTATAAGTAATGTAATGTTACACAATACTTTATTTACTACTATTTAGAAGTATATCATTGTTATGTTTATTGATTATTTGGAAGGTCTTGGGAATAACATGATTAAAATATTAATATATATTACTCATGAATGATCTAGAAGAGGTATTCTAATGAAGTTTAACTAAAGAGAAACATAGTAAGAAAGGTTGATTAATTCCATTAAATTGCCTTTTATTACATATTACTGGTCAAAATTATCAAAATGCTCGCATGAGAGTTACTTAGAACCTATTTCAAAGCAATCTTACGTAATATTTCTATCGGGTACACGAGTACCCCGCTTGGTGATCTACGTTACATTTAGAACTTGAAATGCGCAGGGTTCGTGTATCAAATTTTGTGGTTATTTGCCATAAGTACAAAAGATACCTCAAAATACCATTTCAGAAAACTTTAAGGGAAAGGTAAACCCTGTGAATAACGCAGGACCGAGGAAGATTGAGAAATGTAAAGTAAAGACCCTGTTGGAAGTTTTATTCTGAATTTTATTCAATCCGTTCTAGGAAGACAAAGAAATAGGAAATAAATATGTAGACCTAAATTGCACCAATGATATCACAAACGGAATTCATTAACAAATATAGAGGCAAATTTTTGACGGTGTCTTCAAACACGGTAGAACATGAGTGTAATGAAACAGAGAAAGTTGGTGAGTTGCCTGGAAGTCGAAATTCAGGGGAAAATATGTCCGACAGGAAAGTACGTGACAATTCAGTTACAGTAACAGGCGAACAAATAACCTCCTCCTCCCCCACTACCAAAAGACACTAAAACTTTCCTTTTTTCCTACTCCGCCGCATTTCGCTGCGTTTTCAACTAAATTGCGAGCGCGTCGCCTCCCGACACGCTATCAGTCGCAGGCTGCCGTCGCAAGAACTCTAATTTGGTCCGGAAGATAGCGTGCGCGACAGCCGGCGCGGCGCCGTCCGCCGCCCGCGCCGCGGTGCCAAACGTCGCCCTGGGGAACGACGCCGCACGACGCGGCACGTGGCTGCGCTAAGGCGCAGGAACTCGAGGAAGGAAAGGGCAGCAGAATGCGCTGAGCACGTTCAAGCATATTCGAACTTCTAAAAGTCGACTCTTTAAATATAAGAGAGATTGTACCAACTGATTCTTCAAAATAATTTGAGATTAATAAACGTCTCTTGAAAAATAATTCGAGATTTTAAAAAAAGTCTGTATTAATTCAAGATTAAAAACTCGCTTCTTCATAATAATTCAAGGTTAGAACACTATGCTCTTAATAATAATTCAATGTTAGGACACTATGATCTTCAAAATAATTTAAGATTTGAAAATATGAGGCACAGGAACTCGAGGAAGGAAAGGGGAGCAAATGCGCTGAGTACGTTCAAGCATATTCGAACTTCTAAAAGTCGACTCTTTAAATATAAAAGAGATTGTACAATCTGACTCTTCAAAAATAATTTGAGATTAAAAAAGACTTCAAAAATAATTCGAGATATAAAAAAAAGTCTACTTATATTAATTCAAGATTAGAAAACTCGACTCTTCACAATGATTCATGGTTAGAAAAATTTGCTCTTCAAGATAATTTAAGACTAGAAAATATGACTCTTCGGAATAATGCAATATTAGGAAACCTGGTTCTTTAAAATATTTGAAGATTAGGAAACTCGATTCTTCAAAATAATTGAAGATTAGAAATCGGACTCTTGAAAATAATTCGAGATTAGAAAACTCCACTTTAAATATAAGTGGAAATTACGTAATTCGCACGTTCTGAAGGCCAAGAAACATGTAAAAACTAGCTTATTCAAAAGGCTTCTGGGTCATTCCATGCAAAAAAGTAGGAAATCTGATACTACATCTCAGAATTTAAAAATATTTTGCCACCTTACTTAATATGATACCTGCATGAACCAGGTACAATATTTTTGTCTCATCATCCATTGTTTAGCAACAATGGGCACTTGAAATATTAGGTTAGCAGTCTGTAGACATTCCGTTATGATTTTTTTCCGATGATATGCAAACAAGCAAAAAATATGAAAGTGACACTATTTGTAGAAGAAATGTAAAGGATAATTTTACGCTAAAGATATTTTTTACCGTGAGTCTTTAACAATTAGGAAGTAAACAAATTCTAAAAAATGCAATAAATGGAAATATAATATTTTTAAATTCTTGAATTTTGGAAGAAAAATTGCTGAAATTACTTTCAAGCTACTCTGTAAATTTCATCATGGAATCTAGAATGGTTTTAAAGTTATGAATAAAAGTATCTTACTGGCGCTCCATTAACGAACTCGTCTCAGCTGCTAGAGCCGCCGCGCCACAGCGCTCCTCGTCAGCGCACGGCGTTACAGTTTTCCTCCGCCGCGCGATGGTGGATTTCGCACTAGAAAACTAGAAAACTACTTCTCTAGGTGTTAATTTTGCCGGTAGGAGCTACCATGAAGAGATACGCCAAATTCGACCATTATTTTTTGTTCACCTCCAACTTTTTGGTAAACACGTTAAAATCATGTATTTCTCATTAGCTGTTTCACGTTTGAAAATTTTTCTTTGAATTGTGTCAACATTTCTTCTCCATCATTGCTTCTGTACTCATATGAAATAATTCAGAAACTGCTTCATTTACGGCACTCACCTTTCTCCTTGCGTACGATATTCTCTCGGGTTTGTTTTCGCAATGACAATGGTGATTGACCCAGAGGACACAAAATGTTTACCATTACTGATAGGGCTCTGCAACTCCTGGGGCTACGTACTCCCCTTCACTTGACGTTTTCACTTCACTGTTCAGTTGAGTCACTAAGATCTGCATTGGGCATTTTGGATATTTTGTGACGACACATCGCATATTGCTTCACCTACCACTAAATCCGATATTTTCTTCCGCATCGCCTCTGCAATCTTCTCTTACCCACCCGACTTTTGTGCTTCTCGAGTCCGAATGGATTGCAGCACCAAAGCCTGTTAACGTATTCACAATCTTTGGCATTTTCAATCACGATGTATCACTGAACAGTAACACGCGAAAACTAGGCCTGTAAACTAATGTCAGGATCCCTTCGAAGGCATCGATGGATATCCCTAGGGAATGAACTTGGCGGTGCCTGCCTACGGCCTTGCGTCACCCCTCGCTGGGCAAAGGCACGCGACTTTCAACCTTAAGAGCAAAATGCGCGTATACTTTTTATTTAATAACTTACGCATTTTTTAAGATTCCATCGTGACAGTTTGCAGAATGGTTATTTATTGGTTCTTCCTGCAGTGTGTAAAATATGAAAGAAAAGAAAATATTATTTTTGAAGAAAAATGTATTTGTTTAATTTATTAGCATTTTTTATTATAAACAAATGGTCTCAATCCTTAATATATTATCAACTGCTTAAAATATGATCATTTATCTTCAAAATTGTGTGCCCGTTTTTAAAGTTTTATTCATTTTATGAACGTCATAATTATTATCATTATTGGGTACATTGTATCATCGTCCATGTTTAACCCGTAATTGTTGCTAAACTGCTGAAGATATTAATTCCATAAATTGTCTTTTAATTGTTCATCATTAGTAGATTAATGTAATAAAATATGAAAAAATCTGAGACTCACTGTCAGAAAACCTGAAATTTTGCATGGAATGACCCTTCTGTAACTTCTAAAGGAATAAATATTAGGAACCCTATTTTTTTAAAAAAACACGAACAGACTCTTCACGAAGATCCCAAGATATTTTATTGACTCTTTATATGTTGCTTGACTACAAATCATAATCTTCAAATTCAATGTAATTAATGACGAAATCAGACTCAAGGTTTGAAAGTTTAAGAAACTCAACCCTTTATGCCTGAGTAGTCTGGGTTTAGTTAAATAATCAAAAATAAATTACTTGCTCTTTAAAAATATTATTGGGATGATTTTTACCATAAACACTTTTAAAAAATGGAGTTATTTTTGAAACACCTAATACCAGTTACAGAAATTGTCGAATGGGTGATGGGTTTCCTATAAACTTCGTTATTGGCTTCTGACGGCAGGTTTTTCTCCCTTCAGGGATTTTTTCCTCAACCGTACCTTATGGTATCTTTTCCGCGGCTTTGATGAAATGGATAGACCATTTGGAGTCAATACCAGAATTCGAAAGGTTAGATGGTAATGGATGTAGGTATTGTGATGGCTTAAAGGCCTTCGACCTAGCCAAATTGTGTCAAGTTATGTAATTTATATATGGAATAATTACCTATTAAATGAAAAAAATAAACTTCGTTATAAGTAAAAGAGAAATGCATCAAAATATTTTCCTCTACTTTTACATTGACAACCTTTAAAGTAAACATAAAAATTGAAAAAATGCTGTTATATTTACTTTAGTTATATTTTTGTTTTACGTTTTCACACGTCTTGTTGATATAAACATTTGCTTCAAAAACTGCGAAGTTATTCAAACGCTTTTTCGGTACACACTCGGATATACTGCGAAATGGCAGAAGGACAAGAGAGCAACGCCATCTGAAGTTCGATGACACAGCGAGGGACACAAAAAGCTTGTAAATGTTGACATGTGTCTCCAAACTGATCAGGGAAAAAATAAAACGGAGAATGCGAGAAGTAACAGAAAGGAAGGATACCCAGATAAATAAGGAAATGACAACACGTAATATGATATTAAAATAAAGGATATTCATTTAAAATTTGGCTACTCGGCCTATCGGCCTCCTGTCGCAACATTCCTAATCGCAAAATTAAATGTCAATTTTACCTTATATCATAATTAACTATTTTCTAATGTTCAAATTATATTTTTAGCATATAATCTTCCTAATTTTTATTTTTCAAAATTTATCGCGAGTCATGTGTCACAAAATAGAGACACAAATATCCACAGACAATTACGATTTAATACTGCTCACTAGTCCTTCGCCGTTTTGCCCAAACACGAGGTAAAATATTTTTATGCACGAGTAATGATGAAGAAAAGCTGTGAATGATGCAGCAATAATGGAAATTAGGAATAGGGGAATCAGGGGACACACCCAAAAAAATCTCTGCTGCGAATGACTTTATCCACCACTAATTTGACATTTCTCAACCAGAAGTGGAACATTGGTATCCAGGTGGTCAAAATTGATTGCTACACACCGTATCGCCGCAATTTACAAAAATAGTAGTAAGAATATGAGATTTTTAAATTGACTACCCATATATTTGCTGCTTCAATCTCGCGTTTGCATTTCGAATTTGTCACTCAAGGTTGAAAAAAACAATCTCTCAACTCTCCATCTGAGTGCAAGAGACCTTACAAACTGAGTTATAAACAGTTGTTTGCGGAATAGCAAAGTTTCTATCAACGAGCGAGTGAGGCCTGAATCCAACGTTGCGGATGTAAATGGCCGCAATGATGACCTGACCGACAAAGCTCAGAATGTGGAAAAAACGGCAAGAGCCTTTGCGTACACGGATAAAAGGGCAAAGAGGTGAGCGAGGGCTGCAACTCGTAGGTCAAAGTGCAGAGCGAACGGATGCGGTGCTTTTGCACAGGACTCTGCAACAGGCGCGCCGGGGAACGGCAGTGGAGACGCCCATGCGAAAGTGGAAACAAGCTCGAGAGAGAGAGAGAGGGGGCGTCTGGTCGTCCGTGAAGACGGTTGATCGTGAGAGCAGGCGAATTTGGGAGGACAAGTGTGCGAGCGCGAGGGGGAGTTCTCGAGGGCGAGTGCTCGAGAGCGAGTGAGCGAGGGCGAGTGAACGAGGGCGAGTGAGGCGAGGGCGAGTGAGCGAGGGCGAGTGAGCGAGGGCGAGTGAGCGAAGGCGAGTGAGCGAGGGCGAGTGAGCGAGGGCGAGTGAGCGAGGGCGAGTGAGCGGGGCGAGTGAGCGAGGGCGAGTGAGCGAGGGCGAGTGAGCGAGGGCGAGTGA
>JAHLJT010009419.1:21183261-21258660 GCA_031308135.1 Acheta domesticus | reverse complement strand
CGGGACAGGGCAGGACGGGACAGGGCAGGACGGGACAGGGCAGGACGGGACAGGGCAGTGACGGGACAGGGCAGGACGGGACAGGGCAGGACGGGACAGGGCAGGACTTGGCGGTGCAGGACGGGACACGATGAGATGGAGGAGACGGAGCAGACCGGGAAAGACTGAAGCGGAATGGAGAGGGGCCAGAATGGGACATGGTGTGGGTCATGGAGTAGGTCAAGGTGAAGTGGGCTGGGGCGGGGCGGGAGAAGCGGGGAGAAGGGGAGGAGAGGGAAATCGTGTGGTGGGAAGGGGGCCAGGACGGCGAATCATATAGCCGTTCGGGGCGCGATCGGCGGAGCCGGGGCGAAAGCGAGTCGTGGTGGCGAGGCGGAGCGGGGCGGGAGCCGAATCAGGCGGGGAAGGGGCGGGCGGGAGGGGCGACTGCGGTACGACGCGGGGCGCGGCGTGGCGCGGTGGGCGCTCGGAGGGCGCTGGTTGGCGTTGGCGCGGGGCCAACCTCCCGCGGCCCCGGCGCTGCCCTCGCCCAAGCCCCCCTTGCGTCCTCCCTGCGTGCGCCCGCGCCCAGCCCTGACCCGAGCAGCGGCCCCGCGGGGGCGAGGCCGCCGATAAACGTGCTGGGGACCAATCCCAGCACAACGCTGCTCCCGGTGGCGGCCGGCACGTAGCCGCGCTACGGTATGGAAGCTAAAGAATTCCCTCCCTCCCAAATACCGCTTATTGTTATTCATGGACGTACCCGTATGCATTCATATTTTTGTACTTTCCAAACACTCCTTATACAATAATTAATTATATCAAGGACTTTCATATTACTGGGAAAAGTGCCTAAGATCTTAACGTGAAATGTTCGAAAAAATGCTTCAGTTACTTGACATTTGAATTACTTTGTGTCATACGTTCACTTGACGTGCTTCTCCGGAAGGAAATTCGCGGTTGCGGACAAAATGTCGTTGAAACAAATTTTTGGATTGTTCATTCTAGCAATATTATGGCGAAATCCTCACCAAATGTTGCATCGAGTCACAACCATAAGACATAGTGGATTTTCCTAATTTTTCTAGCTGGCTCCTTTATTTCCATTTCTCCTCCATCCCTGCTGTTACGGTCCTCGACTCCTCCTCTTTATAGAGTTCTTTTCTGGAGTCCAAATCATGATGCCTAGCCTTTGCGGCAAATGGCGGAACGCTACCAGAGAACTGAAAGTTGCACAAAGTCGTGCTCAAAACCCCACAATTAGTTGCGTTTGTGTTGCCGTTGTAAACCCCTTGTTCTGATCGGATTCCGCGCTGTTTCCAATCGAAGACGTTGGTATTCTGGAGGCGATCCCAGCAACGCGGGGCTCAGTGAGCTGCATACCAGCGTCTCCCAGGAACTGAGAAAGACGCCCCGAAGCATTCGCTACTGGTTTCATAGTGGTTTCTCGTTCGTTACCGAAAGTAGTTTATCTAACCTTCATTCACCATTCGTTTTTACCGATTCTTTATCAACCTATCTTATTTTACCCTCTCTTTCAGCGTTAATATATTACGTTAATTCAATACAAATTCCCTGGAACGGACTCATTTTCAGCATGCGGAGTGAATAATGTTTCCGTATTTTAATTAATATTTACTCGACGATGTTTCTCTTAATTTTATATTGCAACGAAATATGTTTTTTTGTTTCAGGTGAGTACCTAAAGCAACGACGACGAACCTGTGAAAATCTATTCGTAAGTATACTGTGTTATTGAAAGAAATGTCTGTATTTGATTATCACAATGTTTATATTTTGGATAATATATAAAAAATATTGCTCCAACTAAATCTCTATTTTAAAGAACATGTACTGTTAATGAAGAAATGTGTAAGAAATTATTAACGCGCTCCTAACAGAAAATCGTGTTTATCGAATCAGCAGAACATGTAACATTTCATGTAAGATAATTAACGCTTAATTTGTGATGAATAATTGTACACACAATAATGCAACATAATTAATAGCTTAAAGTTGAATCTTTTAGTTATTTGACCTGCAAATAAAGAGTTTATCTTCAGTATTAAATCTTTTTTCTGCTTCTTAACTGATGTCCAAAGGAGGGGATTATACCATCCGTTGAATATACTTTAAAAAGTTTCTTTAGTTATAACGTTCAAACAGAACTAAAGCCTAAAGTATTCGCTGTACTTCTTTTCAAATGATTTTACACAGAATTTGCCTTATCCTGCAAATTGGAAACAAATATTTAAATTTTTACGATATTCCATACGAATTTCAACCTGCACTTTCAAATTTTATCAATAATTTCTCCAGATTTTTACTTTAAATTTATTGATCCAATTTCTTAAAGGGCACTTAAATGTACAATAAAAATTATGCTTTCACAAAATTTCTGATCTCTCGAAAATTTCAAAATTAAGACTATTTTAGCTTACTGCACTATAATTGAAGATGAAATTTTTTTTCTCTATGATAACGATTTGCTAATATTATAACTTTAATAGTTTGCAGGTTCAGTGATCAAAATGTTAATATTCATAGCATAATTTTTAATTAATCGTCTTAATTATTTAAGATTACCTGTAAAACAACATAATATGTATATAAGATAATTAATCAATAAAATATATAAGCAAGATAATTTGTAAAACCGTCACCACATGTTTTTCTGTACGCCATGCACTAAATCATAGAAAAGAAACTTCCATTATTTTCCCAAAAGGACCAAATTATTACGCACAGAGAATACAGTACATTCCTCAAAAATGTATTTTGATTCAAATATTTCCTACATTTTTAAAACTTACCGTGAACTTACACGTACATGATAAATCTAATGAAAACAACTAGGAACGGGAAAAGTGCAGGTGGCAGTAAATCCAGATACTGTGATGTTATGGTGTGTTTAATGGGGTAAGTTACCTCATAAAAGATGTTCAAAGAGTTGACCGTCAACTTCAATGAATTTCGCTTCTCTTGTAGACAGGTGTTGTGTTGCTGATCTGAGCTCATTTCTGCATTTCTTTACTTGAGCACAAGCATCTAAAATACGAGTGGGCAGTTCCTCTCTTGTGTCTACTCTCCGCTTGTAGACTTTGCTCTTAATACAGTAATACAATGGGGTAAGATCAGGTGACCTCGGTGGCCAAGCAATGATTCCAAGGTGACCGATCCAACGATCAGGATACGTTTCGTTGAGATACTGTGTCACTTGCCGTATGGAATGTGCAGAAGCTCCTTCATGCTGAAAGTACATACCAGCTCGTGTTTCCAAAGAGATATCTTCCACGTATTCTGGGAACATCTTTTGAAGAAAATCAAGATACCGTGCTCCATTAAGACGGTTATCTAAAACACCTGACCGATGAGTTGGTCAGAAAAAATATCGCACGTTGACTGAGAAACTTTGAAAATTGTTTCCATAGAAGCATCACTTTTCCATCTGCCCACACGTGAAAGTTGCGCGTTGTTGTGGGTAAATGTTGACTCAGCAGTGAAGAGAATACACGGAATTAATCGATCATTGACAATGATCCATTGACAGAATTCTTGCCGGTTGGCATCATCTCCTTCATGCAGATGTTATACACTCCGCCAATGAAATGGATATAGACCTTGTTTGTGTACTGCGCGTATCACTCTCGTTTGTGGAATACCAAGTTGAGCAGCAATTCTTCTAGAGCTAGTAGGTGGGCTGCGTTCCACTAACTGAATGTTCTCAACTTCATTAAGAATTTGTTGTGTGGGACATTCAGATAAAATATTTACGCTGGGTAGTGCAATCTGTGAAACACCTTGCTAAACACCTTGCTATCTGGCAGACTGCGATTAGGAAATTATTGTTGGTATTTTCGAACAGCAGCTCTGAAATTTCCATTGGACAAAACCATACACAAACATCATATCAGCATACTCTGCATGTGTGAAGGGCATGCGTGGCATTTTCACTGTACTAAACTGTACAGTAATTTTTTGTTCATGTAACAACACTAGTACCGTGCACTAGGACAAGCGATGTCGGACTGCGACTGTAAGGTAAACAACTGCACCATGCGCAAGTGAACTGCATACCGAAACGTTTAGTAAAGACGACGCTTCATTTTTCCCGTTCCTAGTTGTGTTCATTGGTTTACCCTGAAACGGATAAGAAAAGAGGCATATGTTTATTAGAAGGTTTTTGTTCAGAATCATCAGTAGTATCACCCCTCAAAGCTACCTTACCTCCTGACTCACTCTGTATGCATCCATTTTTCTGCAATAAATACTAGAATAAAAGGAGTTATTCTTCATGTTCTATTAAATAATTTTGAAACAGTACATTAACCCCACTCAAAACATTCAAGAGTTTGTTTACATGCAAATTTTAAGTGCTATCGTAGTTATATAATTTAAATTTTAAAGATTGAAACAAAAAATATGAATAATTTCATAGAAAACAATTTGATTTATTTGTAAAATACGAGCCTGTTTTCTTCATTAATGAATGGTAACTCAACTAAATCTTCTACTAAAGTAATGAGGTGAATGAGTTGACTATGGCAACTCACTATTTGTGATTGATTGTGCAGTTTGAGATATTTCATGTGAATGAAGTCTCATTTAGTTCACTGTTGCATTTGATTGACCTTTTCTACGCACAGCGCTCCCTCTCCACCATCTCTCGAGAGGACTTTCACAAAACCTGGAATCCTGGACGTATTTGGCAACGCTTCGAATCTTCCCTGCCAATCGTATTTGATTTTGTGGACAGCGAATTCCTCTGAGAGTATAAATATGTTCCATTTCTGCGAAATTGGAAGTTTTTAAGCCAACATTTCTTCATTTCCCTCGAGAGTGACGGCAGAGAACGCAGCAACAGTGAACGCCGTTATTTATTCTGTTGAATGCGAAATTTCGCATTTTCTCCGTGCTACTGTTTTAATGAATTAAATACGATTATAGGGTATTTGATTGTTTCTTACTAATTTTTGACAAGTTATTTTCAATCTAGCAATTAACATTCCAATGATTGAAGAGAATAATACCTTTTGCCAGTTTGGCCGAGACTTAATGTTCAAAATCTGATTTTCAAATAAAGAACATACTTTACACAAAGTAACAGGGCGTCGCGGGGAGTGTATTTCTAAAATACTGCCTAATTGTTGTCGTCCACCGTGTCGCAATTTCTTATATCTTACTCATGTTTTCCTTAACTCCTTTTTCTTTCAAAAAGAGTTAAAAACGTAAGTGAGGTACAATCAGGTGAAGTGCAATCTTTGCACGATTTCTTTAGCTCTGGGATATCTGCCGTAATTCATAATATTTAGGATCATACTGTTTGTTTTGGTGAAAAACACTATTGTGAGGATTGCGTAAGTTCTCTCGGCGAGGTTGGCGGCCATGAGTCAGTAGGCTGCAATGCGAGGAGTTGCGCGGGCGGAAGCACGGCGTGCAGTGGAATCGAAGCACCCAACTGGTGTTACCGGAGAACTATTTTGTGCGTGCGACGTTGTAGAAAGAGAACTGACTATTGCGGAAAAAGAGAGAGTGAAAGATTATGTGTGGTAGGGTTTGTGGGGGAAAAAGGAGCGTGCTTAAACTAAACATCGCATAACTGTAGCACATTAGTAATTAAATGTTGTTGCTGAAACATGCATGTTTCTATGAAGAATTTTCCCTCCACAGTACTCCTACTCTATTTTCATTATGGTAGTGGAAATGTCGGTGATCAATAGGTTGTCTCAACCCCATCAATTGACAAAAATACGTTAAAAGTTGATTGTGTTTCTTTCACGATTTGCTGGCGATTTCATGTTTCTGAACTATCAGTACACATTTAAAATATTCTTATCGATACTACAATTAAAAAAGCTACGAAATAAAATGAATTGATTCTTGAACAAAAACCCGCTGTTTGTTTATGTTAAATTGAAAGTGCATTTGAAATTTGAAAAATGTCGTTGAAATGTACCTAAAACAAACACATTCTACTCGCACAGTCCAATGTATTGCGCCCTTGAGGCATACAGGCCTGTCGTTGTCGAGTGAGTTGTGCTGAGTTTGAAGGTTCGAATCGCCTCTTTCAGAATCCTCTGAATCCGCTGCAGCGCCGATAGAACGTTAGGGTTCACTATCACACTGGTCATGGGCGCCCGCAGCGGCTACGAGTGGAGGGCAAATATTTAGAGAGGAAACATCGCGAACAACGCTAAAGAGCTTCGTTCGCTCCCTCGCTGCAGTGCGATACCTGAGGCAACCGATGGCTTCCCTGGCATTTGCTCTGCTCTGCTTCGCGGGTACGAGGGTTTGCACTCTGCGACAGTGCCCGGGTTGGCACTCTTTTGCCAAAGGTATAATATATAACAATTAAGTCAGTAAAGCAATAGGAACAAAAATACTCGTAATTGCTGAGTTTACACTTGTTGTCGCTTATCTGCAATTAAAGGTTCAGTGATCAATACCGGGTGGGACGGCTCAGAGCAACAGCTGTTTCCACTACAGTACCTCTGACGGGGACCGGGAGAGATAACTCAGGCCATCAACTAATGTCACTGCAGTCCCTCTGACCGGAAGCTCTTAGGTTCGAGTCCCGATGGTGGCAGGATATTTGACACTACCTTGTCAGCTAGGTTGAATTCAATCGCTACCTTGCGGAGATTTCTAGCGGCCGTTTGATTGGTAGTTTTCTGTGTTTTTCCGATCAACACCAGGTGAATGCCGGACCATTTCCCTAACACACGGGCCACGGACCGTGCGCGATCTTTCCAATCTATTCCTTGTCCTATCATTTCCCTTCACACACAGTTATACTACCATGCACTACACTTCCACACATGCAGGGAGGCCGGACAGGAGTTTAAAGCTTGGCCTGGCTGGGTCGGTGCCTCGCTGGTGGTTGGGGAACACTCTGCTAGCCGACGGTAGGTCGGCGCCGGATCTCGGCGGAGGAAGACCACCGCCACCTCCAGAGCAAAAGCACACACTACACTTACGGGACTAATGCCCCTAGTAGTTGACGTGCCCGGAATCACAATCAATCTCAGACGGGGAGATCCCAAGGATCGAATTCCGTCAATGGAGGATTTCCGACACTAGCTAGATCAAATTCATCCGCTGTTTGCGGAAGAACTCTAGCGACCGGCTGCACTGACTGGTTGACTTCCGTGGATTTTTCGATTAATTTAGGACGAATGCTGGAACAGAACCTTTAGAAGGGGGAACTCGCGTAATTTTCCTTCCTCACGTTAGTTCTCTTCTTTTCCTTTACTCACACGGACACATCCACACTTATAATTACAAACACCAGTAGTAATTTGATCGAGAAACCTTTGTAGTTTATACGGTATATGGATGCACGCACTCACGCTGGGAGACCAGTCGGGAGCTTAGGAAACAGAAGAGGGAAAACTCGGCTAGCGGGAAATAAAATGCACTACACTTACGAGACTAATAACCAGGGCCGTTGACGACCTCGAAAACACAAAATCAGCCAGATATATCCAGGTGTTGTCATTTGAATTTGATTCTTTGGAGGGGCGACAGAACAATTAACTCAGTGAGTTTTGTTTCGTCATTCTTTGTCTCAACCAATTTGGAATCCGATTAAGAATAGATTTTTCGAAAGAGTTACGAACGAAATAACATTTTTAAGGCAAGATTTTTAATTTAAGCGCATTTTTGGCAATAGAAATATATATTTCAAAACGTCAGCAAAATTGATCATGTGTTTTTAATTACTTACGTATCTAACATCAGTGGACCTGCCTCAATATACTAAGGGATGTTAGTTTCGTTGGAAACGCTCTGTACAAATGACTCTCGTCCACTAACATAAATTTCCCAAAATAATTTCCGAGAGTAAATTCCTGAAAGAAGTTACTCAGACTCTGACGTAGCAGCTGGCTCCGTGCTGAATCAACAAAGCTTCTCGGTCCGCCTTCGCTCGCTGGGGCGAGTCGCCTTGAGGGAGTCCTCTGTATGCCGACGGCACGCGCCGGAAAATGGTTAGGCGTGGCAACGTCGAGAGCGGAGGCAGGGATCGAGGTCGGCGAAAGGGGAAAGGGAAAGAGCCATCAAGGTGGAATTAGAGATGAATGCGGAAGAAGAGAAACGCTCGTGAGGATGAGGCAAGGGAAAGTGGGGGAGTGGAAGGAGAACGTTGAAGATGACGTCACGAAAAGTTGAGGCTGTCGAGAGAGTTGACCAGACGTAAAAGAACGAACGACGGAAGGGGCTACGGGGACGGAAATGGCACAACAGCCGGAGGCGGACACTAAGGGGCAAGCGTAGGTAGGGATGGAGGCTGTGGCGGTGACGGCGAAAACAGTACGGAGGCAGTGTCAAAGAGACGGCAGTGACGGAGAGAGAGAGAAGGAGCAGAGAAAGACGGAGGCGGAGGTGGCGAAGGCGATCACGCACTGGTCGAGGTGGTGGAAGCGGGCCGTTGGCGGCGGTCACGTAATGAAAACAGATGGTACGACGCCCAAGTGGAGGCACAGCGATGTGAAAACAGGAGTTGCAGAAAATCTTGAAGCTGAGATGCAAGCTAAAGAAGGGACGGTGACACTCTGAGTAGGCAACCATGGAGGAACGTGCAGGTTACGGATATTGGATAAAGAAAAGATGGCGGATGGTGGTAACAGATGCGAAAAGCAAGCGCAAAGGAACACAGCGGCACTGGATGAAGCTAGTAAGGAAGTTGAGTGGGGCTGAAGGAGAGCAGGAGGTGTCGGAGCAGCTAGGACGAGAGTAGAGGCGAAGTCGGTAGCGGAGGTGAAAACATAAGAGGAGACTATGGGAAGGGGAATCGGAGGACGAAGATGGTAATACCTGTTGTGCAGGCTCGGTACTTCAACTTCACCGCAATGCCTCTCACCGGGAGGTCCAAGGATTTGACTCCCGACTGGCGGCAGGATTTTTGACACCAGGTGGATAGCTAGGTCGGAATTCAACCGTTGTTTGGAGAATTCTAGCGGCCAGCTGCTCTGATCGGTAGTTTTCCGTGGTTTCGCCGATCAAAACCAGATGAATGCTGAAGCAGTACCGTAACAAACGGGACATGGACCGTACGCGAGCTTCCCTTCCTCTTCCTTGTCCTTTCCTCTCCCACTACTTACAGACACCCTTACATGCACTGAACTACAACACACCTCGGGAGACGAATCGGAACCTTAGAGCATGTCCCGGCTGCGACGATTTCTTGCTGGTCGTATATATGGACAGGAACCCCCCCCAACTGTATGCCGACATGTAGTTGGCGCCGGATCTCACCATCCAGTGGGAGAATACCGCTCCCTTCAGTGATAAAAGCCTGTTCTACACGAACGGATCTATTGACCGCAGCCGTTGACACGCCCGGAAACAATCAATCATTCCACCGCTGCCGGGACGTTGGTGGTGGGGCGGGGCACCGCACAATGGCAGGGACGTGGGTGGCGGTGGGGCAGGGGCTGGACGTCTGTGGGTGCTGGCGCGGTGGCGAGGTCAGGGGCGGATCCAGGGTGGGGGCAAAGGGGCGATGGCCCCTTCCCCCAAAAGGACCTAGAGTTTGCGTTTCTTGTCTTCTTTTATTTGATAAAACTGATTTAAATATTTATTTGTAGTATAATTAATTATTTAGAAAATAGTATTGCATAGTATCATTCATACACTACAAAAATAATATACAATTTAATAGGAAAGATTAATTACGTAACAAAAATCTATGATGGCCCCCTCCAAAGGGATTGGCTGTATCCGCCCCTGGGCGAGGTCAGGGGCTGATGTGAGGGCGGGCGGCGACGCACGGGGGAGCCTAGACGGACTGCGCGTCGTCGTCAGGGGTGGATCAATTTCCGAGAGGAGCCTCCGGGGGCGGGGAGGGGGGGAGGGGGAGGGGGGAGGAAGTGCGCGTGCAAGGGCGGAAGTCTGCGCGCCGCGCGGGGACGGGAGATATCCGCCGCTGGCAAGCGCTGGCGCCGCCCACTCGGCCTGGAGCTCCCTGAGCGCATGACGCCAGCTCCGCTGCCACTGCAAGGATCTCAACCCGAAATGGCACATACATAGTTATTTATCTAAATGTATAAAACAAAGTCGGGTTAGTTACTCCATTTGTAACTCAAGAACGGCTGAACTAATTTTAATTATCTCTGTTTTGTTGGATTCATCTCCGCTACGAACAGTAGAATAACTATTAAAATATCGGGAAAATGGCGCTAGATGGCGCTGTAGAAGAAAAAAAACTAAATATTCATGTCAAATGGAATCTGCGACATTAGGTAGGATTTTTGATTCTACATTGTTAAATATTCCCAAACGAAGCGTTCGAGGGCAGTAGAAACTACAAGTCTTAAGACCGAAGGCCTCAAAGACACACAGTAATCTATAGGATGCGATCTTCTGAACGTTACATTTTTGCTGGTCGGGTCGCGTCTCGGTATTACCTCACCTGCCCAGAGACGTGCAGAATCTGCAACTCAATGTGAATGAAGGACAGAGCGGCAGAGACAGACAGACAGAGAGAGACACACTCAGGAGACAGAGGCACACAGTACAGAGACAGGGACAAAGAGAGACGGAGAGAGAAAGGGAGAGACGGTGAGAGAGAGGGAGAGACGGTGAGAGAGGGAGAGACGGTGAGAGACGGTGAGATAAAGGGAGAGGGAAGGAGGAAAGGGCAGAACACCATTTGCCGGGGTCCGCTAGTTTAATATGAAAAACTAGTTAATAGCTTGTGACGTACTATGGGGAAAAGTGCAATTCGTTACAGAAGTTGAATTATGACCACAGGTAGCAACGAGCATTTAAATAGTAGTAGTATGTCTTTCATTGAGTATATGCACATCGTTTTATAGGCTTTTTGAAAAAGTCTTCGTACTTTATTAATATTTCATCAGTAAATGTATGTAGTACGTATTCGAGAAAGTAAAAAATGCACAATTGTTACTTATATTATCAAAATTGAATTTCTTCTTTAAAAAACCTAGGAAGAAAAGAGTTTGTTTACGTAAAGGGGGCGACCCTATGAGCTTGAGTGCAGAGGTTAAAGGAAACTATCCTAAAAGCACATTTTGTTTCATTAATTTCAAAATCAATCAAAGTAGTCATAACACGATTAACGAATTAAGATTGAGAAGGCCTCATCACATATACTGAAGACGAGTGCTGCGCAGGGTATCAACTACAACAATTGGGTTGCTATCCAGGGAACTTTGAGCGGACATCATTTATCAAGCTTCTCCGAAAGCAATCGGCGTTATTCGAGAGACGATTTCGAAGTCGCAACTTTCCAAGCAACGCATTTTTTCCAGAAATGTGATATATTTTTAATGCTGGGGTATTGTCGGCACCCCATGCGATTTCTTGTCCGTTTAGTCTGGGCGAAAGCGCAGAGAGCTGCATCGAGAGCGAAAGGGGAGCGTGAGATGCGCAGCGACAGGAAGTCGTAAATCCTCTGGATACTGAATCTCTTCCGCCTGGCTGTGGCGTGGAAGAACAACCATGAACCGCATGTGCCCAAATGCCAAGTAGGGCAATGCGTTGAGCCACAAGGAGAATGCGCTTAATGCAGATGCTCGGAGTCCATCTTAGGAAAGGAAATACTTTCCGAGATGAAGATTTCGACACTAACTAGGAGAATTTACCCGCTGCTGGAGGAGAATTCTAGCGGTCCGCTGCTCTGATAGTTTTCCGTGGTTTCTCCGATCATCACCAAGGGAGTGCCGGAGTAGTACTCTAACAAACGGGCTATGGGCAGCGTGTGATCTTTCCTTCCCATACTTTGTCCTTTCCCACCCCTTACTTATACACACTTGCATGCACTACACTATCACACATTTCGAGAGACCAAACAGGAGTTTAGAGCAAATCCCGTTTGGATCGGTGCCCCGTGGATGGGAGATACCTGGCTGAGGAAAACCCGCTAGCCGACATATAGATCGACGCCGATCTTACCATCTAGCTAGGGAAGGTCACTGCCACTTCTTGAAGAAAACACATTGCAGTTAAGGGATCTTGAAATTCTAGTAGCGAAAATACAAAAAAAAATCTTGAAATATATACCAATTAGCGAAAGTGGACATGAACATATTGCAGATTTTGAAGTCCGTTTTGCTTGAAAATTCTCTTCGGACAACGTTGCCCCGCGAATTGAATTGAACTACTACATACATGAATATTAGCTTTTGTCAGGCGCCTGTCAAAGCACTCCTTCCGCCTTGCTGCTCTCCCCGTTCCAACTCAATAAGCAAATGGAGCGACTCCTCTTGGCAAAGCAAACCGCCAGCCGCCTGGGGTTGGTGGAATTGATTGCGGTGCCAGGTGATGTATATGTTGTTGCAGTTCCAATTAACTGATTGATCTCCCCCACCGGCGCTGATTTGTAGAGGGCGTTGGCATTTGCCGCGTTTGATAAAAGACGCGTTTCCGTGGTTTGGGGAAGTGCACAAAGGATGTGTTTCCAAGGAGCAACGTTCCGTCTGACGTGCCAGGTGAGGAGCGATGAACTCCTTTATCGATGAACTCGACAGACTGAAATGGTTCTAAGGTAAATGTTTGTCCCGTCGCAGATATTAGGGAGGTTTTGCACCCTCGAACGTGAAGCACTATCGACCTTCTGCTCATGCGCAGTTCCAGTTTCACATCACTTTAGTGCATCTGCGCATGCGCAGAAGATCGATAGTGCTTCACGTTCGAGGGTGCAAAAACTCTCTTTAGCAAACATATTTTTCCCGCTATTTTAATTCGTTGCTTAAACGAAATGTGCACCGTCTTTCATAGATTTCCGCTGTCAAGAGTTATGTGAATTCATTTTATTGTCCGAACGACGCCGTGTGGAGGCTGATCAGCCCTCATAAGGCATGGTTCTTTTAGGTAAGTCTTCTGTCTATGATTCGATTGCAGAAACGTCCACAAAACAGTCGACACATTTTAACAACTTTTCTCCTTCCTGCTACTTTATTTCTTTCTGGTTCATTCATATTTTTTCTTCTGCCGTACTCAGCTATATTCTGCCAATACATTTATTTTTTCACTTCTCCGTTATTTTTTCTTATTCCACTTACATAAGTTGTACAACCAAACGTTCTATAATGATTTAGGGCCATGACATCATGTAGCTTATAAATCAACGTTCTAAAAATCCTGAAAAGATAAATTAATGAACACTGCAAATCTTCTTTAACGTTCTACTAAAAAATGGAAATGCAGGACTGTATGAAGGTATTGTCATTATCTTTTTAATGAATACGAAGCTAAGGTCCAAATGTTTGGTGCAGCGTGTGAACCCCAGACCGTCTACAGAGGTGTTTGAAAGCTCATTTGAAAGATTGAGATGTGTGTTAATATTTAAATTTAGTACCCACTTCTTACGACCCACGGGAATTAAGGATAAATTCGAAGTCAACTAAACGTGTCTTGCCTTAAGGACTGAAACATAGGTAGTCTTGTTCTTTACATTTCTATGATGTACTTTTTTTAATTCTTCAGAGAATGTCCGCTTTAGCACAAATTTTACCTGGTAACGTGTGAATTTAAGTAGCCAGAAATAGTAAATTTAATCATTTATTTATGTAACCTCACATCAAATTTCTCAAACTCTCACCCTATCCCAATATTAAATATGTATGAATTAAATAAGCGAACGATTCATGTAGCGAATTTCGCCTTTAAATGCATCGATTCCTGTATTGCATCAGCCACTTTACAGAGGAGAATCGTAGCTGCCCGCTTATATGATCCCTAGTTTTCCGTGGTTTCTCCGAATCAACATCTAAGGAAGGCCTGAGCGAGCCCTAACGGCGGCCCACGGACCATGAACGATCATTTCTTCCTCTTCCATGCCCGATCTTCACTCCTTACACACACATGCGCTACACTGCTGCACATGTCGGGAGCCCAGTCGGAAGGTTAGAGCCTGTCCCGGTTGGAGCGGTGTCCTCTGATGGGAGATCCCTGGTTGGGAAAATCTCACGAGCCGACGAGTAGGAGTACGTCAGGGATCTCGCCAATCAGGGGGAAATCACAGCCACCTCTCGCGAATAACATGCACTACTGTTACGGGACTAATGACCTTATCTGTTGACGCGCACGGAATCCCTAATGAATCAATCGATGCACTCTGCGCTGCATTCGCTGAGCCGAACTTGACACTGAGAATGAAGAGCGGGCCCACTGCGGCGGCGTGGGCGGGGCGGGGCGGGGCGGCCTGCACGAGCGGCGCTGGCGGCGTGGGCGGCCGTCGCGTGCACGAGAAGGGCCGCCTCCAGGTCAGGGGATCAAGAGGCTCCGCTCGCCACGCGAGGCGCAAACACTTCCGGTGTTGTCATCTCGACGGTCACCCTGGCCGCTCCGTGGGGGCAACAGGAATGCCCAATGACTGAGTAGCTGCGGGATGATCTAGCGTATGACTTATTTATTCCTTTATTTACGAAAAAAAAAAACATTAAATGTATGTGTCGTTTAGAAGAGAGAACAGACTCCTTTCGTGCTCAGAAGAAAACAATTCATTGCCCTGTAATCGCCAAATAGATTAAGGGAAGGAATGTGAAAACCCCGCTAGAAGGGGAGAGAGGGTCATTGACACACAAATTTATTGCATATATATTAAAGGTTTTAGAAATATACAATAGAACGGCAAACTATGCTATAATTAGAATGTAAATAATATATTTTGTTTTTGATACATATTATAGTAGTCACTAGTAAGCGAGAAGTATTTAAGTAGCAGAAAAAAAGACTTGGTAATTTTACGTTTAAATCAATTTTACGAATTAAAATCGACTAATCGATTTTTACGAGTATAAAACGATTTTGGTAATATATATTGTAACACGTAATGTAATATGTTATATGTATTATATGTTATAAGGCAGAAATTTTGTTATGGCATATTTAAACTGACAAGGGAGACATAATGATTCATAAGTCGTATGTAATAATTATAGATGAGTTGCATTTAATAAGTCTTTTTAACACTTGAGAAAGTTAAGTATTAATGGAAACACGTTAGAATATCTGCAGAAAGAAAAGCTTCTGACCACGAAACTGCAGAAGTATTTAAAAAAAGGCATAGTAATCATTTATCTTATTTCTTAGAACAAAATTACAGACAAATTGACCATAAAGTTTTTTGTTCGTAGCCTACTCAATCTTAGACCTGGGTGTGAGTGTCAGGATTGCTAAAACGTTTTTCTTTCATTATTTGCTCGAAAAAGAGTAAGATCCATCTATAAATACAATAAAGAGCTATTTTTATTAAAACCTCTGAATAGTTGAAAAATAGTAGATCTTAGAAAACGAAAAATTATAATTTCTCACGTTTGGGCAGTGTTGTTGATGAGGATTTTTCAAGAGATGGTTGAAGTAAAGTAGTAACGATCTTTCAATTCTACGTACCGATAAAAATATTGCTAGAAATAATTCTGTTGCAGCACCACTGGTTGAAATCGAATTTTCACATACATCAACGTAGTATTCATTTGTATTTAAAGTGAAGAATGTATAGTCAAGTATAAATTATTCCCGTAAAGATAGTATCTGACATTTCTTTACGACATAATGTGTGTCGCACATAAAAGGTTTAATGAATTGCGCAAAGGAAGTAGCCTATCGCGTTGCGGTGTCCCTGTGAATTTGTTAATCTCATTACTATTCCTTCCCATTGAAATAATACACCACACTACAGTGAACAACTAAAAACGTATTCAAATTTATTCTGCACAGTGTCCGCTAGAAGAACACTTTAATGACGAGGACAAAAGTTCCAGAACGTGTCACAAAATAGAATACCTGGGTTTAGGAAGAAATACCTACCTCTTTGAGAATGTATGGAGGACATACAAGGTTCATCAACCCGGAATACTTTATTAATATCCGGTTATTCTCAGGAGGTTTATTTGTAACGCAAAGTAGAAGGAAGGGAACGCACAAAGGTTTTTGAGACTTCCTCCTGCACAACGTGACACAGATCCGTCACTCTCACCACGCAGGTTTTCTTTCATCTTCCAGATCATTTATCATAGGTCCGTGGACCGCCAGCCCAGTCGGAAAATACTGCACCTGTCAGGACTGGCAATGCAAATGACACTTTCACACGAACTTAGCGAACAATCAAACAACACCAAGTAGTTACAAAATAAATTCCTGTTCAAATAAAAATATGTGCAATGACACAAATATCCTATGTCAATATCTGAGGTTATACAACTTCTTTATCAAAGACCTCTATCTACAATTAGTTTTTCTTCGTTCGTAGAGAAAATATCGAGACTGAATGTTGCGTTTGGTCAATTAAACATAGCTTAGATCCATCCATCCATTCTTCAGAAATGCCAGATAGAAAACAGGTTGACTTTAGACATAAACAATATTCACATTCGAAATACATAGTAAATGTATTAGGGACCTACAGCAGCAAGAATGCTTCTGAACAAAATTACACAAACTAGTTTCCCAAAAGTAGCACGCACACGGTTCAAAAACAACAAATAAAATACAGCCCTACAACATTGCAATAAATCAAATTTGTGAAAAACGTCTTCACAAACACAGCAATAACATGTACAGGATAATATACAGTACAAAAGTTCTATACATGTCAAGAATATTAAAAAAACCTTTCTGTTTCATAATATACATGTGAGTAGCAATTAATGGCGGGAGTCTCTTCCTTGGAACCTAGATGTCGCAAGATCTCCGCTATGAAGTAAGCAATGAGTGTGTGTCGTAAGTAATCAGTCGGTATGCGCTAACATATGTTGAGGTGAATAACACAATCAAATATTGGTTTTCTTGTTGATGGTGTGATGAAATACTTATATAGATTCAATCCTCTACCCAGAAAAAGAATCGTTACCTGTTAAAAGTTTTTAAGAAAAAATATGTGTATACTGCATTTGAGGAGGAGGTGGAGTAAAGAAGAACCTATGAAAGAAATAATTAGTAAACAAGAAATAATTTTCTTAACCAGTGTGTTTACTAAATAATGTAATAGTCTTATAAACAAAACGTTCACTTTGCTACAATTTACTAAGTACTAAATTTAGAAAAAATAATTGCTTCACTTTAAAAAAACAATTAGGCTTCTTGGATATAGCACAGGGGAAATTCATCATATGGATTGAGAAGAAAACAATTGAAGCAGCTGTAATGTGTCAAGAACGCTAATGGTCGCATAAAACAAGATTGCGTAAGAAGCGAAGCCACCAAGAAAGAAATAGATAAACAGTTAAACAAAATGAAAGGGTAAGCTTGAATCTATTTTGAAATTGTCTGAAGTATAGAGAAAAGACACTAATTATTGCCTTCAACTTTTCATTCATTTGGTTGAATTAAGTTCATTATTCTATATTAAATCCAAAATGCCATTCGTCAATAATATCTATTACAAAAACCATTTGTCTTTCGATTATTCCCTTAAAGTATTAAATCTGAGTTTAGCGGATCTGATGATGCTTGAGCCATCAAAAGCTGCTCATATATTGACTTAAAATGTGTTGGTCATGACAACACCTTCTATTCAAACATTGGGGCCATTAGTCCGTCCAATGATCCACCGCAGCGGGGTGCCGCAGGGAAGCACCACGTGGCGGGAGCGGCTCGTCTTGTGTGGCGTGGGCGGCGCGCTGTTGAAGCGCCGCCTCGGTCAACAGGTAGCGGGCGGCAAGAGGGCGTTCGATCGCCCATTAGCCGCCTCCACCCACGCCCCCCCCCCCCCGCGCACGCAATGGGCGCGAGTGGACACGGCGCGCACAAAAACGACCACGAGGACTCGGAACTTTTTGCAGATTCTTCTTGAGATGTGATGGATGAGTGCCGTTCTGTTTTTACCTGCGTTTCTCTCACAATCCTCGCCTCTTGTGCGCGGAAGGTGTTCGTGAAGGTCTTTCGCGATTCCGTAACTAGGTCTCGCCTTGGGCCTTGATGGATCGTGCCTTGGTTAGGGACATTCCGAAACTTCATGTAATGTTATTTGTGTTTTCGATATTCCCAGGATTGATATCGGTAGGATTTAGGGACTCGATCAATAATCTGTTTGATGATTCCGTTACTAATAAATAATATTACGTTTAGATAAAAGTAGGGAAGTAAATGTAACGGTCCGTGTTGTTTTACAGAAATTGCGAATTACTAATTTCTTCTTTTCTCCCTTTTCACACTAACGGCTTTATAATGTTATGGAAAATTCAGCTACGGATATTCTTTTTATCACCAGCCAGTAATATTTTTATTGATGCTTAAGGTCACGAATGTTAAAATTAGTGAACTCGTAACTGCTCGTGTTAGCTTTCGCCTGTGCAACGTTTGAGTGACAGCCAAGTTTCTTTCTTCAATGACGATGTGTCATAAATAGAACTTGTTAATTATTTCCGCAGTCTATACACATCACTCTCAAGTGAAATATACATTTGGACGTTAATGTCCGTGTTGTCAGAAATAAATTACTAAATACCACGAGGCAATTTGTATGTTGTGTTACCCACTCATTATAAAATTCCTACAAAATAGTCTTGAATTCACTATTCACTATTAAGTATTTCAGAGCACCCCTGACTTGATACTAACAATTTGATGTCGACAATTAATAACTAAATAAATTAGTTATTGATCGTAGAGCATAATTACATGATAAAATTATTAAATGATGTTCTCATTTTAACGAATCCTTACCATGACTCAAATGTTTCCCTCATTTGCACTTCCTAATTTCCAGCATTTGATATAAAGCATTTAAAACTTAAATAGATGGTGCTATGTGATCATACGTAACAAAAGTTAAACTGATAAACAAAATAAATTGGTTGTTGTATTTTACAATTCTCTATACCTGCCGAAGAAGTGATAACCAGTATTCCAATAAAATCAAATCCTTAATTACAGCGTTAAAGCACCCAGTATAGTTGTTTTTAACAGGTGACTCGTAAGTTGCATGCAACCAGAATGCAATGCATCATGGAATAATTTGGTTTAACCTTCCGGCAGACGTTGTTCTAAAATGGAGTACGGCTATTTGACAACACAGAGGGCTTCAGTATTCTCATTTTGCAACATTCTAAACGAAACGCGAAAATCTCTGTTCCGTTGTCTTCTCCCTATGAGTCGTAAAGAAGATTTGAAAATTTAAAAAAATGCTTCAGCACTCCGTGCAGAACTGCGCCCACTCGTGTAAGTATTTTTAGTATTCCAAACGAACATTTTATTATTCAGATTGTTCGTTTATAAGTATTTTCGATCACTGTAAACAAAATCAAAGATGTGGAAAGCTTTTTTTGTGGTTTTTTTTCTATTACTTGTAGTTTTATTTTTGTTTTCTTTGCTAAAGGGCTAAAACATACGAAGAAATCAGGCACCTTCTTGAGTTACTGGAAACGGCTTCATGAAAACCAATTGATGCTTTTCTAAAATTGAAGGACAGTAACTGTTCCATTTAATTAATTTGTCTATTTAATAACAATTTTCTAGTTAATTTTTTCTTTGTTATATTTTGTTTTATACGGTTTTCTGAAACAGTAGTTTTTATTAGTCTATACATAAAAATAGCCATATTTCTTTGATTTATAAAATGAATTAACAATAAAAATGTAATGAATAGTTTTGAGTTTTTATACTTCCTTCTTCAACTAAATAATAGAAGTTTTGAGGGTGCAAAAGACTGTTTTCTCGAGGCAGCATTGAGTGCTTCTACGCGCCCGCTTATGTGACTCAAATAGGCGCGCCCGCCGAAAGGTTAATGAAATTTTTATTCAGCGAAGTATAAGAGAAACCAATAATTGACAAAATTTTGTTTTTTAATCTGAAATATAACAAAAAACATAGACGAATTCATTTAATAAGTAGGAATTATATCTCTTAGGTAGGCAAGAAAAGATATGGTGGTGCGTAGTTGTGATTAGTCCTGGCGATGACAAAAGTTGCGGTTCCGCAGACGTCGAGCATGCAACCTTCATACGCCTCTTTGACTGCAATATTACAACAATTCATAACTGTGTCTTATAATTTGCTATTTTGATGCACAGGAACGAAATGTCTCATTTTGTGGCTAATGAAATTTCGCCATCCGCGAAAACGTCTTTCTTTAGATCTTCAAAACTGTTTATTTACACCACACATAGCGTATGGTGAGTGAAGTTAAGGTTTTTAGGGGCCATTTTGAACATGGCACACTAAATCTTTATTATTAATTATTATCGCTAAATCACAAGACCACTTTCCGCTCAAATTTGACTTACTTATTATCCCCCAGTAATGCACCAATACATTATTTTTAGCAAATTAAGGATAATTCACAACCCAACACGAATTACCACTCATTGGTGAATGTCAATATCTTCGGCTCTAACACAAAAGTTCTATCGATATTGGTTCAATACTTCAATACTTCCAGAGATTATTGCGAACAAACCCAACAATCTTCAATATATGGATTAGTATACAGATAATGTAACAAGATTTTGAGTAGTAAATAATGGGAAAATGAAAATAAATATTACTAAAGCTGGATGAGATTCAATCGAAATGATAGTTCCTTGGCTACAAACTTATTGAAACAGCCCCCATCTTCTGATGGCTCAATGAGCGCGCCCCAACATGTGGATAAAAGTCAACCGCGCATTCTTTGGCGCCAGTGATGTGCACGTGGCAGTACCAAACCGAGCAGGTAGGACAGAAAGGTCGGTGTGGCGGCTGCGAGGAACGGGGAGTAGGGAGGGGAAGGCGCGGTAGCGGTCGTGGCGAGAGGAAGTGGGAGACGAGCGGAGAGCAGTAGAAAGGTATGCGGGGAGGAGAAGGCGGGGTGAAGGGAGGGGATGGGCGGGGACGGGCGAGGAGGGTGAGGAGGGCGAGGAGGAGCGTGCAGCGATCCGACGGTAAGGTACGGGAGGAAATGGAGAGTAGTAAGTAGGAAGGATAGCGAGGAGGGGGAGGCGGGGGGTGCGAGTGGAGCGGGGAGACGTGAGTGGCGAGGGGTGGGCGGCGATCGGAGAGTGGTAGGTTGGCGAGCGGAGAAGATAAGGCGGCGTAACGGGCAGGACGGGGAGGAGTGAGCGGCGAGGTTTGGGCAGAGAGGGCCGGAGAAGCGAGCGGAGAGGAGTAGGAATGTAGAGAAAACGGGTGGGGCGGGGGAGCCAAAGGAGAGAGAAGGAACGGGTCGCGATCGGGTCAACCGCGCGAGGAAACTGGGGCGGGGAGTTAGCGGTGGGAAGACGGACGGGAGGAAAAGTGGTGTGCGGGGAGTGGAGTCGGGCGGGAGGAAGGGAGGGGAGAGGAGGCCTGCGGGCGAGAGGGAGGGGTGGGGCGGCGGGCGCGAGGGAAGGTGGGGAGTCGAACGGGAAGGAGGGGAGTCGGGCGGGAGGGGGGGAGTCGGGTGGGAGGGAGGGGAGTTAGTCGGTCGTGAGGGGGGAGTCGGGCGCTGGGTGGGTGGGTGAGTGGGGGAGTCGGGCGCTGGGTGGGTGGGTGAGTGGGGGAGTCGGGCGCTGGGTGGGTGGGTGGGGGAGTCGGGCGCTGGGTGGGTGGGTGGGGGAGTCGGGCGCTGGGTGGGTGGGTGAGGGGGACACTGGGCGGGCGGGTGGGTGTTTGGGAGGGAGTCGGGCGGAGAAGGGCAAGGTGGCATAGCGGGCGAGGCGGGGAGGCCGGTGGAGAGGGACGAGGGGGCGCGGGGAAGAGAGCGGACGGGGCGGGGGGGACGGGGCAGTCTGCAGGCAGAGCGTGGGGGCGGGGCGGCGGGCGCGTGCTTAAGCGAGCAGAAAACACGTGTCCGGCGCGCCAGGAAGCCTGCCAAACGCTGGCATGTCCGCCTGTCACCGCCGCTGTGAACCCCCCACTCTATTTCAGACCACGTACGGCGCGGCTATACCACAAAAGTCATGGCCACAATTTTTCCTCGTGTTGTTGCAGACCAGATGACAACTATTAAAATATGCATTGGATGGCCACGATTACGGAAACGACAAAATGTGTTCGTACTTCTTACAAGGCATATGCGGTTGGTTACATAGGGCATTATAATTGTGAGAAGTTCTCTTAAAAGTATCTAGTGTAGACGACGCCAACAATGTGAACAGTTTCAAATATCCTCAGTTACATCACGGGATTACCTCGGCATCTATCATCCCATTGCTGCGGCAATGTATTCACCTGTTTTAAAAAGAATCGCACGGAATTAGCTGATCAAATCTCGTTTTAAGTATTAGAGGTGTGCGGACAGCAGTGCGTTGTATGTGACAAAGCAGAATGAGTTATTTCAGAGAAAACGTCCATAATTTCGCGTGTTTGTAGTGTACACGGACAACATTTTAGGCGATTTGAAGTCTGTGATTCATAGCTTTATGGTTGAGCAACAAGAAAAAGTCCTCTCAAAAGAACGCGAGATTTAAACATAATCTCCTAATAAAATAGAAATGAGCAAACCAACCCCCCCAAAAAAACAATTGTGAAGCACTAAAAGTGTTTCCTCGTTCTTTCAAAACCGTTCGGAGTAGTAAGTGAATGGAAAACTCGGGATTACACTTCTGGCATTATCGTGTACATGTTTCTTCTCTATTCGGTTCTACATGTTGCAAGTGTCGTCAAGAAAACGTGTCAGTTTCCAAAGGTTCTTCTCCAATTGCTGGCGACATTTCCAAAGAGCGGCGGTATTTTATGTGACCTTGATATACAAAACATTTTAAACAAAATTATTTAACATGTTTGGCGAATAAGGTAACTTTCTATCTCTTACAGTCATAATCATCTATATCTAATCTGCTATAAAAATGTTAATAAATAATTTTCCAAAGCAATATTACAGACAAATTTTAATGCTCGAAAGTGAAGAATGCGCGAAACGATGTATTTTGACCGAAGCTATCTGAAATGAAAATAAATTCAAATAAATATGAATAAATTCAAATAAATTGTGAATAAAATGTTTCTAGAACATTTAACAGAGAATTTCAAAATGTTTCACATTAAAGGGAATTTCAAAATATTATTAATAACATTTGAAGTCTATTATAATCCCAATATTCAATAGCATTGTGCTTTTTACTTTTTCGCTACGGAGTAGAGAGAAAGTTATGTAATGCTACGCGAAAAACGACGAATTTTCGACAGAAAATCTCTTATTACAGGGTTCTGGTAACGAAAAAGTGGATAAATGCATTTGCCAAATTTAGAAGAAAAAATCCTCTAGCACGTGGTGTAGCCAGAATCCATGCTTTGTTGGCTCTTGATGCTCAAAAATCGAATGACGGCAAAACGTCCGTCCGAGTTTTTCTGCCGAAAATTTGCAGCTTTTTCGCGCAGCTTTACATAACTTTCTCTCTACTCTGTAGGAAGAAAGTAAAAAGAGTGAATCAAAAATTACATTTAATTCCAATTACTCAAGTAGAATCACCAACTTGAAATTTTGTGATTAGGTAGAATATAAAAAAAATCTGCGGAACGGAATGAAAATGTTTGCATATACATATCCAAATTTTCGAGGAAGATTAAACAATTCCGAAAAAAGAAAGAAAGTAGAACAGTATGTCGCTACTCTCAATGTCCTTGGCGCCTCTGTGCCCTACATCTCTCCGGAAGTGAAATGTCTGGGAATGCAGACTGTCATGGTATTTGTAGTTTTAGGTCGCCCACTTTAGAAGAATAGAATGCCGCCCTACATTATTTACCAATCGATTGAGCGCAGACGTTTCAAACGCGAGGGAGTGACCGGGGAAGCTCTGTGAGGTTGAGGTCGTAAAGAGCTCGTTGTAGGATCGTAGACATGAGACATGAGAAGTAGACGTAGACATGAGAAAGAAAACGAGAGATAGGGATCAAGTTTTAAAAAGACAACAAATAATAACGTGAACCAAAAGGAAAGAAGTGGACGATACGAAGGGGAGCACGAACAATAAAAGAAGAAAATGAAGATGAAGTGAAATTATATAAATTTACAAAGACATGGAGTGCTTCAATTCTAAATTACAGAAAAATATTCGAGATTTTTAAATTCGAATTTCTGCAATTATGTTTCTTTCAACGTTTTTTATTTAAATCTCAACAAAACTTTTCGATCATGCAGGTTCAACTGCATAGTATATTTGTATTTTTTTTTCATTTTCCTTTTCGTATACTAATAGATGGTTTAAATAAATACTGCCTTCATACGTGTAAATATCAAAGCTTAACTCCTTTAATTTTTTCTGTATTTAAGATTATAAGGATATTATTTTCCATTCAATGTACTGTGGGAGGGAAGTCTATGATTCTAAGAGTTATGTTGTCAATTCTTGTTTTCACATTTCAAATGTAATCTATTTAATAGGCCATGTCCATTAACATGTGCCCTCCAGATGCACTTCTGGGGCATTTTCTAGATCAGGCCATCCCTTAAGGCTTAAAAATGTTGTGAGAACAGGATTAGAAAAGAATGATTGAACGCGGTGTGTGACCCGTTGTTTAAGATACTACTCCAGCAAGCTCGTAGAAAAGACTGGAGGAAATCATCGAAATGACCGCCTGATAGCAACCGGCCCTTAGAATTCTCCTTTAGGAAGTGGGGATACAGACGGTGGGAGCCAGCAGAAAGTGCCAGAAAAGAATTTTCGGAGACCTAAGTTCGGAGGTGGCTGACCGGCTTTGGTGGCTCAATGAATCAATTGATGTCGCTGCAGTGCCTCTCAGTATTAGGTCCGAAGTTTCGAATCCCGACCGTGGCAGATGTTTCAACACTTGCTAGATAACTAGGTCTACTTCAGCCGCTATTTGGAGGGGAATTATTGAAGTTGACTTCTCTAACCGGGATAGTTATCAATGGATTCTCCGACCAACATCACCTCCAATGCCGGTGCACTACACACTAACGCCGGTGCAGTACACTAAACAAACGAGCCACAGACCGCCTGCAATCTTTCCTTCCTCTTTCCTTATCCTATTCTCACCCTTCCACCTACATTCACCATATGCACTTCCCACATGGTAGGTCGTGGTGGTCTCCCCCGCTGGTGGGAGAATCCTTTTTGGTAAACACGCCGCACGCCGATGTGTAGGTCGGTACTGGTTCTCGCATCCCAGCAGGCAAAATTATCGCCACCTTCCTTCAATAAAAGAACTACACTTACGGGACTAATTAACTTAGCAGTTGACGCGCCCGGAATCGCCAATCAATCCAAGGTGACTGAGAGCAGCGGCATTCGTCTGATATTGATCCGAGAAACCACGGAAAACTACCGATCACAGCAGCCGACCGCTACAATTCGCCTCCAGACGGAGGCTGAATTCGATCTGTCTAGCTAGTGTCGAAAATCCGGTCACCGTCGGGTCTCGAACCTAGGATCTCCCGTTCAGAGGCATTGCAGTCACGGTTGGGCAAAATACTTTAAATATAGTATTTAAATACTTCGCCAAAATACTTTGTAAATAATTATTTAAATACTTACTCAAAATACATTACGCTTTGAATTGATAAATACAGAGTATTTAAAATACTTCAAATACTAAAAAAATACAGTAAATACTATAATTTGGCGTTATAACTTTTTTATTACAACAATATATTGTAATTGCCAATTACCATCAATTACTAATTCACAGTAATACATTTCTGGACGATAAGTAAAAATGTTCAAATACAAAACACTTTCATAAAACGCTATATCTTATACTTATCAAATATAAAACACTTTCACTTATATTTTCATAACAAATACAAAATATCAAAAATGTGTTTTACTCAAATAAACAGAATTTCCTTTTAAAACGACTAGTTTTCAAACAAATCATCCCACAATAAACCCCTAGTTGGTGAATGCATAAAACCTGCACAGAGAAACAGTTGTTGAACTGGCGCCGAAGAACAAACTAGTGTTATAAGGAATAAAGGCTGTATTATTACCGGATAATTGTGCAGCATTTTTAATCATTTAGATTTATCATTTAAAAATGAAAAGAACTCAAGTTCTACAGCTGAAAGGAGCTTTTATTTTTTTCAATGAGGTCCATTCACTAACCGAATCAAACAAAAAGAAAGTATCCTGATTATCTTATTCATCTGCATTTAAAGTATTTTAAGTATTTATTTTTTAAATACGCCTACTTTATGTATTTAAATACATCTCTAAAATACATGTGTAATAAACTCAAAAATACAGTTTTCCAAATACAAAGGTATCTAAAATACGTATTTCAAATACAAGTATTTATGTTCTGCCCAACTTTGACTGCAGTGATTCCCTGAGCCACCTCTCCCAGTGGCGCGATCGGAAAGAGCGGGAGGGCACACAACGCCTAATGCTCTCCCGTCCCGCCAGGCGCGCTGGGCATTGTCGCTCCCCTCCAATTCACGAAGCCACAGACGCTTCTTCAATGGCCTCCCGCGGCTGTTGTTCGGCTGAAAGTAAATGAGCCCTTTCATGTTTAGAACGACGGTGGAATGAAATGAATTCGCAATTTCCAATTGACTGTTCTAATACCCAACACATTTTGTTCAAGTGACAGCAGGAGTAATTAATTATTCAGAATACATTTTCTGTGGTTCTTTTTCTCTCTCGTATTCGAGATCAATTTAACCACCTCGCATGCCTGAGAAAAACTGCACCGTGCTAGATGTTGTTAGTATAAGCACATTTCATCACAGTATACATACTATGTTTGCACATTACTCTGGGTATGTTATGAGCGAAATGCGAATCTAATTGTAAATTAAACTGAGAATTAAAAATCTGCTTATTACCAATATAGTATGCATACCTTTATTTTCAGAGGGTAGACTCTCACGAATGAATTGTAAGTCATTCATGTTTAAGTGAGAAGTATTTGGTGAGGCAGTTATGCTTAAGTGAGGAGTATTTAGCTATAATATTAAATGATGTGATATACACTACATGGCAAAATAAAGTCAGCATTGTGATGGTGGCAGAGCATGATGAAATTATTTTGAAGTGTTCAGTCAATGTCCATGCTCAACTGAAATCTGCTGAGAGGGGACTAACTTCATTAATCGAGTTGTCATTTCTAAACAATCTAAGTTCGTAATCATTCAAAAATATAACGCCACACAATCATAATATCCAATAAGTAATGCAAACATCAAGAAAGAATACTTTTTTGGCAACAATTCTCAAGTATACTAAACTCACAAACGCAGAATAAAACATGATGTGTAAAATAATGTTTTGACCGGTTATCACCATGTAGTTGCACAGCTACCTAAAATAAATTACATAAAAAAAGATATGTTTATTAGTTTTTGCATTTCACGTACTTTGAATGCCCGTTAAAAAAATAGACAATAAAATGTGAAAATAAAAACAGAATATCCGTTAGAATTCTCCATCACCCATCGGCAGAACATTCCATCAAAGTTAACTGTCATAGCTCACACCCAGACGACACTCTCACGCCCTCTTTCTTCCTGGCCTCCAATATACATCGTTTGTGTCAGAGATTATCGCAGAGCAACTCTCGATTGTAAGCGAGCGAGGAGCGGTGCGGTGTATTTCCATCCAAGGTGCTCGCCGTCACCAGAGAGAGTGAGCTCTCGGTTTCGATCGCCAGGTGGCCATAAAATCCGGAGATACCATCAGACTCCGCCAATGAGTTTCGCCCGTCGGTCGTTCGCTAGGGGTGCACATGTTGGCACAGGTTTACAGTCAGAGTGGGTTCCTTCTCTAATGTCTGGTGTTTAAAAAAGCAACTTTATGAAATATTTAAAGCGTTTTTTCGTAATATTGCACTGCTATATCGACTGACTTGCAACGAAAGGAACAAAAAAGCCATTTAAAAGGCCGGATTCCTATGTTTTAACAGACTACTGTCCGTTAAGAACAATCGAAATTAATCTATAGTGTAGAGCGTGAAAATATTGGAATCGCCTCAACAATACGAATTCGAGTTTTGGCCATAAAATCAGTGTTTAAGGTTCTTTTGAGCTGTAAATTTGCACACGTCAGAATTAAAGTATCTTTAACGGATTTTTAAAGATTCTAACAGAAATTATATATTCTGTTGGGTATAAAGTGATCCTATACATGGTTGTATTATTCGTAAAATTGTTTAACCCTGCCACTTGTAGGAAATATTGTGTACTAAACACAAGAGATGAAAACATCAGCTATTACTTCTTTGGTCTCTCTCCTAGAATTCCTATTATTGGTCTACAATTCCAGCATTATTACATATGTAACGATATGTTTCTATGCAGCAGGAGTAATCTACCATTACACTTCCCTCTACCATCTAAAATCAACATTTTTGTTGACATTTTCAACAATGCACGTTATATTTTTGCCCGATGTACAAAAACTTCAGAATCTATTATACAAATGTACTTTAGATCATTTGCGGTGATTTGAGATTGGCAATGTCCTGAAGACCTGTACATAAAATATTACCATGTGCATCTTGCGCGAGAAGGCAAAGGTTAGGGAAATTGTATTTCTTTACCAAAAAATCAGAGCTCTGAGCGATCTGTGGTGTCGAGGTGAGACTACTCATGTTCCGTCGACGGGCACCGGGGTTCAATTCAATTTCCGGTAATCAAAGTGAACGTGTGGGTCCATGGGCTTTTCTCAGGGCGCATCCGGGTCCCTACCTCTCTCTTTCCATCAATTTCCCTTTCATTAACGATTCATTTCATGAAGGCAGTCCAATTTGAGTGCCAGTGCGCATTGTGGAATAAGATATATTAAGTGACAATTTGAGATATTTGGTAACTTAGGATATAATTATTCATGACGTGCACAGATAGCAAAGTAGAAAATGATTCTGGGATCATCGTAATGTTTGCAAATATCACATTAAATCAAGCCTGTTAGAGTTAATATATTATTTTTTTAAATATAAAAAATATACTCAAACGTGCATCATGAAACTTGTGTTAGTAGTTAAACAATACTACACAATACTTCTTAACTTTCCACTGTTGCCAACTATGTAAATTCAATTGCCATTGAGATGAAGTTTAACCCAATGACAAACAAGCATCATGCATGTGAGACGTTGATTCCGATATTCCTACATACAGATTGTACAGGTTGTACAGGCATACAGTTTGTAACTGGTGTTTATTTATTTGCACACACTTCTGATATACATTTGTTTAAATTGTAGTTTACTCTATAATGAAAGTGATCCTTGCTTCGTCACTACATATAAGTCTGCAATCGTCAGAGAGTCATAAATACGTCCTGGACTTTCCGTTGATCGCTTCTCATCAGAAATCAGTCTTTCTCAACAAGAATTAATATTAATGACAAGGCTTCCGTCTTGCTGGTTAACAACCCATATAGACTTTTTCAAACACAAAGAAGTTATTCGGCTAACACCTTTAGCAAATCATGCATTATTTTGCGTAATAAAGTCACAATCCGCGAAATCGATAAGCCTTCAATCTAGTCATCCATCACTTCAAGAAGCGTTTTGCTTGTATATCCAGAGGTCTTATGACATGATAACCCGTAGCTAGGTGAAGACAAATGGCAACAATAACCTGCTTTTTTCAAATCTTTGTTCTTCCTGGCCAACATATGTGTTTTACAGGGAGTTGCAATATAATATAATGTTCATAAAATTTTGCGAGGATCCCGCAGTCATCAGGCAGACTGATTAACCTTCATCCATGAGATTTAACGAATTAAATGGGCTAAGAAATTTTTATTTTAATAATTCAGTTAATGTTATTTATAATCTTAATTTGCGAGTTCATTAGCTGTTAATTAAAGTAACCTGTTACGTTACGCACATGGAGCTACTGAATATTCCTAGCTCCGTGGTTACACAGCAAATATCGCAAATTGAAATAACTGAAAAGGGTGAAGCTAGCCCGTTTATCCACTTGAGGAGCAGTCACAGAGGTGCAACAGAAGCGGTTTCATTTCTCATTTTTACATTTAATAATGTAAAAGGTTACATATTTAATATAAAAGTGACACTATTTTTAGTACTCTCAAAAGTTATTTCATTCGATGCGGTTTTTTAAAACAAAAGCTTTAATCAACATCTTGGTTTTATTTAGTGTTTGCCTGACAAATATGATAATGCTGTAACGATACACATAATATTCAACTTCAGTGGCGAGTTTGCAAAAAATACTTAGCCTGCTTTTCTCCGAATGGGGAGCATTGCAGTCGCTGCGTTGTCGCCAACCGCAACACGCGCGTCCGGACCGGATGTGACGTAGCGTGCCGGCGTCGGAGGGGGAGTCACGCGGTCGTATCGATTGTACACCGGTCGGGCTGACTTCGCCTCGCTACCGAATCGCGCGCTTTTTCGCGCAGTGCCGTCCACGCAGCGAAGCCTCCGCTTGCTCCAGGCGACCGCATGGGCTTTGATTGATTCGTGATTCCGGGCTCGTCAACTACTTAGGTCATTAGTTCCGTAAGTGTAGTGCGTGTTTTTTTCTCGGGATGCGATGACCTTTTCCCCGCTGGATGGGGTGATCTGGCGCCGACCTACCGTCGACTACCGGGATTTTCCCCTCCACCAAGTATCTCCCACCAGCGGGGCAACACCCTAGCTAGGACAAGCTGTAAGCTCCCGACCGGTCTCCCGGCATGTGTGGTAGTGTAGTGCATGTGTAAGAGGAGAGGATTGAACAAGGAAGACGAAGGAAAGATCGCGCGCGGTCCGTGGCCCGTTTGTGACGGTACTGCACCGGCATTCGCCTGGTGTTGATCGGAGAAACCACGGAAAACTACCGATCAGAGCAGCCGGCCGCTAGAATCCTCCTTCAGACGACTGAATTCGACCTAGCTGACAAGCTCGTGTCGAAAATCCTGCCGCCGTCGGGACTCGTCAGAGGGAATGCAGTGACAGGTTGATGCACTGAGCCATCTCTCTCAGTACATGGGCTGTGAGGTACACGGGTCTATGTGAGAATAAGAAAACCCGGCAGACGTTGTTCTACCCTCCATCACTCTCTTTTCCCTCCTATCTCCCTTCCCCACTGTCTCTCCCTCCTTCCCTCACCCTGTCCCTGCCTGTCTCTGTCTCTGCCGCTCTCTGTCCCTCACATTCTCATTTACTTGCAGATCTGCACGTCTCTGTGCAGGTGAGGTAATATGGGGAAGCGCCGGACCAGCAAAACTGTGATAGAATATACGAGAAGGGCTCGTTCTGTAGATTAAGGTACGATAAACGTTTCTTTGAGGACTCCGGCCTCAAAATGTAGTTTTTAAGAACCTGAAACACCTCGTTTAGGAGTTATTTTATGATAAAGATTCAAAATGCCGCCGAGAGTGTTGCGGGTAGAGTTACAACATAACTAACAGCACATAAACCTTCTGTGTGAAAAAACACGTTGAAATGCCAATTTTCATGGAGATCGGTCCAACGGTGTCGCAGTTTAGCTTAAATATATATATATATATATATATATATATATATATATATATATATATATATATTACTGGCCTAGCTGGTTCAGGGCATTAATTGAAGCCACTGCCGGGCCGGGAGGTCCAAGAGTTCGAGTCCCAACTGGGGAGGATTTTCGACAAGAGCTAGGAAGCTAGAGCGACTCCAGCTGCTGTTTGGAGGAAAATTCTAGCGGTCGGCTGTTGTGATAGGTAGTTTTCAATGATTTTTCTATGACCAACGCCAGGCGAATGGCGAAATCGTACCCTAACAAACGGACCACGAACCGCACGCGGACGTTCCTTCCGCTCCATGTCCAATCCTCACCCCTTACTTACAAACACTGTATTACATTACCACACATGTTGGGGAACCAGTCGGGAGCATAGAGCTTCGACCTCGTCCCGGCTGGGCCGGTGATCCGCTGAGAGATATCTGACACTGCAATGGGTAGATTGGCGTCAGATCTAGGCATCCAGCGGGGGAAAGTTACTGCCACATCTCATGGTAAAGCATGTACTACTCTTGCAAGACTAATGACCTTATCAGCAGACACGCACGGAAATACTAATCAAGCAATCAATGTAACGTTCACACAAAGCCTTTATAAACAGATCTCTAATAATCAATGTTACGAACTCAGAATAAATGCAAGGGGGCTCGAATAAGATCACATTTTGTCTATGAGCATGTAGGTAGTAAGACATTTTCTTTAAGGAATTACCTACTAGAGTACTTATTTCCTATTTCCTCCTGACTGGTAGAGAAATCGACCCGCAGTGATGTTTGGCATGTTCACGAAATCTCACTGACTGCGACAGACTGTGTAGCTTCGGTGGTGTAAAGATAAGCGCATCGGACTGTTATATGCAAGTTCGTGGGTTGAAACGCGATCGAAAATGTGGATTTTTAAGGGCGAAAACATTCTTCGTACGCCTTCCTTCGGAGGGGAAGTAAAGCCCGGTGTTCCAAGTTGTAAATTTACTGCATGTAAATGACCTTCAAGTCTAAATGAAGCCTCGGAACAAATTTCTAATCATTTCTGTTTCGTCGCCCAAGTGATACCTCCTTTCTCCGCCAATGAAAGGAGCTTAGCGAAGCTTAGCGGTCAGACGGAATAGCATGTTTATGACTTTTAGTTTCTAAGGGGTTACTTTTATGTCAAAAAGATGTTTATGACTTTTATGGAATAAATGTGGAGTCAGAGGCACGGGCAACAAAATATTTCCAAGAGAACGAGACATTTTCCGCGCTTAAATTCCAAATAACGTAATCGACCTTTTGTTGAAGAATTTAGTGTTTCCGTGTGTCTAGTGTTTCCGAGTGTAACAACTACTGTGATCGTTATTTCGGAAGTGTAGTGAATAGTTATATCCCGGTATAAGCACTTAAGCTCCCGACAAGCCTCCTGACATATGTGATAGTGTAGTGTTTGGAAATGTGTTTCTTTAATGAAGCAAGGATGATAAATGAAAGATCACTGGTTCGATTATTACCCGTTTGTCGAGTTTTCGCCTGGTGTTGGTCAGAGTAAACGCGCAAAACTACCGATTACAGCAGCCTGCCACTAGAATAATTCTCCAGATCTAACTAGTACGAAAAATCCATCACAGTCAGAACTCGAGCCGGAGATCATCTATCAACGCCTTAGAAAGAACCTAACTTGATCGAATTAGTTCGCCGGTACAAAGTGATGGACTGGTGCTGGTCGCTGAACTACTGGTCACTCCAGTCGTAAGACAGTAAGTACGTCATCCCACGCCACTGTCTTCTGGATTGATTGATTGTTAGTGATTCTGGGCTCGTCAACTGCTAAGGTCGTTAGTCTTGTAAGTGTATTGCATGGTTTTTCATCGGGAGTTGGCAGTGAACTCCCCCGCTGGAAGGCGAGACCCTCAGCGGACCTATCGACGGCTAACGGGTTTCCCCAACCAGGTATATCCCATCAGTGGGGCACCGCCCCAGCAGGGTTAATCTCTAAGCCCCCGGCCGGTCTCCAAACGTGTGGCAGTGTAGTGCATGTTAAGGGTATGTGTGTGCGTAAGGGGAGGATAGGACAAGGAAGAGAAAGGAAATGTCGCACGATGTCCGTGGCCCGTTTCTCAGGGTACTGTTCCGGCATTCGCCTGGTGTCGCTCGGATAAACCACGTAAGACTACCGATCAGATCAGCAGGCCGCTATGATTCTCCTCCAGGCAGCGACTTAGCTGACAAGCTAGTGACGAACATTCTGCCACCGTTGGGACCCGAACCTACGACCTCCCGGCCAGAGGCACGGCATTGCCATCAGTTGATGCACTGAGCCGCCTCTCCTGGTCTGGCGTCTGGAGGCGGTCGAGCAGTGGCGGCGGGGGCGTGGAGCTGCGTGGGCGCTCTTGCTCCGCGCCATAAATATCCAGTTCAATATCCTGCGGCAACAATAGCCACATTCATAAATGCGACGCGGGACTGCGACTCCGTCGGAGGCGAGTCCTCGCGGCAGTGTATTGCAGGGCTGGGGATTCGAGAGCGGGAGCGGCCATTCGTCCTCGCGCGCCGAGCACATACCCTCCCACGCCGCGCACGTGAAAGTCGACTTCCGAGACTCCAACTATGCCGTGTCACACAGTTCTCAGGTTCTCTCCTACGGCTAAATCAAGCGCGCTTTTCCTCTACAGATAGTGTCTAAGGTGGACAAAAGGAGGGTTAGGAAACTACAACACCCAAGCACACGAGCAGCAAAGTACAAACCCAACTAGTATTTTCCAAGCAGAGCAATACGTGAGTGACAGGACGCGGATTCAGCAATCCCAACGATTGATAGTGTCTCGTTCTAGAAAAAAAAAACTTATTCATTGGATAATATATATATATGTATTAAGTATTAAACATTTTATTACAATCCGAGATTGTAGATGAAAGTATTGTAGTATGGTGTTAGTAGATGATTATCAATAATATACATAAATATTCGAATGTACTTATAATTTTAGTTTAAATAGTGTATTATATTTGAATATTCAATATACAATATTCACTATTCAACTCAATTTGACACAGATTTCGAGATATTAAATGTTGTTGGCTATCCGTGCAATGGAATGATGTATCTAAAAGAGAAATTTTCAAAAATGTAACGGAATTTCCAAAAAGGTATCATTTTATAGATCACGATCGAAGACAGCTACGTCGTGCTTCACTCTGAGTCACCGAAAAGAAAATTTAAGAGTCACGGACGCACCGTTTCCCAGTCACGCGCGGAGGTGCGTGGAATGTAGCCATCTTTGTACAGTAAACCCTCATTAAGGCGAATTCCAAGGCACCGAAGTAATCGGAGTTCGTGTAATAAAAAATCGTGTTATCCGATTATTATAAATGTCCATTTTTTACTGTAATCCCTTGCTGGGACCCAAATTTTGTAAATGTTACAGCAAAATTCGTGTTAAGCGAGTTTGTGATAATTTTTAATGAAGGTCGCATCACCTTCTATGTCATTAGCGACTACTATTGGATCATGGTATCTATGAGGATGAAACGACATGGTAATGATATGAAGGGAAAGGACGAACACATATTACTATTGTAATGCCTTTCGCTGCAGGTGTGATGTGCTACCAGCAGTGCTTACAGGCAATTACAAATGCTTCCAATACAGGATGCAAATACTGAGTTCGCAGGGAAGCTAAGTTCCCTGGAGGAGCGTGATGGTGAGCGAGGTTTCAAGTACAGAGACCAAGTCCGATGAAGTATGAAAATAATTTTAATAAAAAATAGAGCTGCAGAGCAGCGTGAAGTTGCTACAACAGTGTCTCTGCGCTGTCTGTCCCGTTATCAGCGCTAGAGGATCCTTTTATAGAAACAGGGAAATCCTTTTATAGGAAACAGGCCTGAATTGTACATGTCTCGGATGTAATAAACAAACATTCCTGTCCGAGTGCTTTCGCCTTTATGAGATCACTTTCTCATAAGTCTCGCTAAACCCCCGCGTCCACAATCTGCCTCCTCATTAACGCTGACAGCGGTTTTGGCCCCTCTCATCAATATACTTAAAGATAAAGATAAGTCTTCGAGCGCCCGGTCCGGACGCCACCCCAGTTTAGATAATGTAAAGGAGCGATATTTCTCTCGGGTACATGTATGAGGAAATATCCATTGCTTCTGTTTCGCAATGCTTTACATACTCTTATATGAAGGTGCATTTACCATTACACTATGCCCATACGAACCCGCAACCCTTCGGTCCGAGATCGCTACAGCACTTCTGGTTTATAGTGATCTCGGCCACCTGGCCGGGTCAATGTGCTTATTATTTCTAACCGTATTCATAAAATTATGTATTCCGTAATGAAAAGAAAAAATGTATATTCTGATTTCTATTTTTTTCACCTGGGGTTGTCATGTAATCCCCCTCGGGTAGTTCGTGTAATGAAAATATGTAATGAAAAATACAAATCTTACTATTATACTACTCTTACTGAAGGTCAGTTTATTTTTATATTTTTTTATTGTTTTGCTTTTGAATTACAAGTGTCAACAATGCAGTTAGTACCAGTGGCAGTTAGTTGTGGGTTTCTTCAGCCACAAAAGAATACACTGTTAGCGAGTTCGAAAATATAATTATCGATAACCCTATTGATCAATAACATCAATTAAAAGACTTCATGGCTCCATCAATTGTTTCCTCAAATATTTTGGTGGGTTTTTGTAAATTGCCCTTAGTAGTACTAAGTTAACAAAACCTCTTGGTAGCTGCAGAGGTTCAATCAGATTGATGGAGCCCCTGGCGGTAATTTCCTGCAGAAGGAGCAAATTTTGAGAACTTTGCCGCGCTTTGTTGCATGAATTTTACAAAACGATCTTTCTTTCTTAAGATATCATTCATGGAAAGGAATGCTACGTACAAAAACAATTATAATAAATAATAATTATTTCAGAGTTTGAAATATACAAAATACGGATTAATGTAAAATTCCCTAAGATGGTAATTGGAGTTAAGGGATAATCAATATATAATATATAATATATATAATATATATATATAATATTTATTAATATAACATGTGCCCAGAGTCACTTTCGGGATCAAAATTTCCCATCTCCAGTGGGTCTCTAACATAGAGACCCACTGAAGAGGGGAAATGCTAGAGAGTCACTAATGATGGGAAATTTTTATCCCGAAATTGACTCTGTGCATATGTTATATTAATAAATATTATAAACATAAAAATTGTGGTTGATTATTCCTTACCTCCAATTATCATTATGGATTACCACAAAATATCGGCTACCACCTCGGAAGTCCCAAAGACTTTGTACTACTCTCACACACGACAGCTCGAACGGACCAAAGCACTTAGGTATAAGAAATGCGACTTAACGCAGAGCGTCCCATTTCACGGTTGTGGATTACTGCTAGCAGGCATCAGCAAATTCGTTTGCGTACCAGTAACCCATCATGTGTAAAAAATCAATAAAAATGAAACGAAAAATGCATATTATACATTACAATTTTTCTCCTGAGAATGATAAAGGTTCTTCGAGGAACTAACGTGAGACGAGAAGAGCCTCGCGAGGGTTGGGCATGAGGGACCCGAGCGTGGAGCGAAGATGTACGAACCTGGGAGAGAGTAGGACGGACGTAAGATGGGGCCCAAATGAGTTGGATAATTTATGATTACTGTGGTTTTCAAACGTCTCACGAAATTTCTCCCATTGCAATTTTATTATTCTGAAGGATAATTGACAAAGTGTTTCTTGCAGAGACAAATAAAAGTTTCTTTTAAAATACAGGTGAATTTCAAACATCAATGCGTCTTTGGAGGTAGATGTCTTGGAGATCAATTAGGATCTGATTATTTCAATGACAATCCTTTTTACTGATGTACTAGTAGAGCTTTAAACCAAGGCAACTACTTAAATAAATTGGGTTTTGCCTTCTCCGCATCTCACAACGCAAGCAGGCGTCCGTGCTGTGCGCCTTTACGGCTGGCCACGTGGGTGCCCCAGGGTGCTGCGCCGGAGCAACCGTAGCTTCGCCCGCTGTTGCTGTGGAGACGCAAAGCGGTCCGGGAGTGCAGTCTCTCGAGACGAGAGCCGCCAGCCCGTGACCTCTTGACCCTCTTTGAGCAGTGTTGCAGGCGGCGGCGGCGGCGGCGGTGGGGATGGAAGTAGCGGCCAGGCGGAGCAGGAGGGGGGCAGTGTTTGGGCGGGATTTAAGTGGGAGTTGGGTAGAGGTTGTGTGGGGTTGCGTGGAAGTTGGGTAGCAGGTGGGTGGGGTTTGGGTGGGGTTTGGGCGGGGTTTGGGCGGGGGTTGTGCGGGGGTTGTGGGGGGTTGTGCGGGGAATAGACGAGTGTTGGGTGGGGATTGGGCGGGTGTTGGGCGGGGATTGGGCGGGTGTTGGGTCGGGTGAAGACGAAGGTGGAGCGAGGTTGGACGATAAAACGGAGAACTGGGTTGTGGTAATGGGAGAGGCGCAGCTCAGGGGTTGTGATAATGGAGGGGAACAGCGGCCAGTCGTAGGTCGGGGAGGAACCATGGTATTCCCGCCGTCATACCCTCTGTCAACGCAACTACTACCAATCAGCCGCTTTAATGACATATCCAGGTATGCATCATTACAAAATAGTAATGAAAGAAATTCGTTACGAGTTTGCAATAAGAGGCCAATTAAATATGAAAATGTTAAATGGGTTCCTGAAAGAAGAGAAATTTGGGAATGTGCGCGATACTAAGTGTATTGACACTCACCATCATTACTCGAAGATGATCTCTAGTAAATAAATAGGATTTCAGTTCTCAAAGAAGCGCCGCTTAATCCTTCGGCACCGCAATGCCGATCTTGCCTTTCATCAAATACAAAGTTTTGATCGCCTCTCCGTTCAACCACTGGCGCCTTCGCCTCAACCACCAGCGTTTTTATCGTCATCTCCACAGCTTACAAAGCACTATCGCTGGTTCCATGAGCAACGCAGGTGTTATCTATACAATTTTCGCCGCCTCCACCGTTTGCCACTTCCGCCCAGGCCCCAGCCGCGTTCCCCGCAGCCACAATGCTTCCGTCCCTACCAGATCTGCTAGACTTCCCCAATCTCGTTGCCAACACCATCACTGTCACCGGCAATGCAGCCTCCACTGGCACTGCTTCCGCCATCATCTCTTCCACGGCCACCTTCATTTCTAGCTCCTCTGCCTCCACCGCCGCAATTGCTTCTTCTTCATCGTCTCTGCCGCCCCTTCTTACAACGGCATTCTCGTTTCCTTCACAGTCACTACGGTTTCTTCCTCCTCCGTTCTCGACATCAACGCAACTTCCACCCTCGTCGCATCCGTCGTTATCGCCGCCGACGCTCCACATCGACTACCGCTAGCATTGTTTCCTCCACCTGGAGGAAACAGTGGAGGTACAACCGTCACTAAAGCCTTTTCCACCTCCGCCTCCGCCGTCGTCGTCAACGCAACTTCTATCCCAGTCGCATCTACACTCGCCGCCTCCGTCATCGCCGCTGCCGCCTACTCATCGCATACTGCTATCACCGTTCCCTCCACCGTCACTATGGCTATTCCCACCTCCGCCGCCGCCGTCGTCAACGCAACTTCTACCCCAGCCACTTTCACCCTCGCAGCCTCCGTCGTCATCATCGCCGACGCGGACGCCTCCGCCTCGTACACCGCTATTGTTGTTCCCTCCATATTCACCACCGCTGCTGTCATAAACGCAATTTTTCACTCCAGCTGCTTCCACCCTCGCCGCCTACGCCTCCTCCACCGCTATCACCGTTCCCTCCATCGTCACCTCAGCCTTTTCCACCTCCGCCACCGTCGTCAACGCAACTTCTACCCCAGCCACTTTCACCCTCGCAGCCTCCGTCGTCATCATCGCCGACGCGAACGCCTGCGCATCGTACACCGCTATTATTATTCCTCCACCTTCACCACAGCCTCTACCACCACCGCTGCTGTCGTCAACGTAATTTTCACCCCAGCCGCTTCCACCCTCGCCGCCTCCGTCGTTGTCGCCGCCTACGTCTCCTACGCTGTTATCACCGTGCCCTCCATCGTCACCTCAGCCTTTTCCAGCGCCGCCGCTGTCGTCAACGCAACGTCCACCCCAGCCACTTCCTCATCGCCACCGTCGCCGCCTCCGGAATTCCGTTCCGGATGTCCCGCCGCGCCGCGCTGTCCCACTTTTTGCAGCGAAAACGCCGGATGCTAGCGCTCACTTACAGCGTTTCGCCCCTTTGTTGTAATTCTGGCGGCACAAGATACATTACTAACAAAGCAATTTAAAAATGTAACTCGGCGTGTATTTTTTTTACTTTGTTCTGCAGCCTAATTCGAGCTCTGGCCTGCCATACTCCTACTTGGAGCTCTCCCAAGGCCTTTCTCTGGTGATAAGAACACTGTCGGTCTGAGATGTGGCTCAGAGAATTGTTCTCGGTTCCTGTTTTAAGGAACTGATCCAACAACCACCTGAAAATGATCAGAGAAGCTTCAATTATCAGCCAGGGAGAGGCATTATACGACTCGAAAACCCATCAACGACAATAATCGCTTTGCTAATGATAATACTCTTACTGAATATCATTTGCCTAGTTTGTTTTCCAGGTTTGGTATACTGCAGTTCTTCTATGTAGATAACAATCTATGGAAAGTTTATATATTTTGTAATAGTGATTAACCGTAGGAATTGAGACATTTAGCCTCTTTTTTGGGTGGGGTATTGTAATATGATACAAATAGCCTTAGGTCAGACAAGATGTTTCTTCCGTGCGAATCTTCAAACACTATTACTCATCAGATGCATCGTATGTTTTGATCCACAATTCGAATTAGTTCAAAGGCATTCCCAAATATAAACTTTATGTTTATGAACGATATTCACGAAGTTGGAGTTAATCATCAAAGTTTTGTAATTTGTGACCATTTAATGCATTTCTTGCATTTTCTTCAAATATTAACTTTTATTAAAATTAATGTTTCTTTATTATTTCCTAGTAAAATTCTTTGTAATACGGCGTAGGGATCGCTACCACCCTCGCCTCCTCCGTCGTCACCGTCGCCTTCTCCTCCTACACCGTTATCACCGTTCCCTCCATCGTCACCTGAACCTTTTCCATCACCGCTGTTATCGTCAACGCAACGTCCACCCCAGCCACTTCCTCATCGCCTATCCTTAGGTCTCCATCGCCCATCCTAACCGCATATATCCCTTAAGGCTAAATGTACCGAAAAAAACTTGTAGGAAAATTCAATAGATCGCAGCACTATCAGAAGGAATTTACTTTACCGATAACGTCTGAACAAATGGTCCGATTTTCGATCTGTAAACGGCATTTGACTCCTTTTTGTAATAGAATTTACGCTACGAAGCCCTTTTTCCAAAAAAACGTGCAGAAACTCGATTTTGAATTTTTTTCTCGTACTTCCGGGAACAATTTCAAAAATGTGGGCTTATAGCGCGATGGCGACAAGCTTCCAGAATCCAACGCCGCGTCAATCATGCAAATCGGTTGAATAGGAGCGTCGTAAAGTCAAATTTGGAAAAACACCTCACACCCCTCCCCCTTCCACGCCGCGCCGTCTCGCCATCCGCCCGTGCGCCCACGCGCTCCCTGCGCGGCCACCGGCAGGGAGTCTCTGGGCAGGCCAGGCTTGTTTGCCTGCGCGCGGCTGCCGCGCGCGAGGCTGGCAAGTCAGGCAGTCATGCTTTCGTCATTTTCCATCTCAATATATTTTTTCCCCATAAATGAAACTAGTGATGCTGTAACAGAGGTAAACGGTCTCATATCATATTTAATAGCAATTAGTTCTTGTTTCATTTGATAGTAGTATAGATAGATAATTTGAATAGTAGAATAACACAATCTTGTTCACATACTCCCGTCTTCCTTCAAATAGGATCAAAAAATTGTTTGAAGTATTACTCAAAATATCGATTACCGTTTGGAACCAATTTCAAAAAGGAAATTGAATATTACTGATATTCACACAATTAATTCCATCTCCTCACATATTATTTTAGATATCTGTTACTTCTGAGATCTTCCGTTATCATTCCACTGTTGAAAGAATGAGCAGAGATTACGCACGAGCTCTTTTATCCTACGACTCGATTTTTACTTTCCCGTATACGTACGTATATACGGAATTGTTTACGTAGTATAGGGAAAGTTATTTAATGCTGCGCGAAAAAACGGCGGATTTTCGGAAGAAAAAATTCATTGCAGGGCCCTGATAACGAAAACGAAATAAATCTAGTTGCTAAATTAAGAAAAAATCCCCTAACACGTGGTGTAGCCAGAATCCCTCTTTTGTGGGTCCTTGATACCGAAAAACGAATTGAAAGCAAAAACGTTTGTCTGTCTGTCCGTCCGTCCGTCTGTGAACACTACTAGCGCCTAAACCATATGTATGTTTTTTGTTTTGTTTTGTTTGTTTGTTTTTTTCAAAATGAAGAAGCCCCTGTCGATCTGACTCTAGTCAAAGCTTTGAGATTTTGAAAAGGAATCAATAAAACATAGCGGTACTTTGCATGAAACCCCCCGAACATTTTCGAAATTTTCTCAAAACGGCTCCAAATGTTTTCTTTAAATTTATTGTAAGAGTAGAGTAAAACACGCTTATTAAGTTGGAATCGGTCATAATTTCACGATTAACTCTGAATTTTCGAAAATTCTAAAAGTTTCAACTTTTTCGGCGTCTTCCTACAACTACAAAATTGCAGATAGAGATTTTTCCTTCAAATAAAATTTGTTCTCCAAAGCGAGTTCTTTCATTACGATCCTGTACACTTTTTTGAAAATTTTAGTATTTTCGAGCAATATTGCTTGCAACATGTGCAATTTGAAAAAAAGTATAAAAAACAGATTTTCTCAAAAATTGCTCCAAATTTTTTCTTTGAACTTTTGGTAGGGATAGTGCACAATGTAGTCTATGATATTACATAAACGCCATATTGCTCAATTCTTTTTTATTTGCAAAATTCACAAAAATATTTGTTTAACTTGTCTCTCACGTAGGTAATATTTACATTGGCGGCGATTTGTTTACATTATTACATTTATGAGTAATGTGTTTTAAATAATGTCATACAAAGTTTTCTCGAATACTGAACTGTTTTCTATGAAAACTAGCTCAAAATTCGGCATTTTCAGTAACGTTCAAACACCATTTTCTTATAAATGGCTCCAAATTTTTTCTCCATGTTTTCGAAAGTATAGTGCAAATTGCACTCTTTAATATGGCGTAAAGTTTATTTTGGGGTATTTTTTTGTTTTTTCAAAAGTTTCACAAATGTAATTTTTGTGAAAGATCTCTCACACCTCTAATATGCACATTACCAGCAAGTTGTAAACACTATTGTATTTGTGAGTTAATGTGTTTCAAATGACTTCAATGGAAGTTTTTCGGAACCAAAAATTTTCTGTGAAAAAGAGCTTCAAATTTCGCATTTTTAGTAGCACTTAAACGCCATTTTCTTAAAAACGGCTCCTAATTTTTCAAAAGAAACTTCCCATTCAGAGCGAGGTTTTACTGTTCTTTAATATTCTAAAATTGATATTTCCGTTCTACCATCAGGAATTCGAAAAACTTAAGAAAATATCAAAAAATGCACTTTGGGCGACGGTAGATGGCAGCTGGTGCGACAGTGTAGCAATTCCGAATAGCTAGCCCAAACCAAAGGAAGTAGAAAACTAATATGGGAAAGTCTGTGCCATTCTGTAGCACCACTAGTTGATCTCAAAACGACTTGTCTCCTTGATAGAATTCACCTGGTTAATCCCATTTTCCAAGTAAAGTAGCTGAAGATAATTTTTAAAAATGTTTTCGTACTTTTGGACAAATTTGAAAAAGTGGTGCAAGAGAATTTCACCGACTTACTCGTAGTAAAGTATTCTAATTTCCTTGTTCTATGCCAGCTTTACCATCTTGCCCCATCTTCTTCCCAGCTGTTATATATCGCCACCCATAATACATTTCTTAAAGTTTTCTCATTATTCGGTTTCCTAGTAGTAGATTCGTAATATTACTTTTAGAATATTAATGAAGAGTAAAACATCCTCCTATATGGTAATTTTCATTAATAAACTTGGAGCCGCTGTTAAGAAAATGGCGTGTAAGCGTTACTGTAAATGCGAAAATTGAAGCTCTTTTTTACAGGAATATTCCGAGTTGCTGGAGGGAGATACCTGGTTAGGAAAGAACCCCGCAAGCTGACAGGTAGATAGGTCGGTGATTTAGAGCTTGTTCCGGCTGGGGTGGTGCCCCGCTGGTGGCAGATACCTGGTTGGAGAAAACTAGTAGACGGAAGGTCAGCGCCGGATCTCGCCATCCAGCGGGGAACATCACCTCCACCTCCCGATTAAATAAACACGCCCTACACTTGCGGTACTAATGACCTCCGTAGTTGACGTGCCCGAAGTCACTACCAATCAATCAAAAATGACTCCAAATGTTTTCCTTAAATTAATTGTAAGAATAAACTAAAATATACTTATAAAGGTGCCATAGATCTCATTTTCATTATTGACTCTAATTTTTGGAAAATTGCAAAAATCCGAATTTTTTTCGGCGTCTTCCTACAACTGCAAATTTGAAGATAGAAATTTTTCCTTAAAATGATATTTGTTCTCCATACTTAGTTCTTTCAATAAGGTCATGTACATTTTTTTAAACTTTTAGTTTTCGCGCAATATTGCGTGCAATATATGCAATTTTTAAAAAACTACAAAAACAAGATTTTCTCAAAAACTGCTCCAATTTTTTTATTTTGAAAAGGATACCTAATGGATACCTAAAGGCCTAATGTACTCTATGAGATGACATAAACGCCATATTGCTCTATTCTTTTGTTTTTTTCAAAAATTACAAAAATGTAATTCTTTGACTAGCTTTTCATTTTGTAAATATTTTCATTAATGGCGCTTTGTTCACATTATTACATTTAGGAGTATATGTGCTTTACAATATGTCTTAAAAATTCCTCAACAACAGATTTTTCTGTGAAAATGAACTGAAAATTCCAAATTTGCACAAATGCTTAAACGCCATTTTCTCAAATTGCGTTTGCTCTAGTTTCATTTGCGGGGAAAAAATACATTGAGATGCGAAGTGACGAAAGCATAACGCCTTGCCTTGCCTGCCCGTCCGCCGCAGGCCCTTGGGATTAGCAGTGCCGGTGGTCTCCGCGTTGAGTCAGCGGCCCCTCCCCCACTAGGCGGATGACGGGGGCGGGGGTGGAAGGCGGAGTGGGGTGAGGTGTTTTTCGAAATTCGACTTTACGTCGCTCCTATTTATCCGATTTGCATGTTGATACGGCGTTGGATTCTGGAAGCTTGTCGCCATCGCGCTATAAGCCCACATTTTTTAAATTGCTCCCGGAAGTACGAGAAAAATTTTAGAAAATGAGTTTCTGCTAGTTTTTTTGGAAAAAGGGCATCGTAGCGTAAATTCTATTACAAAAAGGAGTCAAATGCCGTTTACAAATCAAAAATCGGACCATTTGTTCAGACGTTATCGGTAAAGTAATTTTGAGTAATTTTGGTGCTGCCACGTGGTGGCGGAAAATTGAACTAATGTCGGTACATTTAGCCTTAACTCATGACCGAAAGACTGGGACGACACTGGTAGCCCTTGGCCCCGTTAGGAGCTGTAGTGCCAGTAGAGATGAGAAAGAAGAAAATTCTTTGCCTCACCATAACAGTTGAACTCTAATACTTCATATCAAGTTGCTTCAGAATATTAGGAATCTAAATTCAAATATCTTGTGGAACAGCTTATTTTCAGGAGATAACCTCTCCCGTACACGAGACCATCATCTCCTTTCACTCTCTTGAAAACGTAGTTCATCTTTACAGCCAATCTTCGTTGGTCGTCGAAGAAGGGTGAAAATCTCCCTCAGAGTCACTTTCACTCTGCCTTTCTTTGCGCCGGCGGGCTCCCCCTTCCCTAGGGCCAACGCGCTCACTTTTCACGGCGTTACACATTCGTTTCGCTTTTGGAAACCGCGGAAACGTGGGGAGATAAGATAGCGCCGAAAATAAAAGCCTGGCTCAGGGAGAGGACGGCGCGTGGTAACAGGTCGCTATCTGTACCGAGGGGAAGGGGAGGTGGGTGGAGACGGAGGCTTGAGTGCGAAGGAGGGGTTCGTGATGGGGTGAGGGCGCTGAGGGCGAGTCGAGGACGAGCTCAAATGAGGTTCCCGCCCTCCGCGGTGGCGGGAGCGGTCTAGCCGGAGGGAGTTATCGATCTGACGTGTGGGTGGTGGGAATGGGTATTCCGGGGAAAGGGTGAGAAATGGATGTGTGTGTGTGAGTGTGAGAGAAGTGTGTGTGAGAATGTGGATGTGGAGACGGAGTACGTGGGGGAAAAGTGCATGATCAGGTGGGTATGTGATTCGTGTATCACGATAACGTGTAGGGTGGTAATCGTGGTAATGGGGCTCATGCAATGAAGCAAGAGCTATGTGAACATGAATATTGAGAATACGTGAGATATAAAGATCCTGGGCGTGTGGGAACGCAATACTTTTATCATGAAGTAGTCTCTGCTTCGAACGTTTGGGCGTGAGAATCTGTCGTTAATGTAGGTGAGAGGAAAGGCGCGGGGGCGATGATGGGACTGGGAGAGGTAGCTCAGGGGTGTCAACTGATGACACTGCAGTGCCTCTGACCGGGAGGTCCGAGGTTCGAGTCCAGACGGTGTCAGGATTTTTTCATACTAACTTGTCAACTACGTTGAATTCAGTTTCTGTGTGGATGAGAATTTGAGCAGCTGGCTGTTCTGAACGGTAGTTTTCCGTGGTTTCTCCGATCAACACCACGAGATTGCTGGAGCAGTACCGTAATAAACAGGCTATGGACCGCGCGCGATCTTTCCTTCCTTTTCCAATCTTCACTTCTTACTTATACACACACTAACAGGCACTAAACTGCCACACATGTCGACAGACCGGTCAGGAGTTTAGAGCTTGGCCCGGTGGAGGGGTGCTCAGCTGGTGAGAGATATCTGGTTGGGGAAAACCCTGCTAGCCCATGGTAAGTCGGCACCAGATTTCACCATTCGGGGGGCCATTCTCAACCTCCCGAGCAAAACATGCACTGCACTTAGCGAGACTAATGCCCCTATCCGTCGATGCGCTCGGAGCCACTAACAATCAAGCGAAGGTGTGCAGCGGCATTGCTGAGCGTGGCGGTCTGCAATGTGGGAATGAGAAGCGCGGAGAATGAGGGTTTTATGTGTTTAAGGTAAAACGGTGAGGGCGTCCGGCCGGAGGGCGAGCGCAAATGAGGTTTCCCGCCCGCCCGGGGCCGGCGGGAGCGCTGTATCGATTCGGCGAGAGGACGGTGGGATGGACGCAGAGGAGCACAATGACAGCCAAAAGCGCACTTACATGTGTTTCCTCCACTCTCAAACACAACTTTTTAAAACTTTATTATCTATGGAAACAATTATATTTAGGAAAACAATTATATTTATTCTACATTAATTTATAATGCAGATTAAATTCTTAGGAATATTTTCAAACTTTTACACAAGAGGCGTTGATTCTACCCTACCAAATCGTTACGTTGACTCAGACTATAACAAATCAGAATGCAACAGAATGGAAAAGTATTTAAATCGAAAGGTCATTAATTGTGCAACATGTAGAATCACTATAAAATGCAAGTTATAACAAATACTTCTATCTGCCAATGTGTGGACCTGGATGATCGAGGTGGTTCAGAGTGAGTACCGACTCAATGCTTTGGTCCCATGGGCTGCGGGCTCGAGTCCCGCCTCGGGTATAGTTATTTGTTGTAGCTAGTGTGTGGTTAAATATGCGTCCCATCGAGACGTACAAACTAACTGGCTGTTGGCTGGATAAAAGCCGTAGAAAGAAGAAAGAACTGTCAAAGTTGTTCGGCGTTAATATTCTCCATTCCCTTTGCTTTGGTTTCGTAAGTGCGGCCTCGGGCCACGTGCGTGGCCGGCAGCGGGCACCAGGCCACGAGGGCACGGGGCCGCCTGCGCATGCGCACGGCGCGGAAGGGCCGAAGGGCAACAGAGCACGCGTGCGGACGCCGCACGAGGCTGGCGTCAACGGCGGCTCCCCCGGGCCACACGGAAAACCGTTGCCGCAGAGGACATTTCGAAACGCACTCATTAACACGCTAATTGTTGTTTATTCCTGTTGTAATCAGTTAGGTAGTAAATTGGAAAGTGCAACTATGAATATTATTAGGGATGCTTAAATTTTAAGATTCTAAAAATAAACTCCAATAAAAATATTATATTTTTTCTCATTCGGTGGTCCTCTAAACTCGCGGGGCTCTCTCTCAGATATTTGGGGAGGTACCTACAGCTCTTTACATCATGTCATATCATTCCCGTAAGTACTTATTTTATTCAGAATAAAATACTTTTTCATTCTGTTTATTAGTATTTTAATGTCCATTATCTACTTTGATAGTTTTTTCATCGCTTGAATACAAATTTATGGAGTATTTGTTAAAGAACTGACATAACTTTTCAATTTGTTACATATACAATGAACGAATGCTCGGAAATGATTTGGGATACAACTTGGGAGTATTGAATGATCGCCCATGAAAATTCAAAGGGAGCCCTTTATTTGTCACAAGTAATGCTGATCTCCAAAATCTGTATTACAAATTTCCAATGAGCGTGAAAATTGAAGGAAAACGATGTAGCCGCCGGCCATGAAGAGGTGTCAATGACTTTGATAGATACACAGGCACTCAGGAACAATTAAAAACCAGTTTTGATTTTGACCGAAAAATTCAAATATTTAATTGGTTCATTCATCTATTCTCGCACTGCCATTGGAATGCAGATGTCGAACTAACATTTTGTTTGTATTAAATCCAAACTGTCCCGTTTATTGTCCAATACTGCCTCAAGTATTTTTAGAAAAATTAATAACCATGTATCTGCATATATTTATTTACGTCCTGAAAACCCCAGAAAACGTTTCAAATACATCTAGTGGTGCTACCACAGCACGCACTTTCATGTATTATTAACGGCTACGTAATATTTTAATATCGCAGTTTCTCTCCGAATTTAGAAATATCAAACGTCACCCATAAAACTCACTACTAATCATAGTGTACAAGGAATGAAAATAAATTATTTTAACTCTAATGCGTTAATATAAATTCGACAATTCAGAACTTCGTTTCATTGACGCCACGGTTCCATACAGCCGGAAAATTCATCGAACATTGAAAAGTAATTCTGAGAATTTCAAACTCGTGGGGGTGTTGACTTTGTCGTATTGCGGACTGATATCTCGTGAAAGGCTCGCTGAAGAAAGGAAGAAATGCGCCGGAGGTTCTAATTTGCAAGTTTGAAGGTTAGTGCAGGCATGCGTAAGGCATGGCTTTATTTAAAGATCTAGTTTTGAGGAGCATATTTCATTAAGTAAAAAATGTGTTTCGTGAACATTGTAGTTTTGCAATGTTAATTTTTTGAGAAAAAGGGGGATAACCGAAAGTTGGACCTGAACAATTTTTATAACCATACTCTACTCTTTCCGAGAAAAAATAAGAAAAATTTGCAGTCGTTTTTGAAAACATATTTCTTTTCATTGCCTATATTTCACACAAAACTGAGCAAAATCTGCTCGGATTTTTTGAAAAATTGTACGAGACCGCTATTTAAAAACTTTTGAAGTAGAGAGTTCATTAAGAAAAATATCTATCATGAATATTGTAGTTGTAGAAAGAGGTTGAAAAACTGATCGAAATTTTGCCATTTTTGGTTGGGACTTCAGTGTACTCGTTACCCCAAAATCAAAATATCCATTTCAAGTTGAAGGGTTCACGACAACAACCAGCTCAATATAGGAATATTAATTGTAGTGAAAATCTTGCTTAGCCGTTAGCATTGTTTACCGACGGATGGATGGGCGGAATCAATTTTCGGTATCAAGAACCTACAGAACGCGGATTCTAACTATACATGTCACAGGAAGTAATTTACTGTCTATTGGAACAAGATTTATGCTCTTTTCCGGTATCATAACCCCACAATACGAGTTTTCTGTTCGAAAAAGTCCTGATTTTTGCTGCAGCGTTGATATTATTTCTCTAAACTACGTACATAGTATGCGAGAAATTAAAAAGTCCCACCAGAGCTATTCCTTCGTTATTGGCATTTTTCAATTCCTTATTCCTTAAATTCTGTCTTTCGGGTCACTCGATTACAAGGTTATTGATTGATTGGATTCGTGTTTCCGGGCGCGTCAACTACTTTGGTCATTAGTCCCGTAAGTGTAGTGCGTGTTTTTTCTCGGGAGGTGGCGATGATCTGGCGTCGACCTACCGTCGACTAGCTGAGTTTCCCCTCAACCAAGTATCTCCCACCAGCGGGCACCACCCCAGCCGGGACGAAGCTGTAAGCTCCCGACCGGTCTCCCGACATGTGTGGTAGTGTAGTGCACTGTTAGTGTAAGTGTGTAAGAGGAGAGGATAGGAGAAGGAATAGGTAAGGAAAGATCTCGCGTTAGGGTACTGCTCCGGCATTCGCCTGATAGTTGATAGGAGAAACCACGAAAAACTACCGATCAGAGCAGCCGGCCGCTAGAATTCTCCTCCAGACAGTGACTGAATTCGACCTAGTTGACAAGCTAGTGTCGAAAATCCTGCCGCCGTCGGGACTCAAACCTAGGACCTCCCGGTCAGAGGGAATGCAGTGACATCAGGTTAATGCACTGAGCCATCTATCTCGGTACATGGGCTTTGAGGCACACGGGTCCTATGTAGAATAAGAAAACCCGACAGACGTTGTTCTGCCCTTCATCTCTCTCTTTTCCCTCCTATCTCCCTTTCTCACTGTCTCTCCATCCTTCCCTCACCCTGTCCCTGTCCTGTCTCTGTGTGTCTCTGTCTAAGGGATAACACATTTGCTGTTACGTCATGTACTTCTACATTCATATCGGATTTGATGAGAAATATTATCTTAAAAAATTCAAAAGTAAGAAAGAATATTAGAAGTAGAAGAGTACCCTAAAATACTAGCAAGTGATCCTCAACTGTCCTGCGATACTCAACAGTCCACTCTGGGATTAGGAGGACGCGGCAACTGTACAGGCTTTTCATAAACCAAGAGTTGTAATTTGATATATCATCTAGAATATGCATCTTTAAATAATGTTCATTACTATACTGTAATAAACAGCCAAAATTCAATATTCAAACCCTTCTCTCTTTTACTAAAGAATCAATAGAACTGAACTTCATTCTTTTATGTATCTGAATAGAACTGAAGAAAACTTACTCGCATAAAATGAATATGATAATTATGTTACTTTGTTCGAATATATCTCATTGCTCTTTAAATGCTTTATATACTGCACTAATCTACTGTAACTGCGCCAGTTTGAGCGGCTTATTGCATACTGTAATGGGAAATTCACGAAACGTCTGGTTGTAATCCACTTCCATTGATGGACTCTGATTTGCCCTATAAGGTGATCTCATATATGCAATATATAAATTAAACCTTACTCCATCTTCTCATTTAGTACAGCACCACAACTCTGTGGAAAAATCCAAAATATGTTCTAAAGAATAAGATCTTCAAATGCACATTGCAACCCAGTTTACAATACATCAGTAGCTCTGCGTCGATATTCTTATTACATTTGCCCTTTTATTCCTTAGTAAGCGACTGTTTGACTTTTCTGAATGCACTCGATACTCTTTTCTCCGCCTTTAAGATGCGTTCGACTTCATCTTTCTGAAGAAGAGAACGTACTTCCAGCAAAATCATTCCTTCGAATTCTTGCATCACTAATTGGAGGCATAGGAATTGAATGCGTAAGGTACCAAAATGCTTCCTCGTTGTAATTTATCTCTTTAAATATATTAATTAGACTTACCTTGATTGGCACATGTGGTAGCAACTGTGTATGTAGATTATAAAAATAACGAGTCACGTTATTGTTTCTTACTTTCAGGAAATTTTAAGGTAGTGAAACTTCTTTGCCTATAGTCTTCAGGCTTCGTCGCCGTGTTCAAGTGAAAAGTATTAAATATATTCTCAATATTCCTACAGGGTTCTACATTTCTCTTTTTGATAAAAAATCTTGTCAACACCTCTTAGCCAATCTGTCAAATCTGTCAACACCTCAAAAAATCTTGTCAACACCAACAACCTAACACAACACTTGTTAATCGTGTCCTAATGTCAACACCTCCGTGCGAAGCAACACTTTTTTTAAATTGAAAAAATAACAGTACAGAAACTAGTGATGTACTTACGATGAAATTTAATTAATAACTTCAGCTAATGTGACCAAAAAGTGCAATTTTGTTTCATTTTCTTGTTCATTTTAAAATCATTTCAAAATACCTGATCACAGCAGAAATACAAAATATATTTTCACATTTTATAGACTTCCAAATCGCGCTGAACTTTTCATTTTAAATCCTCATCCAAATTGAATGTAAAGGATCACGAATTTCCTCCCTAGAGCATTCTTAATCGTTTTAGCCTTAACACCCGCTTCACTGCGAAAAGCTCGCTCCGTGCAAAATTGCAGCAATTAATTAGTCCTTGAAGAAAGGGAGCGAATCTACTCCATTAGCAGATGAACTCCAGCGAAATCTCGACCGCAAAGATATCCTACTGGGCTTTTGGGCTTTGGGCTTTCGTGTCCATCAAGCGAGTTCTTACGTGGGCCAGTCGGAGAGTAAATTCATGGGCTTAATGTTCAAACGGACATTTTTAGGAAGAAAATAGGAACAATCTGCCTCATGGCACTATAGAAGAAATACTCTTCATTTGCAAAAACAAAAAGGGATTTTAAAAATAAGATGATGCTTTGAATTTTATTTCGTTGCTTACATAACTTCCAATTTACAATTTATCAATTTGTCTATACGTCCCCTGGCAATATTCTCATTAACGAAATATGAGTGTTGCGTTTGGCAAAATATGCACTATTTAGATATTACATTTGACATTTCTCGCTCTCTACATGCATGTGTTTATTTGTGTTTCTAGTTTCTTACATAGGGGCCGAAGCGACAGCCATTCTGCAACTAAGCGCACCTGTTCCCGGGATGTTGTTCTTAAACTGGTCCACCAACACGTTTGATAGACACATTACATTCAGTTTTACAATACTTCTAACGTTTATTATATTTTTGAAACATCAGTGTTGTCTTCATTTAAATTTTACGCTTAAACTTCTATCGTATTTCCTGCATCTAAGCTACAAAATTGATATGGGGCTACAGCTATTAAATGAGTAAACTAGTACAAGTTATGTCTCATAACGGCGTAAGCTAACAATTACACGATTACTTGAGACTCTACAATATAAAACTTGAGCACAAATATACCTAACTACTTTTAGTATTTACAAAACATAACAGAGTTGTGAGGTGTAATATCTGTTTTTAGTAGGACGTAGCCGAAGGACAGCATCTTTTCCCTCCTCCTCTTGATGCTTGCCTCTGCTTCTGGCCTTCTTCGTTTGGGCCTTCCACCCGCGAGCTGTGCTGAGGCAGTGTCAGAGTATGGGGTGTGTTTAGGGGGAACTACCACTTAGCCGACAAGACGCCCTTTCTATTGGGGAGGGTCTCCCGACGACAGGAACTGGGTAGGCTCCTTCTACCTGGCTTTTTAGATTTGTTGGAAAAGTTGAGTTTGAATGTTCTTTTCGAATAGTTTGTGTAACGCGTTGAAGAAGCGATGAACTATCATAAGAGCTGCCGGTGATCCGGTGAGTATTTGAATGCCCATCTTATATCCAATCTGTGTCTACACTGCTACCATCTCGGGCATAAGAGATGTGGCCGTCTGCTTTTCATTACATTCACAGCTTTGAGCTACAACTATAATTTTCTTTATGTTGAAAACTTTCTCTCTCTACTAGTGAATTGGAATAAAATAATTCATTGTACTCAAGAGTAAACGTATTTTACTCACTCACGTCAATCAGCCCTCTCTTCTCATTCACTGTCTTAGGATCTAGCTCCAAACGTTCCTACTTGATAATAAAATATTATTTTCTTCTGTACAAAAGGCAGAACAAACAGAAGGTAATCAATTTTAACGCCTCTGCATGCCCTATAACTTTCTAACATTTGTTATGAACCACAATAATTATCATTCGTTTATTTAGCTAGAGTTTAGATTAAGCACAATTTGATCCGCTAAGTTTGATTTTTACTTTCTCGCAAACTATTTACGCAGTATGTACTAAGAACTGTAATGATGTGTCAAAAATTGGCGATCTTACGACAGAAAAACTAGGTCCCCGACACTAAAAAACTCGATAATGCAGTCAGTATCTTCATTTAGTAAGTGTATAGTTAGAATTCGCATTGTGTAGGTTCCTGATACCAAACAAACTGGTTTATGGAAAAACGTCTATTCGTCCGTCCGTATGTCCGTCCGTCCTTCCGTGACCTACACTAGCGGCAGAAGCGTAGAAAGGAATTTCACCAAAATTGACAATTCCTCACATGATCTGTCTGTCGTCACAGACTCTTGAATATGAAACGGATATTTTGATTTTAGACTATACTTTATATAAAGTGTAGAGGAAGTTTTCATTTTTTCCCTAAATTGCTCATTTTCCTTGAATTTGTTTCTTAGATGCAGCAAAAACCGTTTATAAAATTTCGTAGGTCTGACTGTCGTTGGACACTCACTTTTCAAAAGATTGCACTATTGAAGAAGGATATTTTTCGATAAGAAATATGTTCGTTCAAGTTAAATATTTAAATAAAGTCATGTACAATTATTTAAAAATATAAATTTTATAATTTTTACTTAATTTTGCGTGCAATAAATGCAATTTTAAAAACAAGATTTTCTCATCATGCTTCCAATTGTTTCTTTCTTTTTTAATAATCCAAAATTCACTTATAAAATGGTGCACGTCGGATTTTCGTTGATATATATTCTTGAAAATTGCAAAAATTAAAAATAATTGAATAAATTTTGTGATTTTAAGCGTCACTACTTTCCTTACGTGAATGTACTAGAATTCTCGCGTCTGCTGTAAAAAGGTTATTGGTCAATCATTTGAATTCTCATAGCACTTCCGAGTACTTCGAGATCATTTTCGAACGCGACCGAACCACATAACGGGAGAGAGGGGAAGGAATGAAGGATGGAAGGATCGCATGTACTTCGTGATCTGGGCTTTAAACACAATCTGGACGCGTGACTGTTTTACCCGTTGCGTTTTATCCCACCGGGAAGGCACGAGCGCCTGGGGCCAAACCGGCGGATAAAACTTCAGCGAAGGAATTTCGCAGCCCCTCATTTCCTCGAGTTAAGTGTTACTGGTTGCCCGTGTTCTGTTGCGGACACATTCCTCTACAGGGCAGGTATCGTTGAAATGTCTCACACAAATGGAGTGAAAATAATTTGCCTTTCGAGAGGCAGAGAAGGAAATTCACACACCGTCGAAGTGAGGACATGAGTCTTGAGAAACCTAAGGGCAAAACTGGGCGTCGTTTGAGGAAGCATTCGTGTTACGCTTAGATCTCAGTCGCTTAACAGTAGGTTAAAAATATCTAGTGCATGTTGTATTCCGGGAGGTGATGGTGTCCCTCCCACTAGAATGGGACATCCGCAACCGACGTACACATCGCCTTGCGGGGGTTTCCCGCTCTAAGTATCATCGCCAGCCGGCAATCGCCTGGTATTAAGAGGAGAAACCGCAGAAAACTACCAATTAGGACAGCGGGCTGCAAGAATTATCTTTCAGACAGCGGCTGAATTCGACTCGGCGTCTAACTAGTGTTGAAAACCAGCCCCATCAGGACTATAACCCGAACATATTCTCGTGAGGAAACATTGCAATGGTCAAACCCTGAAACGACTCTCTAATTCCGATCGTATGCGTGTTCCTCGACGTATACGTATATACGTGCTATGCCCAATTTGGCACCCCAGAACTGAACTCTATTAGGGGACCGACGTCCCAGGGTGAGCTCCGGCGCTAGCCTCTATTCTCACCCTCATCAGGTGTACAAATACACCTTCTGAACAATATCCGTATTTCACCGGAACGCAGTTAACCCTCGCGGTAAGCTTTCCATACAATGCCTGGGTCTAGGGCCGCCCTGCTAGCTCAGAGATACTAGCTATCTGGGCTAGTACCGGAGTCAATGTTGCCTGTATCACAACGCGGTACTCACATGCGCCAGGACATCAAGTCCTTCTATGCCTAGAGTATTGGGCCACTTCCACGACGAAGCCACGAGCCCAAATGGGGGCCACCTGAACTAAGGTCCAGGCGGCTCGGGGCCCCCATCCCGTCTTCCCACTGCCTGCACCTTCAGACAGTTAAGTGAATAACACCGCTTCTTCCGACACCGCTTCTTCCGACACCGCTTCTTCCGACACCGCTTCTTCCGACACCACTTCTTCCGCCACCACTTCTTCCGCCACCACTTTTTCCGACACCACTTCTTCCGACACCACTTCTTCCGACACCACTTCTTCCGACACCACTTCTTCCGCCACCACTTCTTCCGACATCACTTCTTCCGACACCACTTCTTCCGACACCACTTCTTCCGACACCACTTCTTCCCACACCTGGGGCGCAACCAAGGCAACCTGACGGTAGGTAATTTCCCGCTGGACTTCTATTTGTGGATTCCAGAGTACCCCAAGAGGTCTCTTTCACCCAATCCTGCCTTAAGATCGACGCGTCAGGAGCCCAACTGGTGGGTTGCCAGGTTGAACCAGGAGCTTAGAATCGCCTACTGACTGCCTACACGCCTGGCTAACGACCTGAGTGAGGCCGCTGTCTTGCTTTCACGCCGAGGCGGCTCCCGCGGTCGGACGATGGAGCTCTTGTGGGGTTTCGTGCTCCTCTGTGGCTGCGCCGGACAACAGCGGAATTGAGGCGGACTGGAGCTGTTTCTCCTTTAGCCCCTTTCGCTTGGCGCGGGCACAGGCATGAACATCCATCTTACGCGCATAAGATTCCGGAGTCATTCTTTCTGCAGCTAGTTGGGCGCTAAGGGAAGTGAAGCACATCAGGGAAGGATTACCACGCATTTTCACGTCTCCACTTCTTCCGCCACCGCTTCTTCCGACACCGCTTCTTCCGACACCGCTTCTTCCGACACCGCTTCTTCCGACACCGCTTCTTCCGACACCACCTCTTCCGACACCACCTCTTCCGACACCACTTCTTCCGACACCACTTCTTCCGACACCACTTCCTGCGATCTTTACCGGCATTTAAATATTTTATTATACATTCTTGTCTGGGGCTATATTGTAAGGTCGTACGATTTTCTATCATTAATCAGAACTGGAACTTCCATTAACATATACGTATTTGTTGAGTCTTTTTTCTCCGCTTCTTCGAAAAATGCCTTTTAACGGTTCCAAATTCGCAGAAATCTCTGAATTTTTGTCTCGATATTCCAGGCGCTGTTAAATCTATTTTCCAATTCTAATTCATATCAAAAACAACGTTTTTAAAGAGACCTGCAGGCTACTCCAGTCATTTCTTTTCACTTCAAATCCCTTTGAATCTTCTTAAGCTATTAACTTTGCAGAAATATTATTCTTGCGAAGGATGACTTTTTGTTCAATATTAATGTTCTATATTTCTCAAACATTTACTTTGTCACGTCACAGTAACTAAATTAATAATCGATTTTCTACATAAACATTATTTTTGTAATTTATTAAATGATTTAAAACGAGTATTTTCGTAATTCCATGTATAAACACCCAAAGGCTGTATTATTATTGCTTTTATTTCCATTAACTTTCTTACACTATTCACACAAGAGCTTATTCGAAAAATACTATATACCAAGTACCTGTTGCAACAAAAATGCTGCTGAACCAAACCACATAAAAATAGCACATAATATTGTTTAAGAATAATACTCTCTTATAACACTGTGGCAAATTAAATTATAATGGTATTTTAATAAAAACAATTCTTCACAAATACTGCAATAACATAGTACAGAATACATACAGTATAGTTCTGTACATACTCACGGTATAAAAAATGCTGTTGCATAATACGTGAACAGCAAATCTTCAATGGCGGGTAGACTCTTCCTTGAAGCGTTACTGTCGCATAATGTCAGTTGAATCATAAGCAATGACCTACTTTTAATAATCTGGTGCAGTTCACCCAGCATCAGACAGCCAGAATAAAGAAATATTTCCATTGTTCGGTCAAAATCCAAAATTTTTTTTTCGAGTTTCTGGGTATTTAACGAAACCATCGACATCTTTCACATGGACAATGTCTGCATAGTAAGTAAGTAATATAAATAAACGAGTGGCAATTTATGTCAGATATGACCGTTGAGTTTTATGACATGCAGGGATCAGAAGCCCGTCGTCATAAGGTTTCGCTTTGACGAACAATGACAGAAACGTAGATACGGATTCTCAAGGTGAGAAGCTCAGGAAAAGATCTCTCATTGTAAATCTGATTAAGTCATATTCAAGCCATAGAAGAATTAGATGATACAAATCCTTAACTTATCACGGAATGGAACAATACTTTCATTGATGAAAATTTTATTTCTTTCGCGCAAAGGCCTAGTGAAAGATAGTTGCGAAGACCTTGTGAAAGATTAATTCAAGTGACGCAACTTATAGATTTCAACATAAATAAAAAATTACATATACTCAATTATACGTTTTAACATACGAGACAATTATATTTTGCAATCAAATAAACAGTTACTATTGTCAGGATGGGGTTCCCTAATGGAGAAAAAATTTAAACGAAATTGTATCATATTAAATTTTGATTTGCAAAGAATAAAAACAAGAAGGACAATAAATAAGGGACGAGCAAGGAAAAAGGAAAATAAGAAGAAAAAGAAGGAGGTAAAGGTAGGAGGACGAAAAACAAGAAAGGAAAAAAGGAAAGAAAGAAGTAAGGAAAGTCAAGAATAAGAAGGTGGTCACTATTTTTTCTTGTGTCCCCTGTTGCGGGAGACAGTGTTGTTCTGAACTCGCAACTGAATTACGTATGTAGGAAAATGTATATTTTAGAATATATTGGATCATTGACGCATTTTTTCTATCGTACGATCACCTACTGGGGCAGACGTTTACTTCTCCTACCACCGTATTCTGATTAAAATGTGAATTGTATTGTACATTACTCAAAAATCCTGGATCCCTTGCATTATACAGTTTAGTGATAATTTGATTGAAATTTCAAACATTTACAACACGTAAATCATCACATCTCAGTGCTCCTTAATACACTTTACAATAAACATAAATCAAACAGACTCAAATCAAGCTCATTTCATTCCTCAGTTTATTCAAAACTGCTTTCCACTTAAAGTTTCTTTGGATCTTTGACTTGCCTACAAATTTCACTTTAACTATAGAATTTTTTTTGAAACGTTCTAATTTTCTTAATATTTTTAGAGAACTATTGTAATTGTGAGGTAAAGATTTTCCAAGAAATGTTTTCATGCCTCAAGCAATTTGTGTTGAATAATAGACTCTGAAGTTGGGGCCTCTAAATTTGTGAAATACGTATGCGAAGGTTCATGTAGTTCTTCCCTTGTAAGGTAAGCATATAACCTATCCAGAACTTGAAAATCATTTATATGCATATTTACACTGTAAAAAATAAATCAATGCAATATAAAATGAGTATTCTTTTGCGCAACGTATGGATGAGATAATTGTCTGTAGTGCCTCCATCATTTAATGTATAACCATTAACTCATTATGAAAAATATATTGCGTTCCAGATCCAATTATTATTTCTGTAATTCACTGCTACACAGAGTGCAATCAGTAATGAAAATGAGTAATGGTTGTAAGTTGATGTCGCCCAGTGCAAATAGATGAATCAATGGTTTCCCCTTTAATTACTTTAAACTGAAATGTACATTAGCAATGAAATATAATGTATGATATATTTCATCATAAATCTTTCTACGCTAATGAACGCATCCAAAAGTTCTTCTATACTCTCACTACTAAACTCGGAGGATTTCCAAGCCAGTTTTTGGCACAGCTATCTAAATAATTTTTAAACATATTTTAAAACACTGATATTTTAAAGCAATTTGGGTACCTATTCAAGAATGTAACCAATGTAAGATATATATTCTCTTTATACACAGTCGGAACTCCATCACGGATTGCCCGAGACCCACTCGGCAGCTATCTTTCAGGCGACTGAGGGATCTGACGGGGCCTGCACGGTATCGTGACGACCTCTGGATCCACGTAAAGTGGAGAACCCACATTACTACCCGACCGCACGTTTAGGTAGCCCTTGGTCTGTTCTCATTCCTGTTAATGCTTTTCTCGAAATAACCCGTGGGCACATCTCGGAACTGGAATCATGTACTGAATTAGGAGGCTACAAAGGGGATAAGGAATAAGTTAGCTAGCTAGATAGGCAGATAGATTTGATCTACTTAGGGTTTAACACCCGGTGGTAGATTTCTAGAAAGCATGAAAATGTACATTAAAAGGCACATTACACAACAATTACGTTAAGATATATTAACATAATGAAAAATAAAACCACGCATGAAGCACACACTAACACATCACACATATATTTTACAACACTATTTCTAAATGTATTTACACTTTCACGTTATGTCCAAATGCTTCAGCAGGTAGGTTGTTCAAGTCATTTATATTTCGATTTTTCAAAGGAGAATTTCCCGGTATCAGATTGTTGCGTTCGTGTACGAAATTTGAAATTATGATTCCTTCTGTTTAAATGCGACGGTTTCAGTAATCTGTTCCGAATTTCTTCTCACGCAGGGGAATCTACGTACGCCTTGTATAAAGCGTGAAGGCTAGACACCTTTCTGCGATTTGAAAGCGGTCATAATTCATTTTGGGCGAGTCGGTTACTAGGGAATTTAGAGGTTCTTTTCTGAATTTTGTCTACCTCGTGAATACGGCCTAGTCTGGAAAGATCGCAGCTTACGGCCCCATATCCTAAGATAGAGCGCACAAGGAAAGTGAATGCTAGCGTTTTAATGTTACACTTTATTTTAGCTCGTCAATGCGCGAAAAGACCTCATTAGTACACGGAACACCAAGAATCCCAAACAATTTGGAATGAAGTAAGGTCAATAGATGATAGAGGAGGGTCTGGGAATGATTCGTGTCAAACACATCTGAAAACATCAATGCAACAACTACGCTTAACACAACTCAAAGTTATTCACGTATTTCGGCACGCCTGTCCCAAGACTCAGCGCCGTCAGACCGGGTATGTAAGATATACAATTTAATTAACATATAAAATCCATACAAAGTTAATGAAGTTTCATTATATCACCATCAATGCCAACAAGAGAATATAGCTTATTACTGCGCGCAGAAGAAGCCAGATTCCCGCGTGATGTCTTGAACCAGACTTTCGTCCTTCACTCCGAAGACGATCTTTAATTTACAGCTCCGCCGTGAACCTTTTCCCCGACTGAGGGTTTGTGACTCCCCGAGGAAGGCAACGAACGAAGCGAACTAAAAAGAGACTCCGGGCGAGGAAAGGGGATACTCCAAGTCGCAAGGAGAAACAAGCCTGTGTTTCCAAATCCCATTACAACTGAACGTAAATGAGAATTTACTGCAGTTTTATTGCTCACATTTTTCCAAGGGATCTGATATGATTATCTAGGTATACAACATTTTCATAATGTAAATAAGTCGAATTATTAAATTAGTTAACGGGAAGAAATGGAAACGTAAGATAAAAAATAAAAATCTCAATGATAATATATTTTATATTTATCACGATCATCTTCAATTACGTTCAACATAATCGTTTTACACTGTCCGTTACTAATAAAATATTCTACTGATTTTCGAGAAGTTTACATTCAAATAAGATTCCACTGCAAATTGCAATACAAAAAATGCTCAATTATAGTGCGATTTTTATAACTTTGCCCTTCAAGCCCCTATGGCTAATGGAATATCACACGTCATTTTGCGTCTTTCTTGCTCGTGCCGGTAGATGTCGCATGATCGCAAATACTTCTTGATAAGGTCGCAATCATGCGATACCTAGCGTCAAGATTGAGAAAGACGCGAAATACCGTGACACATTCCATCTTGAATACGGGCCTTGAGGGGCAAAGTTACAAAAATCGCACTGTAAATTGCATGTACAGTCACGTAGTGCATGTGCCCTTAAACTTTGCCAGGAATCCAGCGTTTATTCAGATGCAACATATCATTGCACACGGAGGATTTTCCGATTTTAAGAAATCCTTAGCACCACATGTATTGAAACCCGCGAACTTGGGTAGCATTTAGAAGTCAGAAGCTTTCTATTAAAGAAACTTCGTTGTTTAAATACTACTTGTGTTGAACATGTAGAAATGTTCCACTATTTCTACATACGCAACGTGACTGAAGGCTAGAAAACGAAGTTAGTATTCCCACCTCTTCTTCAAAAGAAATGTAACGTGCTTTCTTTCAGCGTAATGCTACAAATTGTCGGTGCACTTACAATACAATAAAATCTCATTTTGTTATTGGGCAGGAGAAAGTTTTTAATATGAGAGGATTCACGTAATTCTCGTATAAAGAACAAGTATTTTCCAGTATGTTCAGGACATTCGTGAAATTTCTTTACGAATTTTTTACTAAGACAAATAACCTTTGATAAACCCATTTCTTCACTCAACTAAAAAATAACATTGTTTTAGATGTGTCACTTCCTTCAACACTGACTCTATCATGAAAACTTTCATTCAATTTGTTTAATCCATTCATCCGTTTATTCATTCAATAAACTCTTCACTTCATGACTGTCTACGAGTAAATCTCTAAACCGGATTAAGTAGCAGGTCACTTGAAATTTCCAAAGCGTGCTGAAGCATTCCTGCTCTATATCCTCCTAAGCTATGAGCAAACCACGCCTGTCCGTTCTACGCGACGTTGACCATGATCTTGTGGTCTACATATATACCAGCTTAATGCCGTCGCCATCATGCATATGCAGATAGGGTCTCTTGCGAATTCTGTGCGATTCGGTTTACGCATGCTTGATTTTCCTGGATACATGTTCGTTCAACTTGCAAACAAGTATGTATGTTGCTACCGAATTCAACTAATTAATACAAAATAAATAAATAAATACATTCTCAATTTTAAATTGATAACGCGAGTATCATAGTTGAATTGACAAGATATGATAACCATCTGCACATTTTATTGAAAAGGTACCATACAATAAATGTATATGTTTTTGTTTATTGCCTCTTGGTCGGTAGATCTTGAGCTTTTGGGTGAGACACTTTTCGGTAAATTAGCATTTATAGTCGCTGTTCGGTGTAATTTCATGTTACATATTTGTTAACAGATAAAATAATAAATTATGGGAGCCCAACAAGCGTCAAGATAACTTTTTTAAATATTTTATAAGGAAAATCAGAAAAACACTGAAAAAACGAAAAAACAATACAATATAAATGGAACAAATATCTATTGTAATCCATTTTATGAGGAGGTATTTTTGTAAGTAAATGAAATTCAAGCGAATACAAGCTCTCGTCGTTATTTCCAATAAAAACGCAGCGCCTACGCACTCTTCAAAATAGCCTCCTGTTTCTGTTAACTTTGTTTCCAAAATGTGAAATCGCTGGCAATACAAAAATATTGATTTTATTGCTCTGGGTCCGGCGAAGCCATCATTATGACTGGCGTACGCGGCAAAAAGCAAATTTTCTTTCTCAGGCAACTTTATCGAGCGCTCGGGGTTTTAAAGAACTTCCTCATATCCCCAACATCAGTTTTAATTACTTAAACTTACAAAGAACCAGTGTATTCATCTATTTATAAACAATTGCACGATACTATTTGCTCGAAAAATCTTGGTTACCACTCTTTAATAATTAAAGGGAGAAATAAAGTAAGTAAATATGTACCTTAGTGAAGTACATTGTACGTCTTGTTTCACTTTTTTCTTTAAAAAATAAGATCTGAAGAAATAACATACATTTGCACAAATATTTTATCATTTGTAGAAAAGGAAAAAACAGTGATAAGCCCTTTCTAACCAATGAATACTCACAAACAAACGTATTGTCTGAAAACTTGAAACGTTTCAGAGATAAGTCTATTTTAACGAAATATGCAAAATATGCTCCTAAAATTACATCCTCCTCCTTTCTTCATCCTCATTTCTTCATCCTCCTCCTTTCTTCATCCTCCTCCTTTCTTCATCCTTCTCATTTTCTCATCCCCATTTCCTCCTCTTCATATCACCCTTTTCCCATAACCATTCATCTTTATACCATTATCCTCATCCCCATTCCCTACTCATCTTCATACCCAGCTCCTCATCTTCATACCCTGCTCCTCATCTTCATACCCTGCTCCTCATCTTCATACCCTGCTCCTCATCTTCATACCCTGCTCCTCATCTTCATACCCTGCTCCTCATCTTCATACCCTGCTACTCATCTTCATACCATACTCATCTTCATACCCTACTCATCTTCATACCCTACTCATCTTCATACCCTACTCATCTTCATACCCTACTCCTGCTCTTCATCATATCCTCCTTCTCATCATTATCGTCGTGATATTTTATAACAAATTTCAGACATCACTGCATTAGGGAACGAATTTGCCTGTCAAATGAACCAGAAGCCGTGAACCAATTCATTTTCAAGAAATTTTTGGAGCGATTACCCCGACAAAAATTGCCCGGTGCGTTAAATTGTATGCCACCGCCGTTTGGCGGTGACAGCTGACAGAGTGGATGATCGATTGTCTATCGATACGTGGCTGGGTCGAAGATGCAACCTTGCGGGACTCCATCTGCCCCCTTGCGCTGCCGCAACTTGTGCCCGACCGCCGTGAGTATAAAGCGGACAGATCTTTACGGACCTTCATTCTAGGTGAATTTCTAAATCTAAGTGGATGGAAAACGTAGGCTATAATCCAATTTTTGTAAATATACTACTGGATTGTCTTAATGAAATATACAAATGCAAATATAAAACTTTTGCATGTTTCATACTTCTTTTAAAAAATGTGCTTGTGTGAAAGTGAGCTTCTAATTCCTTTAAATTTAGTAGAAATGCCCACGAAGTAATGTCACAACCGAAGCGAGACAAGTTATACTGTGATATGTTAGCATGAACTGAGTCAGAAATTTTGCATAGTTTAGGCTCAAGGATGTGTTATGCTAATCGTGGAGGTTGGAGACTGTCATTGGCTATTTCAACTATCTTGAATCGTACAACTTTTTAAATTAAGCTAATCTATTTATCACATTCGATACAGCTGCTTTGAGAACTAGTTGAAACGGTGTCACCTGTGTATTAATCACAATCATCACCCAGGGAAAGGAGTGAACTATTCCTGTAATTAAAAAGCAAGTTCTTGTATTTATATATCCGCCCCTCTCCACAGAGACGTTATGCGCCCCACTATTCCGCCTCGTTCTGAATTTCCTGTTTCACCCTTCCTCGTTCCATCCCATTACTCCCCGCCCCATCCTTCCACGCTTCGCCCGGTCGTTTCATGCATGCGTTGCATTTCCTTCCACTGCCGGTTGCATAATTTCTTCTTTGCCTTTATATTATATGGGTGAAGTTTTGTTCTACGACGTATACATGTATGTAATTGGCATTTTACAGTCGGAAAAGTCAGAATTTTCACATCTAGTGGTGTTTTCGGGTCTTCGTCTAGTTTTTATTAATTAGCCACGCCTGAGGGTAAGGGAAACTTGTGGCTAGCATGACTTATTTCCTTTATCGTACCTAGCTTAAATGGTCAGCGTGAACCTCTTCTTTTGTCACACAGCTATAGAAACTGACACGATTTGTATTAAAAGGTAAAGCTTCATTTTCGACCCGTCCTGAGATCGAACGCGTGTAACGTACTGGGTTGTAATCATTTGTCTCCACCTAGCAACGAGAATCAGAAGACCCTGGAGAAACAAGCAGAGTACTTTGTTAAGTCATAGAGACTAAATGGAGGATTCTCTCTATCTAAACCTCGCCCCTTACACTTACACTAATACGCACTACTTTCACACTTGTCATGAGACGAGTATGGAGTTTAGATCTTGTCCTGGCTGGAATGGTGCCCCGCCGGGGGAGATACAGTTGAAAGTGACTGTTTTAATTTTAGCCGCATCTGGGAAATGAACCCAGGTTTGCGGCATGGACAGCTAGCTCGCTATCCATGAGCCACTGGGGGCTACATTTTCTGCGCTTTTTTATGCAGGTTGTGCCAGGACCGATTCGAATCAGGGGCTCCTATTAAACATTTCATTTATATTGGTAGCAACCATATCACCGGGAAGCAAGTGAAGGGCACAACACTTCCTGCATCAATTAGGTTTGTGGCGAGTACTCAATTTACGTTTTGAAGCTACAACTCGTGCGACCAAGAAGATTTGTGTTGCAAACACTCTCATCAGCAAGGTGACACTGCGGAAGGACTTTTCTGGCGCGCTATATAATAATAATAGTAATAATTTTTGTATGTAAATAATAAATGAATCGTGATTTAGAGGTTTCTCACAAAAATACTTGCCAATCGGGCAGGACGGAATGGAAGAGAGTGTGCGGACTGCGTTTTTTCAATTTCCTTTCTCCAGTGGCCCTGCAGAGGCAGGAGTTAATTCAATGTTTAATGCTCGAGCCGATTTGGCTTTTGGAGCTTAGAGAGGGCTTTTAACTTCAACTTAATCTCACTTACACCTAAAATACAAGGCCTCATTGGGCTCTCTTATCTCGACATAGAATTTAAATTTTGGAACCTTGTGAAGTTCTTATTATTGTTCTCTTTTCTTCTTTTTATTTTTCCATTCACTCTCACATTCATCCTTAAACTACATTTACAAACACACTCATGCTCACACTCATACACACTTCACTGCACTATGTCCCGCGAACCAACTCGCTCGCTTTACTCAGCGTTGAGCACCTCCGGGCGGGGGCGTTGCTCGAATGAGAGCAAATGAGTGGCCTTATCGGCCATCGCGGTCGCCGTATCGCGCCGCGGCCCACGGAACGAGGCCCACGCGCGAAACGAGGTGCAGCACGGCGTTGCTGAACTGGTGGAAGCGATCGAGAGTAAATCGCAATCGTTTTTTTCTTGCTTTCGCAATTAGCGTTTGAGATTGCAACTTTTAAGGTAATTTGGAGGAAATAAATTAGAGGATACACGCTACAAAAATAGCTAATCAGGTTTTGATGAGATATTGGTCGATGAAAATAATGTTTTCAGTTGGCCAAGTTTCGGACTATATTTATTCATTACCCATTAATGCCATTTATTGTAAACAAATTGTTAATACTCTAATAGTTCTTAGGGGTCATCCATATATTAAGTAAAGCTAAAGGGGAGAAGGGGTCTGAGGGAGCGTTACGCTGCGTTACATAGAGATAGGGAAGTGCTTTACAAGGGGGAGGGGGGTATTGAAAATACTCGAAATTTGCGTTACGTAATCTATGGACGGCCCCTTATTACACATAATAAAATACACTCCAATCATTGAACTGAAGCAGTATTCTTTGTGATTATATTATAAAAGAATGTTCTTGTTTTGCTATGATTTTAAACGTTTTTTATTATATCGTTACGGAATACTGCTTTAACTCAAAGATGGTTTTGTATTATTTTATAAAATAAGAATACAATGAGTCTTACTAGGATTATAGTGACGAGACAGTAGTCTTAATACGTACAGTTTTGTTAAGGGAACAACATATGCACCAAATATTGTCAAGGAAATTGAAACGAAGTCGCGTTAAGAAACTGTCTAAAAGATGAATTATTACCAGTGGTCGTCAAAGAGAGAATAAAGAAAATATCATTTACATAGCGACGAAACACATTCGAATTTCAAAATTCCAAATAACTCTACTCCAAGAGATAGTTCTTACTATCACGGTGGTTAAGGTTGGAACTTGAAAATCAGGGAAAATACTTTTATTTAAAAGAAAATAATGCTCCGGCATTCGCCTAGTATTTATCTAAAAAACACGGAAAACTACCGATGAGAGCAGCTATCCGTCCGTCAGTGCATATTATAATAGAAAATATATTCAATTGTATTTATTTCTGAGTAGTAATGATACTGTCTGTAATGATATCTTCAATGTGTTACTTTTCGAGAAGAAAATTGTGGAATTGTAGAATTGTACACGCGACTCACATTTCAGAAGTGTTCTTAATAAATAAAATTAACAATGGATAATGTATAAAATAATAATGCCTTCACTCCACCCCATTGGGGATCCAACATCTTAAAAATATGGACATCGCAGAGATATTCGGGATGTAAATAACGTTTTTAAAAATAAGAAACAAATGATGTATTGCATTTGTTCGCATTACTTACAAATTAATTTTCTGTGAAAACTTATTTTAAATTCATGAGGTCGAGAGACCCGACAAATTCTGTTGTTTTATGTGAAAAGCGCACTGTTCCATGTTTGTAATTCCTGTTCACTAACGTAACGAAGCGTATACGGGGCTCAAAAGAAACGGGGCGCGAATAAGAGCAAAGGCGTTTCATATGCATAAATGAGCCATTTGGTTTCGCTTACAATTGGCAATAACGGGGTACAAGATCATAATATTATTCAGTGCACGTGATTGGATACATTGCTTTAGGTGGAAAGGGAAACACGTCGGCTTTTTATTCTTTCTACCCTCTGCCGACCCAAAAGTCACATTTTATATTCAAAAAGCATATCCCTAATGACTGCTGATTCTCGGAACAAAGTTATGCAAATTAATTCATCGGATAGCGCTAAAGGATGAGCGAAATGTTCGCTCCTTAGAAAGTCTTTGGTTTGTAATGGGACACATAATTCGAATGGCGGTAATTAAACAAATGAGTCTTCTTTCACAGTTCACTGAAATTTGAAATCACATCGACGTTGCTCTCAAGCACTCTTTCTTGAGTTCTCAAATCATCATTACTTCTTTTACGAATAATTCAGATATCTTTTAAAATAAAATTAGTTGGAAGGTAATCTGTTTCGAAATGTTTCTTATAGTATACGATTTAGCTGTGAGCTTGAACGTGTATACGCTGGAAAGCTTATCATCTTCGTCCAAACTGAAAACTTAACATCACAGTGACTGAAAGGCTTCGAAAAGAATGTGTATTTTTATGTTTATTTTTAATCTTTACTTTCTCAGTTTCAGGATATTTATATTATACATTGACTTTTAATTTCGTTTCAACTAGTTCATTTTTGGAAACAAATAGTGATGAACGTTGAAGGTTATTGGTCTTAATATATATAAATGTATGTGTACGTTGCACAAAACATTTGAGAGTTATTGCTTCAGAGGTTCACACACTGCACAAACAGTTTACAATAGTCTGAAAAAACCTAGGGAAGGTATAGCGATTCCAAAATCTTACCCCAAATTTGGCTACACCTCAAATGCTTCGTTACGAAGTGGTTACCCGTTGTTGTGCGGTATAGACAGGTCGGGGCGAGAGCAGATGATAGTGATAAACACGTCGAGTGATCAGCGTGTAAATAAATATTTCAAACGTAATTAATATATTATAAAACTCATTAAAAGCCTTCTTTGGAAACAGTTTCTCTCCGAGTGGAAAAAAATACGAGATATTTATATTCCCTCCTCTAAAATAATGGCTCTGTTCTACTTTCTAATTTCGCTCTCAAATACCATACCAAATCGAGCAAACAAAACGTCAATGACACACATTGCACGTCACGCGAATTATCAGCCCCTGCGCTAGGAGCGCAGAGAGTAGCGTGAGGGTAGCGTGCACCAAACTGAACACTCATGCGGAGTATGTAGAAACATTGTGTAAAGTGAACATGCAGAGTTTGAACATGATACATAAATACTTACAATTGATTTTTTTAGAACTGCATCTGTGGAGTGTCCACGTTTTTCATGTATTTTATAGAAAATTTAACAAGGAACGCGCCTATATTTTCTTGAAAATTTTATCTCATCAAGTTTATACAGAAATTTTACTTCAAAAAATTCATTTATTAAAATGAAAAAAAATTGAAAAATTTATTTACAGAGGAATAAAATACACATTTCAAAGTATTAAATGAAACAAACCAGAAATTATTATTTAGTACATTCGGAGCAACAATTGATATCATTTTGTGAAGTACCCGTAAATTCCAAAATTTAATATAGGCATAACTACACAAATAATCAATTTTTAGGCAAATGAAAAAAACACATGTCTCTTTTTTTGATGTTCAAATTTAAGAAAAAAATTGTACATTTCAAAAAAAGGCGTGTCACCTCTTGTGCGATTTGACGTGGAATGGCTCTAGTATGTTTTAGTGCAAATCTCTACAAGGTCATTGCGTATGTCGATTTCAATGAAGCACTGAAATACTAGAATTATGATTAATGACAGTGTTTAGGACATCCTTTGAATTGTATATCATTCAGAAATGGGGTTTAGAGATCTGATTACAGAACGTAGCACTTTACTATGTTTGGACAAGTCGGATTTTTTCTAAGAAGAAAATAGTACTATATTTTTCTGTTATGATGTTTATTCACAGAGTTGTCACTTTGTGTCAATTTCAACTGTTCTGCTACATTGCAAATGTAATAATGTTTACTTTCAATTTTATTTTCATTATTTTTATTTTACGGAAATGAAAGAGACCACTCGTGCGCACTTTTAGACTTACGGCTTACCACTGTGTTCCTCTGAGCTGCATTCCGAAGTGCTAGAGCGAGTGAGGCCCAGAATTTTGGGGTCATCAGATACAACACCCGCGTGTTTTATATTGTAAGCAAAAATACGAATTACTAACAACTTGCTAATCTTTTTTTAATAAGCTTGGGATGGAAGCATTACCTTGCCTCCTTGCTGTAGGTCTCTTTTCCCATTATGCACCTCTTCAGTGCGTAATTCCTCATAACGAAAACCGAATTCACATGAGGAGCAATTAAACAAATTCCAGAGGGTTGGTAATGGATAGTGATTACGTCTTTCGCCGATCAAGGTTCGACTCCCGCACAATCTGTGAAATATTAGTGTGGGCATATCGAGCTCTCTGCAGGTTTCTTTGTTTTTTCCTGTTTACATTGGCTCTCATCACATCATTTGCACATTATTGCTATCATCAACTCATTAGACCATCATTAATGGACCTCGATAATCTCAGGATTGAAAGGAACCTTTAACTCATAATTAATTAGTTCAGAGAGGCCGCGCACAGAACATCAAATGACGTATGACATTCTGGTTTCAATCATTGGGTTCCTAATTAAAACAACGGTTTTATCTCGAATGATGCAGGAAACTAATTCAGATATATTTTCCAATTTTGTCTTTCCTAAACGCAGACGGCGTAGCCTAGAAAGACAGAAATGCTGTTTTCGCCAGTCTGACTGCTTCCTGGCCGCTCATCCATAGACCCCAATGTTATTACCTGAGACTCCACGCTTGAGAAGGTCGAGAACGGTCGCATAGAACGAAAATAGTGTTTGAGCCCAAACAGGAGGTCGAGAGAAGGAATGCGCCTTCCATGTGATAAACCTAGACCCGCTGATACGTGCTGCCCAATATAGTCGCGCTCCAGTGGCCTTTGCGTGCTGCCCTCCTTGGAGAGGGTGTCCTACTCTGGGGCCTCCGCACGACCCACATCTGCGACCATCGCTCGCCGCCCTCGCGTCGGGTGGCGTTCTGTTGGAAAACATCGCGTCGCGTCGCGTCACGTCGCGTCGCATCACGTCACATTTCACGTCCTTGCATCATCCTCGAATCGGATCATACAGGATCTGGTTGGATCAGATCGGAACGAGTCTCATTCGGTCGATTTAAGAAGGGTTGAATCCTGTTGAGTTGGGTCAGGTCGGGTCAGTTCGGGTCAGTTCGGGTCAGGTCGGGTCAGGTCGGGTCAGGTCGGGTCAGGTCGGGTCAGGTCGGGTCAGGTCGGGTCTGGTCGGGTCAGGTCGGGTCAGGTCGGGTCAGGTCGAATCGGGGCGAATAGGGTAAGATATGGTCTATTAGATCAGACTGGATCGGATAGAATGAGATTTGGATGGAAGAGTAGAAGAGGGTCGGGTCGGTCTCTTAAGATACAAATTAAATGCTAGTTAACGACGGTGCTCTGGAGGAGACGCAAGCCAAGGTTTCTCCTGTCAAAGGAATTTCAAATATAAGGAATAATCTTCGTGGGATTGCGAACTTGCGAGGCAAAAGAGATAGAATTTTCAATTCAGAATTTTCGGAACGCAAGCACTGTACTAGCAAGAGAAACCCACTGCGGAAATATTGCAGGCGGCGGAGGTGGAAAAGCGTCAGGAGAGATGGGTGTTAGCTATCACCATACGTGGCAACATTGCACTTATTCCTCTTAAAGTTGGTTTCGTCGGCCTAGTTTTCAACGGTATCAGCATCACAAGTTACCTAGTGGCAATGCCGCAGGATGTACCTGCACCTTCAGGGTTTCCAGAGGAATGGACTGGTCAAAAGAATGCGGAAAATAAACTTTCGAAGAATGTTTTAGAAATAATATTGGTAGTAAAATAAATTAAAATGACGAAAGATTGGGAACAGTATCTGAAGAACGCTAGTTGCCAAAGTTTTTAAATAGTCCTTACGCCACAGAACTACCAAACAAAATGTAATAATAGAATGAGATTGAAAATGTCTGTACACCAAAAACTTCATTGAAGTGTTTTGAACGGATAATTTAAAAACTGTTTTGAGATATGAAGGAAGTTTTAGTATTTTAAGTTATACTGAAAGGAAGTATTTCCTAGCTTAAAAACTATTTAGACAGCTTAAAAATTACGAAATCAATAGGAATCTTTTCAGCTCTCCGTTTAAAGGTTAGAACGCGTAAGAAACTCCCAGAAACTATTTCAACCGACGATCGTAAAACGAACAGCAAGAGTCTTAGAAAGAGCATTCTCTAAATATAGATCCATAGTACTTGCAATGCCGTAAAACTAAAGAACGTCAGAATTCGTAGTGGGGAAAGTAGTACATTCTAACATCGAGCGTTTTACTCCTCGAACCCGAAACAGAATACGCGAAGTCATTTAGAGAAACCTCAAACACCCAAGTGTGTCCAAAGCGAACAATATCTTTTGCTCTCTACTCCGGCCTTGGATATCCCAAAAAACAAAGCACAATGATAGAGTGATTGTAATCAATGTGATTTTATTCCTGATTGTTCAACCATTTCTTTAGCACGGAAGGAGAAAACCATCTCTAAAACGTCGGAAAGCTCGCCGTTCCGCACCTGATGTAATGTGTTTATCATCTGCAATAAATGGTCATCCAAACGAAACAAGTAAAAATAGCCGATCCGCTGTGCAGCTCGTTCGTTAAAGCAATATTGTCACAGCGATCTCGGACCCAAAGATCGCGGGTTTGAGTCCCGCGTCGGGCATGGCTGTACTTGTGTTCGTCCTTTCACCCCCTGTCAACGCCGTATCATGTCATCACCGTATCATTACATAACGTTAAACTCAATAGTGGTCGCTAATGACCTTGATGCTCATGTGACCTAAAATAACAAAAAAATGAAAAAGTAAAAATACCGGGAGCGGAGTTGTTCTACCTTCGTGATACTATCAATAGTGAAAATTTCAGGCCTACTTTCCCCTCTCGCCGCTAGCAGCGCCAGCGGCGCAGGGGTGTCGTGTGGAAGGGCCCCAGCGGTGTCGAGCATCGCGTGAGATTCCGAGTGTTTACGACGGATGGGCGTGGCGGAGGGGGGCGGGGCAGTGGCGCAGGTCGGGCATGAGGAGACGGAGGGGGGGGAGACTGTCTGTTGCGCTCCATTCCCCGCCCCCTGCCTCCGTCTTCCCCCGCCGTCACCGCGGTCGCCCGCGGACAGTAGTGACGTAATATAACGAGAGAGTGTGGAAGCGCGGAGGGCGAATAAGGGAATATGTTTGCAGCACACAGTGGTTGGAAATGAACAGATATCTGCAACAAGTCAAGCACCTTCCGCGATGTTTTAAGATGTCTCTTAACTACAACGACCAACTAATCTAAGTGATTCATTTTATTAAGCCTATAATAGTGTGGTTTGTGAATATATTAGGAAGAGAAGTATCAAAAACAGACAATGAGGTGTTTTACCATTGAGCACTTATGCTGAGTGCCGGTAAAGTGAACCTGCGTATATGTATGTGTGTAGAAAGTTCACATCTAACATGGATGAAGACTGTGGTGGGTACGAATGCTGAAAAATGCGTCTCATGCGGTAGTGAGCGCAGAAAAAAGACACGTGACACGATGAGCTATGATAGTTCTTGGTGAGATTTCCATTTTTTTTCGTTGTTTAAAAGCGCAAGAACTTTAAGAACGTCAATGTCATATCTTTTATGAAAGTCACACACTATCAAATATAAGTGTAGTCCATCATGAATTATCTAAGGACTCATGGGTCATCACTCTTACCAAGGTGACCAGATCTTAAAAAAACTAAAATGGAACATTGCTGCGTTTCTTTGATTGGAAAAAAACAGGACAAAATGATGATATATTTTTAAAAGACAATGTATTTAATGTTTCACATGTTCCGGCCACAACTGTCTTCTATGAGTGTCAAAACCCTTATGAATTTCGTTCAATCGTGTTTGCAGTTTTCAATATCTTTGGGTTGGCAATAATCATATGAAAAAGAGTGATTACCAGCCTTCGTATTTGATGAGGAAACTGTCTATAAAGAACCAGGAAATGTAAAAAACAATATCAACCAGTGGTACTTCCAAAGCACATACTCTCTCGCACTGTTATTACATGGTTCTAAATGCTATAACACTACTGCATAAACCAGCAAATCTTTTCCCGTTCCGCGACCCGAACAGAGTTCCTGCCAGCACTCATACCACTACGAAAACCAAGTGCCATATGGAACGAACTCGGGCAGAGGCGTAGAAGGGTACACGCCAAATTCAAGTAAAAACAATAATTTGGGACAAGGCATAATAATTCCACCATAGATATATTTTCGCCTTCTCATTGAAATTCAAATTCAGCTTGCGACGTGATTAACGCCCATTGATTTTTTTCTAAATACCCCGCAATATTATATTTCTTCATAAAATAGCAAAAGTGTTTTCAACAACCGAATTTTTTCTGTTCCGAGACCCGAATTCAGATCATCAAAGTTAACGTGCGGGCACTTATACCACTATGCCACACTAGTACCGTATGGGCCCAACAGACTCATAAAATTAATTGAACCGAGCCTTAAATGATAAATGCATGATAGAAAAACAATTGATATGATGATACGTTTCACAAATCCAAGAACAGATGTGAAAAATTGTTCAAAAGTTAAAAATTTGACAATTACAGACACTCCAGTTTATTTATCGCAATGATCAATTTATGTGAATCTAATGCTTCACAAGGTTTTTCATAAATTTTCTAGAATTCTCAGTTATTCCTGCGATTTATCCTCATTTTCGTTAGCAGACCCAGCAATAAGAGTTTTTCTGGTGAGAATTCCCGTTTTCCGGTGCACGATTACATAAGTTTCTCTTCTTATGAAGTATTTGTAAGGCGAGAAACTACAAAGAACATTAGAATGAAACATTAAAACAAAAAAATATACTCATTTGTTTCATTTTCACTTTTATTCCTTGTAGAGTTGGCCCTACTCCTCAATTAAGATTGCTTGCTTAGTCGCACAGAAATTCACACAAGCGGAAGGTTCGGATTATTGAATTTCTTGGTAATGATTTTGTGATAGTTTATTATCACAATGTGATTAATTTGAGTACGTGACACGTGAGTAAATCTCGTGAGAGGGTAAAATACAATAGTAAAGCAAGTTGACCAATCAGAAAATTGGGCAGTGTGCGATAATCGAATGAGAGAGGCGGCGGAAGAAAAAAGAAACGTAATTGGTTACAGTTCGCGCGTGAAGCTGAGACAGATGACGCGCGCGGAAAATAAACTAGAGAGATGGCTTTAGGCGTGCTGACGGTAGGACGTGAGATGTTGATCTCGTAGTGATGTCGAAAAAACGCGAATGTAAGTGCAGTAGAACAGCAACAACTGTTTAGAGAACTCTCCGGGAATTTTGGAAGCACTGATGGGAAGTGTAGAAGTGCGTGTCTAAACACGAACATTGTTTGGTGTGGAATAATTGAAAATTGGAGGTGGAACGACTTCACGGCTTGGAGGAACGACGGTCAAATGTGCTGTTTGACTATTA
>JAHLJT010009419.1:21140033-21182261 GCA_031308135.1 Acheta domesticus | reverse complement strand
GGGCGGTGAGGCGTATCGCTTCTGCAGGCGCTCTCTGCGGCGCCTGTGCTGGCCTCTGGCGTTGCTGGCGGACTTTTGTAGTGCCGGCACAGGCGGACACTACACCCTCCCCACCTAATTGTGGGAGTATGGGGCGAGGTGCTTCTGCAGCGCGCTCTACGGCGCCTGTGCTGGCCTGTGGCGCTGCTGGCGGACTTTTGTAGTTCCGGCACAGGCGGACACCTACACCCTCCCCACCTAATTGTGGGAGTAGGGGGGTGATGCGCTTCTGCAAGCGCGGGCTGCAGCGGCTGGGTGCTGCCTTCTGCTTCTTCTGCTGCTGCTACCGATCAGGCAACTGCACCGGTCGCGCCTCTTTCTCAGAGGCTGCGTTCTGCATTGCGGCGTCGCTGCATGCAGGCGGGCCCGCCCGATCAGCCGCGGGCCCGTTTGCCGCTGTTCAACTGCTGGTTGGCCACCCGGTGCTGCTGTTGCGACTGGTGCTGACTGCTCGTCGGGCTGCTCGTTCTGCGGCGGCAATTCAACTTCGAGTCCGCCGTTCTGAAAACTAAACAGCCTGTCTGAGTTTTCGTCCAGTTCACTTTGCCTTACCGATTGCGGTTTATCAATGCCGGGTATGTAATACGTCCGGTGCCTAACATATTCCTGATACCGCCCTGGCGGGGGCTGCTGTAGCTGCTGCTGATTGATGCTGATGAAATCACGGCTCCGGTTGTCGCCGCTGCACATCCGTCTCTGATGTGGCTTCGTGCCTCCCCACCTAAACTGTGTGAGTGGGGGGCGATGCAGTTCCGTAGGCGCGCTCTGCGGCGCCTGGGCGCCGTCTTCTGCTACTTCTGCTGCCCACGCCGGGGCTACTGCATCTGCTGCCGATGATAGTGCCACCGCTTCGGTTGCTGCTATGGCGCCTCCGTCCCTGAGGCTGTGTCCTGTCTCCCGGCCTCGCTGCTGTGCGGTTGCCGCTGCTGCGGCGGCTGCTCCGGGTACAGATTCTGCTCCTCTTCCCGGGGACCATCTTCTGCGTCTCGGCGTCGGTTTCGCTTGGCTGCTGCCGTTGCTGCGACTGCTGCTCCTGCGGGTGTTATCTCTAAACAATTTCAAAACTGAAAATACAACCAAAATTGTGCTTCTGAGAACAACTGTCATGTCTCTTAGTTGTTGTCCGACTAGTTTCCACAAAAACATCCTAACCGCTACTTTCTTCAGTTTTTTCTTTTTCTTAACAGCCCGCCTACCAGTACAACAATTACTTATGTTCGTCACTTGAACTATCACATTGCGCTTCAAAGATACTGATTTGCTGCCTAGGCTTCCTATGTTCACCCGTAGGCCTTTCCATCGCTTACTTTCGTACCGTTTGGTAGCTTGCACTCTAACTTGCCGCCAGTGGCCCTGGCGCAATCGCCTTGAGCCAGCCGTCTACTTCTACGGTGCACTACGCGACATCTAACCTTGCATTGCTTACCACCATTATTTGTGAACTTCATACCTCTACTTCGCGCTTTCGCCAACTCTTTCATACCAATTTTTACTCTAATTGCTTTCTTCCGTCGTGCTGACACATCTACCTCGAATTCCAAATGCACTGGCGCTTTCCCGTCCTTGCAACTGTCTATACGTTGCTAATGGGCTCGGTCTTTTCATCACAACTGTCACCGACTAACTCTTTGCTACTAACCTCGGCAGTCCTGTTGTCGCTATCCAGCCTGTATTGCCCCGTCTTCTTCTTCTCTTTACAGCACTGTCCGTTGCGCTCTTGCCTACAACTTACAAGATGATCGCTGTGTGATTTTATTTCCCTACTCTCGGCGCTTACGCTTTCATCTGCACCACTACTTACTCTACTATTACTACCAGTTTTACCCATATTAACAATTATTTTACCATTACTTTCAATTTTATACATATTTACATTTCCAATCAATAGCTTCTCTCTAGGAACTACATTATCTGTTACCGAGCCTTCACTAGTCTTCCTTTCGTGTAAACTTCGCTTTAACGTTGTAAGCTCGCTCACCGACACGCTCAAAATTTCCCTCATGTTACTATGACCGTTTATTGGTCTACGCTCACTCTCCGATCTGTTCACTTTCTTACTCTTGCTCTGAGCTTTCTCAACGTTTTGCCTATTTCTACTACTGTCAGTTTCAAAGTCACAATACATTTTCTACATAATTCTTCCTGATCTACAACTGTATATTTCCATTCATTGCTAATGAATATTTCACGAAAAATTCTGCATTCCTATCTGCATCTTGCTACAATTCACTTCACATCTAAGGCTTTCTGCTGCTCTATCTTGCTCCTGATTACTACTACTCTTTTGAAGTCTGTTTCTCTTCACAGACCAGTTGCCGTTACAAAGATTCCTACCTGGCTTACTTGTGCGCACTTATCCTCGCCGAGCGTGTTCACCTTCGCTGAGGGGTTACCGTTGTGGTAGCTCACTGCAGCCTCGTCTCCCTACCGGGAACGTGGCGACCTTTCCTCGTCTGCCACGCGTCACTCTAGCGCCGAGTCTAGCGACTACCTTGCTGCTTGGCGTCGCTTGGTCCACGACTTCTCTGGAGGTGGCAATGTCCCTCTCGCCAGCCTCGCTAGAAGCCGGGAACGTGGCGACCTTTCCTCGTCTGCCACGTCTCACTCTGGCGCCGAGTCCAGCGACCGCCTTACTGCTTGGCGTCGCCTGGCTCGCGACCTCTCTGGAGGCGGCAATGTCCCTCACGCCAACCTCGCTAGAAGCCGCCGCTACCACTCCCTTGGCCTCGTCCACGCTCCGTGATGGCGCCGGCTGCGGCGCATCCTTCAAAAAAGCTTGATTAAGCTGCACTCTACTCTGGAACTCACGTTGCCGTTCTTTCTGCCCGACCACTCGCTGCTCCCTGTGCTCCTTGTGCAAGGCCAGCTGCTGTTGACATTGGTTCTCCTTAAATTTTAAACTTTCTACTGGTTCGTGCGGGATGCGCTGCTGCAATAACTCGTCAGGCTCGCTACTAGGAATGCTTAGAAAAAATGCGCGCTTGCTGTCTTCGTCCGTTACCTTATGGAAAGCGAGGTGTTGCTGCAACCTCGCCGCGTACGAATACCATTTCTCCTTGCGCGCGTCGAAGCAGGGAAAGGACGGTACTACCTGCCGCTGAGCCGCTGGCGTGGCCATGGCCGTGATCGCTTGCAGTAAGGCCGCGTGCTGCTGTAGCTCGCGCTCCTCCCGTCTTTCCTGCCATTCTTGTTGTCGTTGTAACTGCTGTATTAGCCCGATGAGTTGTGCCGTCTGGTCGCCTGTTGCCATCTTCTTTTACCTCGTCGCCAAATAAATTGTTGTATACCAAATGAAAACAACCCTCTTCTATCTGTAACAACAATTTATTATTAACCAAATCCCAAATGAATATTCCAATAAACGCTGCCAGGAGTCACATATCAAGGAGATGTTTCGTAGCCGGGTCGTTATACAAATTACAGAAAGCCGTTAACCAAGAATCACAAGTGAGTATGCCAGGTACAATGTTCAAGTCCAGTTGATGCTCTACAAAATGCGGTCGGTGACGGAATGGCGGGGCCCTGGCCCCGCGGCTGCCTCGTCGGCTTTCCACCCCTTCGCAGGGGAAGGGAGTCTGCTGCGTGCCCCCTCTTCTACAGGAGGAGGGAGGGGGGGGCGCCTTCCACGCCTTGGCCGCTCTCCTGGGGCGGTGAGGCGTATCGCTTCTGCAGGCGCTCTCTGCGGCGCCTGTGCTGGCCTCTGGCGTTGCTGGCGGACTTTTGTAGTGCCGGCACAGGCGGACACTACAACTTACAAATTAATTTTCTGTGAAAACTTTAAATTCATGAGGTCGAGAGACTCGACAAATTCTGTTGTTTTATGTGAAAGCGCACTGTTCCATGTTTGTAATTCCTGTTCACTAACGTAACGAAGCGTATACGGGGCTCAAAGAAACGGGGCGCGAGTAACAGCAAAGGCGTTTCATATGCATAAATGAGCCATTTGGCTTCGCTCACAATTGGCAATAACGGGGGTACAAGATCATAATAGTATTCAGTGCACGTGATTGGATACAATGCTTTAGGTGGAAAAGGAAACACGTCGGCTTTTTATTCTTTCTACCCTCTGCCGACCCAAAAGTCACATTTTATATTCAAAAAGCATATCCCTAATGACTGCTGATTCTCGGAACAAAGTTATGCAAATTAATTCATCGGATAGCGCTAAAGGATGAGCGAAATGTTCGCTCCTTAGAAAGTCTTTGGTTTGTAATGGGACACATAATTCGAATGGCGGTAATTAAACAAATGAGTCTTCTTTCACAGTTCATTGAAAATTGAAATCACATCGACGTTGCTGTCAAGCACTCTTTCTTGAGTTCTCAAATCATCATTACTTCTTTTACGAATAATTCAGATATCTTTTAAAATAAAATTAGTTGGAAGGTAATCTATTTCGAAATGTTTCTTATAGTATACGACTTAGCTGTGAGCTTGAACATGTATACGCTGGAAAGCTTATCATCTTCGTCCAAACTGAAAACTTAGCATCACAGTGACTGAAAGGCTTCGAAAAGAATATGTATTTTTATGTTTATTTTAATCTTTACTTTCTCAGTTTCAGGATATTTATATTATACATACACTTTCAATTTCGTTTCAACTAGTTTATTTTTGAAAACAAATAGTGATGAACGCTGAAGGTTATGGGTCTTAATATATATAAATATATGTGTACGTTGCACAAAACATTTGAGAGCTATTGCTTCAGAGGTTCACACACTGCACAAACAGTTTACAATAGTCTGAAAAAACCTAGGGAAGGTATAGCTATTCCAAAATCTTACTCCAAATTTGGCTACACCTCAAATTCTTCATTACGAAGTGGTTACCCGTTGTTCTGCGGTATAGACAGGTCGGGGCGAGAGCAGATGATAGTGATAAACACGTCGAGTGTGTAGCGATCCTGAGCTCGCTCAGTCACTATTTGGCGATAAGAAAGACCTTGTCTGCGTGCTTCGCCGCGCGATTACGTAACCCGTCGCCTTATCAGCGGTCGCTGGAGGGGTGGCGGGGGGAAGACAGTTGTTCCCTCCCCTACGCGGAAAAGAAGGGGTTGTAACGGCGGTGTCTGGAAAGTGCGCAGAATGTTTCGAGAAGCGGCAGCGTGAGGTAGCAGCGTGAATTTGGAAGCTGATGGTGTGGGGCCGCGAGCTCCAGTTAGCGAGAAAGAGGTTTGGCCCAGTGGTGGCTAAATTCACACCGCAGATGCGCGTTCGACGGAGGAATCTGGTTTTGGAGTAAGACGTGGTTACAGAGAGAACCCGTGCTTAGGCCCAAGACAGAGCGTCGGCAGCCGCATTAGTTCGCTGTGAGTTGTGCGCTGGTGGCGAACGCCACGGCCACCGAAATAAGGTCGGTGTTAAAGACAAAACAATTTTGTATGTGATACTATAAAAAGTAATGAGAATTTGCAAGCAATTGACTGTAGAATGCAGGTTGAAGTGTTGTTCCTGTAGTTCACTGTCAGATTGTTTAATATTTTTTTTGGCCATTAACACTCTGGCATAATGTATGATATACCCGACCATTGATATTTCCATAATCATTGTGGACTATTTTCAAAAGATATTTGAAGTATTGTGTCTTCTAAGGGGAGAACATCACTTATTTATGATAGAATCTTGTCATGTTAATACACTACAAGTACAGTTTCTGTCTTTAAATCAAAAGAACATTTTGATGATAGTGTAAAATCCAAATCAAGTTAGAAACAATTTGGGTTATTTATGAACAATTAAAAGGTTATAAAAGTATATTTGCTATGAACTGTTGAATTTAAGTGAACTTAAATATCTTGAAATATTTATTGAAATTTGGATGCCTGTTGAGTAAAAAATACAACATATTTTTTTAATTTCAACCAAAGGTGTAGATTGTAATAAATGTTCACATTCATGGTGTAACACACATGTTTAGTTTTTTTTTTTTGCAATTTCTTTTGAATATTCTGTGTTTTCAAAACTATGTTTATTCATTTTAATTGTACACAACATATGTCTTTGTAATTGAAATGAATTGACGTTGCAAGCACTCTTTCTTGAGTTCTCAAATCATCATTACTTCTTTTACGAATAATTCAGATTCTTTTAAAATAAAATTAGTTGAAGGTAATTTGTTTCGAAATGTTTCTTATAGTATACGATTTGCTGTACTTTATGTGTATACGCTGGAAAGCTTATCATCTTCGTTCAAACTGAAAACTTCAACATCACAGTGACTGAAAGGCTTGAAAAGAATGTGTATTTTATGTTTATTTTTAATCTTTACTTTCTGCAGTTGATTTTTCCTCATACATTGACTTTTTTTTTTCAACTGTTCATTTTTGTATTTAGTTGAACGTTGTTATTGGTCTTATATATATAAATGTTAGGTACGTTGCAAAAACATTTGAGAGTTATTGCTTCAGAGGTTCACATTACTGCATTAATGTTTACAATAGTCTGAAAAAACTTAGGGAAGGTATAGCGATTCCAAAATCTTACCCCAAGACACCTCAAATTTCGTTACGAAATTTCCCCACGGCCGACCTACACGAACGGTCACAAGTGATCAGCGTGTAAATAAATATTTCAAACGTAATTAATATATTATAAAACTCATTAAAGCCTTCTTTGGAAACAATTTCTCTCCGAGTGGATAAAATACGAGATATTTGTATTCCCTTCCTCTAAAATAATGGCTCTGTTCTACTTTCTAATTTCGCTCTCAAATACCATACCGAATCGAGCAAACAAAGCGTCAATGACACACATTGCACGTCACGCGAATTATCAGCCCAGTAGCGTGAGGGTAGCGTGCACCAAACTGAACACTCATGCCGAGTACGTAGACACATTGTGTCAAGTGAACATGCAGAATTTGAACGTGATACATAAATACTTACAATTGATTTTTTTTAGAACTGCATCTGTGGAGTGTCCACGTTTTTCTTGTATTTTATAGAAAATTTAACAAGAAACGCGCCTATATGTTTTTGAAATGTATATCTCATCGAGTTTATACAAAACTTTTACTTTAAAAAAATACATTTTTTAAATGAAAAAAATTAAAAAAATTATTAACAGAGGAATAAAATACACATTCAAAGTATTTAATGAAACAAACCGGAAATTTTTATTTAGTACATTCGGAGCAACAATAGATATAATTTTGTGAAGTACCCGTAAATTCCAAAATTTAATACAGGCATAACTACACAAATAATCAATTTTCAGGCAAATAAAAAAACACATGTCTCTTTTTTGATGTTCAAATTTAAGAAAAAAAATCGTACATTTAAAAAAAAGGCGCGTCACCGCTTGTGCGATTTGACGTGGAATGGCTCTAGTATGTTTTAGTGCAAATCTCTACAACGTCATTGCGTATGTCGATTTCAATGGAGCACTGAAATGCTAGAATTATGATTAATGACAGTGTTTAGGACATCCTCTGAATTGTATATCATTCAGAAATGCGGGCTTAGAGATCTGATTACAGAACGTAGCACTTTACTATGTTTGGACAAGTCGGATTTTTCTAAGAAGAAAATAGTACTATATTTTTCTGTTATGATGTTTATTCACAGAGTTGTCACTTTGTGTCAGTTTCAACTGTTCTGCTACATTGCAAATGTAATAATGTTTACTTTCAATTTTATTTTAATTATTTTTATTTAACGGAAATGAAAGAGACCACTCGTGCGCACTTTTAGACTTACGGTTTATCACTGTGTTCCTCTGAGCTGCATTCGGAAGTGCTAGAGCGAGTGAGGCCCAGAATTTTGGGGTCATCATATATATAGCACCCGCGTGTTTCATATTGTAAGCAAAAATACGAATTACTAACAACTCGCTAATCTTTTTTTAATAAGCTTGGGATGGAAGCATTACCTTGCCTTCTTGCCGTACGAACGGTCTCTTTTCCCATTATGCACCTCTTCAGTGCGTAATTCCTCATATCGAAAACCGAATTCACATGAGGAGCAATTAAACAAATTCCAGAGGGTTGGTAATGGATAGTGTACACGCCTTTCGCCGATCAAGGTTCGACTCCCGCACAATCTGTGTGGTACTTAGAGTGAGCATATCGAGCTCTCTGCAAGTTTCTTTGTTTTTTTCCTGTTTACATCGGCTCTCATCACATCATTTGCACATTATTGCTATCATCAACTCATTAGACCATCATTAATGGACCTCAACAATCTCAGGATTGAAAGGAACCTTTAACTCACAATTAATTAGTTCAGAGAGGCAGCGCACAAACATCAAATGACGTATGACATACTGGTTTCAATCATTGGGTTCCTAATTAAAACAACGGTTTTATCACGAATGATCCAGGAAACTAATTCACATATATTTGCCAATTTTGTCTTTCCTAAAACACAGACGGCGTAGCCTAGAAAAACAGAAATGCTTTTTTCGCCAGTCTGAGAGCCTCCTGGCCGCTCATCCATAGACCCCAATGTTTTTACCTGAGATTCCACTCTTGAGAAGGTCGCGGTCGCATAGAACGAAAATAGTGTTTGAGCCCAAACAGGGAGGTCGAGAGAAGGAATGCGCCTTCCATGTGATAAACCTAGACCCGCTGATACGTGCTGCCCAATATAGTCGCGCTCCAGTGGCCTTTGCGTGCTGCCCTCCTTGGAGAGGGCGTCCCACTCTGGGGCCTCCGCACGACCCACATCTGCGACCATCGCTCGCCGCCCTCGCGTCGGGTGGCGTTCTGTTGGGACACGTCGCGTCGCGTCGCATCACGTCACATTCCACGTCCTCGCATCGTCCTCGCATCGGATCATACAGGATCTGGTTGGATCAGAACGGATCGAGTCTCATTCGGTCGATTTAAGAAGGGTTGAATCCTGTTGAGTTGGGTCAGTTCGGGTCAGGTCGGGTCAGGTCGGGTCAGGTCGGGTCAGGTCGGGTCAGGTCGAATCGGGGCGAATAGGGTAAGATATGGTCTATTAGATCAGACTGGATCGGATAGAATGAGATTTGGATGGAAGAGTAGAAGAGGGTCGGGTCGGTCTCTTAAGATACTAATTAAATGCTAGTTAACGACGGTGCTCTGGAGGAGACGCAAGCCAAGGTCCCTCCTGTCAAAGGAATTCCAAATGAAAGGAATAATCTTCGTGATATTACGAACTTGCGTGGCAAAAGAGATAGAATTTTCAATTCAGAATTTTCGGAACGCAAGCACTGTACTAGCAAGAGAAACCCACTGCGGAAATATCGCAGGCGGCGGAGGCGGAAAAGCAAGTGTCAGCAGAGATGGGTGTTAGCTATCACCATACGTGGCAACATTGTACTTATTCCTCTTAAAGTTGGTTTCGTCGACCTAGTTTTCAGCGGTATCAGCATCACAAGTTACCTAGTGGCAATGCCGCAGGATGTACTTGCACCTTCAGGGTTTCTAGAGGAATGGACTGTTCAAAAGAATACGGAAAATAAACTTTCGAAGAATGTTTTAGAAATAATATTGGTAGTAAAATAAATTAAAGAGACGAAAGGTTGGGAACAGTATCTGAAGAACGCTAGTTGCCAAAGTTTTTAAATAGTCCTTACGCCACAGAACTACCAAACAAAATGTAATAATAGAATGAGATTGAAAATGTCTGTACACCAAAAACTTCATTGAAGTGTTTTGAACGGATAATTTAAAAAACTGTTTTGAGATATGAAGGAAGTTTCAGTATTTTAAGTTATATTGAAAGGAAGTATTTCCTAGCTTAAAAACTATTTAGACAGCTTAAAAATTACGAAATCAATAGGAATCTTTTCAGCTCTCCGTTTAAAGGTTAGAACGCGTAAGAAACTCCCAGAAACTATTTCAACCGGCGATCGTAAAACGAACAGCAAGAGTCTTAGAGGGTTCTCTAAATATAGACCCATAGTACTTGCAATGCCGTAAACTAAAGAACGTCAGAATTCGTACTGGGGAAAGTAGTACATTCTAACGTCGAGAGTTTTACTTCTCGAACCCGAAACAGAATACGCGAAGTCATTTAGAGAAACCTCAAACACCCAAGTGTGTCCAAAGCGAACAATATCTTTTGCTCTCTACTCCGGCCTTGGATATCCCAAAAAACAAAGCACAATGATAGAGTGATTGTAATCAATGTGATTTTATTCCTGATTGTTCAACCATTTCTTTAGCACGGAAGGAGAAAACCATCTCTAAAACGTCGGAATGCTCGCAGTTCCGCACTTGATGTAATGTGTTTATCATCTGCAATAAATGGTCATCCAAACGAAACAAGTAAAAATAGCCGATCCGCGGAGGCCGAGATCGTTAAAGCAGTATTGTCACAGCGATCTCGGATCCAAAGATCGCGGATTTGAGTCCTGCCTCGAGCATGGCTGTACTCTTGTTCGTCCTTTCACCCCCCGTCAACGCCAAATCATGTCATCACCGTATCATTACATAACGTTAAACTCAATAGTGGTCGCTAATGACCTTGATGCTCATGTGACCTAAAATAACAAAAACAAAGAAAATGAAAAAGTAAAAATACCGGGAGCGGAGTTGTTCTACCCTTTTGATACTATCAATAGTGAAAATGTCAGGCCTACTTTCCCCTCTCGCCGCTAGCAGCGCCAGCGGCGCAGGGGTGTCGTGTGGAGGGGCCCCAGCGGTGTCGAGCATCGCGTGAGATTCCGAGTGTTTACGACGGAGGGGCGTGGCAGGGGGGGGCAGTGGCGCAGGTCGGGCACGAGGAGACGGAGGGGGGGGGGAGACTGTCTGTTGCGCTCCATTCCCCGCCCCCTGCCTCCGTCTTCCCCCGCCGTCACCGCGGTCGCCCGCGGACAGTGGTGACGTAATATAACGAGAGAGTGTGGAAGCGCGGAGGGCGAATAAGGGAATATGTTTGCAGCACACAGTGGTTGGAAATCAACAGATATCTGCAACAAGTCAAGCACCTTCCGCGATGTTTTAAAATGTCTCTTAACTACAACGACCAACTAATCTAAGTGATTCATTTTATTAAGCCTATAATAGTGTGGTTTGTGAATATATTAGGAAGAGAAGTATCAAAAAACTGACAAAGAGGTGTTTTACCATTGAGCACTTATGCTGAGTGCCGGTAAAGTGAACCTGCGTATCTGTAGGTGTGTAGAAAGTTCATATTTAACATCGATGAAGACTGTGGTGGGTACGAATGCTGAAAAATATGTCTCGTGCGGTAGTGAGCGCAGAAAAAAGCCACGTGACAGGTTGAGCTATGATAGTTCTCGGTGAGATTTCCATTTTTTTTTTTTGCGTTGTTAAAAGTGCAAGAACTGTACAACTTTAAGAACGTCAATGTCATATCCTTTATGAAAGTTACACCTATCAAATATAGGTGTAGTCCATCATGAATTATCTAATGACTCACGAGTCACCACTCTTACCAACGTGACCAGATCTTAAAAAACTAAAAATGGGACATTGCTGCATTTCTTTTATTGAAAAAAAAAACAGGACAAAATGGGACGTATTTTTAAAAGACAATGTATTTAAATGTTTCACATGTTCCGGCCACAACTGTCTTCTATGAGTGTCAAAACTCTTATGAATTTCGTTCAACCGTGTTTGCAGTTTTCAATATCTTTGGATTGGCAATAATCATATGAAAAAGAGTGAATACCAGCCTTCGTATTTGATGAGGAAATTGTCTATAAAGAACCAGGAAATGTAAAAAAAAAATATAAAACCAGTCGTGCTTCGAAAGCACAGACTTTCTCGCACTCTTACTACATGGTCCTAAATCCTATTACACTACTACATAAACCAGCAAAATCTACCAGCAAATCCTTTTCCCGTTCCGAGACCCGAACACAGTTCCTCAGAGCCAATCTGCCAGTACTCATACCACTACGAAAACCAAATGCCGTATGGGTCGAACTCGGGCAGAGGCATAGAAGGGTACACACCAAATTCAAGTAAAAACAATATTTGGGACAAGGCATAAAATATTCCACCATAGATATATTTTTGCTTTCTCATTGAAATTCAAATTCAGCTTGCGACGTGATTAACGCACATTGAATTTTTTTCTAAATACCCCGCAACATTATATTTCTTCATAAAATAGCAAAAGTGTTTTCGACAACCAATTTTTTTCCGTTCCGAGACCCGAAATCAAATCCTCAAAGTTAACGTGCCGGCGCTTATACCACTACGCCACACTAGCACCGCATGGGCCCAACAGAGCCATAAAATGAATTGAACCGAGCCTTAAAATGGTAAATGCATGATAGAAAAACAATTGATATCATGTTACATACGTTTCACAAATCCAAGAAGAGATGTGAAAAATTGTTCAAAAGTTAAAAATTCGACAATTACATACAGACACTTCTAGTTTATTTATCACAATGATCAATATATGTGATTCGAATGGCTTCACATGGTTTTCAATAAATTTTCTAGAATTCTCAATTATTTCCTGCGATTTATCCTCATTTTCGTTAGCAGACCAGCAGCAATAAGAGTTTTTCTGGTGAAAATTCCCGTTTTCCGGCGCACGATTACATAACTTTCTCTTCTTATGAAGTATTCGTAAGGCGAGAAAGTAAAAAGAACATTAGAATGAAACATTAAAAACAAAAAAAATATACTCATTTGTTTCATTTTCATTTTCATTCCTTATGGAGTTTGACTCCTCAATTAAGATTGCTTGCTAAGTCGCACAGAAATTAACATAAGCGATAGGTTCGGATTATTGAATTTCTCGGTAATGATATTGGGATAGTTTATTATCACAATGTCATTAATTTGAGTACGTGACACGTGAGTAAATTCCGTGAGAGGGGTAAAATTCAATAGTAAAGCAAGTTGACCAATCAGAAAATTGAGCAGTGTGCGACAATCGAATGAGAGAGGCGGCGGAAGGAAAAGGAACGTATTTGGGTACAGTTCGCGCGTGAAGCCGAGACAGATGACGCGCGCGAAAAATAAACTAGAGAGATGGCTTTAGGCGTTCTGACGGTAGGACGTAAGATGTTGATCTCGTAGTGATGTCGAAAAAACGCGAATGTAAGTGCAGTAGAACAGCAACAACTGTTTAGAGAACTCTCCGGGAATTTTGGAAGCACTGATGGGAAGTGTAGAAGTGCGTGTCTAAACACGAACATTTATTGGTGTGGAATAATTGAAAATTTAGGGTGGAACGACTTCACGGCTTGGAGGAACGACGGTCAAATGTGCTGTTTGACTATTAGGGAAGTAAACGATGGGTGATTATTCAAAATTATCAAATGTAGGAAGATCAAGTTGTGTTTGAAATTTTGAATTAATTTAATATTTGAAGGAAGGTTTCACATTATTTGTCATAAATGGGATATTTGGATGTTATGTGTTTAATTTACAGTATATAAATAGAAAATGTTGCGAAAGAAAGTATTGTTGTTATTATTAGTCATAGTAAGGAGAATCCTAACCCCGACATAAACAAATACGTACGTAAATATTATATACCAAAAGTCTGTATAGATGACCTATCAAACCCGTTCAAATACTTGTTTTCTATTGACCACTTATGTCCCACGAATATTGTTATTATTTCACTATAATAAATGGTGGAGAAAGAGTAAAAGATAGGGAGAAAATAATACTTCGGTCATATAATGGATAACGATAAAGCATATACAAGCTGAAATGAGGACGCGATAGCTCATTTTTCCTTCCTAGAATAACCACCAAATTTCTACCTTCTTGATTTCAATAGTATGTGAAACACTCTTGGTGTTACTTGGTACATGAGCTTATGATGTACTCGCGATTACTTTTTTGTAAACTAATCCAAACCCAATGGAATACATTTTTAAAAATTTAAAATTGTTGACGGCAATTTATGCCGTTTAGATATTGTCACAAAAACGGGACATTGGCGTCCCGTTTTCCTTTCAAAAAAATGCAGGAATGTGACTCAAGAAAGGGACTGTCCCGGCTAATACGAGACGTCTTGTCACTTCACTTTTACGCGACCAACAGCCTAAAACGCGACAGCCTCCCTTCGTACAAAGGTCACGCTTTGTCACTATATTATACGGTTGAACAGCACGTCATTCGGTACAAAATATTGGACGTAGAACATTGTTAGCAGAAGGGGGTCACAACCAAGATAATATCAACGAACATTGACAACATATCTCTTGACATACGATACACAGTCGTATTGATATCGACAGCAATATGCAACTATCATGTCATAGCATCACACAACCTATTAATCTGAAGTCCAAATGCAAAAAGACGAGTACGAGACAGATTATAATGCCAGAGAATTCAAGAAACTTGCGACTCGTCACAACGCAAGGCCTTATTTAATTAACAGTGTCCCTTGACAACAAATAGAAAATAAAGCTAATGGCCCCCAAAAGTGAATTAAAAACAGGGATGTTGGAACAGCTTACGCTAGTAAAACTTTTTCAAAGTGAATTAAAAACAGGGATGTTGGAACTGCTTACGCTAGTAAAACTTTTTCACTTTAAGGTTGGAATGTAAATGAATAATTCATATCCACAGAGAGAATATAAAGAAAAAACGAAGGACACATGAATGGAAAATTTTCTTACTTCATTCGAGCAGGCTACACTTCGCCATTGTCTTCGGAGCGATGGGAACTTCAGAGAAAACGCGTTTCTCAGAAAGACCTAGAATGACACAAAACAGAATACCATTATCACTAGGAACGGATTTATATTACCAAAAATTAGGATATATTCAATAGTTTTTGACCGATAATCTTATGTAATTGAATACAAAATATAATACTAATAATTATTAAAAACGCATTAAATACAATAAAATTGATGGATAAACATTTTAAATAAATAATACATCTAAGTAATACAATTAATGTTCGATTCTTCAGCTGCATCATGCAACTTTATGACTACTTACTGCGTAGTTTACTAAGGATGATTACAAATATACGTATTCCAACTACTATGAAATAAAAACCGGTACTAAAAGACTAGTGCATGGAGAATTGCCTAACCACCAGGGGCAAATGTTACGTGAAACACCGCTTTATAAATTTTAACTATAACATGTAAAATTAAAATATTATTATCATGAATAACTAACTGTTACATCAAATATAACTCCATGACATGAAATTTGCTTCCCCATCTTCCTTGGCAAAAAATTATCGTCCATCAACACACACGTTAGAAATATCTAACATTTGTTCTGAGACACGTTGTGTACAAACCATTAAGCCTAAACCATGGTGTAGTAAAAATACGGAGAGCAGAGTTTGTCTCGCCAGGCGTAGGGTACTAACACATGTCTTCTCTCTGTCTGGTCGCACGTCAGCGAGTTGTCAAATTAATGGAAGCGTGGGAGCGAGTGGGGTTAAAGAACGTGAAGTGATGCCATGTGATTGACACTCTGCACCTGTGGCACAATCGTGCATAAATAGCAGCAATTGTCACAAATATCAAAAACATAGTGACGCCCCGTTGAATATCGGAGAAGAAGTTTTAAGTGGAGATTAAGATTCATTTAAACTGTATTTAGTTATTACCCGATGGTAATCCGAAGCTGGTGGCCGCAGACTGAAATGGGTCACAGTGAATTATCACAATTTTATCGCATCCCCGGCTATACTGTTCAGGTTTAGTAGTTCCAATTCCTCATGAACTTCTGGGAGAATTGTACTGCATTATCAACTTTTAAAAAACTGGAGAAGTGCAAAAGTTACTTCACTCGTCCCTGACATTGTGTTCGCCGCAGAAAATAAAAAAGGACCTCCGTGTTGCTTTCTAGTTCCTGCGCAACGTATCCAACATTCAGGCACGTCCGCAACCGCGAACACCTGGAAGCATTTGCTTGCGCGCGTGGCGGAGGCGTGCCGACACCGAGCTCGTAACATGACGGTGGAGAAGGCGGCGGCGCCAGAGCGGGGGCAGTGGTGGAAAGGTAGCAGGGCGAGGAGCTAGAGAAGCAATGCGGTAGGAAGGTTGGGAGATAAATCGGTAGGGCGATAGGTAGAGAGGGTGGGAGATAGTGTTAGGGTGGCAAGTGTAAGGGCTGCAAGCGTAAGGACGGCAAGCGGAAGGGCGGCAAGCGTAAGGGCTGCAAGTGTAAGGGCTGCAAGTGTAAGGGCTGCAAGTGTAAGGACGGCAAGCGGAAGGGCGGCAAGCGAAAGGACGGCAAGCGTAAGGACGGCAAGTGTAAGGGCTGCAAGCGTAAGGACGGCAAGCGGAAGGGCGGCAAGCGTAAGGACGGCAAGCGTAAGGGACGGCAAGCGGAAGGGCGGCAAGCGTAAGGACGGCAAGCGTAAGGACGGCAAGCGGAAGGGCGGCAAGCGAAAGGGCGGCAAGCGAAAGGGCGGCAAGCGAAAGGGCGGCAAGCGAAAGGGCGGCAAGTGTAAGGGCTGCAAGCGTAAGGACGGCAAGCGGAAGGGCGGCAAGCGTAAGGACGGCAAGCGTAAGGACGGCAAGCGGAAGGGCGGCAAGCGAAAGGGCGGCAAGCGAAAGGGCGGCAAGCGAAAGGGCGGCAAGCGAAAGGGCGGCAAGTGTAAGGGCTGCAAGCGTAAGGACGGCAAGTGTAAGGGCTGCAAGCGGAAGGACGGCAAGCGGAAGGGCGGCAAGCGTAGGACGGCAAGCGTAAGGACGGCAAGCGGAAGGGCGGCAAGCGTAAGGACGGCAAGCGGAAGGGCGGCAAGCGGAAGGACGGCAAGCGTAAGGACGGCAAGCGGAAGGGCGGCAAGCGTAAGGACGGCAAGCGTAAGGACGGCAAGCGGAAGGGCGGCAAGCGAAAGGGGCGGCAAGCGAAAGGGCGGCAAGCGAAAGGGGCGGCAAGCGAAAGGGCGGCAAGTGTAAGGGCTGCAAGCGTAAGGACGGCAAGCGGAAGGGCGGCTAAGCGTAAGGACGGCAAGCGTAAGGACGGCAAGCGGAAGGGCGGCAAGCGAAAGGGCGGCAAGCGAAAGGGCGGCAAGCGAAAGGGCGGCAAGCGAAAGGGCGGCAAGTGTAAGGGCTGCAAGCGTAAGGACGGCAAGTGTAAGGGCTGCAAGCGTAAGGACGGCAAGTGTAAGGGCTGCAAGCGGAAGGACGGCAAGCGGAAGGGCGGCAAGCGTAAGGACGGCAAGCGTAAGGACGGCAAGCGGAAGGGCGGCAAGCGAAAGGGCGGCAAGCGAAAGGGCGGCAAGCGAAAGGGCGGCAAGCGAAAGGGCGGCAAGTGTAAGGGCTGCAAGCGTAAGGACGGCAAGCGGAAGGGCGGCAAGCGTAAGGACGGCAAGCGTAAGGACGGCAAGCGGAAGGGCGGCAAGCGAAAGGGCGGCAAGCGAAAGGGCGGCAAGCGAAAGGGCGGCAAGCGAAAGGGCGGCAAGTGTAAGGGCTGCAAGCGTAAGGACGGCAAGTGTAAGGGCTGCAAGCGTAAGGACGGCAAGTGTAAGGGCTGCAAGCGGAAGGACGGGCAAGCGGAAGGGCGGCAAGCGTAAGGACGGCAAGCGTAAGGAACGGCAAGCGGAAGGGCGGCAAGCGAAAGGGCGGCAAGCGAAAGGGCGGCAAGGGGAAGGGCGGCACGCGGGAGGGCGGCAAGCGGAAGGGCGGCAAGCTGTAGGACGGCAGCGATTGCGGCTGCGGCGGGGGTGGCTTCGAATGGTGGTGGGGGTAGTGATATTGGTGATGATGGTATTGGTGCGCTGGCAGAGGCAGTGATGGAGGCGGCGGAGGCGGTTGCAGTGGTGAGTGGGGTCGGGTACGGAGACTGGGGTGGGGACGATGACGCGTTCGGGAAGGAACGGTTGGAGGCGGGGCGGTTTGCGCGGTGGCTGCTGTGGTGAAGGGGGAGGTGATGGTGAAGGGAAAGGCAGTGGTGAAGGGGGAGGCGTTGGTGAAGGGGAAGGCGGTGGTGAAGGGGGAGGCTGTGGTGAAGGGTGGTGGTGGTGAAGAGGGAGGCAGAGGGGGTGGCGGTGAGGATAGCGGTGGTAAGAGCCGCGGCGGCGGCAAAGGAGGTAGCGTGAACGCGCAATGCGGAACTCGCCGCGGACCGCCACCGCCGCCGCCGCCGCCGCCGTCGATAAAGCTCTGACGTCTGCGGCCGCGTGTGGCAACGGCCGGCCGTGTGGACGCGTGATCCGCTTACGGCGCTAGATCACCGGCACGGAGCGCCCTGCCCCACATCAGGGCGGCACACGCGGGGCCTCACGCCACCCGCTCCGGCGCCAGCGGTTCGTGAGCGCAGCGCCATTCCGCTGCTGCCTGCGCAGCGCCACCACCCGTGGTGCAGTGGTCGCACCGCGCGCCTTCCACAAGGGAGGACCGGGCTTGTAATCCCTTGTAGAATTTTCGGTGGACAAATTGGGTGCTCTTGCGGCAGATTTTCTTAGAGTGAGTGAGATTATACTTTTTTTCTGGTGTGTGAACTTCACAGTTCATTACTCACATAAGAATGGAGCTTGTTTTATTCCAGGATCTGAACGTTTTTCCTCCCCCGTTGGTAGACAAAACATAGGATAATAATAAACTCCCAGCGGTGCACTTCCCATGTAGGTAGTTCTTCCAAACTATGTAAAGAATTACAAAGGCCCTCCCGGTTTTCTGCGTTTCTCAGAGTCACTCATGCCGTTAACAAAAAAATAATGTCGCAGTGGAGAAGGAGACAAGGACCTCAGTCTCTCCGTCCTGGCGGTCTCTAATTGGATTAGGATTCGATGTGGTTTCACTCACAGGCAAGTGAGTACGACGTGTTTCAACCCCGCACCTTGACAATACAGGTGATTCGGGATTATCCGAGTCCCGAGTAACAGAGACACCGGGTTAACCGAGCTAGCCATCAGACAAAGCGTAATATATTCAAATGAAATGCGAAATACAGAAGTATAAAATGTGTTGTAGCTACAGAAGCATCTCAGCGCATGCGCTTGGCTATGAATTCCTAATTACATCTAAAAATCGCAAGTCTGTATTTCATGTCTCCGGTCAGCGTCAGCTACTGTGGTCATTATTACAAGTACATTTTATAGCAATATTTTTTCGATCCAACGCCGACCTAAATGTTGACTTGGGGATTTCTCCTTCCAGGTATCCGGGCCAACGAGGCATCGCCATGTACTGAATAAGCTAATTTTTGATTGGTTTCTCGTAATAAAAGAAGTGGGAACGAAGAAGGAACAAGAACGAGAAAGGGAAGATCGCGCGCGGTCCGCGTCTCGTTTGTTAGGGTTCTGTTACGCTATGCGCCTGGTATTGATGGTAGGAACTATGGAAAAAAATCAGAACAGCCAGCCGCTAGAAGTCCTCCTCCAGTCAGCGGCTTAATTCCATCCACCTAGATATCTACGTAATTAGAGTCAAACATCCATCGCCTAAGTGACTAGAGCCCTACATCCACCGGGTTAATCTAGGTTTTTTCGCTCCACTAGCCTGAGATCGTCCAGCTTCTAGCTGGAGAAGCGCCTCATTCAATTTCCAATGCCAAATGAACCAGGGGTTGAAGGCAAATTGATTGAAGGTTAATTCTACTGGCAGTCGGAGTGACGCTCTGAAGGGAAATCAAAATGCAACTAGCTCTCAATGTGCATTTCCGGAGCCACAAAACTCTATGCTAAAATGAGAAACCCCGGAAAAAAACACAGCATTCAATCTTCCAGCTGTGCAGCCAACAATCACTCAGGGAAATTACTACCGGGAAGAGCGTTTAGCAATCCAATAATTGCAACCCTGAAACGTTGTTGAAAACCATACTATTTACCGGTTTCTATGAGAATTGTTATTATATAAATCACATTTCCCCATCATTAAACTGTCCTAGTTATCAAAAGTGCCGTTTACTTAAGCTATTTTGTTTCTTGTAATTTTTGTAGTAACAAAAATGAAATAATTTTCATTCAGTATCACAGAAACGAAATAATTTTGTTCCCTAATTCAGGAATGTATTTAATGGTCGGTTTTATATCAATTTTTATTTAGTTTCTTTATTCACATGCATTTTTTCGTCTACGAGCTTTTAGTGCATGTCGCAAAACATTTGTTGTAACTGTATAAGAAACTTCTTAAAAAAGAAATAGAGAAAATATTTATTAATCAAGAAATCAGGTTCATTTATATTCATTTCCGAAACCATTTATACCATTCAGAGTGATATTTTATTTAAAATTTAAATTACAGTGGAATCACAAAAAACTTTATATGAATTATGATAAAAGTCAGTGTAATAATAGAAAAGTTTACTTTTATTACTTTGGGCTGCTGACTCCAGAAAAACCACAGTGCTGAGACCTTTACTGGGTTTATGAATACTAAAGGAATGTAATGTGGGGGTGAATGTGAATGAATGCGTAACAGACGGTTATTCAGTTCTTTTGAGTTTTTGATGCCAGTCGTTGCAAAGAACACGACGGCGATAAGAGCTACCGCGTTGGGCAGTGAAGACAATGTCGATGAAAACGACTCATGGTAGACGAAACATGAGAATGCGAAGTCTTCAACAAAACACGACAAAAATGACGTTGACGAGAACATAGGAGATAACAGTGAAATGACGACAAAGAAACGAAGAAGACCAGGATTGTAATGACTGATTATGGTGACGACAAACGCAACAATGAGAACGACCAAGATCATTTCATTAATCCAGAAGAAAAACGTCACATCAAAAATCCTATTTTATTGGTCGTAGAACTATCGTATCGTGCTATTCGAGAACTTTCTTAGTAATTGAAAAGTGAACAGTATAATTCAGTTTGGCTTGTAGTTTCTTAATTCTGTTGACGCTAGGAGCTTACTCTCTTGTTCAAATTCTAATGCCTCTACAGAATAAAGTTTTATTTTCAACTTTTGACGTTTTTCGCGCGAACGAGCGATTTGGTGATAACTCTGGTCCGAGAAAGAGAGAGTGAGCGGGAGACACAGGGCGAGAGAGTAGAGAGGGAGAAGAGAGAGAGAGAAAGAGGGGGAGAGAGGAAGAGAGGGGGAAGAGAGAGAGAGAAAGAGGGGGAAAAGAGAGAGAAGGAGTAAGAGTAGAGAGAGAGAGGAGTATAGGGGAGCGAAGGAGAGAGAGGGGGAAAGAGAGAGGGAGAGAGAAGGAAAGAGAAAGGAGGAAGAGGGAGACAGAGGGAAAGAGAGAGAGAGAGCGAGAGAAGAAGAGAGAGGGAAAGAGAGACGGAGAGAGACCTATACGCGTGGTGTCTGTCGCATTCCTTGCCGTGCTTTCCCAAGCGCTGCACTAATCCCCAGGGTGTCATAACTTTCGCTTAAAGCGAGAACAAAGTTCAGGGTAAACTTCAGTTCCCAAGGCAATACATACGAGCTCTGCCGTCGCTATTGAAGGCCCAGAATAGTGATGGTAAGGCAAAGGCTACCAGCTAGTCTCTGTGGCTCGGATGGCACAAAAAACACCGCATCTTGGTATTGACCACCTTGCCACAAGAGAGCAGTAGTGAAAAATGCACTGAAATATACGAGAGAAGATTGGAAGGGATGAGAAAAATCCATTAAAATTATTTTGCTCTAGTTGTTATCTTTGGTCACATTTTACTTTTTTTGCATATATTGTTCTGTGCAAATGTGAAATGACAATGATGCTGCTAATTTCGACAAAGCAATCACCAGATGAAAGCATTGAGAACGTGTTTTCGTTTTTATTGACCCTAATTGCATCGATGTGAACGTCGCATGTAGGGGCATGATTGCTACTGCTTCTAGTAGGCAATCATCACATCTCTGTCTATGCGTGTGAATGTCATATTCGAAATAAATTACGATTAACTTGATAGCATTATCCGGGTAATTTTTCTATGATTAATAAGGAGTATACATGTCGTTTATGTAGTATTAATTAGGTAACTTGCGTGTATCCGTATGCCCGTCCGTCCGTCCGTCCCTCCGTCCCTCCGTCCCTCCGTCCCTCCGTCCCTCCGTCCCTCCGTCCCTCCGTCCCTCCGTCCCTCCGTCCCTCCGTCCCTCCGTCCCTCCGTCCCTCCGTCCCTCCGTCCCTCCGTCCCTCCTTCCCCTCCGTCCCTCCTTCCCTCCGTCCCTCCGTCCCTCCTTCCCTCCGTCCCTCCGTCCCTCCGTCCGGTATGGGTAGGAATGCGACATCAAGTCGATTTTTTACTAAACATTGGTTTTATACAAACATCGATGTATTTAAGTGTGTTATGTATTGAAGACTATGTTTTTATCATCGCTGTTTTGAGCTCGATACTTTTTGTGTGTTGATAATTTATTGATCAATCAGAAATATAAAATATAAAACTACGACTAGTTTCAGATATCCATAATTTAAAAATTCTGGAGACCAGACACCAAGAATGAAAAACAAGTTAAAAATATTTTTTGTTGACAAATGTGATGTATTATTTTTCTATTATCCAATAAGAAAATAAACGTTTATTATTATTATTATTATTATTATTATTATTATTACTATTATTATTCAATTTTTTTGACTTTGTTTTGTCAGGTAAATCTGAATTACAAAATTAATAAACGACGAATTATAAATTAATAATTAAAATAACGACCACCGTCACAAAAATTTACCCCCCTTGCATGTGAACATTGATACCATAGGTTCTTTAAATACTTTTACAAATATCGATGGTTAGAAATATCGAATAATTTGGGTCGAAGCATTTTGAACTTCGATGTTTGGCTGCAGGTGTCGCATCCCAACAGTGCATGCAGCGGAGCGCGGAATGGATGCGCGCTCGGCCGCCAGATGTCGCGCCACGCGGTGTCCGCGAGACGTGCGTCGCGTGTGGAGGTTCACCGCATTGCCACAAGAGGCCGACACGAGCGGCGGCAGAGCGCGCGAACGCACAGTAAGCTGTAGCATCGAAGCCATCAAGGCCGCCGGAGGAAGGATAAGGGCAAAGCGAGGCGTCAAGAGCTTGCCTCGAGCTAGTTGTAGAACAGCCGCGGTACATTGTGAGTGCATGCGATGAAACAATGTAGTAGGGTGAAACGGCGACAGTATGACAACTGGCACGTTGCAGGCTGACCAAACAGTGAACAGGGCCCTTAACCTTTCTGGCAGAATAAAGTGCTCATTATGCGTAAAATATTATATTTTTCCAAAGAAGCGACCTTTCGTTTGCTTATCTGGTATCTCGATGTCTCAGATGCTGTAGACCACGTGAGACGGGCCAAATGAGAAGGGGACCATTCCATTGCTCAGCTAAATGGATGGGAGTGTGGAAAGGATGGGGAAGAATGTCTCGTTGCTTCAAGTTTGCTGTAATCCTAGGAGAAAATCCCAGAAAACTGCCTACCACAGCAACAGACCTCTAGAATACCATTTATTTTGCTGAAGTTAAATGACTTTAATAGTTCTTCTCTATTTGCAGAAGTGTCGCTGACATATTGGTGATATGAGTGGGATGAAAGAGGTATAGTCATGCCTCCTCGACATTAACCAGTGAATATAACTCTAAACCGAAAAAATTCTCATATTTTTCATTTTTAAATATATTTAGCGAGAGAGATCAAGAACTCTCACAAATGCGGTATAATTTACCGTGTAACGAAGAACGTTAAGGAAAACACTGCAAAGTAATGTTGAAAGAGAAAATCGTGTTTATAAAAACAAATTCTAATACGACCAAGTTTTTTTCGACTTGCACTTTCTGAGAAAATGGAGAACTCGAAGTTTTCAAGTGGAGATATTCTGCATGTTAAGTGCTGTAAAATCTGGGGAATGTTATAGTTCTTAACAGAATTTGAATTGTATTGAAAGCATCAAGTATGTAGTAAAAAGCACCAGGGACACAGAACACCAATGCTATTTTCTTCAGATAGCATTAATAGGGAAGGATTATTAACGCATGCGTCACTTCACTATATTTTGCAGTTAATGAAAGACTGTTCAGTCTTTCACTTTTTATTTTAATCCGAATAAAAATTCTTGTATTTTGCTCAGAAAACTAGTATTCATCAAAATTTGGCTGCTCCGTTTTCCTCCTGAAGAATTTTATTTTAAATAAAATCAACGCACCGAAGGAAATTATTCTTCAAGTGAACGGAAACGTATTAAAACTCATTGCTTTTGTCTTACCCGAGGTCCAACACACAAAGACAATGCGAGTTTGTAAAGGGAGAAGAACGGAAAACCTTTATGCGTCGCGCACCGGGCGTGGTGTTCCCGTCGGAATTCCTGGGACGGCGGGGAGCGCCGGTCGCCGGAAGATAAACAAAGGAGCAAAGCGATGTAGTGGCGGGGAGGGTCGAGGGCAGGGCTGGGGAGGTATGCCGGGAAGGACGGGTCGGGGCAGTAATGACGTGAGTCGGGGCGAAGCCGGGAAGGGGCGAGCGCGGAACTAGGAGGGTCGGGACAGTGCAGGGGTGAGAAGGGGGAGGGAGCGGGGGCCCTACGGGGGAGGGGGAGGTGTGGGGTCGGAGCTCGAAGGGTCGGTGATTGAGTCACAAGGCGAGAGGACGACGGAGCTCGGTGGGAGGGGCGGAGCGGGGAGGGTGTGGGACACGAAGTGGTGGAGGGGCGTGAGGTGGCGGGGTGGGAGGTGCGGGGGCGGAGCTGAGTGAGGCGGGGTTGGAGCGGGAGGAGTGTAGATGGTGCGGGGAGGAGCAGGGGAGATGGCGGAATGAGACGGGAGCGGGAGAGGACTGCTATCCCGCAGTAAGTTCCGGTTTCCAGGCTCTCACTTCGCGCCTTTGTGTGTCGCCCTGCGCCTTCCACCAAGGCAGGCTGAGAGACTCATCGCAGCACACACATACACACACACATACACACACACATACACACACACACACACACACACACACACGCGCGCGCGCTCACACATTTTACTCGAGAAAGTAAAGAGCCAGAAGAAAATGGAGAACTAATGGAAACACTGCTATTGATAGAGTTGGAGTAGACAGGAACAGTAACTTTTGTTTATTTCCTTTACCTCACCTATTTCTTGAACCGATCGTCCAACAACGACAACAGCGTAGGTCACGATATGTTCTGGCTACAGCAGTGGAGTAACTAAAAAAAATTGCCAATAAAGAGTGGTCAGCAAAAATAATAGTATAAATAGAAGAAATAGTATAATCTACTCGATAGATGTTGTTAGCATTGGGACACAAAAGCTGTCTTTGTCAACATTTTTCTTATATGTAGCTAAGTGTGAGCTTCTGATATTTGAAAAAGTGGTGAATACATCTATCATCACTACAGGAAGAAATAATGCGAAAAACTATTCCATAAAAGAGAGTAATAGGATTAAAAATAAAATAGACAACACAGACTTTAAAGAGTACTCGTATTTAAGAGGATATTTTTAATAAGAAGCGCCCGTTAACAAAAAAAAACAACTTGATAGACAGATACAAAAGTCAACAAAAGATGTACATGACAGAAGTACAAAGTAAATTACGAAATAATTAGGAGAAGCACAGTGAAAATAACAAAGCTTTTTAACAATTTACGACCTATGCAGGGAGTAAAACACAATCTTCATGCAGAATTTAATTTGACATTTGAAAAGAAAGAAGGGCCAAGAAGCATTAGGCTGGGCGAGGACAAAAGCGAGAGCTGGGCTCGGCTGATTAGAGACAATGGGAACATTGAAAACGTCGAAGGTCGCAAAATGTCAGACGGTGAGAGCCAGATAACGAGGAGAGGGCTGCGCGGCATGTAAGCCGCAGGCGGGAGGTCAGCGATGGGGACTCGCGAGCGGAGGAGGCGCGGTGAGGGGTGGGGGGGCAGAGGTTTTTTTTATTTATTTTAAATAGGATTATTATACAAAGTTCAGTTTTTACAACTCTCCATTTGCTTTGTTGACTTACCTCTAATACTATAAACTAAATCTATTGAACACTACAATTGACGAGGGGACTCACCGAGCACCTCTAAGAAGCATTAATATTTGCAAAAAATGTTTAAGAATGAGTGGATAGGATATCTATTTTTTATTCTTGTTGGGGTTTCATTAAATTTACCTATGCTGATGTGTCTATCTTGGTTGATGAGGGTTAGGTTGGAATAGAAGTTATTGGCCAGGAATGCTATGTGGTGTGCGATGGGATTAAGGTTAAATTCGTGGTGTAACTGCTTATTGGAAAATAAACCAAGGGGGGCAGAGGGTAGCGGAGAAATCGAGAGGGGGGGAGACGGCGACGAAGGCAGCAAGAGAGAGAAAGATGGGAAGAAGGAACGAGAGTAAAGAGATGAGGTAAGAGGAAACAAGAGGGGTCTAGAGGAGGGGGATTATACAATTTGAGGAAGAAAGGTTCATGAAGGGAAGAGAAGAAGCGAGAGGGGAAGATAAGGACCGCCAGGAGAAGGGGGGAGAGAAGGTCCGAGAGTCGAAGAGAAAGATCAACAGTCGAAGAGAAGGACCGACAGGGGAAGAGAAGAAACGACAAGGGAAGAGAGGCAGCGAGAGGAAACAGGAGTGAGAAGGTTAAAGAGGAAGCGAAGAGGCAAAAGAGCCATAGGATGCAAAGAAAGAATGAGGTGTAGAAGACAGAGTCTGTGGGAAATAAGAGGATGTATGGGGCAACGGCAGAGAGGAAAGGAGAAGAGAGGAGTCGAAGGTAGCGGAGAGCGGCAGAGGGCATTGAAGTGCGGCCGAGTTCGCCAAGAGAACCGAGGGCAGTGAAGCGAAGGAAGCCAGCGCCTACAGCGGGAGGGAGCCAAAGTGACGCGAGCAGCGTCAAAGCCGCGAGGTGGCAGCGCCGTTTGGCCGGAGCTCGAGGACCGAGGTGGCGGCACCGCGTCGCGTCGCGTCGCGTCTCAAAGAGCGAGCGCCGGCGAGGTGAAGGCCCCGCCCCCACCGCCCCCTCCAGAGGGCGCCCCGCCGCAAGGGTCACGGCCGGCGCGGAGGCGGCGCAGAGCGCAGGGCGGGGAGGGCCTGTAAAGGCCGGCTAACGAGCACCCGGGGATTGCGGCCGCCACCAACACCGCAAAGGCTGCTGCGGGGTGCTGATCTCTTGTCCCCCGAGAGGCAGTTACATTTTGGTCGCCAGTCACCGTCCTTCGCCTTCGCCCTCGCCTCCGCTCCCGTCCTTGCCTCCACCGCCACCCTCACTTCCGCCCTCGCCACCTGCTCTGGCCTCCGCTCCCGCCCCGGCCGTCATCCCCACCCGCCCCCGCCCTCTTCTTCGCCCCTGCCCTCCCCTCCGCCCCCGTCCTCGCCGACACCCCCGCCCCCACAGACACCTCCGGCCCCACCCCCGCCCTCAGACACCTCCGCCTCCGCCCCCGCACTCACCTTCGTTTCCTCCCCCACCCCCGCCCTCACCTCCACCCTCTCACCAGCCTCCGCCCCCGCCCTCGTCTCCGCCCCGCCCTTGTCCCCGCACCTGCCCTCGCCTCCGCCTGCGCCCTCGCACCCGCCCTCGCCTCAGCTCCCTCTCTCTGCCTCCGCTCTCGTCCCTGCCTCCGTGCTCACCATTTGCTTATCTTCCCCACTACCACACCCCTTGTCGCCGCTGCGGGCTGCCCACAAGGAATGCGGAGACTGCCCCGCTAATTAGGCGTCGGAGGCCAGGCGGCGACCGGCCTCCAGCAAAGCAGCTTTTCGCAGCATCACCGCAGAGGAATTTGCGAAGCGGCCATTCTGCCATTACGTTCTATTGAGATTCACAAAAAAACTCTCCCGTGCCAAGGGTGAAAGAAAGAATAACCTAAGATAATGTTATTATTTTTATCACTGCGTCTTGAAAACCAATACTGTTACCGTCGGAGGAGGTTGGAGTTCGATTCTGACAAAATGCCAAAAATTTGCTGGATGTGATCGATGGATTTGTGGCGCCTGCCGGAATTCAATTGTTCACAATTGTGGATCAGTGGTACTTCAAGGCAAACACCGAAGCAGCTCCCTATACGACGAGCCTTGGGATGCGCATGATCGTTTATCTCTATCATCATCTCCTCCAATACAAACTGGAGCGCATTGACGGAAAATCCACTCTCTCATAACCGGCATACGCCAACAGGGCAATAGGGAGGTCTTGTGGAACCTGCAATTGCGCAGGGCTTTCTCTAAGAAACAAGCCAGCGGACTGCCTTTAAACGAAGCGAGTGCTGCCACCCGGCGCGCTACAAGTATTCCTCTTCTCCTATGCATCTCGTGCTGCATCACCTTCCTGCAGCAGCGCCCTGCGCCTAAAGGGAACCATGCACGGTCGGGGTGGGAGGTAGTCTTACCCCCCATGATTGCGTGCTTCGGTTTTGAAAATATATGCACTTAACGTTATTACCACGGTACCACGGTTTTGAAATTTTATCTAATGACTGGACTAAACGGGCTTGCTGTATTCAAAGTGTTCGAATCAAGTATCGCATTAGTTTCCAACGCTACGAACCCATTTCTGACTCTCACATTGGCCGCTTAAGAGCAACAAACACGTCACTTGCGGCGTTCCTGATACGGTGAATACGCGATCTACACACGAGAGGGTTTTTCGGAGTATCCAGTATTACCGGGCATTTAGCCAACATTATTTACTTGCCACGAGCATGCCATGCTTCACCAAGGATTTCCGGGGTAGAAACATTTCCATTAGTTTTACGGCGCACAGGGCCTTATTCCCTCGTGGCAGCATCGCTCTGTGTGCGTCGCCGTGCCCGGCGCGGCGTGTGGAGTCGCACGAGGCTGGCACGCGGGCGGCGCGTGCTCCGTGACGAATGACGTCAGCCCGAGCGATCGATGGCTGCTAATGAGGCGCCGCTCGAGGGAGGGCGCGTTGCGGTAGTCCCGCTGCCACCCTCGCAGCATCCGACAAGGAGCCCACGGGGGCGACTCGTGGCGCAGCGGCCACGCTACTCGCCTTCATGCAGGCCCGACCAATACGGTGGCCACGCTACTCGCCTTCATCCAGGCCGGACCAATACGGTGGCCACGCTACTCGCCTTCATCCAGGCCGGACCAATACGGTGGCCACGCTACTCGCCTTCATCCAGGCCGGACCAATACGGTGGCCACGCTACTCGCCTTCATCCAGACCTGACCAATACGGTGGCCACGCTACTCGTCTTCATCCAGGCCCGACCAATACGGTGGCCACGCTACTCGCCTTCATCCAGGCCGGACCAATATGGTGGCCACGCTACTCGCCTTCATCCAGGCCTGACCAATACGGTGGCCACGCTACTCGCCTTCATCCAGGCCGGACCAATATGGTGGCCACGCTACTCGCCTTCATCCAGGCCTGACCAATACGGTGGCCACGCTACTCGTCTTCATCCAGGCCCGACCAATACGGTGGCCACGCTACTCGCCTTCATCCAGACCTGACCAATACGGTGGCCACGCTACTCGCCTTCATCCAGGCCGGACCAATACGGTGGCCACGCTACTCGCCTTCATCCAGGCCTGACCAATATGGTGGCCACGCTACTCGCCTTTAATCCAGGTCTGACCAATACGGTGGCCACGCTACTCGCCTTCTGTCGGACCTGACCAATACGATGGCCATCCTTCTCGTCTTTATCGATACCTGACCAACACAGTGGCCACGCTACTCGCCTTTATCCAGGCCTGCCCAGGACGGTGGCCCTGGAGCCACTGCCCAAGGGCACGTGGCGGTACAGTTCCACTGGGGCCATGGGCATGGAATGCGATTTGTTTTATTCTTTGCCGTGGTATGTCCGCGGGGGTCATTATTAAGGGTTTCTTACTTCGGGCAATTGGTGTGGGGCGGGTTTTTCCTTTTATGAGAAAATAATTTATTATCAAGTTTTTTAAAAATATTTTTTGTAATGATGGACTCTGTTATCATCATTGACCCCCCCTTAAAATTGCATCAACCCAACTATATCGACCCTATTGGAAATTCGCGGTTTCAAACTCGCTCAGCCGTACAGACAAATAATACTGCACTTCACCAGTTTCCAAATCGCAAATTATCGAATAATATGCGCGTGAGGATTAATATTTCTAGACCATGAATACATTCCTTTCTTACAGCCGTTTTTGCAAGCCGTCAAGATTTTCATTTTTTCTTTTTACCTTAGAACAATACCGTTAGTATAAAAATTCATTTTATGTTGTAACAAAACGAAATGATCCATTTTTACATGTTAGTTATTTGTAATTTTCGTAGATTTCAACTAATTAGTCGTTTTTAGCTTTTTACGTCATTTTAATGCATTTTTCGTTGATTTAATTGATTTTAATAACATTTTAATGGTATTTGCTTGAAACAATATTTGCAAGATGCAACAAATATTTACCACAGAATTCCTGAATAACCTATTTGATTTATTCGCTCATGTATTGAAATGTCAGCCGTTGTGAGTCGTATGCAGTCTAAGTCCTGTGACGCCTATCTGCACCACTGTCAGTTGCACCCATTTCGCGATAAAGTCAGAGATTTCCTTCTAAAGAACAGTCCAAACCAAAGTTTGCAAGCCGAGTTCACTTGAACAAAAGGATGAAGTCTCGTTTACATCAGCAACACATCCAACAGCTTGAGTTGTTCTTGTGAAGTGGTTTTCATAAAATTTTGTACTTCATTTTCGTTTGTTTTTTATGGCATATTAAGAACATTGTAAGAGTATTTTATTGATCATTTTTGGCAATGCTTTAGGTCATCAAAATCCGCCCTCTAATCATCATCATCATCATCATCATCGTAGACATCTTTTGGATATGCCTAAGCGCCGCAATCACCGTGAGCTATATGCACGAACACGTACACGCCACAATCTATTTCTCCTGTAAATGAAAAAAACAGGAACCCATACGTGCTCGGGATATGTGACAACTGTTTCACTTGATCACTTGATCTAATCATCATCATCATCATCATCGTGGACATCTTTTGGATATGCCTAAGCGCCGCAATCACCGTGAGCTGTATGCACGAACACGTACACGCCACAATCTATTTCTCCTGTAAATGAAAAAAACAGGAACCCATACGTGCTCGGGATATGAGACAACAGTTTCACTTGATCACTTGATCTAATCATCATCATCATCATCATCATCATCATCGTAGACATCTTTTGGATATGCCTAAGCGCCGCAATCACCGTGAGCTATATGCACGAACACGTACACGCCACAATCTATTTCTCCTGTAAATGAAAAAAACAGGAACCCATACGTGCTCGGGATATGTGACAACAGTTTCACTTGATCACTTGATCTAATCATCATCATCATCATCATCATCGTGGACATCTTTTGGATATGCCTAAGCGCCGCAATCACCGTGAGCTGTATGCACGAACACGTACACGCCACAATCTATTTCTCCTGTAAATGAAAAAAACAGGAAATCATACGTGCTCGGGATATGTGACAACAGTTTCACTTGATCACTTGATCTAATCATCATCATCATCATCATCATCGTGGACATCTTTTGGATATGCCTAAGCGCCGCAATCACCGTGAGCTATATGCACGAACACGTACACGCCACAATCTATTTCTCCTGTAAATGAAAAAAACAGGAACCCATACGTGCTCGGGATATGTGACAACAGTTTCACTTGATCACTTGATCTAATCATCATCATCATCATCATCATCGTGGACATCTTTTGGATATGCCTAAGCGCCGCAATCACCGTGAGCTGTATGCACGAACACGTACACGCCACAATCTATTTCTCCTGTAAATGAAAAAACAGGAACCCATACGTGCTCGGGATATGTGACAACAGTTTCACTTGATCACTTGATCTAATCATCATCATCATCATCATCGTGGACATCTTTTGGATATGCCTAAGCGCCGCAATCACCGTGAGCTATATGCACGAACACGTACACGCCACAATCTATTTCTCCTGTAAATGAAAAAAAACAGGAACCCATACGTGCTCGGGATATGTGACAACTGTTTCACTTGATCACTTGATCTAATCATCATCATCATCATCATCATCGTAGACATCATTTGGATATGCCTAAGCGCCGCAATCACCGTGAGCTATATGCACGAACACGTACACGCCACAATCTATTTCTCCTGTAAATGAAAAAAAACAGGAACCCATACGTGCTCGGGATATGAGACAACAGTTTCACTTGATCACTTGATCTAATCATCATCATCATCATCATCATCATCATCGTAGACATCTTTTGGATATGCCTAAGCGCCGCAATCACCGTGAGCTATATGCACGAACACGTACACGCCACAATCTATTTCTCCTGTAAATGAAAAAACAGGAACCCATACGTGCTCGGGATATGTGACAACAGTTTCACTTGATCACTTGATCTAATCATCATCATCATCATCATCATCGTGGACATCTTTTGGATATGCCTAAGCGCCGCAATCACCGTGAGCTGTATGCACGAACACGTACACGCCACAATCTATTTCTCCTGTAAATGAAAAAAACAGGAACCCATACGTGCTCGGGATATGTGACAACAGTTTCACTTGATCACTTGATCTAATCATCATCATCATCATCATCATCATCGTAGACATCTTATGGATATGCCTAAGCGCCGCAATCACCGTGAGCTATATGCACGAACACGTACACGCCACAATCTATTTCTCCTGTAAATGAAAAAAACAGGAACCCATACGTGCTCGGGATATGAGACAACAGTTTCACTTGATCACTTGATCTAATCATCATCATCATCATCATCATCATCATCGTAGACATCTTTTGGATATGCCTAAGCGCCGCAATCACCGTGAGCTATATGCACGAACACGTACACGCCACAATCTATTTCTCCTGTAAATGAAAAAAACAGGAACCCATACGTGCTCGGGATATGTGACAACAGTTTCACTTGATCACTTGATCTAATCATCATCATCATCATCATCATCGTAGACATCTTTTGGATATGCCTAAGCGCCGCAATCACCGTGAGCTATATGCACGAACACGTACACGCCACAATCTATTTCTCCTGTAAATGAAAAAAACAGGAACCCATACGTGCTCGGGATATGTGACAACAGTTTCACTTGATTACTTGATCTAATCATCATCATCATCATCATCATCGTGGACATCTTTTGGATATGCCTAAGCGCCGCAATCACCGTGAGCTATATGCACGAACACGTACACGCCACAATCTATTTCTCCTGTAAATGAAAAAAACAGGAACCCATACGTGCTCGGGATATGTGACAACAGTTTCACTTGATCACTTGATCTAATCATCATCATCATCATCATCATCGTAGACATCTTTTGGATATGCCTAAGCGCCGCAATCACCGTGAGCTGTATGCACGAACACGTACACGCCACAATCTATTTCTCCTGTAAATGAAAAAAACAGGAACCCATACGTGCTCGGGATATGTGACAACAGTTTCACTTGATCACTTGATCTAATCATCATCATCATCATCATCATCGTAGACATCTTTTGGATATGCCTAAGCGCCGCAATCACCCTGAGCTGTATGCACGAACACGTACACGCCACAATCTATTTCTCCTGTAAATGAAAAAAACAGGAACCCATACGTGCTCGGGATATGTGACAACAGTTTCACTTGATCACTTGATCTAATCATCATCATCATCATCATCATCGTGGACATCTTTTGGATATGCCTAAGCGCCGCAATCACCGTGAGCTATATGCACGAACACGTACACGCCACAATCTATTTCTCCTGTAAATGAAAAAAACAGGAACCCATACGTGCTCGGGATATGTGACAACTGTTTCACTTGATCACTTGATCTAATCATCATCATCATCATCATCATCGTGGACATCTTTTGGATATGCCTAAGCGCCGCAATCACCGTGAGCTGTATGCACGAACACGTACACGCCACAATCTATTTCTCCTGTAAATGAAAAAAACAGGAACCCATACGTGCTCGGGATATGTGACAACAGTTTCACTTGATCACTTGATCTAATCATCATCATCATCATCATCGTAGACATCTTTTGGATATGCCTAAGCGCCGCAATCACCGTGAGCTATATGCACGAACACGTACACGCCACAATCTATTTCTCCTGTAAATGAAAAAAACAGGAACCCATACGTGCTCGGGATATGTGACAACAGTTTCACTTGATCACTTGATCTAATCATCATCATCATCATCATCATCATCGTAGACATCTTTTGGATATGCCTAAGCGCCGCAATCATCGTGAGCTATATGCACGAACACGTACACGCCACAATCTATTTCTCCTGTAAATGAAAAAAACAGGAACCCATACGTGCTCGGGATATGTGACAACTGTTTCACTTGATCACTTGATCTAATCATCATCATCATCATCATCATCGTGGCCATCTTTTGGATATGCCTAAGCGCCGCAATCACCGTGAGCTGTATGCACGAACACGTACACGCCACAATCTATTTCTCCTGTAAATGAAAAAAACAGGAAATCATACGTGCTCGGGATATGTGACAACAGTTTCACTTGATCACTTGATCTAATCATCATCATCATCATCATCATCATCGTGGACATCTTTTGGATATGCCTAAGCGCCGCAATCACCGTGAGCTATATGCACGAACACGTACACGCCACAATCTATTTCTCCTGTAAATGAAAAAAACAGGAAATCATACGTGCTCGGGATATGTGACAACAGTTTCACTTGATCACTTGATCTAATCATCATCATCATCATCATCATCGTGGACATCTTTTGGATATGCCTAAGCGCCGCAATCACCGTGAGCTATATGCACGAACACGTACACGCCACAATCTATTTCTCCTGTAAATGAAAAAAACAGGAACCCATACGTGCTCGGGATATGTGACAACAGTTTCACCTTGATCACTTGATCTAATCATCATCATCATCATCATCATCGTGGACATCTTTTGTATATGCCTAAGCGCCGCAATCACCGTGAGCTATATGCACGAACACGTACACGCCACAATCTATTTCTCCTGTAAATGAAAAAAACAGGAACCCATACGTGCTCGGGATATGTGACAACAGTTTCACTTGATCACTTGATCTAATCATCATCATCATCATCATCATCATCGTAGACATCTTTTGGATATGCCTAAGCGCCGCAATCACCGTGAGCTATATGCACGAAACACGTACACGCCACAATCTATTTCTCCTGTAAATGAAAAAAACAGGAACCCATACGTGCTCGGGATATGTGACAACAGTTTCACTTGATTACTTGATCTAATCATCATCATCATCATCATCATCGTGGACATCTTTTGGATATGCCTAAGCGCCGCAATCACCGTGAGCTATATGCACGAACACGTACACGCCACAATCTATTTCTCCTGTAAATGAAAAAAACAGGAACCCATACGTGCTCGGGATATGTGACAACAGTTTCACTTGATCACTTGATCTAATCATCATCATCATCATCATCGTGGACATCTTTTGGATATGCCTAAGCGCCGCAATCACCGTGAGCTGTATGCACGAACACGTACACGCCACAATCTATTTCTCCTGTAAATGAAAAAAACAGGAACCCATACGTGCTCGGGATATGTGACAACAGTTTCACTTGATCACTTGATCTAATCATCATCATCATCATCATCATCATCGTAGACATCTTTTGGATATGCCTAAGCGCCGCAATCACCGTGAGCTGTATGCACGAACACGTACACGCCACAATCTATTTCTCCTGTAAATGAAAAAAACAGGAACCCATACGTGCTCGGGATATGTGACAACAGTTTCACTTGATCACTTGATCTAATCATCATCATCATCATCATCATCGTAGACATCTTTTGGATATGCCTAAGCGCCGCAATCACCGTGAGCTATATGCACGAACACGTACACGCCACAATCTATTTCTCCTGTAAATGAAAAAAACAGGAACCCATACGTGCTCGGGATATGTGACAACAGTTTCACTTGATCACTTGATCTAATCATCATCATCATCATCATCATCGTGGACATCTTTTGGATATGCCTAAGCGCCGCAATCACCGTGAGCTATATGCACGAACACGTACACGCCACAATCTATTTCTCCTGTAAATGAAAAAAACAGGAACCCATACGTGCTCGGGATATGTGACAACAGTTTCACTTGATCACTTGATCTAATCATCATCATCATCATCATCATCATCGTGGACATCTTTTGGATATGCCTAAGCGCCGCAATCACCGTGAGCTGTATGCACGAACACGTACACGCCACAATCTATTTCTCCTCTAAATGAAAAAAACAGGAACCCATACGTGCTCGGGATATGTGACAACAGTTTCACTTGATCTGGTTTGCGATGTTTAAATCTCTAGGGATCGCGTGAAAAACAGCAGCTCGTGATTTTTTTTCAAAGCACTGTTTCATGGTTGACCTTTACTTAAACGTCACTGCATGTAAATCTGCACCTAGTACAGTACTAAACCTGTAAACATTAAAATTGTTCAAGTAACAGACGTAGTAAAACAGGGCACTATGATCGCTTTCGGGTGTATGGATAACAATGCAGTGGTCACGCGAATTTTAATAATACAGTTGGTTGCCTGAAACAAAATAATGTATCTATTGATTGATATCTCACAAGTCAACTGAGGCTCCGTGAAATTTTTATTCTCGTAGATGGTGGTGTTCCTACCCATTGGATGGTAAGATCCAGCTCCGATATAAACGCTGGATGCTGGGGAATCTTTTTGTTCTTGTATTGAAGTATTTCCCCCAGTGGAGTACCTACTCAGCCAGGACTAGCTCAAAGCGCTAGACTGTCTCCTCACAAGATTTGTAGTGACGTGCAAGTAAATGTGTGTGTGTGTGTGTGTGTGTGTCTGTGTTGGTAGAGATTTGGACAAGTAAGAGAAAGTAAATATTGCGCGAGATCCGTGGCCCATTTGTTATGGTTTTGTTTCGTCTTTTCCCAAGTATTGATCGCAATAAACAAGGACAACTACCGATCAGAGCAGTCTCCCTGTAGAATTTCCCAGTCAGAGTCGCTACAGGAACAACGGTAGTGACTTAGAGTCAGTCGGACAGCGCCCCAAATTTATTTTTCTGACAACCGAAGACAATTTTTAAAAACTTTAACATGAGCGCTTAAGTCGGAAGTGGAAATGTTGGAGGGTTACACTTCACATTACAAAAGTAACATAGCACACCACTGGGGCCAACTATTTGAAAATTTGGACACTCTATGCTTAATACACTGACCTTGCTTCTCCTCGTCTCCAGCAGAGAGCAGCTTAGAGCTCATGAGGCCGGACGTTATGAACATGGCGCTGGTGCCTTCATTTCGGAGCCCAGATACGAGTATCTCCCTTCCGCGCAATCTCAGACGCAAGGTCGCTCGGGGGAATTGAGGCATAAAGAAGAAACGTTATGATCGTAAAAATAAAGGAGAAAAATGAAAGGCAAGACGAGGGAGAGTGCAATATTCAAGAAATGCTCCATTCTTAGCCATTCAACGTAAATTAAGTCTCTGAGAAATGAAGTTTAAATAAAATATGAGTTGAAATAAAAATAAACAATCTGTGATATCACACTCAGAGAATGTATCAAAAACTATTTAGCCGCGTTTCTAAAACTATTACAAAAAACGTTTTCACTGTAATTAGTTTGCGTCTAGATATCTGTACTTAACGAAAGGAATGACTGCAAATGATGCAGGCAAGTGACTTCGCAGGGTTCTCAGTGTGTTTCCGGTTAATTCAGATGACAACAGACCGTTAAGAGGAGTGGACCTTCTCCCCTTCCATGGTATCTGCCAATATGCCCATTACCCCTGCCATACCGCCTTTATCCGCTAAATCCGCTGGCGGTAAGGTTTGAAACTTTCTTCCATTACCATAAGGTACATTTCATAATAGTGAATTCTGATAAACCTTAAAACTGAAAGAGGTATCTGCGTTTGTCCAATCAAAGCATAATTAACTGACAGATAAATTAACTAGCTCTTAACATGATCTACGTATTATCTCTGGTTCGCTACTTGTGAACACTTATTTTAAAAAGAAAATAATAGCTCAGTGGAACCTAATTTGGAACGGCTCTAGCCGCTCACCTTGCTTTTCAGCTTTACGGACCCGGTACTATGCATTGTTGAACATACTAATATTATTAAGCGTGGAGAATAAATAACATAAAATATCATATCCTATTTAATTTTTCTGAAAATCTAGATTCTGCTCGTTTACACTGAACATTTCTAAAAATTCATGCTAAGGGTTTGGGGGTACCCTCAAAGAATGCAACAGAACGTCGAGAAAAGATTTCATTTTGTATTTTACAGCAAAAGGGCTGTTTTTAGTGTTCTTTTAGGGACACAAAATTCTGGTTTTAAGGGTCTCAGGCGCATCTTTTCGGTTATGAAAGACGGTAATTTGTATTACAGAGTAACGTGCTCTGCGGGTTGCAGTGCATCTGGGTTCCCTTTAACCTGTGATTTTGCTTCGTTCTTCTGACCATATCATATTATGTATAGAAAGGATAACCTTTTATTTTACCCTTTGTACATTTAGTTCTGCAGATATGTACCTGCTAAGGGTTGAGTGTGTTAGGAATCCTCTCTTTAAAGCTGTTTCCGGTAACTACCAACTATCATGGCCATCTGTACAGTTAATGTAACGGTTATATCTAAAACAGGGATTACCAATCTTTTTCTTTCATCAACACCTTTGAAACGAATTGTTTGCTTCATCGATCCCCTTTTGTTTTCTCTGTAATTCACAGCAACTGTAATCATGACACAAAGAATGGCAGATAAAAGCCTTAAAGATAACAATTTATTACACCAACATTGTCGTAAATATCTCTATTTTTAATAATCGAAGACGCTTCCTCTTTTGAATAGTTCTGTTAGACCATTTTTCAATGACCATTCATTGAAATGCAATAGTTACAAAACGTTGAGTGTTTTTTTATGAAATAGTCATTATATTTCTCCAGTGCGTTTTGCGGTATTTTTTAGACGTGATAGAGTATCTTTGTGAATTCGTAGTTACATTTCTTCAGTTTTCTAAACATTCTAATTCCTAAAGAAGAAAAATAGATAAGAAAGAATAGGAGCGGATTTATAATTTTTTCTTACGTTTTTTTACTGTATATCAGAAAAAAGTATATTAAGTTCATTATTATTCAGATTTTTTTGTAATCAATGTGATCTTGATTATCCCGATAAGCGTCGGTTCAAATTTGGCCATTGGCCTCTAATTGTTCTCTGAATCATCATTGACCCTCTACAAAATTTCATCGACCCCTGGGGGGGGGGTCTATAACGACTCAGCTGGGAACTCCTGATCTAGAATGTCTTCCTAGACTAAATGGGGTGAAGATGGAGTGGCAATAGTCATACTTCGGTCGAATAGCATTTATTCACTTGTTTATTTGTTGTCTGAAGATGTTTTGTATGTGTGTGTGTCTGTAAGAACAGCGTGCACGTCAATATTACGAAAATTGATGTTGTCTTGTGAGATAACCTTTTCCGCATACTAAACTCATTGTACGGCCAGTGACGGATAGGACGATTATAAACGGATGATTCACGAACTTGAAGTCTGAATAAAAACAAGATCAAGTAGTGAGGCGGCTATTTGAAGCACAGTGAATCGTATCGGCTGCATAATGAAAGAAAATATTGATTACGGCTTTTACTGAAGGGCATTATTATCTCAGCTAAACTGGAATTATATTTTATTAGTTTTGCATTCTGTAATGAAAGGACCCCCCTCTCGTACTCCGTACAACCATTCTTTTCAGTAATGGCGAGGTTTTAATATTTGCGCAATTAATTAGATGGGGTATCAGGGGTGAGGGTGGAATAATCGTAATTTCAGTTCTAGGTAACTTACGCATGTGACCAAAACTAGTTTAAAAAAACTGATTACACATGGAATTAAAACAAGATAATCATTATTACAAAAAATAATTATGACACGAACTACAATTATTTGCAGGACCTGCACTTTCAAAAGTCAAATTGATGTACATCGTCATAACAAGTCCCTCTGGTTAGAAAGATGTCTAAAGTAAACGTAATATTTTCACTGAAAGACCAATTTGTAAAGGACGTTGAAACCAATGATCTCAACCGCGTGCAGGCGTGTACAACATGCACAGTAGTGCATTTCGCCTTATCCGCCTATTGAATCAGCGAAAGCCAATGAGACCACATGCTCGTGACTGAAACGGATTCGACGTACGATTCTGAGGTAGAGTGGAGCAACTGCTGTGCCCCATCCCTTCACTCAGTGCAACGTGACCGTTTGCACCGAGAGCCCTGCATTTAGAGATGTTCAGGCTTCGCGCAGCACCGAGTGGCCACAGCCCATTTACCCTCAGCCAGACAAACTCATAGACACCAACAGCTAAGCAGAATATTTTCGAAGTGCTGTTCCTCAAATAATGCTACCTTGTAGTGAAGATCTCAAAAATGTATCCATTGGATAACCTAAAACATGGAGTATGAACCCGTAAGTAGTCGCATGGGGACTATATGCTTCCCAAGGAAATTTGTGATAACTGACAAATAAAACAAAATTGATCTAATCTTCTGGAATTTCAAGTACTTTTCAACAGATTGTTTACCTTCTCTCCAAGAAAAAAAGCTGTTCTACGCCATAATGTGCTTAAAATTGAACGTATTCTTTGTAGCGGGGAACTCCCAGGTGCATCCAGATTCATCCGATATTATATACTATAATTGAATTATTTCTGACGCTTGTGAACAATAAGAGGTTAGTGAACCTGAATAAAAGTGAATAATTAAGTGAAACGTAATAAAAATTCGTATTACTGCTTATTATTATCATACATAAAAAATAACTTATTTTTAGTAATAATATTTTTTCTCGTAGTTGTCTGTAATATCATTCAATAATTCTGGCTTCACTATTTTAAGACAACTATATTTCCCAACTCGCATACATATAACTCCTTGTTACATATCGTTCATTGCATGTATGTAGCAATGAACTATATGTAACAAGGAGTTATATGTTTGTGAGTTGGGAAATATAGTTGTTTTAAAATATTGAAGCCTGAATTATTTGAATTATTTTAGTAGTTACCATAAGTAAGGTAATAAATGGTCGCCATTTAAAATAATGCACTTGAAATAATTAAAATTCATTTATACATTTTGTATATTACATATACAAAATTTATTAAAGAAAATTGACTATCACGAGGAATAAATTGCAAAAACATAATAATTGTTAGTACCATAAGAAAGGAAAAGTGGGTATACCAGTATCCCATATGACTTCAGAAACCCCATCAATGTCACTCCAGAATCTCAACAAGTCCTCTGGAGAGGGGACGATCACTAGTGGAGAGCAGAATCAATTGCGGTATAATTGAAGGAAAATTCTCTATATTTGAGAATTTAAGCTACTATATTAAACACATTTTCTGTAACTTAATTTTAAAATATATTCAGATTTATACGTATGGCAATATCATATACACAATATGAAGACCTTTGGGCAATAACGTGCTACGCCACATTTCTGATGAAATTGAGATATTAGTGTGTTGACGCTCCGTAGATGTATCTAGATGTTGGATTTTTATTTTAAGATTCGGCTCAAGATGGCAGTGTAATTCATAAGAATAGAATAGAAGTAATTAATAGAATGTTATTTATCTCAATATCTCCTTTACGGACCTTTTTTTCAAGACTTGCATATTGTGGCATAGCATGTTATTGCTATGCCACAATTCGAGGTCTTCATATATTTTGATCACTTTCTGTACTTGCGTTTCTTTCCTTGGGGACAAATGACTCAGCCCTTTTCTGTACGTACTAGTTCAAGATTCTTTAAGTTGATACCAATGCCCAACTGTTCTCTGCACCGAGAGGTACTAAAATCAGGTTGCGGAAGGTTTACGGGGCGGACTTAGCTGTAAGAACGCCGGAGCTTCCACGAAACTATTACACATGACGGTTTAGAATGTGTTTGTTGCCCGATAAGCGTTGAGAGAGAAAAGGAAACCGTCAATAAGATATCAGAAAGGTTCTAAAATTAAAAGGAATAGAAGGGGAAACAGCAACTTCTTACCGAAACAAAGAAATAGGAAAATACTACGCTAGGGTTCGTCGTCCTTGTCCTACGACAAAACAAATTGAAGAATGAAGCAACTACACACAAAATGAAGCGCAATTACAAATTGCTCAGGCTACTGAAACGCACACGCGCAAAAACAGCAGATCGAAGTGATTTGTTTGTATTAAGAAGACTTCGCACTGAGATTTTCCTCCGTCTTCCTGTGACGGCTTTACTCAATAAAAATGTGAACTTGCACATGTCAGAGAATGTCACCAGTTCACGTAAAAAATATTTTCAATTTATGCATTTTTTAAATTTTGAGGGTCGTCTTCTTGATGTC
>JAHLJT010009419.1:21087052-21139033 GCA_031308135.1 Acheta domesticus | reverse complement strand
CCTCTAGTTGAAAAATGAAAACCTAGTACAATAATTTAGGTAAATACAGTTCAATTCAATTGCTTATTGCGAAGATGATATCAATCCCACCGCAGTATACTACCTTCTCCATTGTTTCATTTAGTGCTGCTTTTAGTTTCCCGCCCTTACTTCGTAAGAAGAGAAAATATTGTAATCGTGCACCGGAAAATGGCCGGGCCCCTGGTAACGAAAAAACCAGTAAGTCTTGTTACTGTATGTAGTAAATTACTTCTTCGCATAGACATTGTGTAATCAGAATGTTTTGTGGGTCCTTGATACCGAAAAATAAAATGACGGCAAAACGTGCGTCACATTTTTTCAGGTTCATGTAGCAGTGTAATATTGTGGAGCGTTACAAATAATGTCAGAAAGTATGTGCTGTTGCAGACCTACTAGTTTTAAGTTGAGGTGGTTTTGTAGTCTCACAATTCACCTTGACAAACGCGCATCTAAGCTCGTAAGCACGGAAGTTGCTTGTGAATCTGGGGGGAGGTTACAAAAAACGTTGACGTTACTCCTGGAGCGATATATTATGCACCTTACTGCTTCATTAGCAACAAAATGGAGTTCATGAAGTTTCGCGCAGTCGAGACTTTACGACGGCGACAATGACGGCGAATGTTTGTTGTGTGGCGGCACGTGTGTTGTAATGGGAGAGGAAGAGAAACGTAGGTAGGACCTGCGTGGTGCTACTAATTCAAGGTGATGATAGTGGCGTTGGTAGCTACCTGTGAGTAATTGGTGGAAGTGATTGCGAAAACTGTTAAAGCGACGAAGAGTATAATAAATTGTTATCGTGGTCTTAGGCAGGTAGAGCCAACGGGGAGTGTCAAAGAAATGAAAAATAAGTGATAACGGTGATGGATAAGATAATTGTGGCAAAGGCGCGTACGTTAGTTTTAACTTGAAGAGCTAGAAGAAAGATTTTATGCGTTTTAAAACACTTGCAAACCGTACCTAGTTTTGTGCTCTGTACGTAATTCTGGATTACGTAACTATCTTCTGGAAGAAACTGGTTTATCTTGCGATGGATTAGATTTTTTTAAAATTCGAAGACGCATGGAAGTAAGTTGTATCCAAATTCATATAGCAAGGATTTCAATTTTTGTGGACTGGAAAAATAAGAAATAATATGTCTACATTTTATCTTCATTTTAATAATCTAAATATCTGTCTTTAAAACCAATGAAATGGCCTTAAGGAGTGTTATCTTTTTCAATAAAACTTGTAAGCAGTGGAAATATAAATGCAACCGTTCAGGCCTGCATTCTCACGGAGAATTGCTAGAAAACGACGTCTAATCGTCAGTGCCCATTGCCCATTTTTTATCAAACAGAAGCGTTGGTTCGATAGACGTATTGATTTTACTAGATAAAAGGCTAGAATGTTATACTAGATAAAAGGCTAGAATGCAATGCTTTCGCCGTGTTCAGAAAAGAAAAAAATTTGCCTAAACTAGTACTTTCGCAATGGGAGAGTAGCTCACAAATAAACTTTCGAAAAATTAAGGGAACTGAAGATACTTTATTTTAGAATAATCATATGTATTTGTGCAAATAAGCCTAATTACTACTAAATATGTTAAAAGAAATAGGATCTACGCTTAATCTAATTTATTTTGTATTTTAAAATTACAAAACACGTAATCGGAAGTACAGAAGTCAGAAGGTCCTTTCAGGAATACCAATAACATAAAAATTATGATATTTAAGGATTTTTGTTAAATTACGCATTATTTTTATGTAGCAACAGAGGAACAAAATCAAAACGTTTTATATTACAATCAATTGCATAATAAAACAAGATCCAGCAATAACTAATTGTTTTGTATGGGTTTGCCTGTTGTAATTCATACTTCTTTTTTTTCTGGAACTTATGTTACTTGTCACAAACACGGACATCTCTGCTAAGCAAGTAGGGAAATGATTACTAAGCGGTACTCTAGAAGTACTCTCTTTGTGCGGTAAGATTGAAACTAAAAAGTGGAAGTAAAACCAAAAGATATTGGATGCTTCTGAAGTGGTGAAAGACGCGTTGCAATGATGATTGAAAAGGGGTAGATATCCGCTGGAAACTTTTGAGAAGAGATAAAACGTGAGCAGACTCGTAAAATGGGGACATTCGTGCTTGAAAGGGTGAAACCAAACAATGAGATTCTGCGAAGGTGGCTGGAGTGGCGGGCGGCGAAGAGAGAAGGGGCGGGGCAGCGCTGTCGAGGGAATAGCACTCCCCGAGGCCCCTCCCTTGCGGTACGCGAGATGAGAGAGGTAATTCTGTTGCCGGACGAAAATTACCTTATGAAGCTTTCGCCGCCTGCTTCAGGCAGCGGAGCTAAATTCGTGCGGCGACGGCGGCCAGTCGCCTTGGTAGAGGTGGCGGCGGTTGTGACGCCGCCGATATTGACTGGGATAGCTGAAAGTGTAAATGATGCAAAGAAAAACTGTATTACGTGTTGTTAGTTGCGATTTTGTACTGTTTCGTGCGATGATTTTACTTGAGGTTTCGTAAGAAGAAGTTAGTGGCGTGGGGAAGTGGCAACTGTGCCTCCTTTGTGGTGGGTGGGCGGTGCAGCAATCAGTTTGGTTTATTGAATTTATAAGGAGCAACTGTCAGAAGACCTTGCCATTATGTATCCTAATTATAGCCATTCCATTTCCCACTCGCGGCAGCATTTTCTAACCTGCATGTGGACTATTCACCCGCCCGTTTCATAAAAGCAGCTCGAAGGCTCCCGTCACCATCCCAGAAATATTCCCATATCCCATGGGCATCACGTGATGTGATCAAGAGATAGAGGTTCTTTTATAACCGAAATATTCATTGATACTTGGTTACAGGACTTATGGAAACGGTTGATGACTTTACGATGATAGTTTGACATGGTTGTGGATCCTAGTGATAAGCCGACGTATAATCTGTTTAATCGATTGATGCAGAATGTACTAGGAGTGAATTATTGACTATGTTCGGCTTTTTCATTATTTAAAAAAATTTTTTTTTTATAGCTCATTCGAGCCACTCCATCTTTTTCTTTATGTAGGTCTCCCTCCAGAGACTATAGTGGTCATCTTAAGCGGAGCTTCTAAGTTAGAAATGCCTGGTCCTCTCCGGAAAGGTGAACGTGTGACGGGGGCATCACTGTGAATTATCAACCTGGAACAAGGTTTCCCAATCAGCGCTCTGGGCTCGAGATTTACTTGCCGGCGTGGGGCGACGTGCGAGGTGGAGGGGCGGGCAACAGCGGGTGGAGTGGTGGGATAGTCGCCTCGCCTGTTGTTGCGCGGTGGCATTACAGCAGCATGTGGGAAAGCTACTGGTACTCAGCTATGTCTGAGCCAGATCTCGTAAATTATACGGGTTTGAAAAATGAGAAATTTACAACATAGAAAGTGCTTCGAATTTCGATGTGGACCATAAAGCTTTCTTTCTTGTTGTGTAAACGCTATAGAATATGCAATAGTATGTCCAGACCACATAAGTGTATTATACACGTTTAAAGACTTATTATGTTGTTAGTTAATTGTTGGAAGTAACGGAATATTTTATTTTGCATATTTGTATTGTTTTACTCCTTATCTGTGCCACTAATCGAGTTTGTGGTTTCATAACACGATTGTCATCATTTTATTTTCCGGACTTCAAGAAGCTTGTTTGGCTACCGCCTGCTACCCTCGGATACCGATATCTACAGGCGCAGTCACCGCCCTGCCAGACTGGTTTTGATGAACCTAAGAGACGAACCTCAGCGAAAGATCCTGATCTGTCTTCCCACAATTGATTTTCCGAAGGGAAACACTGCGCGCGGCATTACAGAAGGAGGGTCTACTAATTGCGAAAGGCACTGTGCTTTAGTGGTCAAAGAGTACCTTGTGTGATTCCATTTATAAAAAAGTAAGTATTTTAAACGGATATATTTTATGGGGGCAAGGTCTTGACTATGGAGTAATTATTCGAGATCCTTTCTGAATTGATTCATTCGTTTTTCCGGGTGCCTCAACTACTTAAGTTCATTAGTCCCGTTAGTGGTAGTGCGTGTTTTTATGTAGTGGTGATCTTTTCCCCGCTGGATGGTGAAATCTGGCGGCCGACCTACCGTCAACTAACCCTTCCTTTCAACCAAGTATCTCCCACCAATGGAGCACCGCCCCAGCCGGGACAAGCTGCATGCTCCCGACCGGTCTCCCGGCATGTGTGGTAGGCTAGTGCATGTAAGTGTGTGTGTGTTAAGGAGAGGATAGGACACGGAAGAGGAAGGAAAGATCGTTCGCGATCCGTGGCCCGTTTGTTAGGGCACTGCTCCGGCATTCGCCTGGTGTTGATTGGAGAAACCACGGAAAACTACCGATCACAGCAGCCGGCCGCTAGAATTCTTCTCTAGACAGCGAACTGAATTCGACGTAGCTGACAAGCTAGTGTCGAAAATCCTGCCGCCGTCGGGATTCGAACCTAGGACCTCCCGGTCAGAGAGTCTGCAGTGACCAGTTGCTGCTGTGAGCCATCTCTCCCGGTAATCCTCTCTGGAGAAAACATATGCCTTTTTTCTTTAAAGTTGCTTTTTAACTGCACTGTCGTACAGAGCCCAATGTGACTTAACACTAGGGTAACTGTAAAGGGAACACTTAAAGGCGAATGAACATACGTACATTCATGCCAGGGACGGAATTCGATCCCGCGACCCCTACGAGAAGAGGCAGCCACGACCCTTCAGCCTTAGCCACCTCGGTATCCACGCCGGGAAACGTCTGCTTTTGTAGCTTATAGTGTTGTTTTACCAGTTGGTTTGTGTAGTTTTACTAGTTGATTTTGTTACTTTTTTTCACTTCCAGAATTAGGCGTTCGCCTGTTCCGGATTGTTCTTCTTTCTTAGCATTCCTACATATCTATTACCTCTTTTGACTCGCATTGGAAAGTTAATTTCAGTCAACGAAAGTTGTATTTTCTTTGTACATGATGCATCCCTTATTTCTGTACTGTTTCTGTACCACTTCTGTACTATTTCTGTACCGTTTCTGTACTTGTCACGCTACTGGATATTACTCTGAAAATTAATTCATTGGGCCGCAATTGCAAGGGCGCACCAATAAATTTTGTTTTCGCAAGGCCGCGGGTTCGATTGTATGACCTGTTGGAGCGCAGGCGAGCCGTGTAGCGTGATGTAAATGGGCGAACGTCGCAAATAGAAGGAATGTTAACTGCCCCTTCTCACGCTTCGTTTTAAAACCTCTCCTCGTTTACCCGGAGTTCGTGATGGTCGCAGATCTTGCGGTTGTGAACAGCGTTGAAAACTGTGTGCGATTGATGTTTGTGTGAGGTGACTACGACTTTTGTTTCGCCGTTCATTTTATTATTATATGAAATGTGAAAACGATTGTACAGTGCAATGTAATACAATGTTTCAAACGAACCATTAAATATATCCTAGCATATTATTGCAATTTGTTGCAGAGAAATTCCTAGTTGCATGCAACAATCTCATCAACAATTAAACTGTAATGCTGTGCCGGAAAGATACCAAAGCCATTTATTACGTTCGTTACGCTTATTTTGTAGAACCAGATAAAATTGGTCTGCTCTATCCGCCTCAACCTACACGTGTAAAGTGCCAATCTCAAGTTGTTCTTTTTTTAACTTTTTACATTTTTAATGAAGTTATTAAGGTACCGAATATTTTTCCTACGCGTAAAGGTAGTTTCTTTTTCAAACATTGTCAAATTTATGAAAGGTATTAGACATTTCTCAAGTCTTATGTACAAATACATTCACTAAAATGTTTCTGCACAAAACTATGCATTTTTTAGATTAATATTTTAAGTTTATAAGTACACCGTTTCCACGACGCTATTTCCCCATATATAAATATGTTTCTTTGATTAGGAAATACCTATTCAAAAGAAAAAAACAGCATCTAAATTTTTCAACGCCCTCTAAGTAGGATGTCATAGTCCGCAGGAGAATACTTTGGTTTGAGTGGTATAAATCAGGGCTCCTCAAGAGGGTGACCAGTATTGGGCGTGCCCTGGCCGAATGGTTATCTACGGACCCCCGGGGAGGATCCGTTGCTTGTTTGAATCAGCTTGGTGGAAGGGGAGATGCTAGGGAGTGGGCGATTGGTAGGCAAATGAAGCAGGGATCGTGCGAGCCCCATTCTCGCAGCCTAATATACAGTTGGTAACAGTCGTGTTCTTACAGTTCCATAATTTGCTCGAAAAACATAATTTTAAGTGGAAATTTAATTACTAATAAAGAGTATATTGCAAGATAATTGAATAATTCCAGTTAAATAAAGTGTGACTTTGTACATCCTAGAGAAAATGGCCTTGGATTTTAAATTCACCCGCACATTTAGTCGCTCGGGAACTAGCTGCTAGAAAGGTTTCCAAGCAACAAAATGTGCTGCTGAATTTCAAATTCATGGCCGTTTCGTCTAGGTGTACGAAGTTACATGTTATTTAACTGAAATTATTCAATTATCTTGTAAGATATTTTTCATTAGTATTCAATTACTGTGGAAAACATTAGTTTTCCACTTAAAATTAATAATTTTTGAGTATGATTATGGATTGTTCAAACAAGACTGTTACTAACTGCACATCTTTGCCTATTGTAATGCCTGTCATATGTCTAATATTAGCTTATAATTTGCCTAATATAAGCCTTTGAGCAGTCCTCAAATAAATCATGTCAGCAACAACGGAAAGATTTTAGTCAAGCTTGTTGTTTGGCACTGTGTATTGAGATTACTACCGCAAGTAGCAAATACAGGTCGGAGAAGTAGATGCGCATTCATTACTTAAGTTCAGACCATCGTAAGAGTTTATTCAAGAGAACTGCAAGTTAAAAATGTATTTGAAATATATGTGAACAAATTATGACCTATTGTAAGAAAACAATTTATAAAAGTGTGCCTAAAATGAGTATTCCCTTTTTTATCGTCGGAACTCCCTTGGGTTGGCCCGGCTCTCACCCAACTGCGATCTACGTGAGACCAATCGAGGTTTCCGCAGTATCCCACCGCATGGGTCTATTGAGGTATCATAGAGCAAGTTTCTCAATGCGCCGAAACGTTTGATAGCACATTCGTTGCCGGTAAGACAGGGATTAGAAGATTGTAAAGATGAGATAATATATGAGGGACTAGAAATTACATCTGTAGTCCAAACTCAAAACATCAATTTTTATGTAAAATTCAAACCAACAGCCCTAATGTTAGCAAACGGGCCCATTTCCCCCTAATCCTTATGCTATCGCGTGGCAAAATGAAGTTCGTAAAATATTTATTTTATTAAGTCTCTCCTATATTCAATTACATTTTCATTTATTTGTGAACAAAGTCTTGTAAATAATGAATTATTATTGGTTAGTGCCTCATGCAAGAACTGCTACAGACAAACAAGACAGTTACCAACTGTAACTATCTAGGCAGAGTCAAAATTCCGCCGCTGTCGAGATTCGAACCCTAGGAACTCGTGGTCAGAGACGCTGCAGAGGTGGCAGTAACAAAGAGCTAAACTCAACTGGTCAAGGAGGGCAGGATGGGTCGCTATTCACCTTCCCTATCCTCACTACCTGCAACGTACTTGCGAGATGGTTTCCTGGTACGACAGCGACAGTGTTAAATGACACCACGTGATTGTTGTCCTCTGCGCGTAGCACAATCGTGCTCGTAAAGCATGAACAGACACCTGCGCATAAGGTCTGGCGACATCTCGTCTAATAGCAGAGCTCGACGGCTGCCGATGATAATGGAGAAAGGGTCAGCGCTCAATTAAAATATTGGTTCTTACGTTTTTGTTTCTTAAATACTTCACTGAAAAATAATATTAGAAGCAAGTGAACTCTCTTTCGTTCGCACATTCCGTAGGCGGCGAGGATTTTCCCGCCTTGCTTGTCGTCTGGTATAGCACATAATTTAACAATTTTAGTACCACAAATGCAAATTCTTTCGGCTGAGAATCGAACTCTCGTATATTGTCATCAGATAATCATGTTACCAGTTGCATCACCACTTCATGCACCAGCCAATGCATTGAGATACCATTAAACCAAATCTGCAAGCGATCGTAACAACATAAATGGGGTCTTATCTCAAAGCGTCGAAGCAAAGAACGACGACCTTCTGTATCGTAATTCAAATGAGATTCGCGCGTTTAAATTGATAAAAATGGATTTTGAGGTAAAACAAGTAGGAAACAATGTGCCGGATACCTCAAGAATGTTTTATGTCATAGGAAAGCCGAAGCCTCGTCACCCCACTTGGACGCGAGTAGCGAAGCGTCAACTAAAAAAATTGAGATAATAAATAAAACGTCATACCGCTCGCGGATACGTGATGTCGATCGGCATGTTCTCCCGGAAACGACCAATTTCCTCACGTTCTTTAAGATCCCCAAGAAGGCTGAACGATGGGAGGGGGGACGAAAACGAAGTACTGTGAAGGGAGGCCTTCTCGTGTGCGCGTGGCGGCCGCGCCGCGCCGTCTCGCGCCCGCCGCCTTGACGCCGTGACGTCAGCGTGGCGTCCTGCCACCTGCAGGTATCGATCTCTGGTATCCGCCGTGTCAGCGCAGGGCCGCCTTTCCCGCCGCCTCACAGTGGGCACAACAGGCACCAAAAGCTCTCGCGGCTTTTATTGATGATTGATTGATTGATTGATTGTACTGATTCCGGGCACGTCAACTGACAAGGACATCAGTCCCGTAAGGGTAGTGCATGTTTTATTCGGTCGGTTGCTGTTATCTTACCCCGTTGGATGATGAGATTCGGCGCCGACCTAACGTCGGCTAACGGGGTTCCCCAACCGGGTTTCTCCCCTGCAACGGGGCAACGCCCCAGCCAGGACTAGCTCTAAGCTCCCGACCGGCCTCCTGGCATGTGTGGTAGTGGAAGTGTAAGAGTGTGTAAGTAAGGGGTAGGATAGGACAAGGAATGGGAAGGAAAGATTGCGCGCGGTACATGGCCCGTGAGTTGAGGTTTTGCTCCGGCTTTAGTCTAGAGTTGATCGGAGAAACCACGGAAACTGCCAATTAGACCAGCCGGCCCCTAGAGTTCTCCTACTGACAGAGGCTGAATTCAACTTAACTATGTAGCGAGTGTCGAAAATCCCTTCATCGCCTCGAATCTAGGACCTCCTAATTAGAGGTACCGCTCTGACATCATTTCGCTGCTTTTTAAAAGCTAATTTCAACCGGGCCAACGACGAGGGTTGAAAACCGCGCCTAACGCTCGAGTACTGATGTATTAGAGAGTGCGGTTTTGTTTTAAGCGCGTGCGGGTGGCATCTATTTTATCTATGTTGAAATTCAGCGAGTTGATGGCGCCGGTGAGAATCAGTGCCTGTCGAAAGCTTTGATAGGTGGTTTACGTGGTTTAGTCACTTTTAAGTCTTTTTTAGTGAAGTAAGGACATATGTTAAAAATTGTCAACTTTTAGATTTAAATAATCATAAATATAGGTCACAAGACAGCCAGAATAACTAGTCAAATATTGGTGGATCCAGGGGGGGGGAGCATGGGGGCTAAAAGCCTAGAGTTTCCGTTTACCTTCCTTTATTTGGCAAAATTTATTTAAATATTTATGTTCGAATTATGAATTAATAATATTGTGTAGTGTCGTATCTACAGTACATTAATAATATAAATAGAATAACAAATATGTTTATTATTTAACAATAATCTATAATGCCCCGTCCCAAATGATCGGCTGGATCCGCCCGTGATTATAAAACATGAAATTTCGACACGAATTAACTGCATTCGCTCAGGATTAACAAAGTTCTCCTGTAAAATTACAATATTTGAGATATGTTACCTTTGTTACCACAGACGGCCTATGACCACTTTTCTGTACATAATCTTAATATCTAGTATTTTCTCATTTGCGTGTCCGTTACTGAGTTCAGAAGACCGAGGTTCCTGGGAACGACTCTGAACAGTGGCGAGCTTCTGTTTCTTGTTAAGAAGCTGATTGAGGGCTGGCCCTCACCTCAATGACGATTCTTTATCTAGGATGCTCAGTCGTTTACGTGATTCCCATACTTCAATTTCACGTGGATGCAGGGTCAGTATCTTCAACAACGGTCTATGGGCCACGAGATCCGTCCTTTTCCCCACCAGAGTCCCACAACTATCGTTAGAATGAGATAGTACGTTGATTCCCTATCTTTGCAAAGCCATCTTCCAAGAACAAGAATGTCTCTTCCCTACCTCTAATACAAGAAATTCAGAAAGGGTCTCCCATTTTACCACAGAACCTTAGCGAAGATATGAAAAATCAAAATTCAAGGGAAAATGGTTAACGAAGAGATCTGCTCAAGTTTATTCGTTACGAGGGTTGCTCTGCGAGTTATCTGTGTGTGAATTCCTTTTTTCGCCGTCAGGAACTCAAAGAGTGATGCCGAACAATAGGACAAGCGCTGACTTAAAAAAAAGGATTTGCGTATGAACATCAATATTTACTCCATCATGTCTCAGGGTGTTTCAACAAAAAATTGCTAGATGGTACTGTGATATACAAAACATGCTAGATTTAGCTGAATGAACTATTTAATTTATTTCTACGTAATTTAATTTAATTTGATGAAAAAATCTGTGTGTGACTTATTGAGGAACAGTATTGAAATATATTAGAACAACGACGTGTTCTTGTACTTCAGGAATAAACTTTGGGTCAGGAAATTAAGAAAGACACGGCGATACATAACTTGTAATTTGTAGAAGACAGGACGAAAATATTGTTAAATTAATATTTTATTAGAACAATGCTTGTAGAGAGGAACATTGTTATAGAGAAAGAAAAGACCGTCGTGACTTGTTTTGACGAGCAACGAAACAGAGTTGAACACCAGAGATCAAACCAAGAATGGAAGACAAATGAGATGTTGGTTTTGTTATTATTAGATCACAAGCTATTTGCCTACTGTGAGGTACAGATCGTGTATGAGATGAGATTCGTAGGAGAGACGAGCGGTGACGGATCGAATGTGGCAAAAAAAGTTGTTAGATGAGTTTTGATCGCGCTGAGTGACGAATCGTATGTTGCAGGCAGAGAAGAGAGATTTGGTAAAAATTATTAGAAACGTTCTAGTCGCGAGAAGGTATAGAACTACAGAACTGTAGGCCGAGACGCGAGAGTTTTTCCTAAGGAAATAGTTTGCAGAACAGCAACGGACTTTGTAGCCACAAAGAAGAATAATGGTTGATGGTAAATGGTAACGGCAGACGATGGCCAAACTTGCAGTTTAACGCATCAACAGGAAAGTACAAACGGGCGGAAATAAGACTTGATTCGTCAGAAATATCATTTGTTCAAAGCCTAAGAATGTCAATAAAATTATGATAGATTTAAAATCAAAGAAATTGTTTTTCTTAAGTTGATGGCCATCAGAAGTTAATTGTAACATCGAATGTTAATTGTAACATCAAAAGCTAATTGCAAACATAAAAATTAAGTACTTTTTGAAAGAAAAGAATTTTAAATAAAGAACACGGCCGACACTTCATGTCGCCGATGCTACAGCCATAACATTGTTGTCATTATTAAAATAGAAACCGTTCATGAAAAAAACATCCTCTTCAATTTCCTTCTTTGCTAGTAAATATATAAAGATTACCAACCGAAATCTTGTAGAAGCGGTGTTTTTCAGCCCACGATACCAGAAGAAGAGCCCTGAGAGAGTAAGTATTGTAATATCACGAAAACGCCCGCGGACGTATTGCTGAACTAGCCACCTAAATTATTAAGTCCATAATTCAGGGCGAATTTAAAGTAAATAAATAGATAATTGTGCTATGAGAGAAAGTCAGAAACCATTACATGGGTTTAAATTAACGTAGTAAAAAAAGAAAAAAAAATAAGATAGCAAGGGATCGAGGAAACATTACAGTATAATCTGCGTACGTTTTCTCTGGCTCCAAAATCCCAATTCCCATCCTCTTTCTTTACATAGTTGAATGATGAATAAAAGTATCAACAAAGAATGGTTAGAAACATTTTCAAACTAGAAGAAAGCTGCTATGAATTATTATTTCATTTAGGATTGTATTCACTTATTTACATTACACATTTACTATTATATTAATATATAAATGAAACAAACAGTTCTGATTTTCACAGTTGCATTTGTTTGGTTCCCAAAAATAATTGAGTGCATGTTTCCTTTTCTTACCCCCTCTCTCTTCCTCTCTCTCTTTTACAAACACACACACACGCGCGCGCACCCACACACGCACTATGTTTTTTTATCTCTTTCACTATTATTTCTTTCTTCCGCTTTCCAATGCTCTATCTTGTTTGTTTAAGGAGAGACATCTCAAAGATGTTCGAACTTGCAATTAATATGCAATGTCTGTTTACAAGCCACTGCCTTATCTACTGACCTTGTCGAAGAGTTTGCTTTCGACATTTTATCTTTATCTTTGTTTATTAAATTGTACATTCAAGTGATTTGAAAATTTGTCCCGTCTAACGGAAATGGAAAGAAACAGCTCTCTACCACTCTCTCCCTTATTTGATATTATTAATTTCCATAGCAATAACATTACATTAACATTCACCATATCAAATTTATAAAACTTGGAAAAGAATACAGTTCATGAAGGGAAATAATAACCTGGTAAATCAATAATTGTTTAAACATTGTAATGTCTGGCTCACGTCTTTTCCGAGACAAAAACAAGAAAACGGTAATAAATCAAGTAATAATGGTTTCTTATCTATACTAACATGTTATACATCATAGCTATGTGAACCACTATATCTTTAGTAGTTGTTCTTGGTAACATAAACAAGGGTTTTAGTCTCTATAGGATTTTTAAAAAAATAATTGACTTCAGAGAATTTTGGCAAATTGCTTAGTATATAGCAATAGGTCAAACAATTTACGTCTCGTAGAAAGCAAACCCACAAAAATAATGAATTCGTTTCCTGTTCAATTCGAAAGCTCGGAACGTTGATCGCAAATTTACAATATTTAATATTAGCAATATTACAATATATATTATTTTATCTCTTTCGTCTCGTGGTGACAGCATACAAAATAAGGTATAACACACGAGAATAACAAGATTTTATTCAGTAATGAACATTATTTTTCTTGGTTCTCAGGCTAAACTCTCATTTCGTGAATAAAATCTCATTTTACTACATTGTACTACACATTTTAATATTGATATATTATTAAGTAAATTGCCTTTAGGAATTTCACGTAACATTGCCCAATTCCGTTGCAAGAGTCTTGGCATCTCTAACCCTTGAGCTGGTAGGCATTGCTGACTGGGCAGCTACCGCAAGGATAAAGGGAAAACCGATTAGCACTGCCTAGTGCTGGCACGCGCTCAAAGGCAGTCGAGGCGTATTGTGTTCACAAGTCCCGAAACATTCAGCCGTTGGCCACAAGACCAATTAACGGAATTGCGTGCAATGACGCGGGGCATAACGTGGCCTCCCTTGCGACGCTTGGCGCTTACGTGGGCAAATTGAATTGGTAAACACTAGCGAAATTGTTGCCACCTCCGTTCACATTGCTCGATATTAAGCCCACTAGCACAACTCCTGTATAGGCAAACCTCGGTTTACAAATCACCTAATTTTCCTACGATTCAGTTACCGACATATTTTCTCGAAGTTTGGTCACAGTTTTCCTGCATCCGCTTGGATCTCGTAGATTAAGTGAAGGCCCGTGCCAACTCCTCCTTATAAAAGACAACAAAATCACTTTTGATCACCATCTCCATTACGTTTTAATATAAATGAACAAATTGTTCTTAATCGATTAAGAATTTTATATTTAAATTTCTGCAATTCATCAACATTTGCTAACGAAAAAACTAATGCTGCGTGAAAGTTGTTGAATGACTTTGAGCAGTGAACGTATTTTCTCGGAAAGTCCCAACAACAGGGTCATAACTAGGCCGGTGCCTCGGAGATTTTCAATGAAAGGTACAATTTAAAAAGAGTTTGAAGATATCTCTTAGTAAATTTTTCGTAACAGATAACACGTCAACTAAATATTTTACGAAGGTTATTTCTTAATATTGGCAGAATAGGATGTGAAACAATTATTTAGAACAAAGAATATATTAGGGGCGGAAAGTCGTTGAGAGAGGAATTCATACACATCCGGCCTGTATGTTTGAGAACTGGATGGTTGGGTGACTTGTCAAACACCTACCGCCCACCAGGCGATTTTTGCTTTCTCATATGCTAGTATATTTGACAATGAATTTGTAGAACTTTCGTTCGGAAGTTAAGCGATGCGACAGTGCAAAATGCATAATTTATTTAACGTCAAAAAACAGAAACTGTGTGTGACGTGCAATGGGGAGTGGTGCACGATTTCTGAAATTCTTGAGTCCCTACCCCTTGTGAATACAGATGAAATGAGCATATTTGGCAAGAATTGATAAGAAAAATTGGCTCCAGTGTATTAAAAACTATTTGCAAACGCAAATCAGTTACAGTGTTTGACTGAACTCAAAGAATCAACTTGTGTTTCCTTCCACGTGAAATGGCCCCTATGACTGTAATGTATCTGTGGGTTATGAATGAAAGTATAGAATTCACTTTCAGCATAGGCAAACAGAAATGGGAATCTTGACTGTGCATAATGAAGAATGATTTCTTTTCCACTTAGATAGTCAAATATAATACGTAATATAAAGCGAACTTGTGTAATTTAGATGGTTGTAAAGCAGCAGCCACGTCTGACAATCTTAGATAGGGCCCTCATTTGGATCACTTAGAATTACATCAGTACACAAACATTACAAACGTTTTTGGATACCTAACACAGAACAATTTTACTTAAATAACAAATGTCCAGATGTTAAAGCACGTATACGTTTAAAAGATAACTTCTAAAGAATTCTAATGCAACTGATTAATACTTTTTGGTCACTGGTCTCACTGTGATATATAAAAAAAGTTGTATATTGTTCATTAATAACCTATAGTACCTGCAATTAAAAGTAATGTTTAATAATAAATACGTGTGTATTCATTTTCAAGTAAATTTATGTTACATATTAATGATATTTTAATACGTCTGGAATATATGTTTTATTAACTTTTCAAATTTCAAATTATTTGTTCCCCATTGGGACTACTATTTATTTCGGCTTAATTTTGCTAATGGCCATATTACGTGAAATTTCCTGTAGTCCCTAACGCCATACTAAATACTACCAAAATACCAAATAAATATATAATATCATCAATAAGCTCCTACCTTAATAAAGACCACGTCGAAAAAAACGCAGAACATTTACTTTCTAAGTACACTCTCAACTCGCACTGAAATATTTATGATCTTTACCACGTGAAATGTCCAAACGTTATGGCATTGCTTTGAGGACTCCTTGAATGTGCGCTACTGCGTGTCGGTTTGGATGTGACTATTCCATGAACCGTAAATAAAATCAGCTTATTCTGTGCATTTATAATCTCAGATACTTCCAGTGTCGCGAGCCAGAGGAAGGGCGGAGTGTTAATGGTCGGTAGAAGTGGCGGTGTACGATAGTGGTGTACGATAGTGGCTGGATTTCGCTTTGTTGCCTCAAGAAGTATCAATACACTGCACTGTGAATTACACAGCGATCCTGAAAATAAAAGCTATTTTTATTCTGCAATGAAATTTTCATTGGCTCGATGGAGAAAAAATTACGATCAACTGGACGATGGTAAGCAATATTCAAAGTATTTAAACATACTATTTTATACAATGTTTTGTTCCTGAGTGCAATTTAACCTTGCTACGGTACTCTTCAAAGTTTTCTGAAATTATGTTTAGAATTCTTTCTGGATAAATTGTTTATTTTTATGATATTAAAGAATTCATTGAACATTTTGAAATTCCTTCCTCTTGGAAATATTCATTTTATTTGTGCACCACTGGAATGATATTAAATGGCAAAATCTGTTCATATATAGAACATATTAAGAACACTTATGAAACAATTCTTTTAATCTCTGATTGCCACCCATTCCTGCTGCCAGTGGCGAATTTGCAAAAGTCGAAGTATTTTCAAATTTTAAGAAACATTGTTCTTGTTTTGAACAGTCAACTTTCGTAACAACGGCACATTACGAGGTCACACTTAAAGCACATTATTTACTTCAGTGCACTTGAAGAGAAACTCACAAATGTCATTTTCTATGAGTAGCGAATGATGAGTGGTCTTTCTGAGGAGCTGCTTTCCTGCAGTGAATAAAACAACTCGAAGTACTAAAATATCCGGCTGTACTAAAATTTCATCACGAACTATTTAGAATGGCTCAGTGATCGACCGGTAATTCACTAGTGATATTTTGTCGATCTATGGTAAAAACTACATGTTACCGCATTGTAGAGGAAAACTAATGTTTTATTCAGAGAGAAAGGACCATCTCATCACTTACTCAATGGATAAGGGAAACTCAACAACAAAATAAAAAACGATCTTGATGGCATTCATTCATTCAAAACTTGTTTCCAGAACTTATTAGAGACGTTCTCAGTCCTTTACAATTATCCTAAAATGCATTGATAAAATTATCAAATAATTGTAAAATGAAAATTTTATTCGTTTCTGTACTTTTTATATACTTCTTTAATTGCTTAGAAAAACTACGTATCAAGAGAGATTTTACCTGGCAGTATCGACTGGAAATATTGAATAGCTGGCAATATGTAAGAAATGAAATTCTAAGGAATACATATTGATATTCTGTAGTGGGCTGTTGATACTGATATCTGAGAAAAATGATTCCTGTTTAGTTATTGGTCACTCGCTTTAATATTAATAATAATAATAATAATAATAATAATAATAATAATAATAATAACAACAACAACAACAACATGGTCGTAGATCCCATATTCATTTATTGAGTGTATAAACGATGTGGTGGAACGATGGCCTCAGTTCTTTTCATAGAAAATATTTTTTACAGAGCCACCAGTATAAAAGCTGTTATTTGTGGGGCATGCACAGCGTGGTAAAAGTTAAATTTTTAGCACTAGTGCTAAAAGTAAGATGACACTCAAATGTTCAGATTTGTGTCTTGAATCGTGAATGCAACAATGAAAATTATATACCTTTGTCTGACAGCGTCAGCCATTACAGGCCTTTAACATATTAATTAACATATCCCTTAATTAGGCTCCCCCTATCCTTGCCTCGTGTTCCAAACTTTCCTATTCCCACCAAAAAAAATCACTTTTACCACTCAAATCATATGTAACTATTACAGTGAGTAAATGTGATTTCTATAAAACAGCCGCACCTTTGTTTCGTCAGGACACACAACCCACTCAATTCGTTTGAATGATTTTTATCGGCGCGAACCACGTGTCTCACTATTCGGGTCGTCCGTCCGTCATGGATTTTAATTTCCGCGACTCTCGCATATATGTCGGCAGCAGACCATCTCATCGTCTATCATGTGTTTCATGTGTGTTTTCATTGTCATGGATTTGCGTAGAATCACACGCACGACTAATAAACTGAGTACTTTGGAAATGTGCACGCATTTTTTAATTGATTTTTAGGACTCTTCTGGGAATGCAACTTGGGCTTAAGGATTAGTGGAAATTTTGTACATTTTGGTTACAAGAAAACCAACAGCAAAACACATTATGTTCGTTTTATTTATTATATTCCTGAAAATCTGCCGAGGTTTGTACGATTTCAATATGTACTATTGTAGAGTGTTTTACAATACCACCTGAATTAAGTAAAAATAGCACCAATATGGTTAATCTCTAAAACATCAATTCGATGCTGCACTATTTTGAAGTGTCCAAAAATATTCGTATTTACGTCAGTCATGACGCCCGCAGGATGTTATCGTAAAGTTGACCCACATCATTTCGCAGGCGACAAAATACGGCGGCGCTCCTCCGCCCCGCTGGGACCCCGCGCCGTCCCCGCGCCGTCCCCGCTCCGTCCCCGCTCCGTCCCCGCTCCGTCCCCGCTCCGTCCCCGCTCCGTCCCCGCTCCGCTCCCGCTCCGCCCCCGCTCCGCCCCCGCTCCGCCCCCGCTCCGCCCCCGCTCCGCCCCCGCTCCGCCCCCGCTCCGCCCCCGCTCCGCCCCCGCTCCGCCCCCGCTCCGCCCCCGCTCCGCCCCCGCTCCGCCCCCGCTCCGCCCCCGCTCCGCCCCCGCTCCGCCCCCGCTCCGCCCCCGCTCCGCCCCCGCTCCGCCCCCGCTCCGCCCCCGCTCCGCCCCCGCTCCGCCCCCGCTCCGCCCCCGCTCCGCCCCCGCTCCGCCCCCGCTCCGCCCCCGCTCCGCCCCCGCTCCGCCCCCGCTCCGCCCCCGCTCCGCCCCCGCTCCGCCCCCGCTCCGCCCCCGCTCCGCCCCCGCTCCGCCCCCGCTCCGCCCCCGCTCCGCCCCCGCTCCGCCCCCGCTCCGCCCCCGCTCCGCCCCCGCTCCGCCCCCGCTCCGCCCCCGCTCCGCCCCCGCTCCGCCCCCGCTCCGCCCCCGCTCCGCCCCCGCTCCGCCCCCGCTCCGCCCCCGCTCCGCCCCGCTCCGCCCCCGCTCCGCCCCCGCTCCGCCCCCGCTCCGCCCCCGCTCCGCCCCCGCTCCGCCCCCGCTCCGCCCCCGCTCCGCCCCCGCTCCGCCCCCGCTCCGCCCCGCTCCGCCCCCGCTCCGCCCCCGCTCCGCCCCCGCTCCGCCCCCGCTCCGCCCCCGCTCCGCCCCCGCTCCGCCCCCGCTCCGCCCCCGCTCCGCCCCCGCTCCGCCCCCGCTCCGCCCCCGCTCCGCCCCCCGCTCCGCCCCCGCTCCGCCCCCGCTCCGCCCCCGCTCCGCCCCCGCTCCGCCCCGCTCCGCCCCCGCTCCGCCCCCGCTCCGCCCCCGCTCCGCCCCGCTCCGCCCCCGCTCCGCCCCCGCTCCGCCCCCGCTCCGCCCCCGCTCCGCCCCCGCTCCGCCCCCGCTCCGCCCCCGCTCCGCCCCCGCTCCGCCCCCGCTCCGCCCCCGCTCCGCCCCCGCTCCGCCCCCGCTCCGCCCCCGCTCCGCCCCCGCTCCGCCCCCGCTCCGCCCCCGCTCCGCCCCCGCTCCGCCCCCGCTCCGCCCCCGCTCCGCCCCCGCTCCGCCCCCGCTCCGCCCCCGCTCCGCCCCCGCTCCGCCCCCGCTCCGCCCCCGCTCCGCCCCCGCTCCGCCCCCGCTCCGCCCCCGCTCCGCCCCCGCTCCGCCCCCGCTCCGCCCCCGCTCCGCCCCCGCTCCGCCCCCGCTCCGCCCCCGCTCCGCCCCCGCTCCGCCCCCGCTCCGCCCCCGCTCCGCCCCCGCTCCGCCCCCGCTCCGCCCCCGCTCCGCCCCGCTCCGCCCCCGCTCCGCCCCCGCTCCGCCCCCGCTCCGCCCCCGCTCCGCCCCCGCTCCGCCCCCGCTCCGCCCCCGCTCCGCCCCCGCTCCGCCCCCGCACGTTACTAGTGAAACTGGCATGGCGTGGAGTCGCGCGCCTGCGAAGGTTTATCTTATCTGCGTGGGGAGAGGTCAAGCGAATTAGCGGGACGGCGGTGGCGGGCACGCGTGCGTCAGTTTAGGCGCTGTCGGGAGGCAGGGAGTCGGCGCTCAGCAGCTGAGACCCGCATAGTGACGCCCAGGTGGCGCTCGCTCAGGGCACTCCCTGGGGCCCCTGCCTCCCACGCAAACAATTCAACCTATTGAAGTCGTAGGCTTCCGCGGCCGGACTCATGTGGATGATCTCGGCTGTCTGGGTGACGCCGCGTTGAAGGCTGTGATGCCGACGTGGTCTTCCTCAGGGCTGGTCTGCCGCAGGAAGACTGCTAGTCGCAGACCAGCCCTGAGGAAGACCACGATAAGATGGTCGCAATGTCGGCAACACAGCTTTCAACGCGGCGTCACCCGGACAATCAAGATCATTCAGTTTAACCTATTTCTTCCCAATATAAAAAAAACCATCAAACAAATGCGAAAATAACAAAATTACACACACTGATAAACAACGCTTGATAATTATGCTCAAAGCAGGATACAATGTAAAATTGCAATATTTAAATCAATAGGCCGCCACTCACTTAAGTTTTCTCTGCCTGGGGAGGTGCAGCAAAAATTATATTGAAAACACATAAGCAGAGAAAAATAAATATAATGAATATTTTTGACGTGACGTCAATGATCCTTGGTACATTTCAAACAAATAAATTAGAAATGAACTGCAAATATAAAATAAATAACTACACTAGTAGCATATCAGAAAAACGCAAAGATTTAAAAAACGGTGGATTGCGCCAAAACGCTACTCTAGTTCTCATCGCATAAACAATTAAAATTAATTAATGATACTCAAAATTTAAATTACGCCCATTATAGTTAGCACACTTCGTGTGTTATACAAATATATTTTCCTCATTACATATACCTTCCCCTCATTACATATATCAAAAAGTCCTCATTATATATACCTTCCGCTCAGTTAATATGTATTCCCAAGCAATATTCTCTTCGTATTAAAATCACGTTATTTGCCAAACTATTAAAAAGTTGTTGAAGTAATGTCGTACGCCTAAGAACAACTGTAATCTTTTGGCTATTCGCTTTGGTCTGGCACTTAAAATAGCAGTGCCGAGACATCCGGTCATCGATAGATGAGGCTATAACAAATCAAAATGATAACAATTTTGTATTCTAAATATTTTAGGCAAGAATTGGACAATTGCCCAATATAGAATCCTTTTTCGAAATATTAAAAAATTGCCAAGAAATTTTTATAAATTAATTAGATGATTGAAAAGGAATTGCTAATATAAGCACATCAAATTGATTTTTTGGTGGTTGATTAGGATTCCGGGCTCGTGAACTGCAAAAGCATTTAGTCCCGTAAGTGCAGTGCGTGTTTTCTCTCGGAAGGTGGCGGTAATCATCCCCTGCTGGATGGTGAGCTCTACCTCTCGGCAAGCGAGATTTTCCTTAACCAGGTATCTCCAACCCGCGGGCACCGCCCTAGCCGGGACAATCTCTAAGTTCCCGGCCGGTCTCCGGTCATGTATGGTAATACAGTGCATGGAAGTGTGTTTGTAAGCGGTGAAAATAGGGGAAGGAAGTAGAAGGAAAGATCGCACGTGGTTCGTGACCCGTTTGTTAGGGTACTTCTCCGGCATTCGCTTTGAGTCGGAGAAATCGCGCAAATCTACCGATCAGAGCAGCCGGTCGCCAGAATTCTCCTCCCAACAGAGGCTGTATTCGGCCTAGCTATCTAGCTAATGTCGAAACTCCTGCTGACGTTGGGTTTCGAACCTAGGACCTTCCGGTCAGAGGCACTGCAGTGACAGTTGATGCATTCAGCCATCTCTACCGGCACACCGAATTGAGCGCTAGCCGCCCGCTCTCAATGACTCAATTGTCCGCAGCGGTTAACGATGATGTGTTCCTAGACAACGCTGCAGTTAGAATCTTTTTTGTTTCCGGTCGTGCCTGGCGAAACGCTCCACTCCCTCGTGTATGAACTTAAGCGAAACAGTGCGGGGTTTTATAGGCTGACCTGATTCCTGAGCACTTTTTCTTAATTTAGTTGTGTTGTCAGTAGCGGGAGGATTTTGGTGACCTACAACATCGCCAAAAATGATCAATAAAATGCTCTTCAAATGTTTTAATAATGCCCTAAAAGCAAAAAAAAGAAAAAAAAGACGTACAAAATGTGGTTCGTATTGTCACACCCAAGGTTCGTTATCGAGCCACACGGTGGCGTCGATCGTCAACCACAGCGTCGAGCTCCGGCGGCGTGGGTGTGCGCCGAAGTCAACGAGGGCGGCCCGGGCCTAGCTCAGTCGGCCAACTTTGTCACCTGCTTAGAATCTAACTCGGATGGAAGGAGTCGTAAGGCGTTTGCTAACTACAGAAACAATTCAGTGGTTGGTAAAGCAAATAAAAGGTTTATTCCCGCCTAATAATAGGCCGGGGAAGTTACAGTGATTCAAAGAGTTAAGAAAGGCCCTACCTGATGAGCTCAGTTAGAAACGAAAGAAAAAATGAGATAAAACTTAAATCTAAAAAAAAAGTAAAGAACGAGAATTACAATCAAATTCCTTTACAGGCCCCAATAAACTCTAGGCCATTCGCCTTCTGGCTGACAATAATGAGGAAACAAGTGCCTAAGCGCGGCACAGCAATGCACAATAGTTCTTGGGCGGTCGTTGACCGAAGTTTATGCCTGAATGGGGCGGCGTGTAGGCGGCCCTCGGCGGCGGCGGCGGGGGTCGCGGCGGCGTCGGCTTCTCTCCGTCTGGGTCGGCGGCTGAGATGGCCCTGCCAGGCCGAGAAACGTCCTTCCACAATAGCTACCAAAGGAGCGGCGGCGGCGACAGCGGCTGCGGCGGTGACGGCGGCGGCGGCGACGGTCAGCTGGCCCGGATCGTGAATGATCGCGAATTCCGTTCACACAAATCAGCAGTTCTTACGGAAAGTTCTCTGGAGTTTTCACGATCACGAATCTCGGAGAAAACTAGTCACCGGTCACTGCCCACGGCAGAGCTCAGAGTCCACGAACTAAGTCTCAAAATAATAATTCTCCCTCGAACGCGGCGCCGGAGCTATCACTTACTCCGCGGCGCTCGCCACCCAAGACAAGTCGAGTAAACGTAGTGTTCGAACGCGGCGCCGGAGCTGTTACTCGCTCCGCGGCGCTCGCCCCCCCCCCAGCTCAATCGAACAAGAAGAAGTGATCTTCTCCCCTACGCCGCTAGCGTGGAGGTGTCCTCGTTCCGCCACCCCGAAAATTCAAAAGTGCCCCAAAATCGCTCCCACCCCACGGAATTTTGCCCCTGATTGGCTAAGTGCTACTACGCCGTAATTTTGTCCTCGGCCAATCAGGTCCGGTGATTCTAGGAATTTTCCGTAGCCCTATCTCTGTCTGGAAAACGCTCTCCGTCTGACTTCGGAAGTAGGTCAGTAAAGGGTACGCGGAATGTCCGTTGGGACCCCCGGAGAAAGCTGCGAAGGACGGCCTGGGTACTCAGTGCGCATGATACCGGAACGGCGGGATCGGCACACGTCTCTAATCTCTTCTTCGGCGCCCGGGTGCGTGACGGGATGAGGGTCGACTCGCGGACGATGGCCATAAACTTTAGAGGGGCGTGTGCTGTCATCCCTTCCATTAGCGGAGGGGGCGCGCCGACCCGGCTGGCGGCGGCGGGAGGTGGACGCCTCGCATCGACAGTTATTTGTGAAATTTAAAAAATATTAAAAATAGCGTACCGCTACAGTATGAACAATTCAAGCTGTTAGATACGTTACTGATGTAATTCAGACTTCTTATATTTATTGAAGTGATCTCAGCTGCCAAAAGTTTGGTTTGGAATGTTCTTTACCAGCAAATCTGTCTTTGGTTAACCCAAAATTGGCTGTACCGACAATGGTGCTGATGGTCCTCACGGAAATCTTAGATTACATACTCACAACTCTTATCTGCCTGAATTATGTTTAACAAGTTCTCATTACAACATTGTATAATTTTATAATTTAAAAATGGAACGATTTATTCAATCAAATCGTCTGTTCATTTACCTTCTCTTTCTTGAAAGTTCTTTCTGTTGTGCCTTGTACACGAGTGACGGTCCTCTTCCAGGCGGTTCTGATTTAAGATTCCAAAGGACAGACGATGTCGCAAATGGTCTGCTGTGTAAGTTGTATGTGGCAAGACACGAGTTTGCACAAGTTATTAAAGAAGAATGAATTGTACTTGAAATCAATACAGAAAAGAGAAATGTTGCAATAAAAGATTATATCGATGGCTAAATTTTAACTGCACGTACCTCAAAATTTGACTGTTTCGAAATAATGTCTCCAATCATAATAAATAATGTCTCCAATCTTAAGAGTTTGTTCTCTTTGAAGCTAAATATTCATCTACCGAATTTTAGGAATGCATATCACATAAACCAACGGGAAATTTGTGAATTTGGCGGAAATTGGTCTCATTTTTTAGCTTATAATCGAAACTTTGAAACGTTTTCTCTCTTACGAAAAGTCGCAAGTTTTAGAAATTCTTGATAAAATTTAGTCATCTGTATGCTATTTCAAATCAGAATATTCAGAATTAACTACAACTTCAAAAATACAAAATATAAAAAAGTGCCATAAATAATTTGCATTGATTTCTTAGATATAAAGATTATTTCCGAGTTAATGTGACATTTTAAGGGAGGGGTTAGTGAGTTAAGAATTGCGGTTTGAATTGGGGATCAGTAACCCTGAACTGTCGAGAGCTTATGTTTTTATACAAATTAACATGGTTCATCACGTTTCAGAATTGTAAGAAACCTTTGAAGTTTGTTCTCTTTGAAGCTAAATATTCATCTCGGCCAGACAACAAAATTGCTTGCGGTAAAACACGATGTAAAAGTTTTTCTTGTGCTTTTAAAAAACTACTTAAAATTCAACGACATAAAACAGCAAAAACATGTTTAATTATTCATCAATCATGTTTTGCATAAGAATGCATAAAAACTTCACCACTTTGAAACATGAAAGAGTTCTCTCAGTGTAGATTTACAAAGAGAGAAAACCCTCCGAAAGAAGGAAAATTGTATCCAGGAAGTGTTGCCTACGAAGGATAACACCAAATCATTAGTGATTCCCAGTTAATAAGATCATCTTTAAAGTGAGAACGCCTACTAAATGGAAAACTAAATTAAGCAATGAACCATAATTTTCTGTGTTTGTAGTGCGCCGAAAACACGAATTTCTAACATAACGTATATGAGAAATTCCTTGAACGGTGACTGAAACTTTATCTACCAGAGATTACTTAGCAAGCGTGAGCTCTGTTTGCTTAGTGAGTCCTTGGAACAATTTCAAGAAATATGAATATTCTAATGTTTATTTGTAACATTGAGTTATCAGAAAAGTGAAGTACGAAATTAATGAGCTCTTCTTGGTTTTGTAGCAGGGTAGTCGCAAAAATCGAAAAAAGCTTTAGCAGATACAAGTGAAGAGTTCAAAGTAAAGAGCCGAGTAGTCTTCATGCATACTCCTAATTCTTTTCTTTTCGCATATTTTTGTTTACTTTCTTACCTTACAAATACTTCGTAAGAAGAGAAATTATGTAATCGTGCGCCGGAAGATGGCTAATTTTCGCCAGAAAAACTCTTATAGCAGGGGTATGGTAACGAAAAAGTGAATAAAACCAGTTGCTAACTTTACAAAAAAAACTATTTCGTTGTGTAATCAAAAACCAGGTTTTGTTGCTTCTTGATAGCGCAAAATTGATTGACTGCAAAACGTTCGTCTGTCTGTCTGTCTGTCTGTCTGTCCGTCCGTCTGTGGTCAACGCTAGCGCCTGCAATTATAATTACAAAAATTATTTCAAAACTGCAATATTGAAGATAGAGATTTTTGCCTCAGGCAAAGTCGGTTGTACAAAATTAGCACTTAAAATGATGATGATACTCAAAATACTTAATGATACTCAAAATTTAAATTACGCCCATTATAGTTAGCACACTTCGTGTGTAATAGAAATATATTTTCCTCATTACATATACCTTCCCCTCTTTACATATACCAAAAAGTCCTCATTACATACACCTTCCGCTCAGTTAATATGTATTCCCAAGCAATATTCTATTCGTATTAAAATCACGTTATTTGCCAAACTATTAAAAATTTGTTGAAGTAATGTCGTACGCCTAAGAACAACTGTAATCTTTTGGCTATTCGCTTTGGTCTGGCACTTAAAATAACAGTGCCGAGGCATCCGGTCATCGATAGATGAGGCTACAACAAATCCAAATGATAACAGTTTTGAATTCTAAATATTTTAGGCAAGAATTGCACAATTACTCAATATAGAATAATTTTACGCAGTATTAAAAAATTGCCAAGAAATATTCATAAATTAATTAGATGATTGAAAAGGAATTGCTAAAATCAGCACATCAAATTGATTTTTTGGTGGTTGATTATGATTCCGGGCACGTGAACTGCAAAAGCATTTAGTCCCGTAAGTGCAGTGCGTGTTTTCTCTAGGAAGATAGCGGTAATCATCCCCTGCTGGATGGTGATATCTACCTCTCGGCAAGCGAGATTTTCCTCAACCAGGTATCTCCAACCCGCGGGCACCGCCTTAGCCGGGACAATCTCTAAGTTCCCGGCCGGTCTCCGGTCATGTATGGTAATACAGTGCATGGAAGTGTGTTTGTAAGCGGTGAAAATAGGGGAAGGAAGTAGAAGGAAAGATCGCACGTGGTTCGTGACCCGTTTGTTAGGGTACTTCTCCGGCATTCGCTTTGAGTCGGAGAAATCGCGCAAATCTACCGATCAGAGCAGCCGGTCGCCAGAATTCTCCTCCCAACAGAGGCTGTATTCGGCCTAGCTATCTAGCTAATGTCGAAACTCCTGCTGACGTTGGGTTTCGAACCTAGGACCTTCCGGTCAGAGGCACTGCAGTGACAGTTGATGCATTCAGCCATCTCTACCGGCACACCGAATTGAGCGCTAGCCGCCCGCTCTCAATGACTCAATTGTCCGCAGCGGTTAACGATGATGTGTTCCTAGACAACGCTGCAGTTAGAATCTTTTTTGTTTCCGGTCGTGCCTGGCGAAACGCTCCACTCCCTCGTGTATGAACTTAAGCGAAACAGTGCGGAGTTTTATAGGCTGACCTGATTCCTGAGCACTTTTTCTTAATTTAGTTGTGTTGTCAGTAGCGGGAGGATTTTGGTGACCTAAAACATCGCCAAAAATGATCAATAAAATGCTCTTCAAATGTTTTAATAATGCCCTAAAAGCAAAAAAAAAAAAAAAAAAAAAAAGACGTACAAAATGTGGTCAAAACCAGCTCGTATGAACAACTCAAGCTGTTAGATACGTTACTGATGTAATTCAGGCTTCTTATATTTATTGAAGTGAACTCAGCTGCCAAACTTTTGGTTTGGAATGCTCTTTACCAGGAAATCGGTTTTTGGTTATCCCAAAATTGGCTGTACCGACAATGGCGCTGATGGTCCTCACAGAAATACTCACAACTCTTATCTGCCTGAATTATGTTTAACAAGTTCTCATTACAACATTGTATAATTTTATAATTTAAAAATGGAACGATTTATTCAATCAAATCGTCTGTTCATTTACCTTCTCTTTCTTGAACGTTCTTTCTGTTGTGCCTTGTACACGAGTGACGGTCCTCTTCCAGGCGGTTCTGATTTATGATTCCAAAGGACAGACGATGTCGCAAATGGTCTGCTGTGTAAGTTGTATGTGGCAAGACACGAGTTTGCACAAGTTTATTAAAGAAGAATGAATTGTACATGAAATCAATACAGAAAAGAGAAATGTTGCAATAAAAGATTATATCCATGGCTAATTAACTGCACGTACCTCAAAATTTGACTGTTTCCAAATAATGTCTCCAATCATAATAAATAATATCTCCAATCTTAAGAAAATGTTCTCTTTGAAGCTAAATATTCATCTACCGAATTTTAGGAATGCATATCACATAAACTAACGGGAAATTTGTGAAGTTGGCGGAAATTGGTCTCATTTTTTAGCTTATAATCGAAACTTTGAAACGTTTTTCTCTCTTACGAAAAGTCGCAAGTTTTAGAAATTCTTGATAAAATTTAGTCATCTGTATGCTATTTCAAATCAGAATATTCAGAATTAACTACAATTTCAAAAATACAAAATATAAAAAAGTGTCATGAATAATTTGCATTGATTTCTTAGATATAAAGATTATTTCCGAGTTAATGTGACATTTTAAGGGAGGGGTTAGTGAGTTAAGAATTGCGGTTTGAATTGGGGATCAGTAACCCTGAACTGTCGAGAGCTTATGTTTTTATACAAATTAACATGGTTCATCACATTTCAGAATTGTAAGAAACCTTTGAAGTTTGTTCTCTTTGAAGCTAAATATTCATCTCGGCCAGACAACAAAATTGCTTGCGGTAAAACACGATGTAAAAGTTTTTCTTGTGCTTTTAAAAAACTACTTAAAATTCAACGACATAAAACAGCAAAAACATGTTTAATTATTCATCAATCATGTTTTGCATAAGAATGCATAAAAACTTCACCACTTTGAAACATGAAAGAGTTCTCTCAGTGTAGATTTACAAAGAGAGAAAACCCTCCGAAAGAAGGAAAATTGTATCCAGGAAGTGTTGCCTACGAAGGATAACACCAAATCATTAGTGATTCCCAGTTAATAAGATCATCTTTAAAGTGAGAACGCCTACTAAATGGAAAACTAAATTAAGCAATGAACCATAATTTTCTGTGTTTGTAGTGCGCCGAAAACATGAATTTCTAACATAACGTATATGAGAAATTCCTTGAACGGTGACTGAAACTTTATCTACCAAAGATTACTTAGCAAGCGTGAGCTTTGTTTGCTTAGTGAGTCCTTGGAACAATTTCAAGAAATATGAATATTCTAATGTTTATTTGTAACATTGAGTTATCGGAAAAGTAAAGTACGAAATTAATGAGCTCTTCTTGGTTTTGTAGCAGGGTAGTCGCAAAAATCGAAAAAAGCTTTAGCAGATACAAGTGAAGAGTTCAAAGTAAAGAGCCGAGTAGCACCAAATGTCTTCATGCATACTCCTAATTCTTTTCTTTTCGCATATTTTTGTTTACTTTCTTACCTTACAAATACTTCGTAAGAAGAGAAATTATGTAATCGTGCGCCGGAAGATGGCTAATTTTCGCCAGAAAAACTCTTATACCAGGGGTCTGGTAACGAAAAAGTGAATAAAACCAGTTGCTAACTTTACAAAAAAACTCTATCTCGTTGTGTAATCAAAAACCAGGTTTTGTTGTTTCTTGATAGCGCAAAATTGATTGACCGCAAAACGTTCGTCTGTCTGTCTGTCCGTCCGTCTGTGGTCAACGCTAGCGCCTATACCATTCAGCCGATTTTCCTAAAATTGGTATTCCACAATCGTTTTCACTGATGCCATGGATTGTGGAATTTGAAATCGATATTTTAATTTTGGGGGGTATTTTACATGAAGCCCATCGGAGAGTTTCAAAGTAAGAAAATGGCTCCAAATTTTTTGATTAAATTTTGTTGTTGAATAGTCCGAAGGACGTTAATGAGAATGTTGTAACTGCAAAATTGAAGATAGAGATTTTTGCCTCAGGCAAAGTCAGTTGTACAAAATTAGCACTTAAAGTAACGTCATGTACAATTTTTTGGAAAAACAAGTAGTGTTTGCGTAAATTGCACTTAAAGTTTATCAAAATTTGGTTTTTCAGAAACAGCTCAAAATTTTTTCTTCAATTTTTTTTTCACTTATCTAATGAGGGAAGATAAAAAAATATGGTCCTATTCATACTTCTGGGAATTACTTGGTTTTTTGAAAACTTAAAAAAATTAAAACTACAAAATTGTAGATAGAGATTTTAACTGAGACAAAATCTGTTGTACAAAATTAGCTCTTTAAAAAAAAGTTACGTAGAATTTTCTGGAAAACGAGTCGTTTTTGCGACATTTGCGCTTCAAATTTTTAAAAAAATTCTCAAAAACCGCTGAAAATGTTTTCTTCAGATTTTCTCCACATGTGTAATAAGGGACGGTAAATAAATAAATAAACAAGTGGTGCTACAGAATGGCACAGACTTTCTCGCAGCAGTTTTTTTAATCTCGTTAGTTGGATATAGGTTTTGGAGTAAGCCTTTCACGGCTGCTTTTCTTTGTTGCCCAAATACTTTTTCGCATGCTGACAATTACCGGCTTTCTAATGCCAGAGCTGATACAATTACATTTTGACTAACGTTAAGTATTCACATCACACTCCAACAGCAGAGGTGGTTGATGTGAGCTGGGACTGAGCGCTTTACTAAGGAATACATCGGGTTCGATTTCCAGACAGAGATTTTAATTTGATGAATGTGTTGTTGCAGAAAAGAAAAAACTATTGAAGAGTGTATAAAGTTTATTGAAAATCATTTGAAGTACTTCTACTCACAAATAGAATCAATGGAGATAATTGTACAGGACTTGTCTGTGTTTTCCCAAAAGGCATCTTTTGAACATTTTTTTCAACTCTGTTATTCGATTTCTGAAACGTATGTCACGTCAAATCAATCATTGTCTTGTGTGCATCAGTATGAACCGATTTAAGTAAAATTATGAGTATTTCAACTTTAAACTGAAATACAATTAACCGGAACCCATGCGATCAACTTACATATCCCTAAAGGTTCCACAATTATTATAACTTTCTCGCCTTACTTCGTAAGAAGAGAAAGTTATGTAATCGCGCGTCGGAAAGCTATCCTTCCAGAGCACTGCGTTTGTGTGGCGTAGTTGTATCAGCGTCAGCACGTTAACTTTGAGCAACTGTGTTCGTATGTCGGAATGGGAAAAAAACTTACTGGTTAAAACACTTTTGTTGTATTATGTAGGTGTATGTTATTGCGAAGCTTTTTAAATAATTCAAAAATGTATGTGCTTTGATAGCACTCCGTATTGAATTTGACGTTTTGAATATGAATGAAAAAGGAAAAATGTATCTACGGTGGAATTTTTTATAATTTGTCCTGAATTATTTGTTGTTTTTTTACATGGACAATCGGACATTTACCTGTTTATGTCTTTGCCCGAGTTCGGTCTATGCGCGCTTATGTGGCATACTGGCATGAACGCTGGCAAGTTATATCTGAGGATTTGGGATCGCGTCTCGGAGCTGAAAAAATATTTGCTGGTTTATATAGTACTATAATATTGCGGAGCATTTAGGAATAATGCGAGAAAGTCTTTGCTTTGGTAGCACCAAAGCACATACTTTTCGCAAAGCACATAGTTTTCATCACTTACTTGTCAACTAGTCTTCTATTCCTCTTATATTTGATTCCATGTTTATTTTTCACACATTCTTTACTCTAGTCATGACTAATATTCTCCGCAATATTTTAATTTCACGTACATCAGTGGTACCTTGTTTCCTTGATTCAAGTCCTGTCTCTGCATTATTTTTTCATAATTGTTTGCTTTTTAATTTTTTCTTTTGTAGGAATGGGTGTTCGTTTCTCCATACAGAGCTATTTTGGTATCCTGACTTAGCTTTATTCTCTGGAAGGCGGTCTTTTCATTTCATGGGACCTGAGCTGTGTATTCTGATATATCGGAATTCTATGTTTTAATATCGCCCATTCTGCTTCTATATCACCGCCCGTTGTGAACTTGCGTATGATCCACTTTCTTTGAGTCATGTGTATTAACGTTTCAATTTGAACTATCTTGCTCTAGAATATCCGTTGCGTTTTTTCCACAACTAATTGCGAGAGGTTATGGAACGCGCTCGGTTACTCCATTGACCACCTGCTCGCCCCTGCGGCCGCGCCCTCTGCTGCTCTGCTTCGGTCCACCGCGTGCCCCGCCCCCACCCCACCCCCTCCCCCGAACACGATACCCGCAGCTGCGAGAGTCAAAGGCGACCGCCGCATTCTGCGCATAAAGGAAATAAAGAAAGGCGCAGCAACTATGTTGTTAAAATAAAACAGGCTACAGATATAATTCCTATTTCCATAACTTTTTACTCATACTTAAAATAATTATTTCCGATGGATGCCTGGCAAATTATGTTAATGTTATGAAATAAATTATGGAGTAATGATGGAATGAGTGATGGGGAATGGGGGACGACCTGCCGCGAACCCTCTTTGTCCACTTATTCCATAGAGACTGACCACCACTTGAACACCGGTAACCAGAGAAGAGAGGGGTACAGATGGTTGTATCTCCAATCTCTAACGCTTCTCGAACTCATTGGGTAGATAAATGAGGATGATATGAGAATTAAAAGTTAGACAGCAAATCCAACAGCTGGATTGAGGGTGGGATGGGAAAAGAATTATTACATGCGGTCCCTAATTTAGAGACCAAAGCGAGTTCCTTCCAGAAATCGCATCCAGACATCCAACGTATTTGTTTCAGCAACTAATCGGGTGTCAAAAATCCACCACGATCGGGGCTCGATGGGCCAATCAAACTTGGTTCTCAATCTTGACTTGCTGACTCGCATCTACATAGCTACACACTTGTTTCCGCCGACGCATTCGTTATTTTCTTTTCTAAAACAGATGGAGCTTTTCTGGGAGTTAGCTCCCTCGAGAATCGCCTTAGGACCCACTGGGCGCACAGCTGTGCGGCATAAAGTCGCCGCCGACCCGCACGGCAGATATCTCGGGAAGAAGCGGGGGCGGAGTGAAGCGAGCTGGGACGGGCGAAACAGGAGGAGAAACGGAACAAAGAGCGGGACTTGGACGAAGGTCGTACAGCCGTTTCTGATACTGACGGATTCAGGACTCTGAAACAAGAACACGGAATTTTTCCCAGCACAAAATAGAGTGCAGATGGACGTGGTGCAATGAGTTCGACATAGCAATCAAAATTAGGTTGTGAATTGCGTGCTTTCATGTCATACACAGAATATAAACTATATCACCTACTAATCATCGTAATTGGCATTTGAGAGTCAAGTAACGTCGCTGCCCCTGCCAGTGACGAGGCAAGTTTCTCTGATTACTTACTCTGCCCTTGTTACCTCCATCTCTGATTGACTGTAGAAGAGAGGGCTAAATTTTCATTCTAATTGACAGCTGTCGACCTTCGATTTGTTAGAAGTCTTTTACATCAGATTCAACGATTCTGTAATCCTTAATTTCAGAGTATTTCTTCAAATTACACATCGATAATGCATGGTATCAGCTTTGAAGTGTAAAGAGCAGTAACCACGTTGTAAGGTTGCTAAATGGCAGAAGCTGCTCACCCGTGATACCTTAATAGAAACCTACCCTTTATAGAAAGAAGTTCGATACGCAGAATAACGTTTGTCTAATTTGGTCAAATTTAGACACCGCCGTGATTCTGGAAGTTAAGTGATTCTGGTGCATTAACATTTTTGATGCCCTCAGGTGAAATAATTGAAGGGTGATCTCTAAATTACTAAGACTTCGAAATTTTGTAAGTAGGCTTAATCATGCATTCAAAACCCATTTCAGAAAGAAAAGGTAAACACCAATTAATTCTACTAATACATTCTCACATCCGATTGATGTTGTCTAAATAGAGTTCATACGCAGCACAACATACCATTTTATTTTCCTTGTAAGAAATTCTTACTCTCTGAAAGTACTTTTAAAAGTAATCTTAATGTGTTTCATTATTGTTTCTTTCTAAGAATACATCCACCCTCAAAAATTCTTATTTATTTAACTATGAAATACTATTTCTACCAATCAATTTAAGATACTCAGAATATTTGAATTTACTACCGTTTGATGAGTTCGTTGCTCGAATGATTTTTGAGCCCAAATAAGGCATTGCCAACCCCCCCTTTTGAAATGCTCTTCCATATTGAATAATTCGTCTTTCATCATGTTTTTTGTAGATCAAAGCGGACGGTAACAAGAAAGAAAAGTTCCTCTCTCCTCTGATACACTTCGCGTCCAACGCAGCTGGTCCCGATCACGCTTCTGACACGCTCAACTCAAGCAGCGTCCAATGTCCACATCTGTATGTGAAGTGCGTATGTGGTATATGTGTGTGTGTGTGTGTGTGTGTGTGGCTACTCTCTCTTCTTTTCCGACAGCGTCGCTCGGTCTGGCTTTGTCGGTGTCCGCAATGTAACCTTTCAGTCCCCCGGAACCAAAGCAAAGTCCCGGATTAAAGTCTGCCGCTACAAAACATGTAGTAAAAACGCAAAGCGGCACGTACGAGTTTGGGACATGCCCTTGAGTCGTAAAACCCCTGCACCGGGAAGGGAGAGGAACGGCTCTTGTTAGAGAAGGGCTTCCCTGCACATCGACTGTGATACACTACGTAATTTGTATTCTATTCAGAAATACCACTTTAGGCGGACGAAACAATCCGCTTCAATTCGAATTCAAATCTGAGCAATGTTTCCAAGGACTTCCGACTGGACTTCCGCAAATATGCGGGAATAGACAATGAAATGGAGTAGTGGTCATAAATTCCATCAATCTCAGACCACAATATTTTCATTTCGAAAGAACATGGAAATAATTAATATACTTATCACTGAGATTCATAACGATTCCTCGTAAAATAGTTGGTTGTTTAACGTGATAAAAAACTAAAACGGTAAAACCACATTGGAATTAGGACTAATAAAACAAGAAAAAACCATTCCCTTTAATAAATAATAATTCATTTCTCAGAATGAAATGCGTTTTATTCATACTTAAACAATAGTACGTCTCTCCTGAATTACGCTTGCCAAATTTGGAACAATATGGCAAACGTATTGTAAACTTGTAGTGCACAGGCTTTATCTAACTAGTTAGTTTGCTAATCTCCTTGGTTTAGGTTGGCATTTCGGTATTGCCCCTTCCCGGACGCGCTCTCTTCCCAGCTGTTACCTTATGGCACCTAAAAGGCCCATTTCTCATACTTTTTTAAATTTTTGTCTCCTAAAATTAGAATTGAAATATGACTTTAAGAAAATCATAGAAGAGTCTTACATGGTTGTATGAGTAAATTTAAATAGAAAACGTTAGAGTTGTTCTTGAGAAAATGGCGTTTGAGCATTTCTGAAAACGTGGTATTTGAGTTCATTTTCAGAGAAAAGTTTTGAGGTACCGGGAAACTTCATAAGAAATCATCATGCTCACAAATGCAAAAATATATAAAAATGTCTGCACTGTAAATATTAACGACTTGGAAGATATTACAAAAAAATACAATCATGTAAGTTTGGAAAAAATACATCAAATTGGGTTAACGTAATGTAATTCGGTGCATTTAGCACTCCATCCCAACATTTTTAAGAAAAAAGTAACAATTGAATCTGTTTGAAGCTGCTGAAGTTTTAAAATTTCCTCTTTGCCCCCCAAAATACTCTTTTTTATTGTATGTAACTTAATTTAAAGATCGAATTTTGAAGAAAATACTTCACTAAGAAGAAAAATCTATATTTTCAATATTATAATTGTGGGAAGACGCCGTGAAAAGTTTTCAACTTTTTCAATTTTCGAAGAGTCAAATAGTCCAACGATTATTATAAGCGTATCTTGACCTATCCGATAAAAATGTAATCCAAACATTTAGAGCCATTTTTGAGAAAAAAATTAAAATGTCCTTGAGAATTCATGTAAAGTGAACTAACCCAAAAAATTACAATATCCTTTTCAAATTTAAAGGGTTGCGACTCATTCATATCAATTGGGGAATATCGGTTTAGGTGAAAATTATGCCAACGATTTACCTGCTAAAGTTGTTCAGAAATGTTCGGAGAGATGAACAGACGTTTTGCCGCAAACAAATTTTTTGACATCAACCTACCTACAAAACGCTGATGCTTGACTACATAACTTGTGGCAACGCCTAATGCGGATTAATCCTGTTAAGAGTGGCGTGCCTGACCCAAAAGGGATCATTCCACCATTGATTTGCGCCATTCCTTCAGCCAGCTTCTTGTTCATTTACACTGTGGCAATTTTTTTTTACTTAAGGTCCCTTTTCAAGTACTAACGTTATACCTTTGATGATAATGATAACGGTAGCGGAACTCGCATACTCGTATCCGGATACACGCAAACATCCATGTCCCGGATGGGATTCGAACCCGCGGCTTTTCAGACACGAAGCAACTACGATCCTTCACCCTTAGTTACCTCGGCTCTCCAGGCCGACACTATAGCAATTTTTTCTTTGTAACGCATCATCATCACGCTACAGTAGTGTGCCGCAGGCATTTTCTCTATTGTTTGCAGGATTATTGTAATAGAAATATTATTTCAGTGTGTATCTTATTAAGATGCTATTTGGATATTTTTTCTGTGATTAGTATTATTTCAGGGTTGGTGAATTTCCACGATCATTAAATGTGGAATGCGCAATGTTGAATTAAAGGGAAAAATTGTGTACTCCGTGAATTTGTGTGTTTTGTAAGATGCATTTTCGCCGAATTAGGCACATCGTTTCCAAACATTGTCGACCTTCAGAGAAATAAACTTGAAGTTTGCACATTCATATGATAAGAAAGAAATCTGGTTGTTTCCAGAAGGCTTAAAAGATATCCATACGAAGTACTTGTTTACAATTTTACGATATAACAAGAAGATAATACATCTGTTTATTCTAATTTATAAAATGTATCTGTAGTGTAAATCAATAGTGGTCGCTAATGACCTTAGTTTTTTTTATAGTGACCTAAAATAATTAAAAAATATGATGGTATTTGCTCTATCAGAAACTATGAAATGAACTAACAATGAAATACTGAAAAGATAAGTATGTAAATATAATCTATTCTGTATATTGCTTAGGTTTTAACAAAACAGAAGTAGGTACTGTGTAAGTTATAAGAAAAGTATTGAATATATCTACTTTTTATATTATTTTTATTTTAGCGATTAAATGACTCGTAACGGGCAATGGGCCTTCTAATACAAGGTAGTTAAATTCCACAAGTGTTGCCTTGTAGTTGGGTTTCCAGCGATTATTGTACATGTATTTAGAATAGCAACAATACTATGTTATGTATATACTATGTTAAAATCTTATGTTCTTGTAACAATTTAAATTCTGGATGTTAATTTACAGACACAATGAGTCCTAATGAAAGATATTTAGCTTAAATGATTCTATAAAATATAAACAAGAATGAAAAAATTATCTAGAAAGAATGCAGAAAAATAGGATACCTAAACAAGTGCTACAGTACAACCCAAGAGGGAGAAGAAATGTAGAAAGACAACGTGCAAGATAGTTCGATAAATGAAGACAGAACTGGCAGCCGCCTAGACCTTGAAATGCAGAAGAAGAAAAAGAATGATTGATTGACTGAATGATTGTTAGTGATTCCGCACGCCTCAACTACTAGGGTAGTCCCGTAAGCGTAGTACACGTTTTTGTTTCGGATGCAGTGACGGTCTTTCCCCACTAGATAGCGAGATCCGGCGCTGACCTACCGGCGGCCAGCGGGTTTTCCCAACCAGGTATCTCCCACCAGCAGAACACCGGCCCAGCCGGGACAATCTCTAAGCTCGGAACCGGCATGTGTATTAGTGTAGTACATGTTAGTGTAAGTGTGTTTAAGGGGAGTATATAGGACAAGGAAGAGGTAGGAAAGATCGCACGCGGTCCGTGACCCGTTTGTTAGGGGTGATGCTCCGGCATTCGCCTGGTGTTCATCGGAGAAATCACGGAAAACTACCGATCAGAGCAGCGGCGGATAGAATACTCGTCCGGACAGCGACCGAAGAAGAAGAAGAAGGTACCCAGAGCGAAAATCATTGGTATTAGAGAGAAAGTGATTTCCGAATTCTGCCAACGCTCCCATCTACAGAGAGCTGCGACGTGCTGATGCCCCTTCCCCCGAATGAGTGACCACCATGAACACACAAGACTTCGGGAGCACTATTATATGGATTCTAAGCTTTTCTGGATTATTTTATTCATGATTGACATTTTATGGTTGTTTCCATACGAACATTTCTCAATTTTCTGCTTGTCAGTATAATTAACTCTTACACTTACCTTTCACAGTATGTATTGTTGGTCCTTCGCGAAGTTACTTCGCCTTTCTATCAATGTCAAATTGACTTGCAGAACGATTCGCGTCATGTAGATGTAGTTCCTTTACATCAGTGGTGTCAAGGTTTTCTGCTGATGGCAGTGGCACGCGTCGTGGCTCTGTAGCATGCAACGAGCTTTTCTGCACAACTAGCGTCGGGAAAGGGAACTATTAGTAACTCCGCCGTTTTACAATAGTGATGGCGTTTCTGGTGGCGGGGTAATGAACTGCGTGAAGGGGCGATTTCGTCGTGCCATTCGTGCCACGGACTCTCACTCGTGGCATCGACCTTGACAACACAGCTTTACATTTTTTTTTCTCAGTTACCTTGCAAATTGGCCTTGCTGAAACATCTGGCTTGAAACGTACGTAACGCTTTTATTATTTCACAATACGAATATGCACAGGGACATTTTTCGACTCCTTTATTTGCTTTTTTGTGAATATTTTGTGGACGAAAGCGAAAATTCTTCCACCGCTTGAGAGCGCCATCTTGGCCCACTGCCCAAGAGAAAGCAGGTGGCTCCGCCTGGCGGTGAGGGGAAACGCAGCCGCCAAACTCCGCCTTCCGCAGGACGCAATCACAGCGGCCGAAGGAACGACCCCATTCCTCTTGGCAGACAGCCGCTTCAGGCCCTCTTTTGGCGCTTTACGGCAGCTATGCGCTGATCAGCATTGGTTCGCCTGGCTGGATAGGCTTCAATCTAATGGAAAATTAACCTTGTTTTGTGTAACACGGTCTCCATAACTTTGAGTTCCAAATCCAACCAAATGCCCTTAAACTACTTCATATTTAATGCTTTGTCCGCGTTTTAAAATGTAATATAATGAAATGTACCTCGGGGAAGATTACCAATGAAAGTTTTTTACAGAAATTTGTCGTAATTCGTTCATTCACGCCCTTATTCATACCCTACTCATTCGAAATTCTCTTGGAGTTATAACGTATTACGAATATATTAAAAACTAGAAATGTAATAACGAATTAGGAGTTATTATTACTCAGACATATAATACATCATTATTCTTGTCACATTACCAATATTTCCAAAATAATGAAGTATGGATTAAAAGACAATTTTTCTGAAATTACGAGTAATCATGTGAGTGAAGTGTAATAATAGGCGCATTATAAGATTTATAGGTTTTTTACATATTCAACGCCCATAGAGGAGATTCAACGCCCATGGATGCGACGGATGTTGGTGAAGTCTGAAAACGTCCATCCAGACCGCAGTTTGTCGGCAGAACTCGCGTTGTTAGTGCCAAAGTGTGTGCAATGAATACGCAGGGCTAAGCCCCTGGTTGCTCGGTCATGCCGGGTACCCTCGAGTTTGATACCCTACCTACCGACCTCGGGGCAGGATTGGGGATGTGGATACGGCAGCAAATCCACAGATAGAGACTAACAGCAGAAATGAAAGAATTACTTAGACTCGACTTCCGGCGGTACTCACGTTGTCAGTGCCGCGTGCGCAATGAAGAGATGAGTTGGGGTCTCCGTTTCGAAGCTGCCCGGGTCTCCTCTCGGGTGGCTCCCAATTGGGTTCTTGGCTTCGTCGTGGCAGTGAGTAGGGCTTTCTCCCGGCGCATTGTGAGTGTCACTGAATTCGACTCCGATGTTATCCTGGACATCTTGAACCTTTGAGCTGGCAGGGTGGCTCTACCCGGGCTTAATTATGGAGGCGTTCCTCTAGGACGCAAGATAGCGTGTCCGGCTGGCAGCCTTACGAAGCATTAGTGATACCTGGAAGGGGAGTGGATTGGAGCCGAAATAGTCAACGTGCTTGCTCTGAGGGGAGGCAAATCCCTCCTAAAATGGAACAAAAGAATTCTTAGGAGGTTCTGCCACCCTATAGAGCGCCAAGATACCATAATCGATTCATCCTTTTGTGGACATCTGTTCCTCTTCCTTCCATCAGTTACTCTACTATTGTCATCAGTTACGATTCTCCACACTTCACACCTTATGATGTAATTTTTGGTATGTGCTAAAGTGTTCTCAGATTCCATGTTGTTCGACACTATGAATATTCAGACAGTTTGAATTACTGTTAATCTCCCAAACGATAAATGATTTGCAGAGAAGCAATTACAACTTATATTACGAGAACTAGAATTAATTGAGATCTCTTTCGATACCAAAGCAGGAAGAAGTATCGATACCGTCTGCTTTGCAACAGTTCTGATATCTGTATCGAACTGTGAAGGGTTCACAACACATCGCATATGCCACTCTTCAGTCGCCCCATAAACGCACAGTTGATCGCTGTCGCTTCCGCCATTTGGGCAGGCGGCTAACAATAGACGAGCGAGTTGCGCAACGCGGGCCGCCGCCTGCGTCAGCGCCGCGTCGCGGGGATTATCTGCGAGGCAAAGCTCGCGCTCGAAGGCCCCACGCGCGGGAACTCGCACTCGCGCGCCCCGGGTGGCTCGTTATGAAATGTCCCTCGGCGACACAACTCCATCTAAACTCCTCCATTCCGTCTAGATGACCATACCAGAGGAGGCGTTTGTGTTCAATTTTGTCGATATTTCTTTTAACGCCCGTAATATCCCTTATTCTCTCATTACACACATGTTCTATATAGCATTGAAGGCTTTCACGGCCGGAGTCAATGTTCTCGATGTCTTCCGGGCTGATGGGCCGTGGTCCAATTGGCTTGGAACTGCCAAACGTTTCGCCCACGACTGCGGTGGGCATCCCGGACACTTCGCCCGAGGCCACGCCACTGAAGATGCCCACCGCAGTCGTGGGCGAAACGTTTGGCAGTTCCAAGCCAATTGGACCACGGCCCATCAGCCCGGAAGACATCGAGAACACATGTTCTAGTTTAGAAGTGCCACTGCTTCTTCTCCAAACATCCATTTCAAGTGAAAGAAGTCAGTCTCGTTTTCTTTTATTCAGTTCCCAAACTTCTGCATCATAGGTAGTAATACTTTCAACCACAGAGGACCCGCTTCACTAGCCGCGTTAGCACAGAGCAACAACTGTCGCCGCTGCAGTGATTCTGACCAGGACCAAAACTGGGGGTTGGTTGGCAAATTCTTTTCTTGATTTTTACTTTTTCGCGCTTAACCCTCCGAATACCACTGTTTTACTGGAACATAAAATACCATTAGGGTAATTTCGCGACCCCATTTCCAATTGCACTTTTTGTCAATTTTTTTGTGACCGGAACGTAAAAATCCCTTTAATTGACATCACTTGATCAATAAGAAAAAGAAGATCAAATTTAAAAAAATATAAAAATAAAATTTTCTCGGACAAAAATATTTATTTTGAAAAGCAACACATTCAGAGATGTATAAATGTAGAGAAGTATAAAACTTTACTCTAAATCACTTACAAGTTTAACATATTGATTGATCTGAGCGATGTTCCTTGCAAATAAACATTTTACTCACTGAACAAAAAATGTTAACTTTTATATCACTTTCTTGAGCACATGTAGAAAAAAAACATTTCGAACCGAACTTGGTTGCAAACGATGCAATACTGAACGAGAACGGGCTTTGAATTAGGCTCCTAATTTATAGGAACCTCATGTTTACAACACTAGAACTAAGGGATAATCACTTCTGGGAACCACATCTGTGTTTACACTTATTAGAAGCGCAATATTATGAAACAAAACCAAGCATTTTATTCTGAAAAACATGAAAAAAATGTCATGGGGGTCTTGCAAGGACCTCAAGCACATTTTTTAGGAATCATTACATAATGTAAGGCTTATATAAATGTATTCAATAAAAATGTAAATGAAATAGGATAAAAAATCTTGAATAAAAAATTCAATGAGCTACAATTAAGTCCGTTCGGGTTTTTAATGAATTTCCGTAAAATTTCCGTCAGACTGGGGTCATCAACGACCCTATGGTACCCAGAGAGTTAATAAGAAATTTAAAAAGGGAAAACTATGTAGTGCTGAGCGAAAAAGCGGCGCAAATTACCGTTGAAAAACTCTTATTGTAGGGCTCTGGTAACGAAAAAGTGGGGTAAATCCAGTTGCAAAATTTAGAAAAAATCCTCTAACACGTGGTGCAGCCAGAAACAATGTTTTATTGCTCCTTGAAACCGAAAAATCGATTGACGGCAAAACGTCTATCTGTGAACAACGCTTGCGACTAAACCGTTCAACCGATTTTCTCCAAAATTGATATTCCCCAATCGATTTGACTGATGTCGTGCCCTTGAACTTGAAATCGATATGTTAATTTTTTGGGATACATTATATGAAGCCCCTGGTACAGTTTCAAAATTTTCAAAAAAATGGCGGCATTAAGTCTAATGAATTATGTTAGTTGAAAACCCTGATTTTTCGAAAATTGAAAAAATTCAAAATTTTTCCTGCTTCTTCCTTCAAGATCAATTATGAAGCCACAACTTTTACTTTCCCGTATACATACATATATACGGAGTAATATATGTTATATAAGGAAACTTATGTAATGCTGCCGAAATTCGACTTCGAGATTTTAACGGAAATTCACGTTTTGGGGTCTCCTGACACCGAAAAAGTGTTTTTTTCTTTTTTTTCAAAACGTCCGTCCGTCTGTGAACAATTTTAGCTCCTAAACCATGCGCAGTATTTTTCCAAATGGAAGACACCCCTGTCCATCTGACTAGAGTCGAAGCTTTGAGATTTCGAAACACGTTTCTTTAAAATTTGGATGTATATTACATGAAGCCCCCCGGACATTTTCAAAATGTTCTCAAAAACAGCTACATTTTTTTCTTTAAATTTCTTGTAAGAATAGAGTAAAATACACTTATTAAGGTCGCTTATTCAAGAACCCGGCGTGTCTCGAATTAAACTCCGTTCATGAAGACGTCACTAGTTAAGTATTTAGGCTAACTATGGAATTTTTAAGGACTCTGAAATCCGACAGTAGAACATAAACCAACGAAACTAGTGAGAATGTGCGGAATACCCGAACTTTCCCTTCTGCGAGTGTCGCTAGTCATTAGACAACAATCACACATGTTTTTAAAATGTATGAATGCATGATGTAATTTATAAATCTAAATTGGGAGATAAATTGCATTGAGAAAATATCTAGCTTTGGTATTATGGGACAGGTTCGAAAATAAGTTTGAACTTTCTCAATTTTCAAAAATTCTGAGGTTTCAGTGAAAATCAGGTTCATACTCTACTTATAAATGATTCTAATCGTACAAAAAAGCTTAGAAAGAAAAACTTTTCATCGCATCATTATTTTTATAAAATTTCCAAAAGTGTATCACGTAAAGTATTCTCCAAAAATAAAAGTATCTTAATATCCCTAGAACGTCAAATCTACATCTTACTTCTGATGAATTTACCAAGTTTCAGCTGGAAAGCTGACAGACCTGAAACATGTCCATCTATCCGTCCGTCCATCCGTCCAACGTACAGACATTCCAATTATAGAGTTCAAAATAGCGTTTACGTCTTCTGCACCTGCACTAATCTTAACTATCTAATCGCAGCACTAGTAGACCATAATCCTGGAGTGTGTGCGAAGCTACGGCTGAAAAAAACTGTACCACAGATTTTACTAGAAAACGTTGAAATTATTTTGTTAAGGTGATCTCTCTATATACTGCAGTATAGGTTGATATACCATAAGGTAACCTCATAGTTACAGCTTTAATAGACACAATTATACTTGTCAAAAGTAAATCAGAGTTGAGTAGAAAAATTAAAAACTACCAACTGGTGCCAACCCCGTCCAGTCTCCCCTACAGTTGATGTAAAGTTTGTTGTTTTGCCAATTGACAGAAAAACATCTGAACAAGTTGGAAATAACTGAAAACCGAAAAACCTACATATTCAACGGGTTTCTCTGCACGACTATTTTACTGGAGCTGGTGTTCAGCTCTTTTCCAATTAGTCAGAAAGACATGATTGAAGATTAAACAGTTCATAATTCTTGTCATCAAATTCTCAGACATAATTCATTCTTCATAATTCTCGTACATAATTCACTACTGGATTCATAAAATAAAACCTTCAGTAACTGGAAGACAAGAATGAGCGAGCTATTAAGCGAAACATCCACTAAATCGTCGTTCCAGTGAAAGAGATGCGATTGAAAGGATAGTTGGTAAAGTTAGGAAAGTAGTATATCACTCTATTTTTTTTCTAATGCAGTCACGTGTTGGCAGGCAGAAAGAAAGTACTCCGGAAGAGTAGAATTTAGTACCTGACTAAAGAAGGGGAAAAGGTACAGTTTTATGCATAGTAAAACGCAGAGCTGTTGGGGTCCTATCTTATCATTATGCAGGTACTAATTGGGAAAATATTCATTGCTAGTCAATAGTCTGCGCGAAGAAAGAGGTAGTATCTTACACTTGATCAATGACTCTTTTTTAACAGTTCAACCGCTTTGAAAATTAGGCTTTTAAGTTTTTAACATTAATTTTTAATCGCGAGGCGGGGAGTAACATATTAAAATGATGTCAAAGAAAAATCGTAATCTATAGCCTGTACTTGTCCAACTCGTTAATATGTCAGAGGTATGCCATTACATAAACTCTTACATAAGTACTCCTAGTGATGTGCATGACTACTCTTCTTGTTGTTAAAGCTATCTTGTTGCAGTTTTCTCCTGTTTCGGCCCAGTGCGCCCTGGCCGCCTAACGCATGGCCTGTCGAAAGGCCGGTCGGTCCCCGCCGCTTATATTAAAAGCCCTCTCCGCTTTCCATAAACGTCACTCCAACACGAGGCGACGTGCGGATCGCCGCCATATTTCCCTGCGCCACCCTCCATTCATCTTTCGTTCACCGGTTGACCACGATCGAAGCACGGAAAAGTCTGCACCTCAAAAACAAAAGTTGTCCACCCATGCCAGAAAGTTACAATGGAAAAAAATAAAAACTGAAACCTTGTTTCAAACCAGCAATTCTATTTCAATGTCTATTTTCTTTTCAAAGTTGAGAATTGGCCCTGAATTTCTAAACGTAATAAATACTTCCCAAACAGGTGACAAAGTTTTAATTCATCCTCTGTCGCTTTCCCTCTAAAAATACAGAGAACTACAGAGTGTTGATGACCAACACAAAAGGGAATCGTATTTAGAGCGCATGGGAAGTTACTGGAATAATAAACGAGCCGAACCCAAATAGGTGTTAATCTAAACCAATTCTTTTGGATATATCCAATTACATTTGTTGGAGAAAGAATTAAACCAAACGTTAAAATCCAAGAAAACAAACAGTGTGCAATAAATCTTGGCAGTACGTGTAATATGTGGTAGTTTTTGTCTGGAGAAATAAATTATTAAAATAATATTGTTATTTTGTGTTTATTGGTGTAAAATATACCAGACGAAATTTGATATCCCACTTTAAAGTTCTTAATTGGTTAGTATGAAACTCACTACGATGTAGTACGTTGGTAGCACTTTTCGGCTTGCGACCAGCAACAAGGAAGAAATGGAGTACTAAAGCATTTCTTTTCGTACAAAGGTGGAAAACTAGTCATTTTTTAAAGTTTATTGATTGGAAATATTTGGATTAATATTTCATTTGTACATCGGACTCACTTTTTTTCACTAGTTATGAAAATAACTATTATGCTGAAACGGTTCTAGCTATCAGCATGTGTAGGATCTTCCACCATGTTTCACCTATTGTTTTTTTAATTCAGCTTCAAAATATATTACACGAAACCAGTTTCCGAATTTCTAAATAATTTGGGCGCCAGGAAATGGTTACAGTTAAATCCCTGGATATATATTATCAATTCTCATACATAAAATTCCTGCTAGCTCGATCGATTGGGTTCTTATAAAATAATTGTTTCCTCTTACTCCGCAACCAACTACTCAATCTGCCATTCATACGAAGTGGTGAGGAATCTGAAATATCTACTCTAGGATTGCACGTAATGGCAAATGAAAATCAGCTTCCTTTCAACTGTGAATTACAGTTTATGAAGCATGAAAGATCAATCATTTAACTTACAATGGATTGTTTCAAATTAGCATTAGGCAATGAGCGGACTGTTGGAATCGCGGACTGTTGGAATCGCGGACTGTTGGAATCGCGGACTGTTGGAATCGCGGACTGTTGGAATCGCGGACTGTTGGAATCGCGGACTGTTGGAATCGCGGACTGTTGGAATCGCGGACTGTTGGAATCGCGGACTGTTGGAATCGCGGACTGTTGGAATCGCGGACTGTTGGAATCGCGGACTGTTGGAATCGCGGACTGTTGGAATCGCGGACTGTTGGAATCGCGGACTGTTGGAATCGCGGACTGTTGGAATCGCGGACTGTTGGAATCGCGGACTGTTGGAATCGCGGACTGTTGGAATCGCGGACTGTTGGAATCGCGGACTGTTGGAATCGCGGACTGTTGGAATCGCGGACTGTTGGAATCGCGGACTGTTGGAATCGCGGACTGTTGGAATCGCGGACTGTTGGAATCGCGGACTGTTGGAATCGCGGACTGTTGGAATCGCGGACTGTTGGAATCGCGGACTGTTGGAATCGCGGACTGTTGGAATCGCGGACTGTTGGAATCGCGGACTGTTGGAATCGCGGACTGTTGGAATCGCGGACTGTTGGAATCGCGGACTGTTGGAATCGCGGACTGTTGGAATCGCGGACTGTTGGAATCGCGGACTGTTGGAATCGCGGACTGTTGGAATCGCGGACTGTTGGAATCGCGGACTGTTGGAATCGCGGACTGTTGGAATCGCGGACTGTTGGAATCGCGGACTGTTGGAATCGCGGACTGTTGGAATCGCGGACTGTTGGAATCGCGGACTGTTGGAATCGCGGACTGTTGGAATCGCGGACTGTTGGAATCGCGGACTGTTGGAATCGCGGACTGTTGGAATCGCGGACTGTTGGAATCGCGGACTGTTGGAATCGCGGACTGTTGGAATCGCGGACTGTTGGAATCGCGGACTGTTGGAATCGCGGACTGTTGGAATCGCGGACTGTTGGAATCGCGGACTGTTGGAATCGCGGACTGTTGGAATCGCGGACTGTTGGAATCGCGGACTGTTGGAATCGCGGACTGTTGGAATTTCATGTGTCTAAATTTATTGGTTTTAATTAGTATGTGAATGAAAGCGTGCAATGTAACAATCCACTATAATTGCAACGAAAAATGAAAGTTGAAACTATGCTGAGAGTGCCCGCACCAACATAAAATATTTTTCCTGTTTAGTAAATCTACAGTTATACACAAATCATCCGTATTCAATAAATAAACCAAATGAAAGAAGTTCGACTTTTTTTTAGCAACATTTGCAGAGTTGTGCTGCGAAATATTTTCGTTTCTCCGGAATGCTACTTCATTTGTATCCCAAAGAAGCGCGCGCGCACACACACACACACACAGGGGCGCCATGAATTATTTTTGTTTCGTTCATGAGCTCGTTAAGAGATTTGCAAATACGCTTTGTGGTGGCACAGTTCCTTCATAGCTGTTTCCTGTCGCGAGTATTCAAAGGGAATAACAACTTCCTTGCAGATCAAACACAGCTTCCTTTTTCTCACAAGAGACATATATTTCCTCTTTTCTTTACTTATTTCCTTGCTTTTCCTTTCTGCTTTTTTCTGTTTCTTTTTTCCTTCTTTTCCTTCGTCTCCTTCTTCTTTTGTTTCTATTAAAATAAAACTAACAGTATTAAATTTGAAACAAACGTAAGAAATTATTTTAAAAAAGTTGCATCTGTAAGTAAAAACATTGATGCACGCATTATTAATTCTTTGCATGACATTTGTTTCTTTCTTAATGTAGTAATAATTGTTAATTCCTCTTATTTAAATCTATATTTTAAATAAATTGATGACAAAATTCAACAATTATGAAGTTTATAAAACATAATTCCATTATTAAAAAATTCTTAGAGGAATTTCACGGATTTTTCGCCCACCAACGAACACACTTCTCAGAGCGCTGACACGTGACAGCAGTATACACAAGTAAACGTGAAATCATAACGAATTATTTAAATGAGTATTGTCTTTAAACATTTTTCCAGGTGGGAAACAAATTAATAAACTCTGCTGATTTCACGAAAACATGAAAATTACTTACCTTACTCGACATCATCGGTTCGTCATTATACACTTAAAATATAAGTACTATGCTTCCTATTAAAGAAATCTTGTAAAAAAGAGAAAATAACTACCCAACTAGCCCTGGTTGCTTTAAGTATTTGCGTGAAAACTGAACTCCTCAAACATTCAAAAATGACAAGACGAGCAATTCGTCACCATCTCTACGATGTTTTGGATTGAAGTGACATCAAAGCGAGCCTACCAGTAATACACTCTACCTTATATAATGTATTACTTTATATTGGGTACATAGGTATTAGGGAGGGGGTGCTTAAAATCTAACTTACCTTAACTTACATCTATTCCTATCTCTACGCTTTATTCTAATACAATTACATTAAGTACATTACTCTCATCACTTTCACTACTTGCGTGGTCTCTTTAGTCTGTCAGCTAGACTTGGCACTGGCTCTTGTGCTTACCACTGGTTCTCATTGCTTCATTCTAAAATATTTACATTATTTATACATTACTGCAATGATAACCTAAACATGCATACTAACACATACTTACAAACTAGACTTACATTAGACGCTAAAAAGTTTTAAAAAATAAAAACAAAAATTGTATGTACACGTTAACTCAATATCAGAGATACCTTCCGCATGGCGGGTCGTCAACCAAAATGACCTTCAACTGTCCCAACTCTGCGGAAATTGCAGGAAATCCTGCTCATTCGTGCAAACTCGTATGTCCTTCAGGGGTGGTGAGCCAATACGTCCGCCATGCATTAGGCCAGTTGCGGTGACGTGACCAGATGTCTCACCCGCATGCTGTTAGATGTGTTCCCATGTGAACGCTGCACGAGACTTGAAACTGGTGGTGATAATGAAGATTTTTCTTGGGTAGCTGAGATAGTACAAATGAGTAAATCCTTGCGCATTAGAAGACCAGTGAGCTTCGTGTAAAGCTGATAAGGGGTAGAAAAGCAAAGTACACGTACGTTGATACAACCGAACACGACCTCTACGTTTAAATCGTAGATTTTCAACCTCTCAAAATTCTACTAAACAAGTAGATACTTTATATCATACAAATTTCTTTCTTTGGAATTTCTTCTTTCACATTAAGAACTGGACAAAAATGGTAACAGAAAAATCTGTTATAATGGAACGGTTATCAAGCGGTGATACTTCCTCCATAAATTACACAAAAAATGAAGTTTTTGTAATTAATAATACGTACATAATATGAAATATTCCTAGTTGCACATGTGTAGTATTCTTTATATCATCAAATATTAAAATGTATTACATTGTTTTATTCATTATTTGGGAAACCACAACTGCTCTGTGCCCATGTGATAAACGTAACATCGCACCAAAACCCGTATTTATTTGTGATTAATCTAGAACAACCGTCGTAATTCCTACGTGAACTTAGCATAAAATGTAGAAGAATATTTTTTTTCATTTTATACCACTAGCAGAAATGGCTGAAGACTAAAACGGCATGAAATATCTCTAGAGATAATATTATTTGCATATTCAATTCCGTAATTTTGTGATTACTACCAGAACAATTCCACGTCCTTGAGATGTATACTTTGGACATTTCGTCATTTTTATCCATTACATACTTGGCTCCGTAATATATGAGTTCGTAACATTTATCTTGCTTATGTGGAAGTTCTCAGCTGCTCCAGATATTTTTTTACAAAATGTGATCTGTATTACTAAATTAAAAATTAATAATTATGTTTCTATCTAACGCCAAATAGTTAATTATCTTACAAGTGATAAGAGACTATTATGTGCAAGTTAGTTGATTATTCACAAAAGCTTTGGAGCGATTGTAGAATTTATTACAATGAGTACATTATGGACTTTTAGGTCACCTGCAATTTTCCCGATAACCAATTTTTGTCTGTATTATTAAATGATTAATACAATTATATTCACTTAAGAATATTCTTTATTACATTGGAAGTAATAGTGATGTATTTAACAACTCGTAAGTAAACAGCATGTAAATAAAATCTTATTCATTTCTACCGAATCTCATCCTCGTTGAAAATGTTCTTAAATAGTTACTAACAATGCGCCTGTTTTTGTGGCTGTGAAAGTATATTTTCGTTGATTTAACTGATACTGTTTATTTCACGTAAACAGAGGAATGAAGAGCCCCTCTTAATGATTTGGGTCTTTTCGGAATTTAAGAGTCCGCAGTCTTTTAAGAACAATCGATGCAAATGAGTAGCTAGTAATAATAATAATAATAATAATAATAATAATAATAATAATATAATAATAATAATAATAAAAAAGAGAAAAATTCAAGCATGGGCTCAAAGAATTAGACGTTACAAACGTAGAATAGATTTCCGTGTACAGAACCGGTTGTTTGAAACAGACGCGAAGAGATTCTATCGCAGTCTGACTCAAAAACCGAATGGCAAAGCTGTTACTCCTTCAAAAGATGACGACGAAGGGGCAGGAATCTGGGAAGAGAGCAGATCCACAACAAAGACGCATCTTGGCTTCAATCTGAAATTGATGCTGCCGATGAACTTGTAGAAACAGTGGAAGATGTTCACCAATTCTCGGAAGAGGACCTCTTCCAAGCAATTAAGAACATGGGAAACTGAAAGTCCCCCGGGATTGATAAGATCCAGATTTATTGGATTAAGAAATTAACAGCAATACATTCTCATCTAGCAAAGGCTGTTAATAAAATTTTAGAAAACCCAAAGGAACTCCCGGAATGGCTCACAAGCGGCATCACATATTTGCTACCCAATGCGGGAGTCAGCTCTTTGGCGAAGAACTACAGGCCAATTACTTGTCTGCCAGTACTGTACAAAGTTATCACTGCAGCCATAGCGGACAAAATGTACAGACATCTAGATAAGAATCATCTAATGCCAACTGAACAAAAAGGATGTCGTAAAGGCTCTTATGGCTGTAAGGAAATCTTGCTACTGAATAAAGTCATTTTGAATGATGTAAAGAAACGCAAACGTAATTTGAGCATGGCTTGGATTGACTACCAAAACGCCTTTGATAGTGTACCCACACGATTGGATTTTGAAGACCCTGGAGATCTATCGATTTCATCCTAGACTTATTGAATTTTGCAAGGCTAGTATGAAGTCGTGGAGTACCAGGTTACTAATACACAGCGGAAAGGAAGCAGTAGAAACCAGAAGTATTCAGATTAACAGGGGTATTTTTCAAGGAGATTCACTATCCCCTCTGCTGTTTTGCATCAGTTTGATCCCACTATCAAGACAGTTGTCGCAAGCTGACTTTGGTTTTAAGCTCCATGGTGATGAAAGGCCAGTATCACATTGGTTTTACATGGATGATCTGAAAGTGTTTGCTAAGAATGAAGCGATTCTCTCTCCCAAATGCTCTCTGTCGTGTATGACTTTAGCAATGACATCTGCATGAAGTTTGGTCTTGATAAGTGTGCCAAAATCAATTTCAAAAGAGGGAAACTCACAACGTCTGAGAACATTGAAATTGATACGCACACTGTGATTCAAGATCTTGAGCCAGGTAAAAGTTACAAATATCTGGGCATTGAAGAATGTGAAACCATCTCGAACGACAGAATGAAAGAGAGAATTCGTAGGAGTATTATAGGAGAGTGAGACTGGTCCTGCAGTCAGCTCTAAACTCCAGGAATAAAATATCTGCAATAGGTAGTTTGGCTGGTACCTGCAGACGAAATACAGTTTTGGACTAGTAGACTGGACTCAGCAAGAAATTCGCACCATGGATCGAAAAACCAGAAAACTGATAATAATGCATCATGTTTCCCACCCTCGAGCTGATATACATAGACTTTATGTGTCACGTAAGGAAGGAGGAAGAGGTCTCAGACAAATTGAAGCCTCCTGGCACAACGCAATAGTCGGGTTGGGGAAGTATGTAGTCCAGCCATCAAGATGACCCTCTAATGAGGCAGGTCATGAAATCTGACCGAAGAACGGGAAACAGAGGCATGTTAGTGTAGCAAGAAGCATTGCGAACAAGACTATGCAAGACAACCAGAATGACAGACACACTGAACTTCTGATGCTACTTAACATGAAGTGTGAGGCACCAAAAAATGTTAAAGAAATCGTGGAGTGACAAACCACTCCACGGACAATACCTAAAAAGAATGGACAAGGTGCAGATCAATAAAGATCAATCATTTATGTGGCTTAAAAGGGGAAGAATGAAGCCAGAATCGGAAGCACTTGTAATAGCTGCCCAAGATCAGGCCTTGAGAACACGACATTATGATAAAGCGGTTCTCAAAATTTCCCAAGATGATAAATGCCGCATTTGCCTGGAGCAAATAGAAACCATTGATCATATTGTCTCAGCTTATCCAATCCTAGCAAAGACCGAATACCTGAAAAGACATGACAGGGTGTGTAGCTACCTCCACTGGCAGATCTGTACCGCACCTCGAAGTTCCAAAACACA
>JAHLJT010009419.1:20936039-21086052 GCA_031308135.1 Acheta domesticus | reverse complement strand
AATTGGGAGAAGTACAGTGAAAATAACAAAGCTTTTTAACAATTTACGACCGAAGCAGGGAATAAAATACAATCTTCATGCAGAATTTAATTTGACATTTGAAAAGAAAGAAGGGCCAAGAAGCATTAGGCTGGGCGAGGACAAAAGCGAGAGCTGGGCTCGGCTGATTAGAGACAATGGGAACATTGAAAACGTCGAAGGTCGCAAATGTCAGACGGTGAGAGCCAGATAACGAGGAGAGGGCTGCGCGGCATGTAAGCCGCAGGCGGGAGGTCAGCGATGGGGACTCGCGAGCGGAGGAGGCGCGGTGAGGGGGGGGGCAGAGGGTAGCGGAGAAATCGAGAGGGGGGAGACGGCGACGAAGGCAGCAAGAGAGAGAAGATGGGAAGAAGGAACGAGAGTAAAGAGATGAGGTAAGAGAAAACAAGAGGGGTCTAGAGGAGGGGGATTATACAATTTGAGGAAGAAAGGTTCATGAAGGGAAGAGAAGAAGCGAGAGGGGAAGGTAAGGTCCACCAGGAGAAGGGGGAGAGTCGAAGAGAAAGATCAACAGTCGAAGAGAAGGAACGACAGGGAAGAGAAGAAACGACTAGGGACAGAGAGGCGAGCGAGACGAAACAGAGTATGAGAAGATTAAAGAGGAAGCAAAGAGGCAAAAGAGCCATAGGATGCAAAGAAGAATGAGGTGTAGAAGACAGAGTCTGTGGGAATAAGAGAATGTATGGGCAACGACAGAGAGGAAAAGAGAAGAGAGGAGTCGAAGGTAGCGGAGAGCGGCAGAGGGCATTGAAGTGCGGCGGAGTTCGCCAAGAGAACCGGAGGGCAGTGAAGCGAAGGAAGCCAGCGCCTACAGCGGGAGGGAGGCAAAGTGACGCGAGCAGCGTCAAAGCCGCGAGGTGGCAGCGCCGTTTGGCCGGAGCTCGAGGACCGAGGTGGCCGCACCGCGTCGCGTCTCAAAGAGCGAGCGCAGCGGTGCCGCCGGCGAGGTGAAGGCCCCCGCCCCCACCGCCCCCTCCAGAGGGCGCCCCGCCGCAAGGGTCACGGCCGGCGCGGAGGCGGCGCAGAGCGCAGGGCGGGGAGGGCCTGTAAAGGCCGGCTAACGAGCACCCGGGGATTGCGGCCGCCACCAACACCGCAAAGGCTGCTGCGGGGTGCTGATCTCTTGTCCCTAGAGAGGCAGTTACATTTGGTCGCCAGTCACCGTCCTTCGCCTTCGCCCTCGCCTCCGCTCCCGTTCTTGCCTCCACCGCCACCCTCACTTCCGCCACGCCACCTGCTCTGGCCTCCGCTCCCCACCCTCCCCCTTTCCCGCCCCCGCCCTCTTCTTCGACCCTGCCCTCCCCTCCGCCCCCCGTCCTCGCCGACACCCCGCCCCCACAGACCACCTCCACCCCCACCCCCGTCCTCAGACACCTCCGCCTCCGCCCCCACACTCACCTTCGTTTCCTCCCCCACCCCCGCCCTCACCTCCGCCCTCTCACCAGCCTCCGCCCCGCCCTCGTCTCCGCCCCGCCCTTGTCCCCGCACCTGCCCTCGCCTCCGCCTGCGCCCTCGCACCCGCCCTCGCCTCTGCTCCCTCCCTGCCTCCGCTCTCGTCCCTGCCTCCGTCCGCGCCATTTGCTTATCTTCCCCCACCACCACACCCCTTGTCGCCGCTGCGGGCTGCCCACAAGGAATGCGGAGACTGCCCCGCTAATTAGGCGTCGGAGGCCAGGCGGCGACCGGCCTCCAGCAAAGCTGCTTTTCGCAGCATCACCGCAGAGGAATTTGCGAAGCGGCCATTCTGCCATTACGTTCTATTGAAATTCACATAAAAACTCTCCTGTGCCAAGGGTGAAAGAAAGAATAACCTAAGATAATGTTATTATTTTTATCACTGCGTCTTGAAAACCAATACTGTTACCGTCGGAGGAGGTTGGAGTTCGATTCTGACAAAATGCCAAAAATTTGCTGGATGTGATCGATGGATTTGTGACGCCTGCCCAAATGCAATTGTTCACAATTGTTGACCAGTGGTACTTCAAGGCAAACACTGAAGCAGCTCCCTATACGACGAGCCTTCGGATGCGCATGATGGTTATCTCTATCATTATCTCCCCCAATACAAACTGGAGCGCATTGACGGAAAATCCACTCTCTCATAACCGGCATACGCCAACAGGGCAATAGGGAGGTCTTGTGGAACCTGCAAATGCGCAGGGCTTTCTCCAGGAAACAAGCTAGCGGACTGACTTGAAACGAAGCAAGTGCTGGCGACCTAGCACACTACATGTATTTCTCTTCTGCTATGCATCTCGTGCTGCATCACCTTCCTGCAGCAGCGCCCTGCGCCTAAAGGGAACCATGCACGGTCGGGGTAGGAGGTAGTCTTACCCCCCATGATTGCGTGCTTCGGTTTTGAAAATATATGCACTTAACGTTATTACCAACGGTACCACCGTTTTGAAATTTGTATCTAATGACTGGACTAAACCACCGGCTTGCTGTATTCAAATGTGTTCGAATTAAGTATCGCATTAGTTTCCAACGCTACGAACCCATTTCTGACTCTCACATTGGCCGCTTAAGAGCAACAAACACGTCACTTGCGGCGTTCCCGATACGGTGAATACGCGATCTACACACGAGAGGGTTTTTCGGAGTATCCAGTATTACCGGGCATTTAGACAACATTATTTACTTGCCACAAGCATGCCATGCTTCACCAAGGATTTCCGGGGTAGAACATTTCCATTAGTTTTACTGCTCACCGGGCCTTATTCCCTCGTGGCAGCATCGTCGTCTCCGTGCGTCGCGACGTGTGGAGTCGCACGAGGCTGGCACGCGGGTGGCGCGTGCTCCGTGACGAATGACGTCAACCCCGAGCGATCGATGGCTGCTAATGAGGCGCCGCTCGAGGGAGGGCGCGTTGCGGTAGTCCCGCTGCCACCCTCGCAGCATCCGACAAGGAGCCCACGGGGGCGACTCGTGGCGCAGCGGCCACGCTACTTGCCTTCATCCAGACCTGACCAATACGGTGGCCACGCTACTCGCCTTCATCCAGGCCTGACCAATACGGTGGCCACGCTACTCGCCTTCATCCAGCCTGACCAATACGGTGGCCACGCTACTCGCCTTCATCCAGACCTGACCAATACGGTGGCCACGCTACTCGCCTTCATCCAGGCCGGACCAATATGGTGGCCACGCTACTCGCCTTCATCCAGGCCGGACCAATACGGTGGTCACGCTACTCGCCTTCATCCAGGCCTGACCAATACGGTGGCCACGCTACTCGCCTTCTGTCGGACCTGACCAATACGATGGCCATCCTTCTCGTCTTTGTCGATACCTGACCAATACAGTGGCACGCTACTCGCCTTTATCCAGGCCTGCTCAGTACGGTGGCCCTGGAGCCACTGCCCAAGGGCACGTGGCGGTACAGTTCCGCTGGGGCCATGGGCATGGAATGTGATTTGTTTTATTCTTTGCCGTGGTATGTCCGCGGGGGTCGTTATTAAGGGTTTCTTACTTCGGGCAAATGGTGCGGTGCGGGTTTTTCCTTTTATGAGAAAATAATTTATTATCAAGTTTTTTAAAAATATATTTTGTAATGATGGACTCTGTTATCATCATTGACCCCCCTTAAAATTGCATCAACCCAATATATCGACCCTACTGGAAATTCGCGGTTTCAAACTCGCTCAGCCGTACAGGCAAATAATACTGCACTTCACCAGTTTTCAAATCGCAAATTATCGAATAATATGCGCGTGAGGATTAATATTTCTAGACCATGAATACATTCCTTTCTTACAGCCGTTTTTGCAAGCCGTCAAGATTTTCATTTTTTCTTTTTACCTTAGAACAATACCTTTAGTATAAAAATTCATTTTATGTTGTAACAAAACGAAATGATCCATTTTTATGTCAGTTATTTGTAATTTCGTAGATTTCAACTAATTAGTCGTTTTTAGCTTTTTACGTCATTTTAATGCATTTTCGTTGATTTAATTGATTTTAATATCATTTTAATGGTATTTTCTTGAAACAATATTTGCAAGATGCAACAAATATTTACCACAGAATTCCTGAATAACCTATTTGATTTATTCGCCCATATATTGTAATGTCAGCCGTTGTGAGCCCTATGTAGTCGAACGTTCCTGTGACGCCTATCTGCACCACTGTCAGTTCGACCGATTTCGCGATAAAGGCGGAGATTTTCTTGTAAAGAACAGTCCAAACCAAAGTTTGCGAGCCGAGTTCACTTGAACAAAAGGATGAAGTCTCGTTACATCAGTAACACATCCAACAGCTTGAGTTGTTCTTGTGAAGTGGTTTTGATAAAAATTTTACTTCATTTTCGTTTGTTTTATGGCATTTTAAAAACATTTTAAGAGTATTTTATTGATCATTTTTGGCGATGCTTTAGGTCATCAAAATCCGCCCTCTAATCATCATCATCATCATCATCATCATCGTGGACATCTTTTGGATGTGCCTAAGCGCCGCAATCACCGTGAGCTACATGCACGAACACGTACACGCCACAATCTATTTCTCCTGTAAATGAAAAAAACAGGAAACCATACGTGCTCGGGATATGTGACAACAGTTTCACTTGATCTGGTTTGCGATGTTTAAATCTCTAGGGATCGCGTGAAAAACAGCAGCTCGTGATTTTTTTCAAGGCACTGTTTCATGGTTGACCTTACTTAACGTCACTGCATGTAAATCTGCACCTAGTACAGTACTAAACCTGTAAACATTAAAATTGTTCAAGTAACAGACGTAGTAAAACAGGGCACTATGATCGCTTTCGGGTGTATGGATAGCAATGCAGTGGTCACGCGAATTTGAATAATACAGTTGGTTGCCTGAAACAAATAATGTATCTATTGATTGATATCTCACAAGTCAACTGAGGCTTCGTGAAATTTTTATTCTGGCAGATGGTGGTGTTCCTACCCATTGGATGGTAAGATCCAGCTCCGATATAAACGCTGGATGCTGGGGAATCTTTTTGTTCTTGTATTGAAGTATTTCCCCCAGTGGAGTACCTACTCAGCCAGGACTAGCTCAAAGCCCTAGACTGTCTCCTCACAAGATTTGTAGTGACGTGCAAGTAAATGTGTGTGTGTGTGTGTGTGTGTGTGTGTGTGTGTGTGTGTGTGTGAGTGAGTGCTGGTAGAGGTTTGGACAAGTAAAAGAAAGTAAATATTACGCGAGATCCGTGGCCCATTTGTTATGGTTTTGTTTCGTCTTTTCCCCAAGTATTGATCGCAATAAACAAGGACAACTACCGATCAGAGCAGTCTCCCTGTAGAATTTCCCTTCCCAGTCAGAGTCGCCACAGGAACAACGGTAGTGACTAAGAGTCAGTCGGACAGCGCCCCAAATTTATTTTTCTGACAGCCGAAGACAATTTTTAAAAACTTTAACTTGAGCGCTTAAGTCGGAAGTGGAAATGTTGGAGGGTTACATTTCACATTACAAAAGTAACATAGCACACCACTGGGGCCAACTATTTGAAAATGTGGCCACTCTATGCTTAATACACTGACCTTGCTTCTCCTCGTCTCCAGCAGAGAGCAGCTTAGAGCTCATGAGGCCGGACGTTATGAACATGGCGCTGGTGCCTTCATTTCGGAGCCCAGATACGAGTATCTCCCTTCCGCGCAATCTCAGTGCAAGGTCGCTCGGGGGAATTGAGGCATAAAGAAGAAACGTTATGATCGTAAAAATAAAGGAGAAAAATGAAAGGCAAGACGAGGGAGAGTGCAATATTCAAGAAATGCTCCATCCTTAGCCATTCAACATAAATTAAGTCGCTGAGAAATGAAGTTTAAATAAAATATGAGTTGAAATAAAAATAAACAATCTGTGATATCAGACTCAGAGAATGTATAAAAAACTATTTAGCCGCGTTTCTAAAACTATTACAAAAATCGTTTTCACTGTAATTAGTTTTCGTCTAGAAATCTGTACTTAACGAAAGGAATGACTGCAAATGATGCAGGCAAGTGACTTCGTAGGGTTCTCAGTGTGTTTCCGGTTAATTCAGATGACAACAGACCGTTAAGAGGAGTGGATCTTTTCCCCTTCCATGGTATCTGGCAATCTGCCCATTACCCCTGTCATACCGCCTTTATCCGCAAAATCCGCTGGCGGTAAGATTTGAAACTTTCTTCCATTACCATAAGGTACATTTCATAATAGTGAATTCTGATAAACCTTAAAACTGAAAGAGGTATCAGCGTTTGTCCAATCAAAGAATAATTAACTGACAGATAAATTAACTAGCTCTAAACATGCTCTACGTATTATCTCTGGTTCGCTACTTGTGAACACTTATTTTAAAAAAGAAAATAATAGCTCAGTGGAACCTAATTTGGAACGGCCCTAGCCCCTCACCTTGCGTTTCAGCACTACGGACCCGGTACTATGCATTGTTGAACATACTAATATTATTAATCGTGGAGAATAAATAACATAAAATATCATATCCTATTTAATTTTTCTGAAATTCTAGATTGTGCTCGTTTACTCTGAACATTTCTAAACATTTATGTTAAGGGTTTGGGGGTGCCCTCAAAGAATGCAACAGAACGTCGAGAAAAGATTTCATTTTGTATTTCACAGCATAAGGGCTGTTTTTAGTGTTCCTTTAGGGACACAAAATTCTGGTTCTAAGGGCCTCAGGCGCATCTTTTCGGTTATGAAAGACGGTAATTTGTATTACAGAGTAACGTGCTCTGCGGGTTGCAGTGCATCTGGGTTTCCCTTAACCTGTGATTTTGCTTTCGTCTTAACCTGCAATGCACGTCGGGAGGCGGAGAATTCTCATTCAACAGTAGCACACCTAAGTGCTTTTGTTTCGTTCTTCTGACCATATCACATTATGTATAGAAAGGGTAACCTTTTATTTTTATCCTTTGTACATTTAGTTCTGCAGATGTGTACCTGCTAAGGGTTGAGTGTGTTAGGAATCCTCTCTTTAAAGCTGTTTCCGGTAACTACCAACTATCATGGCCATCTGTATAGTTAATGTAACGGTTATATCTAGAACAGGGATTACCAATCATTATTTTTCGTCGACCCCTTTGAAACGAATTGTTTGCTTCATCGACCCCCTTTTGTTTTCTCTGTAATACACAGCAACTGTAATCATGACAGAAAGAATGGCAGATAAATGTCTTAAAGATAACAATTTATTACACCAACATTGTCGTAAATATCTCGATTTTTCAATAATCGAAGACGCTTCCCCTTTTGAATAGTTCTGTTACTAATCTTCATTGAAATGCAATGGTTACAAAATGTTGAGTGTTGTTTATGAAATAGTCAATATATTTCTCCAGTGCGTTTTGCAGTATTTTTTAGACGTGATGGGATATCGTTGTGAATTCATAGTTACATTTCTTGAGTTTTCTAAACATCCTAATTCTTAAGGAAGAAGGATAGATAAGAAAGAATAGGAACGGATTTATAATTTTTTCATACATTTTGTTGCTGTACAAGAAAAATGTATATCAGAAAAAAGTATATTAAATTCATTATTATTCAGAATTTCTTGTAATCAATGTTATCTTGATTATCCCGATAAGTTTCGGCTAAAATTTGGCCATTGGCCTCTAATTGTTCTCTGAATCATCATTGACCCTCTACAAAATTTCATCGACCCATGGAGGGGTCTATAACGACTATGATGTTAACTCCTGATCTAGAACGTCTTACTAGACTAAATGGGGTGAAGATGGAGTGACAATCGTCATACTTCAGTTGAATAGCATTTATTCACATGTTTCTTTGTTGTCTGAAGATGTTTTGTATATGTGCGTGTCTGTAAGAACAGCGTGCACGTCAATATTACGAAAATTGATGTTCTCTTGTGAGAGAACCTTTTCCGCATACTAAACTCATTGTACGGCCAGCGACTGATAGAACAATTATAAACGGATAATTCACGAACTTGAAGTCTGAACAAAAACTAGATCAAGTAGTGAGGCGTCTATTTGAAGCACAGGAGATCGTATCGGCTGCATAATGAAAGAAAATATTGATTACTGCTTTTACTGAAGTGCATTATTATCTCAGCTAAACTGGAATTATATTTTATTAGTTTTGCATTCTGTAATGAAAGGACCCCCCTCTCGCACTCCATACAACGATATTTTTCAGTAATGGCGAGGTTTTAATATTTGCGCAATTAATTAGATGGCATCAGGGGTGAGGGTGGAATGATCACAATTTCAGTCGTAGGTAACTTACGCATTTCACAAAAACTAGTTTAAAAGAACTGATTACACATGGAATTAAAATAAGATAATCATTATTACAAAAAAATAATTATGACACGAACTTCAATTATTAACAGGACTTGCACTTTCAAAAGTCAAATAGATGTACATCGTCATAACAAGTCTCCCTGGTTACAAAGATGTCTAAAGTAAACGTAATATTTTCACTGAAAGACCAATTTGTAAAGGACGTTGAAAGCAATGGTCTCAACCGCGTGTTGTTCATGCAGGCGTGTGCAACATGCACAGTAGTGCATTCCGCCTTATGCGCTTACTGAATCAGCGAAAGCCAATGAGACCACATGCTCGTGACTGAAACGGATTCGACGTACGATTCTGCGGTAGAGTGCAGCAACTGCTGTGCCCCATCCCTTCACTTAGTGCAACGTGACCGTTTGCAGCGAGAGCTCTGCATTTAGAGATGTTCAGGCTTCGCGCAGCACCGAGTGGCCACAGCCCATTTACCCTCAGCCAGACAAACTCATAGACACCAACAGCTAAGCAGAATATTTTCGAAGTGCTGTTCCTCAAATAATGCTATCCTCTAGTGAAGATCTCAAAAATGTATCCATTGGATAACCCAAAACATAGAGTATGAACCCTTAAGTAGTCGCATGGGGAATATATGATTCCCAAGAAAATTGTTCTAATCTTCTGAAATTCCGAGTACTTTTCAACAGATTGCCTTCTCTCCAAGAAAAAAAGCTGTAATACACCATAATGTGCTTAAAATTGAACGTATTCTTTGTAGCGGGGAACTCCCAAGTGCATCCAGATTCATCCGATATTATAAACTATAATTGAATTATTTCTGACGCTTGTGAACAATAAGAGATTAGTGAACCTTAATAAAAGTGAATAATTAAGTGAAACGTAATAAAAATTCGTATTACTGCTTATTATTATCATAAATAAAAAATAACTTATTTTTAGTAATAATATTTTTTTTCATAGTTGTCTATAATATCATTCAAATAATTCTGGCTTCACTATTTTAAGACAACTATATTTCCCAACTCGCATACATATAACTCCTTGTTACATACCGTTCATTGCATGTATGTAGCAATGAACTATATGTAACAAGAAGTTATATGTTTGTGAGTTGGGAAATATAGTTGTCTTAAAATAGTGAAGACAGAATTATTTGAATTATTTTTAGTTGTATTTACCATAAGGAAGGTAATAAATGGTCGCCATTTAGAATAATACACTTTAAATAATTAAAATTCATTTATACATTTTGTATATTACATATACAACATTTATTAAAGAAAATTGACTATCACGAGGAATAAATTGCAAAAACATAATAATTGCTAGTACCATAAGAAAGGAAAAGTGGGTATACCACTATCCGACATGACTTCAGAAACCCATCAAAGTCACTCCGGAATCTCAACAACTCCTCTAGAGAGGGGACGGTCACTAGTGGAGAGCAGAATCAATTGCGGTATAATTGAAGGAAAATTTTCTATATTTGAGAATTTAAGTTACATATATTTACCATTATACACACATTTTCTGTCACTTAATTTTAAAATATATTCAGATTTATACGTATGGCAATATCATATACACAATATGAAGACCTTTGGGCAATAACGTGCTATGCCACATTTCTGATGAAATTGAGATATTAGTGTGTTAACGCTCCTTAGATGTATCTAGATGATGGGTTTTTATTTTAAAGATTCGGCTCAAGATGGCAGTGTAATTCATAAGAATAGAATAGAAGTAATTAATAGAATGTTATTTATCTCAATATCTCCTTTACGGACCTTCTTGTCAAAACTTGCATATTGTGGCATAGCATGTTATTGCTATGCCACAATTCGAGGTCTTCATATATTTTGATCACTTTCTGTACTTGCCTTCCTTTCCTTGGGGACAAATGACTCAGCCCTTTTCTGTACGTACTAGTTCAAGATTCTTTAATGCCCAACTGTTCTCTGCACCGAGAGGTACTAAAATCAGGTTGCGGAAGGTTTACGGGCGGACCTAGTTGTAAGAACGCCGGAGCTTCCATGAAGCTATTACACATGACGGTTTAGAATGTGTTTGTTGCCCGATACGCGTTGAGAGAGAAAAGAAAACCGTCAATAAGATATCAGAAAGGTTCTAAAATTAAAAGTAATAGAAGGCGAAACAGCAACTTCTTACCGAAACAAAGAAATAGGAAAATACTACGCTAGGGTTCGTCGTCCTTGTCCAACGACAAAACAAATTGAAGAATAAAGCAACTACACACATAATGAAGCGCAATTACAAATTGCTCAGGGTACTGAAACGCACACGCGCAAAAAAAGCATATCGAAGTGATTGATTTGTATTAAGAAGACTTCGCACTGAGATTGTCCTCCGTCTTCCTGTGACGGCTTTACTCAATAAAAATGTGAACTTGCACATGTCAGAGAATGTCACCAGTTCACGTAAACATATTTTCAATTTATGAATTTTTTAAATTTTGAGGGTCGTCTTCTTGATGTCGTCTACTTTATGTAGACGACGACTAACAACTACTTTGTGCTGGTTGCCAATGAAATCAGGAGTTCTCGTATAGTTTTAAATTATGGATGTCGGGAGGACAACTCATGAATAGTCGATTTTTATACACCGCTTGTAAAGTTCGTACCGCGTTCGAAGATGTATTTGACGTTCCATGAAAGGAAAACTAACCGCTTGTTATAATGTGTAGCTAAAAATTGAAATAAAACTTCGCAAATTGTCAATTAATGATGACGAGATTTGTCATGAACAAAGTTATCGTAGTACTTTCTTTTGGCAAATATTTGAACAAGTTTTATTTGTTTATTGATAACTTAAAGTAAAATAAATACATTGAATGTAAATACTGTAAACTCTCGTTAACACAAGAACTAAGGGACTGAAATAATTGGTGTTCGTGTTAAAAAAATTACGTTATTTTAATAATAAAATCTGATATATCCGTATTATTAGGTTTCCTTCCCGGGGTCCAAACTTTGTTGGTGTTACGGTAAAATTTGCATTAAGCGATTACATGTCAACAACGGTTTATTTTACATTTGTTTTCACACACCTGATTTTAATGTAAACAACATAAAATTTTGTGTGCAAGTATGCGTGGAAAGGTGAATGGTCCAAAATATATACAATTTATGCATATATGATTTTCTTTGTTTCAGGTACGTTAATCAAGATTTCTAACGAGAAAAGTGTCTGTTACCAGCGAGTGAGTACAATAATAGTGAAAAAGTGTATTTACTAGTGATTGCATATTTCTCAAAACAGACCATTCCAAAAGACAGCATATTTGAGACACTCTGAACATTGTAAAATGTTCTGAAAATTGACTCCCCATAGACCTGCATCTGCACTGAGAGGTAAAAATCATGTTAATACTTCAATTGTTTCCGATATTAAATTTCACCAAGTTATTTTTCACAAGAATTTAGTGGTCTCAATATGCCATAAAATCATGGTCAATCAAGTAGATCAGGCATAAATATATTTGTACAACATGTGTTCCAATTTTTTATTATTCCCGAAATCAACAATTTATGCCCGAAAAATGAATTTTTTTAATAAAACTTTTTTTTTTAAATTTCAGTGCTGTTGCCATTGATCTAAGTTAATCTCAGTTAAGTAAAAAGTTATTTAAAATAAGCAATAAATGTTAATTAAATTGGCAGAACTCGAAAAACAAAAAAATGAGATACTATTTTTCAAAACAGAGTTCGAGAACTTTTGTTGTCCTGATTGAAAGAATGGAAAAGGCAAAAAAATTGAAAGAAATAAAAAGAGGAAATGGAGCAAACAGAAAAGAAGAAAAATTAAAATGAATGTTCAGGAGAAGTTTAAATTATTAAAACAAACATATCAATTATCATATACACGTGAAATATTTTTGTGTTCCAAATGTGAAAAATATAGCGTTAGTAACTCCACCGATTTCATTTGAATAATTTAAAGAATGCAGGGGGAAATTGCAACGGGGTGGGAAAAAACAGATGATGACGGGAATCGGGCAAGGCAAGGGTGGAACGTGACAACATGGAGAGATGGCGAGGCGAAATGGTGAAGCGAGATGGCGAGGCGAAATGGCGGGGCGAGATGGCAGGCGAGATGGTGGAACGAGATGGCGAGGCGAAATAGCGAGGCGAGATGGCGGGACGAGATGGCGGGGCGAGATGGCGAGGCGAGATGGCGAGGCGAGATGGCGGGGCGAGATGGCGGGGCGAGATGGCGGGGCGAGGTGGCGGGGCGAGGTGGCGGGGCGAGATGGCGGCGAGGCGAGGCGAGATGGCGGGGCGAGATGGCGGACGAGATGGCGAGGCGAGATGGCGAGGCGAGATGGCGGGTCGAGGCGGAGGGGCGAGATGGCGAGGCGAGATGGCGGGGTGAGATGGCGGGGCGAGATGGCGGGGCGAGATGGCGGGGTGTGTGCAGTGTGTAAGAGGAGTGTTGACGGCACGAGTTTAGTCTGAGGGCTCGTAATCCCGTCGTGTGCTATGACGGGCGTGTGACTCGCGTCGGTCGATCACCCCGCGTGCGCCCTTGCGCCTTATCGCCGCCCATCTGCGCCTGTTTGCTTTCGCCGCGCCGCGCCGCGCCGCGCAGGGTGGCCGCGGCAGAGGCACGGTTGGAAGGCCTGGGGCGGAGAACACCGCTCTTGGCTGCTCGAAAGCTCCACGTGCGCATACACAGCCTCGGGTGGCCTGCTCAAATCCATTGGCTCCCCGCTTTTGTTTACTTATTTAAGGTCACTTTTCAACCACTAAGGCAGTGGTGTCAAGGCCGTCTACTGGTGGCAGTGGCACACCCTATGGCACCGTAGCATGCCAACTAGCTCTGCGCAACTAGCGGTGGGAAAGGAAACTATTAGTAACCCCGCCGTTTTACAATAGTGATGGCGTTGTCTCTTGCTGCGGGGTGATGAACTGCATAGAGGGTCTATTTCTGTGGTGGCACTCGTGCCACGGACTCCTTCTCGTGGCATCGACCGTGACAACACTGTACTAAAGTCATAAAGTGACCACGTAAGTAAATTGGAGGTGACGGTATACGGGCACACACAAACATCCATGCCTCAGGCAGGATTTCAACAAGCCACACTTCAGGCACAGATAGGTACGGCTCTTCAGTCTTAGCGACCTCGGCTATCCAAGTCTGCTATCTACTTACTTTTGTTCAAATCGAAGGCACTGAAAAATGAGGGCATTTTCATAAAATTTTCAATTTATCACTATGTTTCAAATGAGCGTTTGATTTTCGTACAACTGTCAGGCATCCATAATGAATGTATTCCTTTTCGAATCTGAGGTCTTACGTCACAGTCCCAATTACACCGGAGGACGCTCACATGACGAACACTACGATCAAAACAAGTTACCGGGTCTCGCCGCAAATTGCGATTTTAGAAGAGGCTTGTTTATATTTGTAGCGGTCCTCGTTTGCGATGAACTGATAAGTAAAAATGATACTTCTATATCATGTAGGTTAGCAGTCAATGGATTAACTTTCAAACAATATCTAGGGATTGCTAGGACTCCCAAAATGCCACTAGAGACTCCCGAAAAATACCACTTTATTTTATACATTTCTGTTGTTAAATATTTATATTGTTTGTGTGCGAAATGAACTGATATTTAGAGGTTAGCTAAATATTGTAAGGAAATCTGATAATAATTTAATGTTTCAACCTTCTAAAAAATTAAATGATTTTTTCTGTGACTGTCCTGTTACACTGTGACGATTATATTATCCACGTTTGTCGTTGTCGTTTATTTTTGGAATCCAGAAAGATCTTGTGTAGGCACAGACGTTTGCTCTGTGGCCTTGGAAGTGTGCTTCAGACATCTGAACAGATGAACGTTCACACATCGCTTGCGATGTCAAATATCGTTGGCGCGAGACGCCCACAGTGGAGAGCAACTGCATTCGCAGTGGCTTTGCCACAGAGGGCGTGCGCCGCCGAGCGTGGGCCCGTGCGCCGGCGACGCGGGCGTGGGCGGCTGCTCTAGGAAAGGCCATCGCACTGCAGCGGACGGCGCGGCGGGGCGGTCAAGGGCGCACCGCTCCCTACAAAGGGCAGCCACCGAGCGCGGGGCGAAACTGCAATCCTCTGCGTCTATTACTGAATAGTTTGTACATTATTTAAGAAAAGTATAAATATGTTATAATTAATATTTTATTTTCTGTCTATATTTTCAATTATATAAATATGTTGGTCCATCATTTAATATTTAATATTGTATAAATACTGTTATTTCAAGAATTTTTTCTATCTTTTTAATGATGGACCAACATATTGAAATAATTATAAATATATTATTCCTCATGACATTATTTGCGATATATTAAAACACTACGTAATTCCGAATAATTAAAAGATAATTTTTGTAAATAAATCATTAAAATTATATAATTCCAACTTTAAAATGTTCTAACTGGTATCACCCTTAAAATGATGTCACCCGGGGTGGACCGCTCCCTGCCCCGATCGCCCCCCCAACTACGCCATTGGTTGTGGTATCAACTAGTTTGCCATTTTAAACGAAATTGTAGATAAAATTTAATAAAAATGAGAAAAGCAAGAAAAATTGCTAAATATAAATATTTGTAATTAATATTTATAATAAATACTTGGAAGTTGTGTAGATTCAAATTCAATAAAAATAAAAAATAAATTCTCTCAATTAAGCTTTAACGTTATTTTCTGAAGTATTTTCCAATTTGCTTCAAAGAATTGGGCAAATGATTCCTTTAAACACGTCTAGCTTTATGATATAGTACCGTATTACGAACAGCAGCACATTCTGCTGATTTCTGAGATTAGAAGGTTTTTTCACTGAAACATGTACAAACTCACTAAAATGTGTTAAAATCAAGGAGAGATCTCCCAACTTCTGAATTTTCTCAATGCTCAAATCGATTGTTGCAACGTCGGCTTCCACCAGTTTTTCGACAAGTTTCTCGCCAGTTCTGAGTGCTGTCAATTGTGGGTAACTTGATTGTTCAGACCTTCTGAATCACTGAACTGCGCAAGTAGAATTTAATTAAAATAATGCCTTTTTGCAACTGGTCAATGTCAACTCCATCCTTATGTGCGGTCTAATTCACTTGGAAGCGCGTTTTGTTTGCCGAGGTCTCTCTCCATTAAACAATTCCCAGAAACTTTGCAATTTCTGTTTTCCGCAAATCGACGCATCGACGTACCAGAGCAAACAGTTGGACTTACTCTTTGGAGGGTTTGCAGAACGCCGAAAAGTAGAGAAAAATGCTTTTATTTAAAATTGTAGATGCAATTACTTTATTATTAAATAAACTGGCTAAGTTTTAAAACGGCTTCTCTAAATAGGAAAAATGTATCTTTAATTAGAAGGATATTTTGCCATATTACCACTGTACATTTTTTCATTAAAAAGATGGGCAATTTGCTTTCCCATTATGTGAATCATGGTTCATTCATTGAATGCCAAAGTGTTTCAATCGGGAAGAGGAGAAAAATTATTTACGTAAAACAAATATAATTATGCGTCTAACGAATAACATCTGCGCGTCTGAGAGAGAACCAAAGTTCTGTGCAAACGAGTGCACTCGCCTGAGTCACCTCAATACTTGTTAAGCCAAAACAAAAATTAATCAGAAAAAGTACTAAAAGACAAAACAAAGTAAGTTTTTATTCAACATAAATGTGAAAATTAACAGAAAATATATAAATATCATACTTAATTTTTATATTTCATTTCCAGAATTCAACAGTACTGAGATATAAGAGTAGTAGCAAAATGGAGAGTATAATTGACATTTTCCCAACACACCCCTGAAAATACTGAAAATTTCTGCTTGAGGAAATCACGCAATTGGTTTTAAACTTACGGACCTGATTTAGAAACTGGCGAAGCAAATGGAAAAGTCACAGGTTAGTAAGTTATGAATGTGGTATATTGCTCAGACTACTCACCTTCCTACAGAGGCGGGATTCGGGGGGGGGGGCAAGGGGGGGCAACTGCCCCCCCCAATGTTGGGACATATTTAAAAAAATATATTTAGACATTGCATTCAAGTTTATGTAAAAAAAATTACTTTTTTCTGTAATATTCAGAAGAATTTTAATAATAATTAAGGGAATAATAATTTTATTAAGCTAAGATAATACCATACTGCTTACATAAATCGGCAAACGTTAGTTCAATATTATAAAACGCGCGGGATAATGTTCAGCGTTACTGTGAATATCCCGTATTAAAACAAATCCTTCAATTATATTTTACTTTTAAATGATATTTACTTAGAAATTAAACAGTTTCATGCGTAAAATCATGGTAGGTTTGACAGCTTGTACTTCCTACTCAGTTTCAAACTTACGCGAAAGAGAGAACGAAGTCTCTGTTCTTTCGGAGCCCTCAACGCATCCACAGTACGTGTCCTTTCGGCACTGTAGATCAGTGGGGTCAGTGGCGGGCTTTCTCACGCCCCGACACTCACTCACACACACACACACCACATAAATCAGCCCAGGTTATCGGAATGACCAACCTCACAGGCGCTGAAAGAAGGTGCAGGAAACAGTGGGCGGCTTGCGGTACGATTCATTCATAATCGGGTACTATTCACACGTAATTCGTATTAATTCACACTTGGGATGAAAATGTCTTGTAAATGGCGTGGAAAGTTGATTCTTAGGATTTTTCTTATAGACCAAAATAAATACTCTATTATTAATAATAAAATTAAAAATCTCTTAACGACAGCCGTGAGTGACAGGGACAAAAAGAGAGCAAAATAAATCAGTAGTTAATTATAATAAGCCTGTTGTCCACCCATCTGGTTCTCTTATTTTTAAATTGTTTTTGCGGGCTGTGAAATAAATGTTTGTCCAACATGAATGCGGACCACTGTCCTAGTCCTCAGTCAGAAGGGCTTTCGGTATAGGTGACGATGACATCTCTGCGACGTCATAAGAAATAAGAGCTCAGTTGAGTTCTTGCAGTACTGGCGAACGCACGAGCTTTTATTATAGTGAAACGAGCCAGATCAAAAAAGTAAGAAAATTTCAGCTCTTGTATCTGACAGGTGAGAAATTAATGTTAGTTCATCGCGTTTAGTTCAAATTAGAATTTAATCAATAGCTAATGAATAATACTAAGTGTTATTGTTTACTGAAGGAAATGTGACTTTACCAGACGACAATCTCATAGATACTTTGTTCTCCTAGAAGTTATAGCAAAATAGCAAACTTCGGTGGCCGTTGACTCACGTTATTCTAGTATCCCCTGGGTAATCGAAAGAATAACATCTCTTCGTTAATGACGACAGAGGAGTGTCAAATAATACGTTAATCTGCTTTGCACCCTACCCAGGAAAAATGATCACGCTAGGCCACTGATAATAACTTCCCTTCTCTGTTTTATAAAGGGGAATCTGTTGTTTTAATCTAATGTCGGTTGTATTATTATAACAAAAAGGTTTAATAACGAAAAAGTTTTTGGTTTTTTTTTTGGACAACAGAGCAACATTTACTACGATAATTTAAAAAAAAGGTTTATTATTGCTATGAATCGTCAAAGTTCGTGCATGGTAAAGTTCGGCAAACTGACAGTTTTGTCCACTTTCCAGAATGTCGAATGTTTTTATCCCGTCGATTTAACATTACGTAGCTAATATTTATGTACTTCAATGCACGGCAATTTGTATGTCATTAAAACTGTAAATTTTAATTACAATTCAAATACTTCAATCATTTAATTCTAATACTTAACACTGATCATTATTTGTAAAGAAAATTATTTGATCGTCACTTTCCTCAAATAATTTAATTTCAATATTCAATTTTATACTTAACATGTGAAAAATTGCTACATTCATGTAATTATTTTATTCAGAAACAAGAACAAAATAGTGAAAGCAAAATTTTTACATATGTTTTGTCAAAAAAATATATTAATGTGTAAAGTTAAAGTGTACCATCACACAAAATTTGACATTAATAATTATGTATCTTTATTCGATTCTAATAACTAGACAGCGGGATTTCATGGAATTGCATGTCTGTTTTTTGTTATTTGTTAATTGTGACGTTATGGTAACTGTGAAGATGAAATGATATGGTGATGATAGGGGGTGAAAGGACGAATAGAAATGCAAATATGCCCAAGGCGGGAGTCGAACCCGCGATCCTTCGGTGCGAGGTCGCTAAGAACTACCGGCGTATATTACAGGTTTTTGTCTAGAAGTGGGTCGAAGTCAGTTATTTTTGCGTATTTCTCTTTCGAAAGAAACGTGAATTGGGCCAAGACAATACCAACATAATATTTCCGATAATATTCTGATAACATTGTTTTCGCTTGAATCGATTTACTTCCTGTAACTTTATTCGCGCACATGAACTTAGTGAATGGGCTGAATAGTACGGCGTCTTGTAACATGGCCATTTGTTCTCTCGCTTAATATATTTCGTTCATTAAAATGGAATATATTTACTTTTATTAAACGCCTTTTGTACTACACTATAAATCAGGGGTTCATCAAAAAGACGAGTCGAGAGCAAAGGGCCATCGGCATTGCGGACTCGGCAAGAGCCGGACCTCCGTCAAGCTGCAACCCCCACTTGTCAGAAATTCAAAATTAACTAGCCTATAATTTTGAACTAACTATGTACTAATTTTGTACCAAAATAAAAAAAATGTGTACTCAACTATAAACCAATAAAAACGACATTCAAAAGTGGGGGGTGCTAGCTTGACGTCAACCTACAACCCCCACTTTTCAGAAATTCAAAATCACCTAACCCATTGTTGTCTACTAATTATGTACTAATTTTGTACCACAATTAAAAATTTTGTACTCACCTATAACCAATTAAAAAACGGTTGCAAAAGATACACTTTTTGCACATATTGACGAATTTTTAAATCCCCTTGGAGTCCACACTTCGAAGTTGAAATGTATACAGCGGTTTGCTACTATAATGACCTTTCAGATGTATTTGTTTCAAAAATTTATCTGGTCCCCCAACGGAGATAATGCAATCGAAAAACAGAAAAAAATTGCGTGTGGCATGAAACAAAAGTGCCTGCCAAGCCACCCACACTAGTCACAAATTCAAATCCAACTAGCCAATTATTATCTTCTATTTGTCTACTAATTTTGTACCACAATAAATAATTTTGTACTCCGTCCGTCTGTCCGTTTGTGAACACTGCTAGCGCCTAAACCATACGTACGATTTCTTCCAAAATGGATATTCCCCCGGTCGATCTGATTCTAGTCGAAGCTTTGAGATTTTGAAAACGATTCTTCAAAATTTGGAGGTACTTTATATGAAGCCCCCCGGGGATTGTCAAATTTTCTCAAAAAGGGCTCCAATTTTTTTCATTAAATTTCTTGTATGAATAGAGTAAAATACCCTTATTAACATGGAATAGGGCCGATTCTCACGAATAACTCTGAATTTTCGAAAAATTGTGAAAGTTTGAATTGTTTTCGGCGTCTTTCTCCAACTACAAAATTGAAGACAGAGATTTTTCTTCAAATAAAATTTGTTCTGCATATTGAGTTCTATCATAAAGGTCATGTAAATGTTTCTCAAATTTTAGTAGTTTTCGTGCAATTAATTTCGTGCCTGCAATATGTGCACTTTTAAAAAATTACAAAAAACAAGATTTTCTCAAAAACGGCTCCAATTTTTTTCTTTAAACTTTTAGTAGGGATAGTGGTAAATGTACTCTATCAGATGACATAAAAGCCATATTGCTCTATAGGTTGGTTTTTCCAAAAATTACAAAAATGTAAATTTTTTCACATGTTTCTCACGTCGATAATATTTACATTAGCGGCGATATTTTCACATTATTATATTTACGAGTACATATGCTTTAAATAATGTCAAGTAAAGTTTCTCGAAAACACAACCGTTTTCTGTGAAAGTAGCTCAAAATTTCGCATTTTCAGAAACGCTCAAACGCCATTTTCTCATATATGACTGCAATTTTTTTCTTGAAACTTTTGTCACGGATAGTGCTAATTACACTCTTTAGTATGGCGTAAAGTTTATTTTGAGTTTTTTTTGTTTTTTCAAAAATTACATCATTGTAATTTTTTTGAAAGATCTCTCACATCTTTAATATGCACATTACCAGCAAGTTGTAAACATTATTATATTTGTGAGTGTAAGTGCTTCAAATAACTTCAAATAAAGTATTTTGAAAACTCAATAATTGTCTGCGAAAATGAGCTTCAACTTTGCAATTTTAGTAGCGCTAAAACGCCATTTTCTCTTAAACGGCACATAATTTTTAAAAGAAAATTGCTATTTATGACTAGGTTTTTGTATTCTTTAATATTATAAAATTAATATTTCGTTCTACCAATAGGAAACCGAAAAAATTAAGAAAATCCAAAAAAAATGTACTTTTGGCGGTGATAGATGGTAGCTGGCAAGAAAGAGTATGTGGCAAATCCGAAGAGCTAGCGACGACCCAATAAAATAGAAAACTAATACGGGAAAGTCTGTGCCATTCTGTAGCACCACCAGTTCCCTTTTTACGGCCCGGCAATTAATTTTTTTTCCGCTGAAAATTGGCCATTTTTTTCCCGCAGCATTACATAACTTTCCCTATACTACGTAATATCACTCCGTGTATACGTACGTATACGGGAAAGTAAAAATGTATCGTTGAATTAACAGTTCGGACCGTTCAAGTAACAATGCGGAATCTCACCGCTGTGTGCAACTAAGATAATTAATTACATTCAATAATAATTAACAAAATTGAAAGCAATGTGTATAATTGCAGCACAATTAATTAACTTAAAGCATGTAAACGAATATTTTGATATTTATAATAGCGCCCAAATTTGCCCCCCCCCAATAAAAGATCTGAAATCCCGCCCCTGCCTTCCTAGTAAGAGTGACCAAATTACTTAGAATGTGACTTGGGCAGGTCGGCTTCGAGGCAGGTTTTCTGCAGATTCTCTCAAATTAATAAGCGCTGTTATGTAGCATCGGACTCAAGTGAGTCGCCAGCAGAAAAACGGGATATGACCGTTTTATATCAAGCAAAAAGATAAAATAAATACATTCAAAATTCGATCAATAAAAGCAAATGGCATTTTCATATTACAGAGTGTTTTTTTTATCGTTCGCCGAAGATTCCGGCCGCGTCGCCCGGGCAGTCGAGGGCTCATTCACCCGGCAAACCGCTGACTCAACTCCCGTACTATCCGAGAACTACTGCTGCGCCGCTTAACGTATCTTAAAGAAGATGCTGAAAGTGATGTCCTTCGGCTCGAATACATTCTTGCACCTCCGAAACACATTCTGATTTGCCCTTTGAAGTAAGTCTCGAGGAATTGCTGCGATTTTCTCTTCAATAGAGCGCCGGAGCTCTTCCTCCGAATGCGGGTTTTCTGCATACAACTGATCTTTCAAGTACCTCCCAGGAAAAATCACAAGAAGATAGATCAGGTGATCTAGGAGGCCATAACCCATGACTAATTATACGATCGTCACAATAAACATTATTTAAAAGTTCATGGATCAAACAGCAGTGTGAGCAGTTGCCGAATCCTGTCGAAAGTAACCATTGTGCCTTTCTTCTGGTGTCAATTGTTCGAAGAATAATGCCAATATTTGATGTATGTAAACGTTAGCAGTAACGGCGGTGTTGAAAAAAATCCGATCCGATAATTCTTGTGGAACTCAACGCACACCACACTCCGATCTTTATGTCGTGAAGTGGTTGTTCGTGAAGCTCTATTGAAGGGAAAATCGCAGCAATTCCTGAGACTTACTTCAAAGGGCAAATCAGAATGTGTTTCGGAGGTGCCAAGAATGTATTCGAGCCGAAGGACACCACTTTCAGCATCTTCTTTAAGATACGTTAAGCGGCGCAGCGGTAGTTCTCGGATAGCACGGGAGTTGAGTCAGCGGTTTGCCGGGCGAATGAGCCCTCGACTGCCCGGGCGACGCGGCCGGAATCTTCGGCGAACGATAAAAAAAACACCCAGTATTTATACTACATAACCTCATGAAATGATCCCCACATTATATAGCTACAAACGATATTCTGTGCTTTGTTAACCAAAGACTTGAGTAAAACTCTGTAGTTCTCTATATTAAAAGACTATTATATAAGGAAGGAATGAGGTAAGGAATGATTAAACTGAATATTATATTAATTTAATACGAAATATCTGTAATATGAATGATGTTTGCATCATTATTCGAATCAACGAATCTAAAGTGTCGATGGCTCAAATTCACACCGCGAACTATCTCCACAGTCTGTGATCCCGAAGTCCGCAACATGCGCCTAGGGATCCCAATCAGCAGCCAGGGATTCCAATCAGCAGCCAGGGACTCACCGGCGCGGCGTCCAATCAGAAGGGAGCGACCGACCGCGGGCAGAGGCCCGATGCGCATACCAATGCTGCCGTCCCCCGACACGGCTCTACTCGGCACGACACGCACGATGGACATGATGCAGTGCAGCCAATAATCACTTTCACAGTAATCACCATACGATGCGTCCTGGGCTCTTCATGAAAAACAAATTTGAAAATAGTCAGAGAGGAAATTTATTCTGTATTATATTGTACAATTCAAGAACAAACCGAGGGATACGATTTTAGAGCTGGGCGTTGAGTTTTGATTGATTGTTTATTGATTCCGGATGCGTCAACTGCTAGGTTAATTAGTCCAGTAAGTATAGTGTATGTTTATTCATTGCGGAAGGAGGCAATGAACTTCCATTGCTAGATGGTGAGATCTGGCGCCGACCTACCGCCGGCCTACAGGTTTTTTCCCTAACCAGGTATCTCCCACCAGTGGAGCACATAAGCTCTAAGGGGTCATCCATAATTATGTAACGCTAAAGGGGGGAGGGAGGGGGTCTGAGGTAGCGTTACGTAGAGATGGGGAATTGCGTTACAAGGGGGAGAGGGGGTATTGAAAATACTCAAAATTTGCGTTACGTAATTTATGGACAGGCCCCTAAGCCCCCGACCGGTCTACAGCCATGTGTGATAGTGAATTGCAAGTTAGTGTGTGTGAAAGTAAAAGACAATGAAAAGGGAGGAAAGGTCGCGAGCAGTCCATGGCTCGTTTGTTGGGGTACTTCTCCGGCATTCGCCTGGTATTGAGCGGAGAAACCTCCGATCAATAGGCCGAAAAACCACCGATCAGAGTAAGCCGGCCACTAGAATTCTCCTCCAGATAGTGGCTGAATTCGAACTAGCTATGAAGCTAGTGTGGAAAATCCTACCACCGTCGGGACCGTCCTCGAACCGAAGACCTCCAGGCCAGAGACACTGCAATGACATCAGTTGGTGCCTTGAACCCCCTCTCCCGGTCTGGGAGTTGGGGGAAATGGGGAAGACGGATGCGTGGTATCACCTGGGTGCGTGGTCTACTATAAGGTGTGAAGGAGGCGGTGTAAACAATAAGGATTCAGAGACCACACGATGCGTGTGAGCCCAAACTTTCTAAAAGGAGGAGAATTTTCATCAACAATTTTGAATTTCTTTACATCTTTTAATCCAACTACTTTAGTTTGCCCCAGAAAATGTTCAAACAATTATTCCACTTATCAGTGAGGAGTGAGAGGGTGGTGACGTATTCGTCACACTCGTCCTTCCGGGATGATAATTGTTGTGGGATGAAAGAGAGAAAACATTCATCAAGGCGAGCTTTTATTTGCTAAACACAAGCACTTACTCGGTACAATGACGCTATTAAACCGTCGAGTGTTCTCAGAAACAGTGTATCCAATACTAGAGAGCAAACTATTAACTATTTCTCACAACCAAAGCAGAAAAGCGTCAATCACACATTCAAGGAACACCAACGTTGTATCAAAACGGCCACACCCACTTTCATACAACATTAATTTCAAAATTAAAAAAAAAACTTAGAGATGACATATTAAGATGAGCCTTGGCGCTTTTAACACAAAAATGTATACAGTAATTAATGATTCAGAAAAGTAAAAAAAATATATTTTCATAATTTTTGCCCATTCTGGCTCCCCTTAAAAAATCTTATAAAATTCCGATTTTTGACTGTAATAAAACGGAAGTGAAACATACTTGAATGAAAGTGATCAAAAATGAAATGGTGGAGGTGCGGAAGTTACAGGGGTGGTGGGCACAGAAATGCAAATCTAAAGCATTCACGGAGCACATGGACTCACGATAGAGCGGATTTTTACGTGCTCAGAGAAAGTAGAAATCACTTTAGAGCCGTACACCAAATATCAACCTTAATTCCCCGGAACGTTTTTTATTAAAATAAAATTATTTATTAGTGAAAAATTATTTTTAGTGTTCTAAGAAGAGCCGTTTTAATACACATACATAACTAAATATACAGTATGTTATAGAGGTGAAACTAATTTAAAAAGTACTCTAAAATAACTTCAAGTGTCCGTTAGCATGATTTGATATTGTTTAATCGCATTCAAAATTGTTCATTTTTTACATTTTGTTTAGTATAATGAACGGAAGATCGAAAAAATTGTAGCCGAGTTAAAATATTCCAAGCCACTTTAATACACATATCTCGCAATGCCTGACTCAGCATAAATGTTTAACATGATACGTATTGTTTTTAAAAAATAGTAATTTTTCATTTTTTTCAGTCTCAACCGTTTCTATTATCTATTATGCATTTATTTAGTAACGATATTCGTAATTGTAAAATCTTAGAGAGAGCCAGATATATTTATTGCGAAGAATTTATTTTCCTAACTCTCTTTTAAAAACTCGAAATATTCTATAAGATTTTTAAAAATAATTTCAAATACTCAAAGTAGTAATGATCCGAAATAAACTAAATTCATTGGAGTTATAAGAACTAATAATAACAGTTTGAATGTTCTAAATTTAATCAAATTGTACTTGCAACAAAACTTTGCAAGTGTATGCCGATTCAAATCAAATTACACAAAACCGTTGATCCAAACTAACTTTAAAAGGCATTGCAGAAACTATACCAGCGCGAAGACTGTATTACAAACGATTTCCGTTGTACTACACAACGAGAAATTTAAGAATGTTTGCTAATCCTCATTGGCTCTGTGAAGAAGCCAACTCGCAAATCCGTGCCGTTATTTATTAATTTTCACTACACGGACTATGATACTTATAAATGGTAATTCAGTTGCAAATGAAGAACAATGTTTATCTCCCGCATATAATTTCATCGAAATGGATGTTTTTCACATAGAAATCTTCAACGTGGAACAAGTGGTGAAGTATTCACAATGTATTTCTTCTTTTATAGGAAAGTTCAAAAAAATTCGCAGTCTACCAACGCAAAGCTTTGAGAACCCCATTTCACATGCATGTAAACAGGTCCCTGGAAGGAATAGCAGGCTTTGGCTGCCGCTCTCCCGAAGATATGCACATCTCAGTCGTTCGATCGCTTGCGACGTATTGGAGCAGCTTATGGTCGCCCTGTGACATGCCAACTTCGCCTCGGAGCACACGAGCACTCCAGGAACCATGCATGACAAACGCGCTAGCAGGATATTCAGTGACCGGGTGTGAGGGAGACATGGAGATATCGTCTAGTCATTGAAGAATAATACTGGGAAAAATGAAGAGAATATTTTTACGATTGTTAGGGCTAGAGTCCACGAATGTTAAGGTATACTGCGATTTTTCCAACTTTGCTCCTCAAGGCCCGTGTTCACGATGGAATATGTCACAGTATTTCGAGTCTTTCCCAGTCGTGCCGCGAGATATCGCATGATCGCGACCCTATCAAGCAGTGCTTGCGATCACACGACTTCTAGCGGCAGGACTAGCGGCAGGACTTCTAGCGACTTCTAGCGGCGACTTCTAGCGGACCGAGAAAGACGCGAAACGCAAAATGCCGGGTGATATTCCATCGTGACCATTGGGTCTTGAGGGGCAGAGATAGACCCCTTGAATTCCCTCATTAGTCAATTCGTAAGTTATTGCCTTTTATCCCTATCGGCCAGGAGTCCAGCGACGTTAGTATCCGAAGTACCTATACGGTCATTCATCCAAGGATCCACGGTGTCTCGAGCCGCTTAACTTCCGGACTTCAAGAAGCTTGTTTGGCTACCGCCTGCTACCTCGGATACCGATATCTACAGGCGCAGTCACCGCCCTGCCAGACTGGTTTTGATGAACCTAAGAGACGAACCTCAGCGAAAGATCCTGATCTGTCTTCCCACAATTGATTTTCCGAAGGGAAACACTGCGCGCGCATTACAGAAGGAGGGGTCTACTAATTTGCGAAAGGCACTGTGCTTTAGTGGTCAAAGAGTACTTGTGTGATTCCATTTTATAAAAAAGTAAGTATTTTAAACGGATATATTTTATGGGGGCAAGGTCTTGACTATGGAGTAATTATTCGAGATCCTTTCTGAATTGATTCATTCGTTTTTCCGGGTGCCTCAACTACTTAAGTTCATTAGTCCCGTTAGTGTAGTGCGTGTTTTTATGTAGTGGTGATCTTTTCCCCGCTGGATGGTGAAATCTGGCGCCGACCTACCGTCAACTAACCCTTCCTTTCAACCAAGTATCTCCCACCAATGGAGCACCGCCCCAGCCGGGACAAGCTGCATGCTCCCGACCGGTCTCCCGGCATGTGTGGTAGGCTAGTGCATGTAAGTGTGTGTGTGTGTAAGGAGAGGATAGGACACGGAAGAGGAAGGAAAGATCGTTCGCGATCCGTGGCCCGTTGTTAGGGCACTGCTCCGGCATTCGCCTGGTGTTGATTGGAGAAACCACGGAAAACTACCGATCACAGCAGCCGGCCGCTAGAATTCTTCTCTAGACAGCGAACTGAATTCGACGTAGCTGACAAGCTAGTGTCGAAAATCCTGCCGCCGTCGGGATTCGAACCTAGGACCTCCCGGTCAGAGAGTCTGCAGTGACCAGTTGCTGCTGTGAGCCATCTCTCCCGGTAATCCTCTCTGGAGAAAACATATGCCTTTTTTCTTTAAAGTTGCTTTTTAACTGCACTGTCGTACAGAGCCCAATGTGACTTAACACTAGGGTAACTGTAAAGGGAACACTTAAAGGCGAAATGAACATACGTACATTCATGCCAGGGACGGAATTCGATCCCGCGACCCTACGAGAAGAGGCAGCCACGACCCTTCAGCCTTAGCCACCTCGGGTATCCACGCCGGGAAACGTCTGCTTTTTGTAGCTTATAGTGTTTGTTTACCAGTTGGTTTGTGTAGTTTTACTAGTTGATTTTGTTACTTTTTTTCACTTCCAGAATTAGGCGTTCGCCTGTTCCGGATTGTTCTTCTTTCTTAGCATTCCTACATATCTATTACCTCTTTTGACTCGCATTGGAAAGTTAATTTCAGTAAACGAAAGTTGTATTTTCTTTGTACATGATGCATCCTTTATTTCTGTACTGTTTCTGTACCACTTCTGTACTATTTCTGTACCGTTTCTGTATTGTCACGCTGCAGGATATTACTCTGAAAATTAATTCATTGGGCCGCAATTGCAAGGGCGCACCAATAAATTTTGTTTCGCAAGGCCACGGGTTCGATTGTATGACCTGTTGGAGCGCAGGCGAGCCGTGTAGCGTGATGTAAATGGGCGAACGTCGCAAATAGAAGGAATGTTAACTGCCCCTTCTCACGCTTCGTTTTAAAACCTCTCCTCGTTTACCCGGAGTTCGTGATGGTCGCAGATCTTGCGGTTGTGAACAGCGTTGAAAACTGTGTGCGATTGATGTTTGTGTGAGGTGACTACGACTTTTGTTTCGCGTTCATTTTATTATTATATGAAATGTGAAAACGATTGTACAGTGCAATGTAATACAATGTTTCAAACGAACCATTAAATACATCCTAGCATATTATTGCAATTTGTTGCAGAGAAATTCCTAGTTTCATGCAACAATCTCATCAACAATTAAACTGTAATGCTTTGCCGGAAAGACACCAAAGCCATTTATTACGTTGTTACGCTTATTTTGTAGAACCAGATAAAAATTGGTCTGCTCTATCCGCCTCAACCTACACGTGTAAAGTGCCAATCTCAAGTTGTTCTTTTTTTAACTTTTTACATTTTTCTGAAGTTATTAAGGTACCGAATATTTTTCCTACGCGTAAAGGTAGTTTCTTTTTCAAACATTGTCAAATTTATGAAAGGTATTAGACATTTCTCAAGTCTTATGTACAAATACATTCACTAAAATGTTTCTGCACAAAACTATGCATTTTTAGATTAATATTTTAACTTTATAAGTACACCGTTTCCACGACGCTATTTCCCCATATATAAATAAGTTTCTTTGAGTAGGAAATACCTATTCAAAAGAAAAAAACAGCATCTAATTTTTTCAACGCCCTCTAAGTAGGATGTCATAGTCCGCAGGAGAATACTTTGGTTTGAGTGGTATAAATCAGGGCTGCTCAAGAGGGTGACCAGTATTGGGCGTGCCCTGGCCGAATGGTTATCTACGGACCCCCGGGGAGGTCCGCTGCTTGTTGAATCAGCTTGGTGGAAGGGGAGATGCTAGGGAGGGGGCGATTGGTAGGCAAATGAAGCAGGGATCGTGCGAGCCCCATTCTCGCAGCCTAATATACAGTTGGTAACAGTCTTGTTCGTACAGTCCATAATTTGCTCGAAAAACAATTTTAAGTGGAAATTTAATACTAATGAAAAATATATTGCAAGATAATTGAATAATTCCAGTTAAATAAAGTGTGACTTTGTACATCTAGAGAAAATGGCCTTGGATTTTAAATTCACTCGCACATTTAGTCGCTCGGGAACTAGCTGCTAGAAAGGTTTCCAAGCAACAAAATGTGCTGGTGAATTTCAAATTCATGGCCGTTTCATCTAGGTGTACGAAGTTACATGTTATTTAACTGAAATTATTGAATTATCTTGTAAGATATTTTTCATTAGTATTCAATTACAGTGGAAAACATTAGTTTTCCACTTAAAATTAACAATTTTTGAGTATGATTATGGACTGTTCAAACAAGACTGTTACTAACTGCACATCTTTGCCTATTGTAATGCCTGTCATATGTCTAATATTAGCTTATAATTTGCCTAATATAAGCCTTTGAGCAGTCTCAAATAAATCATGTCAGCAACAACGGAAAGATTTTAGTCAAGCTTGTTGTTGGGCACTGTGTATTGAGATTACTACCGCAAGTAGCAAATACAGGTCGGAGAAGTAGATGCCCATTCATTACTTAAGTTCAGACCATCGTAAGAGTTTATTTAACAGAACTGCAAGTTAAAAATGAATTTGAAATATATGTGAACAAATTATGATCTATTGTAAGAAAAAATATATAAAGGTGTGCCTAAATGAGTATTCCCTTTTTTATCGTCGGAACTCCCTTGGGTTGGCCCGGCTCCCCACCCAACTGCGATATACGTGAGACCAATCGAGGTTTCCGCAGTATCCCACCGCATGGGTCTATTGAGGTATCATAGAGCAAGTTTCTCAATGCGCCGAAACGTTTGATAGCACATTTGTTGCCGGTAAGACAGGGATTAGAAGATTGTAAAGATGAGATAATATATGAGGGACTAGAAATTACATCTGTAGTCCAAACTCAAAACATCAATTTTTATGTAAAGTTCAAACCAACAGCCCTAATGTTAGCAAACGGGCCCATTTTCCCTAATCCTTATGCTATCGTGTGGCAAAATGAAGTTCGTAAAATATTTATTTTATTAAGTCTCTCCTATATTCAATTACATTTTCATTTATTTGTGAACAAAGTCTTGTAAATAATGAATTATTATTGGTTAGTGCCTCATGCAAGAACTGCTACAGACAAACAAGACAGTTACCAACTGTAACTATCTAGGCAGAGTCAAAACTCCGCCGCTGTCGAGATTCGAACCGTAGGAACTCATGGTCAGAGACACTCCAGAGATAGCAGTAACAAAGAGTTAAACTCAACCGGTCAAGGAGGGGAGGATGGGTCGCCATTCACCTTCTCCGCCCTCACTACCTGCAACGAACTTGCGAGATGGTTTCCTGGTACGACAGCGACTGTGTTAAATGACACCACGTGATTGTTGTCCTCTGCGCGTAGCACAATCGTGCTCGTAAAGCATGAATCGACACCTACGCACAAGGTCTGGCGACATCTCGTCTAATAGCAGAGCTCGACGGCTGCTGATGATAATGGAGAAAGGGTCAGCGCTCAATTAAAAATATTGGTTCTTACGTTTTTGTTTCTTAAATACTTCACTCAGAAATAATATTAGAAGCAAGTGAACTCTCTTTCATTCGCACATTCCCTAGTTGCGGCGAGGATTTTTCCCGCCTTGCTTGTCGTCTGGTATAGCACATAATTTAACAATTTTAGTACCACAAATGCAAATTCTTTCGGCTGAGAATCGAACTCTCGTACATTGTCATAAGATAAGCATGTTACCAGTTGCATCACCACTTCATGCACCAGCCAATGCATTGAGATACCATTAAACCAAATCTGCAAGCGATCGTAACAACATAAATGGGGTCTTATCCCAAAGCGTCGAAGCAAAGAACGACGACCTTCTGTATCGTAATTCAAATGAGATTCGCGCGTTTAAATTGATAAAAATGGATGTTGAGGTAAAACAAGTAGGAAACAATGTGCCGGATACCTCAAGAATGTTTTATGTCATAGGAAAGCCGAAGCCTCGTCACCCCACTTGGACGCGAGTAGCGAAGCGTCAACTAAAAAAATGAGATAATAAATAAAACGTCATACCGCTCGCGGATACGTGATGTCGATCGGCATGTTCTCGTGGAAACGACCAATTTCCTCACGTTCTTTAAGATCCCCAAGAAGGCTGAGCGATGGGGGGGGACGAAAACGAAGTACTGTGAAGGGAGGCCTTCTCGTGCGCGCGTGGCTGCCGCGGCGCGCCGTCCAATTCGAACGGGAGCCTTGCGCCGCCCCGCGCCGCGCCGCGCCGCGCCGCGCCGTCTCGCGCTCGCCGCCTTGACGCCGTGACGTCAGCGTGGCGTCCTGCCACCTGCAGGTATCGATCTCTGGTATCCGCCGTGTCAGCGCAGGGCCGCCTTTCCCGCCACCTCACAGTGGGCACAACAGGCACCAAAAGCTCTCGCGGCTTTTATTGACGATTGTGGTGATTCCGGGCACGTCAACTGCCAAGGACATCAGTCCCATAACGGTAGTGCATGTTTTATTCGTGCGGTTGCTATCATCTTACCCCGTTGGATGATGAGATTCGGCGCCGACCTAACGTCGGCTAACGGGGATCCCCAACCGGGTATCTCCCCAGCAACGGGGCAACGCCCCGGCCAGGACTAGCTCTAAGCTCCCGACCGGCCTCATGGCATGTGTGGTAGTGTAAGTGTAAGAGTGTGTATGTAAGGGGTAGGATAGGACAAGGAAGGGGAAGGAAAGATCGCGCGCGGTACATGGCCCGTTAGTTAAGTTTTTGCTCCGCTTTAGTCTGGAGTTGATCGGAGAAACCACGGGAACTGTCTACCAGAGCAGCCAGTCGCTAGAATTCTCCCACTGACAGCGGTTGAAGTCGACTTAGCTATGTAGTGAGTGTCGAAAATCCCTTCATCGCCGGGACACGAACTTAGGACCTCCCAGTCAGAGGAACCGCTCTGGCATCATTTCGCTGCTTTTGAAAGCTAATTTCAACAGGGCCAACATTGGTAGCGACGAGGGTTGAAAACCGCGCCCAAACGCTCGAGTACTGATGTGTTAGAGAGTGCGGTTTTGTTTTAAGCGAGTGCAGGTGGCATCTATTTGATCTATGCTTTTCAGCGAGTTGATGGCGCCGGTGAGAATCCAGTGCACGTCGAAAGCTTTGATAGGTGGTTTACGTGGTTTAGTCACTTTTAAGTCTTTTTTAGTGAAGTAAGGACATATGTTAAAAATTGTCAACTTTTAGATATAAATAATCATAAATATAGATCACAAGACAGCCAGAATAACTAGTCAAATATTGGTGGATCCAGGGGGGCTAAAAGTCTAGAGTTTTCGTTTACCTTTCTTTATTTGGCAAAATTTATTTAAATATTTATTTATGTTCGAATTATGAATTATTTAAACAATAATATTGTATAGTATCGTATCTACAGTACATTAATAATATAAATAGAATAACTTATATGTTTATTATTTAACAATAATCTATAGTGCCCCCGTCCCAAATGATCGGCTGGATCCGCCCGTGATTATAAAACATGAAATTTGGACACGACTTAACTGGATTCGCCTATGACGGCCACAGACGGCCTATGACCACTTTTCTGTACATAATGTTAATATCTAGTATTTTCTCATTTGCGTGTCCGTTACTGAAATCAGAAGACCGAGGTTCCTGGGAACGACTCTGAACAGTGGCGAGCTTCCGTTTCTCGTTAAGTGGCTGATTGAGGGCTGGCCCTCACCTCTATGACGATTCTTTATCTCGGATGCTCAGTCGTTTACGTGATTCCCATACATCAATTGCACGTGGATGCAGGGTCAGTATCTTCAACAACGGTCTATGGGCCACGAGATCCGTCCTTTTCCCCACCTAGTCCCACAACTATCGTTAGAATGAGATACTACGTTGATTCCCTATCTTTGCAAAGCCATCTTCCAAGAACAAGAATGACTCCTCCCTACCACTAGTACAAGAAATACAGAAAGAGCTCGAATTTGACCACAGAACCTTAGCGAAGATATGAAAAATCAACATTCAAGGGAAAATGGTCAGGAACTCAAAGAGTGATGCCGAACAATAGGACAAGTGCTGACTTTAAAAAAACTAGGATTTGCGGATAAGATAGATAGATAGATAGGGTTTATTCTACAATTGGGCTGATGTTGCCCGGTGGCAGAATACAGAAAAACAAAAGTACATTAAAAGTGCAAAACACAATTAACTATAAAAACAATATATAAAAAATCAATATAAAAATCAAACGATCATGCAACTGCATTTACATGCCTATACATATACAACAAATGAAACTACATATATACTAACATTTAAGTAATAAACTTACTTACATATAACACCAACATTCATACATACAAACATACACGCTTACATACATATCATACAAAGACAAAAGAACACTCGCATACACACCAACCTACAAGTATTCACTCACAATCATATTCAGACAAATATGGATAATCACTTTTACCTACAACATAATAATATACAATACTTATAATAATTTTTACATTTCTAACACGTAAACACTCGTTAACATCAATCAATAAATACGAACTTTTGTCAGAATAGCCTATAAAAGACGCTTAAGATTAGCGAACTAAACTACGAAATGAAATCACTTCACTGCACTTCACTTCACGTCACTGCACCTCATAACACTTTACCTAAATACTAATAGCTCAATACTTTTTAGTTTACTACCCATAATCGCACCTTTCACTTCACTTCACTTCACTTCACTGCACTTTTCACCCTATTGATTAATTTCCTATACTTTTTTTCTAAAACCACGCGCTGAGCAAGGAAAGGGCTCAAAAACTGTCGCAGGCAAATCGTTCCAATCTACGATTGTTCTGTTTACAAAGGAGAATTTGCCTACGTCCGTTCTTTGAATTCTAGTTCTAATTTTATATTTATGATCAAATCTATTAAAATAATCCGGTTTATCTAGCCTTCCCCGTATTTCCTGCCATGCAGGGCCACCAGTGTAAGATTTATACATTACGCAAAGTCGAGCCCTTTTTCTCCGATGTTCTAACGATTCCCAACGTGCAGGTATGTTCTTCCGAAAAGTGTATTTTGCCGCTCTGTTTTGTATCCTCTCTAAGCTCTTCTTAAGTCCTATTCTGTACGGATCCCAACAACTAGCTCCATATTCCATTACTGGCCTAACAAGCGAGGTATACGCGATTTCTTTTGCTTTCGTATTGCATTTTTTAAGATTTCTCATGACGAAATGCAAAGACCTCCAAGCTTTACCCACTACGTAGTTAGTTTGTTTCTCCCATCCCAACTTGCTATCCAGGAGGATGCCAAGGTATTTACAGTTTGAGACTCGCGGAACTACGTCATTACCTAGCTGATAAGGCAATGTATGAAAGTCTCTGGCCCTACAAAATGTGATCGCTTTACTTTTATTTCCATTTACAGTCATTTTATTAGCTCTTGCCCAATCATTAATCTTATTTAAATCTGCCTGTAGTTGACAATAAACATCAATATTTTCTCCATCATGCCTCAGTGTGTTTCAACAAAAATTTTCTAGATGGTACTGTGATATACAAAACATGCTCGATTTAGCTGAATGAACTGTTCAATTTATTTCTATGTAATTCAATTTAATTTGATGAAAAAACTGTGTGTGACTTATTGAGGAACAGTATTGAAGTACATTAGAACAACGATGTGTTCTTGTGCTTCAGGAATAAACTTTGGGTCAGGAAATTAAGAAAGATACGGTGATACATAACGTGTAATTTGTAAAAGACAGGACAAAAATATTGTTAAATTAATATTTTATTAGAACAATGCATGTAGAGAGGACATTGTTATAGAGAAAGAACAGACCGTCGTGTCTTGTTTTGACGAGCAACGAAAGAGAGTTGAACACCAGAGATCAAGCCAAGAATGGAAAACAAATGAGATGTCGGTTTTGTAATTATTATATCACAAGTTATTTGCCCACGGTGAGGTACAGATCGTGTATGAGATGAGATTCATAGGAGACACGAGCGGTGACGGATCGAATGTGGCAGGCAAAAAAAGGTGTTAGATGAGTTTTGATCGCGTTGAGTGACGAATCGTATGTTGCAGGCAGAGAGGAGAGATTTGCTAAAAATTATTAGAAACGTTCTAGTCGCGAGAAGGTATAGAACTACAGGCCGAGACGCGATAGTTTTTCTTAAGGAAATAGTTTGCAGAACAGCAACGGACTTTGCAGCCACAAAGAAGAATAACGGTTGATGGTAACTGCAGACGATGGCCAAACTTGCAATTTAACCATCAACAGGAAAGTACAAACGGGTGGAAATAAGACTTGATTCGTCAGAAATATCATTTGTTCAAGGCCTAAGAATTTCAATAAAATTAAGATAGATTTAAAATCAAAGAAATTGTTTTTCTTAAGTTAGTTGATGGCCATTAGATGTTAATTGTAACATCAGAAGTTAATTGTAACATCGAAAGTTAATTGTAACATTAAAAGCTAATTGCAAACATAAAAATTAAGTACTTTTTGAAAGAAAAGAATTTTAAATAAAGAACACGGCCGACACCTCATGTCGCCGATTCTACCGCCATAACATTGTTGTCGTTATTAAAATAGAAACCGTTCATGAAAAAAAATCCTCTTCAATTTCGTTCTTTGCTAGTAAATATATAAAGATTACCAACCGAAATCTTGTAGAAGCGGTGTTTTTCAGCCCACGATACCAGAAGAAGAGCCCTGAGAGTAAGTATTGTAATATCACGAAACTCCCGCGGACGTATTGCTGAGCTAGCCACCCAAATTATTCCGTCCATAATTCAGGGCGAATTTAAAGTAAACAAATAGATAATTATGCTATGAGAGAAAGTCAGAAACCATTACATGGGTTTAAATTAATGTAGTAAAAACGAAAAAAATATGATAGCAAGGGATCGAGGAAACATTAGAGTATAATCTGGGTACGTTTTCTCTGGCTCCAAAATCCCAATTCCCATCCTCTTCCTTTACATAGTTGAATGATGAATAAAAGTACCAACAAAGAATGGTTAGAAACATTTTAAAACTAGAAGAAAGCTGCTATGAATTATTATTTCATTTACGATTGTATTCACTTACTTACATTACACATTTACTATTATATTCATATATAAATGAAACAAACAGTTCCGATTTTCGCAGTTGCATTTGTTTGGTTCCCAAAAATAATTGAGTGCATGTTCCTTCGCTTGCCCCCTTCTCTCTCTTTTACAAACACACACGCGCGCGTGCACCCACACACGCACTATGTTTTTTTTTATCTCTTTCGGTATTATTTCTTTCTTCCGCTTTCCAATGCTCTATCTTGTTTGTTTAAGGAGAGACATCACAACGATGTTCGAATTTGCAATTAATATGCAATGTCTGTTTACAAGCCACTGCCTTATCTACTGACCTTGTCGAAGAGTTTGCTTTCGACATTTTATCATTATCTTTGTTTATTAAATTGTACATTCAAGTGATTTGAAAATTTGTTCCGACTAACGGAAATGGAAAGAAACCGCTCTCTAGCACTCTCTCCCTTCTTTGATATTATTAATTTCCATAGCAATAACATTACATTAACATTCATCGTATCAGATTTATAAAACTTGGAAAAGAATACAGTTGATGAAGGGAAATAATAACCTTGTAAATCAATAATTGTTTAAACATTGTAATGTCTGGCTCACTCTTTTCCGAGACAAAAACATGAAAACGGTAATAAATCAGGTAATAATGGTTTCTTATCTATACTAACATTTTATACATCATAGCTATGTGAACCTCTCTACCTTTAGTAGTTGTTCTTGGTAACATAAACAAGGGTTTTAGTCTCTATAGAATTTTTAAAAAAAATAATTGACTTCAGAGAATTTTGTTTTCCAGCCAAGACAAACTGCTTAGTATATAGCAATAGATCAAACAATTTACGTCTCGTAGAAAGCAAACCCACAAAAATAATGAATTCGTTTCCTGTTCATTTCGGAAGCTCAGAACGTTGATCGCAATTTTACAATATTTAATATTAGCAATATTACAAAATATATTATTTTATCTCTTTCGTCTCGTGGTGATAACATATAAAATAAGGTATAGCACACAAGAATAACAAGATTTCATTCAGTAATGAACATTATTTTTCTTGGTTCTGAGGCTAAACTCTCATTTCGTGAATAAAATCTCATTTTACTACATTGTACTACACATTTTAATATTGATATATTATTAAGTGAATTGCCTTTAGGAATTTCACGTAACATTGCCCAATTCCGTTGCAAGAGTTTTGGCATCTCTAACCCTTGAGCTGGTAGGCATTGCTGACTGGGCAGCTACCGCAAGGATAAAGGGAAAACCGATTAGCACTGCCTAGTGCCGGCACGCGCTCAAAGGCAGTCGAGGCGTATTGTGTTCACAAGTCCCGAAACATTCAGCCGTTGGCCACAAGACCAATTAACGGAATTGCGTGCAATGAGGCGGGGCATAACGTGGCCTCCCTTGCGACGCTTGGCGCTTACGTGGGCAAATTGAATTTGTAAACACTAGCGGAATTATTGCCACCTCCGTTCACATTGCTCGATATTAAGCCCCACTAGCATAGCTCCTGTACAGGCAAACCTCGGTTTACAAATCACCTAATTTTCCTACGATTCAGTTACCGACATATTTTCTCGAAGTTTGGTCACAGTTTTCCTGCATCCGCTTGGATCTCGTAGATTAAATGAAGGCCCGTGGCAACTCGTCCTTATAAAAGACAACAAAATCACTTTTGATCACCATCTCCATTACGTTTTAATATAAATGAACAAATTGTTCTTAATCGATTAAGAATTTTATATTTAAATTTCTACAATTCATCAACATTTGCTAACGAAAAAACTAATGCTGTTTGAAAGTTGTTGAATGACTTTGAGCAATGAACGTATTTTCTCGGAAAGTCCCAACAACAGGGTCATAACTAGGCCGGTGCCTCGGAGATTTTCAATCAAAAGTACAAATTAAAAAGAGTTTGAAGATATCTCTTAGTAAAACTTTTCGTAACAAATAACACGTCAACTAAATATTTTACGAAGATTATTTCTTAATATTGGCAGAATAGGATGTGAAACAATTATTAAGAACAAACAAAGAATATATTAGGGGTGGGAAGTCGTTGAGAGAGGAGGAATTCATACACGTCCGGCGCGTCGTCTGTATGTTTGAGAACTGGATAGTTGGGTTACTTGTCAAATACCTACCGCCCAGGCAATATTTACTTTCTCATATACTAGTATATTTGACAATGAATTTGTAGAAGTTTCGTTCGGAAGTTAAGCGATGCGACAGTGCAAAATGCATAATTTATTTAACGTCAAAAACAGAAACGGTGTGTGACGTGCAATGGGGAGTGGTGCACGTTTTCTGAAATTCTTGAGTCCCTACCCCTTGTGAATACAGATGAAATGAGCATATTTGGCAAGAATTGATAAGAAAAATTGGCTCCAGTGTATTAAAAATTATTTGCAAAGGCAAATCATTTACAGTTTTTGACTGAACTCAAAGAATCAACTTGTGTTTCCTTCCACGTGAAATGGCCCCTCTGACTGTAATATATCTGTAGGTTATGAATGAAACTTTAGAATTCACGTTCAGCATAGGCAAACAGAAATCGGAATCTTGACTGTGCATAATGGAGAATGATTTCTTTTCCACTTAGATAGTCAAATAGAATATGTAATATAAAGCGAACTTATGTAATTTAGATGGTTGTAAAGCAGCAGTCACGTCTGACAATCTTAGAGAGGGCCCTCATTTGGATCACTTAGAACTACATCAGTACACAAAAATTACAAACGTTTTTAGATATCTAACACAGAACAATTTTATTTAAATAACAAGTGTCCAGATGTTAAAGCACGTATACGTTTAAAAGATAATTTCTAAAGAATTCTAATGCAACTGATTAATACTTTTTGGGCACTGATCTCTCTGTGATATATAAAAAAAGTTGTATATTGTTCATTAATAACCTATAGTACCTGCAATTAAAAGTAATGTTAAATAATAAATACGTGTGTATTCATTTTCAAGTAAATTTATGTTACATATTAATGATATTTTAATACGTCTGGAATATATGTTTTATTAACTTTTCAAATTTCAAATTATTTGTTCCCCATTGGGACTACTATTTATTTCGGCTTAATTTTGCTAATGGCCATATTATGTGAAATTTCCTGTAGTCCTTAACGCCGTACTAAATACTACCAAAATACCAAATAAATACATAATATCATCAATAAGCTCCTACCTTAATAAAGACCACGTCGAAAAAACACAGAACATTTACTTTCTACGTTCACTGTCAACTCGCACTGAAATGTTTATGATCTTTACCACATGAAATGTCCAAACGTTATGGCATTGCTTTGAGACTCCTTGAATGTCCGCTGCTGCGTATCGGTTCGGAAGTGACTATTCCATGAACCGTAAATAAAATCAGCTTATTCTGTGCATTTATAATCTCAGATACTTCCAGTGTCGCGAGCCAGAGGAAGGGTGGAGTGTTAATGGTCGATAGAAGTGGCGGTGTACGGTAGTGGCTGGATTTCGCTTTGTTGCCTCAAGAATTATCAATACACTGCACTGTGAATTACACAGCGATCCTGAAAATAAAAGCTAGTTTTATTCTGCAATGAAATTTTCATTTGCTCGATGGAGAAAAAATTACAATCAACTGGACGATGGTAAGCAATATTCAAAGTATATAAAATACTATTTCATACAATGTTTTGTTCCCGAGTGCAATTTAACCTTGCTACGGTACTCTTCAAAGTTTTCTGAAATTATGTTTAGAATTCCTTTTGGATAAATTATTTATTTTTATGATGATATTAGAGAATTTATTGAACATTTTGAAATTTCTTTCTCTTGGAAATATACATTTTATTTGTGCACCACTGGAATGAAATGAAATGGCAAAAACTGTTCATATTAAAAAACACATTAAGAACACTTATGAAACAATTCTTTTAATCTCTGATTGCCACCCATTCCTGCTGCCAGTGGCGAATTCGCAGAAGTCGAAGTATTTTCAAATTTTAAGAAACATTGTTCTTGTTTTGAACAGTCAATTTTCGTAACAACGGCACATTATGAGGTCACACTTAAAGCACATTATTTACTTCAGTGCACTTGAAGCGAAACTCACAAATGTCATTTTCTATGAGTAGTGAATGATGAGTGGTCTTTCTGAGGAGCTGCTTTCCTGCAGTGAATAAAACAACTCGAAGTACTAAAATATCCGGCTGTACTAAAATTTCATCACGAACTATTTAGAATGGCTCAGTGATCAACCGGTAACTCACTGGTGATATTTTGTCGATCTATGGTAAAAACTACATGTTACCGTTTTTGTAGGGGAAAACTATTTTTTTTTATTCAGAGAGAAAATGGCCATCTCATCACTTAATGGATAAGGGAAATTCAACAACAAAATAAAAAAACGATCTTGATGGCATTCATTTATTCAAAACTTGTTTCCAAAACTTATTAGAGACGTTCCCAGTCCTTTACAATTATCGTAAAATGCATAGATAAAATTATCAAATAATTGTAAAATGAAAATCATATTCGTTTTCATACTTTTTATATACTTCTTTAATTGCTTGGAAAAACTACTTATCAAGAGATATTTTACCTGGCAGTATCGATTGGAAACGTTGAATAGCTGGCAATATGTAAGAAATGGAATTCTAAGGAATACATATTGATATTCTGTAGTGGGCTGTTGATACTGATATCTGAGAAAAATGATTCCTGTTTAGTCATTGGTCACTCGTTTTAATAATAATAATAATAATAATAATAATATGGCCATAGATCCCGTATTCATTTATTGAGTGTATAAACGATGTGGTGGAACGATGGCTCAGTTCTTTTCATAGAAAATATTTTTTACAGAGCCACCAGTAAAAAAGCTGTTATTTGTGGGGCATGCCCAATGGGGCATGCACGTGGTAAAAGTTAAATTTTTAACACTAGTGCTAAAAGTAAGATGACACTCAAATGTTCAGATTTGTGTCTTGAATCGTGAATGCAACAATGAAAATTATATACCTTTGTCTGACCGCGTGAGCCATTACAGGCCTTTAACATATTAATTAACATATCCCTTAATTAGGCTCCCCCTATCCTTGCCTCGTGTTCCAAACTTTCCTATTCCCACCAAAAAGATTCACTTTTACCACTCAAATCATATGTAACTATTACAGTGAGTAAATGTGGTTTCTATAAAAACAGCGGCACCTTTGTTTCGTCAGGTCACACAACCCACTCAATTCGTTTGAATGATTTTTATCGGCGCGAACCACGTGTCTCACTATTCGGGTCGTCCGTCCGTCATGGATTTTAATTTCCGCGACTCTCGCATATATGTCGGCAGCAGACCGTCTCATCGTCCATCATGTGTTTCATGTGTGTTTTCATTGTCATGGATTTGCGTAGAATCACACGCACGACTATTAAACTCAGTACTTTGGAAATGTGCACGCTTTTTTAAAATTGATTTTTAGGACTCTTCTGGGAATGCGACGTGGGCTTAAGGATTAGTGGAAATTTTTACATTTTGGTTACAAGAAAACCAACAGCAAAACACATATCATGTTCGTTTTATTTATTATATTCCTGAAAATCTGCCGAAGGTTTGTACGATTTCAATATGTACTATTTTAGAGTGTTTTACAATACCACCTGAATTAAGTAAAAATAGCACCAATATGGTTAATCTCTAAAACATCAATTCGATGCTGCACTATTTTGAAGTGTCCAAAAATATTCGTATTTACGTCAGTCATGACGCCCGCAGGATGTTATCGTAAAGTTGACCCACATCATTTCGCAGGCGACAAAATACGGCGGCGCTCCTCCGCCCCGCTGGGACCCCGCGCCGTGCCCGCTTCGTCCCCGTCCGTACCCACATCGTCCCCGCTTCATCCCTGCTCGTCCCTGCTCGTCCCCGCTCGTCCCCGCTCCGTCCCCGCTCCGCCCCCCGCTCCGCCCCCGCTCCGCCCCCCGCTCCGCCCCCGCTCCGTCCCCGCTCCGTCCCGCTCCGCCCCCGCTCCGCCCCCGCTCCGCCCCCGCTCCGCCCCCGCTCCGCCCCCGCTCCGCCCCCCGCTCCGCCCCCGCTCCGCCCCCGCTCCGCCCCCGCTCCGCCCCCGCTCCGCCCCCGCTCCGCCCCCGCTCCGCCCCCGCTCCGCCCCCGCTCCGCCCCCGCTCCGCCCCCGCTCCGCCCCCGCTCCGCCCCCGCTCCGCCCCCGCTCCGCCCCCGCTCCGCCCCCGCTCCGCCCCCGCTCCGCCCCCGCTCCGCCCCCGCTCCGCCCCCGCTCCGCCCCCGCTCCGCCCCCGCTCCGCCCCCGCTCCGCCCCCGCTCCGCCCCCGCTCCGCCCCCGCTCCGCCCCCGCTCCGCCCCCGCTCCGCCCCCGCTCCGCCCCCGCTCCGCCCCCGCTCCGCCCCCGCTCCGCCCCCGCTCCGCCCCCGCTCCGCCCCCGCTCCGCCCCCGCTCCGCCCCCGCTCCGCCCCCGCTCCGCCCCCGCTCCGCCCCCGCTCCGCCCCCGCTCCGCCCCCGCTCCGCCCCCGCTCCGCCCCCGCACGTTACTAGTGAAACTGGCATGGCGTGGAGTCGCGCGCGCCTGCGAAGGTTTATCTTATCTGCGTGGGGAGAGGTCAAGCGAATTAGCGGGACGGCGGTGGCGGGCACGCGTGCGTCACTTTAGGCGCTGTCGGGAGGCAGGGGGTCGGCGCTCAGCAGCTGAGAACCGCATAGTGACGCCCAGGTGGCGCTCGCTCAGGGCACTCGCTCGGGCCCCTGCCTCCCACGCAAACAATTCAACCTAATGAAGTCGTAGGCTGCCGCGGCCGGACTCATGTGGATGATCTCGGCTGTCTGGGTGACGCCGCGTTGAAGGCGATGATAACAAAATGCGAAAATAACAAAATTACACACACTGATAAAGAACGCTTGATAATGATGCTCAAGGCAGGATACAATGTAAAATTGCAATATTTAAATCAACAGGCCGCCACTCACTTAAGTTTTTTCTGCCTGGGGAGGTGCAGCAAAAATTATATTGAAAACACATAAGCAGAGAAAAATAAATATAATGAATATTTTTGACGTGACGTCAATGATCCTTGGTTCATTTATTTCAAACAAATAAATTAGAAATGAACTGCAAATATAAAATAAATAACTACATTAGTAGCATATCAGAAAAACGCAAAGATTTAAAAACCGGTGGATTGCGCCAAAACGCTACTCTAGTTCTCATCGCATAAACAATTAAAATTAATTAATGATTCTCAAAATTTAAATTACGCCCATTATAGTTAGCACACTTCGTGTGTAATTACAAATATATTTTCCACATTACATATATCTTCCCCTCATTACATATACCAAAAAGTCCTCATTACATACACCTTCCGCTCAGTTAATATGTATTCCCAAGCAATATTCTATTCGTATTAAAATCACGTTATTTGCCAAACTATTAAAAAGTTGTTGAAGTAATGTCGTACGCCTAAGAACAACTGTAATCTTTTGGCTATTCGCTTTGGTCTGGCACCTAAAATAGCAGTGCCGAGGCATCCGGTCATCGATAGATGAGGCTATAACAAAGCAAAATGATAACAATTTTGTGTTCTAAATATTTTAGGCAAGAATTGGACAATTACTCAATATAGAATCATGTTACGCAATATTAAAAAATTGCCAAGAAATATTCATAAATTAATTAGATGAATGAATAGGAATTGCTAATATCAGCACATCAAATTGATTTTTTGGTGGTTGATTAGGATTCCGGGCACATGAACTGCAAAAGCATTTAGCCCCGTAAGTGCAGTGCGTGTTTTCTCTCGGAAGGTGGCGGTAATCACCCCCTGCTGGATGGTGAGCTCTACCTCTCGGCAAGCGAGATTTTCCTCAACCAGGTATCTCCAACCCGCGGGCACCGCCCTAGCCGGGACAATCTCTAAGTTCCCGGCCGGTCTCTGGTCTTGTATGGTAATACAGTGCATGGAAGTGTGTCTGTAAGCGGGTGAAAATAGGGGAAGGAAGTAGAAGGAAAGATCGCACGTGGTTCGTGACCCGTTTGTTAGGGGTACTTGTCCGGCATTCGCCTTGACTCGGAGAAATCACGCAAATCTACCGATCAGAGCAGCCGGCCGCCAGAATTCGGCCTAGCTATCTAGCTAGTGTCGAAACTCCTGCCGACGTTGGGTTTCGAACCTAGGACCTTCCGGTCAGAGGCACTGCAGTGACGCTCGCCGCCCGCTCTCAATGACTCAATTGTCCACAGCGGCTAACGACGATGTGTGTTCCTAGACAACGCTGCAGTTAGAATATTTTTTGTTTCCGGTCGTGCCTGGCGAAACACTCCACTCCCTCGTGTATGAACTTGAGCGAAACAGTGCGGAGTTTTAGAGGCTGATCTGATTCCTGAGCACGTTTTCTTAATTTAGTTGTGTTGTCAGCAGCGGGAGGATTTTGGTGACCTACAACATCGCCAAAAATGATCAATAAAATGCTCTTAACCCTTTCGCTACCAGTGTCCATGATCATGGACACGAAATTTACAATATCATAACGCTCCTTTTGTTTAAATTTGAACTAACATGTTAACGTGTATATGTTCTTCGAACTCTCCTGAATCGAATTATGTTCGGTTGAATCGATTCTGGCGGAAATATAAGGAACCACTTAACACTGAAGTTGAAGCCGCGTTACATTTTGGTGGTAGTGATTTGCGAGACAAAATTATTACTGTGTAGCAACATTGTATAGCAGAGAAAACATTGGCTGATATTGTAGATGTGAAGTTCATTCAACAATAATTATTATTACATAAGTATTATGTTATATTTTAGCGTGTAATTGCGTAATTTGTGTATGAAAAAAACGTTGTCCTTGTTCGTGGACACCAGTACACAACGGTTGCATATGTACATATCCTCACTACTTGCCCACTAAAAGTGCATGCCGTTATCTGTAACTTCCGAGTATTGATTCGAATCAAAGGATAAGAAATGAATCACAAAGTGAATGTACAAGATGATTATTTTGAATCATTCGTTCTGGAATAATTAGACTTCCTTATTGGAATCTACGGAATATTCATAAGAAGTAGAAAATGACTTATATTCCATGCTGTTGCCCTTGCAATAGTAACAGCTGGCTGAAGTATAAAAATGATGCTTTACAATAAAAAATTGGGAAAAAAGCAACTCTTGACCTCCTCCATTTCAGAATAAGATTGGCTGAATGTCTTTCAAATATGGAAAAAGCGTCTCCAAAACGAAACGTGGTCGCCCATTATCTGTGATAGATGAAAATACTGATAAAAGACCTCAGCATGACAAAAAAATTGAACAAGACCCAGTAAAGAAATAAGTCATGACAGAGTAGATCATTTGCCAGTATACTCGCAGAAAGAAGAAGCAGGGAGATGTAAAAACCAAGGCTGCAGTGGTAAAAGTCATTTCCGTTGCGAGAAATGTCAAATTTATTTATGCTTTTTCAATGATCGAAACTGTTTTTATGATTGTCATACTAAATAATGCACTACAAAATCTTTTCTTTTAGATTAAATATGCACTTTTCTTTATTTTGTCATATTTTAAAAGTAAATTTTTACTGTATTTTGAACGTTAGTAATCAGCAATTCGTTGTTCTTGATTTTTTTATTTTCAATATTATTGTTAGATCACGGATGTTTGCTTAAAAAACTGAATATATGCATTCATTATTTAATGTTGTAGCATATTTGTGCAGTAAAACAATTATTTACGAAAAAACTTGAGATATTTGCACTGTTCCATATGAAAGACACCTGTAACCGTTGACTACTGACGTCCATGATCATGGACATTCTATATCTCAAAAACCAACCATCCGAAAATTTTGAAAAAAATCACGGGTCATCCTTTTATTCTTTAAATACCATCAGTTAGTTTCCAAATTTTTAACTCAATTTTTGTAAAGTCGCTAGTGAAAGGGTTAAAATGTTTTAATAATGCCCTAAAAGCAAAAAAAAAGAAGACGTACAAAATGTGGTCAAAACCAGTTCATATGAACGACTCAAGCTGTTAGATAAGTTACTGATGTGATTCAGACTTCTTATATTTATTGAAGTGAACTCAGCTGCCAAACGTTTGGTTTGGAATGTTCTTTACCAGAAAATCTGTCTTTGGTTATCCCAAAATTGGCGGTACCGACAATGACGCTGATGGTCATTGGCTCACGACTCTTATCTGCCTGAATTATGCTTAACAAGTTCTCATTACAACATTGTATAATTTTATAATTTAAAAATGGAACGATTTATTCAGTCAAATCGACTGTTCATTTAGCTTCTCTTTCTTGAAAGTTCTTTCTGTTGTGCCTTGTACACGAGCGACGGTCCTCTTCCAGGCGGTTCTGATTTATGATTCCAAAGGACAGACGATGTCGCAAATGGTCTGCTGTGTAAGTTGTATGTGGCAAGACACGAGTTTGCACAAGTTTATTAAAGAAGAATGAATTGTACTTGAAATCAATACAGAAAAGAGAAATGTTGCAATAAAAGATTATATCGATGGCTAAATTTTAACTGCACGTACCTCAAAATTTGACTGTTTCGAAATAATGTCTCCAATCATAATAAATAATGTCTCCAATCTTAAGAGTTTGTTCTCTTTTAAGCTAAATATTTATCTACCGAATTTTAGGAATGCATATCACATAAACTAATGGGAAATTTGTGAATTTGGCGGAAATTGGTCTCATTTTTTAGCTTATAATCGAAACTTTGAAACTTTTTTCTCTCTTACGAAAAGTCGCAAGTTTTAGAAATTCTTGATAAAATTTAGTCATCTGTATGCTATTTCAAATCAGAATATTCAGAATTAACTACAACTTCAAAAATACAAAATATAAAAAAAGTGTCATGAATAATTTGCATTGATTTCTTAGATATAAAGATTATTTCCGAGTTAATGTGACATTTTAAGGGAGGGGTTAGTGAGTTAAGAATTGCGGTTTGAATTGGGGATCAGTAACCCTGAACTGTCGAGAGCTTATGTTTTTATACAAATTAACATGGTTCATCACATTTCAGAATTGTAAGAAACCTTTGAAGTTTGTTCTCTTTGAAGCTAAATATTCATCTCGGCCAGACAACAAAATTGCTTGCGGTAAAACACGATGTACAAGTTTTTCTTGTGCTTTTAAAAAACGACTTAAAATTCAACGACATAAAACAGCAAAAACATGTTTAATTATTCATCAATCATGTTTTGCATAAGAATGCATAAAAACTTCACCACTTTGAAACATGAAAGAGTTCTCTCAGTGTAGATTTACAAAGAGAGAAAACCCTCCGAAAGAAGGAAAATTGTATCCAGGAAGTGTTGCCTACGAAGGATAACACCAAATCATTAGTGATTCCCAGTTAATAAGATCATCTTTAAAGTGAGAACGCCTACTAAATGGAAAACTAAATTAAGCAATGAACCATAATTTTCTGTGTTTGTAGTGCGCCGAAAACACGAATTTCTAACATAACGTATATGAGAAATTCCTTGAACGGTGACTGAAACTTTATCTACCAGAGATTACTTAGCAAGCGTGAGCTTTGTTTGCTTAGTGAGTCCTTGGAACAATTTCAAGAAATATGAATATTCTAATGTTTATTTGTAACATTGAGTTATCAGAAAAGTGAAGTACGAAATTAATGAGCTCTTCTTGGTTTGTAGCAGGGTAGTCGCAAAAATCGAAAAAAGCTTTAGCAGATACAAGTGAAGAGTTCAAAGTAAAGAGCCGAGTAGTCTTCATGCATACTCCTAATTCTTTTCTTTTCGCATATTTTTGTTTACTTTCTTACCTTACAAATACTTCGTAAGAAGAGAAATTATGTAATCGTGCGCCGGAAGATGGCTAATTTTCGCCTGAAAAACTCTTATAGCAGGGGTCTGGTAACGAAAAAGTGAATAAAACCAGTTGCTAACTTTACAAAAAAAACTATCTCGTTGTGTAATCAAAAACCAGGTTTTGTTGCTTCTTGATAGCGCAAAATTGATTGACTGCAAAACGTTCGTCTGTCTGTCTGTCTGTCCGTCCGTCTGTGGTCAACGCTAGCGCCTATACCATTCAGCCGATTTTCCTAAAATTGATATTCCCCAATCGTTTTCACTGATGTCATGGATTGTGGAATCTGAAATCGATATTTTAATTTTGGGGGGTATTTTACATGAAGCCCATCGGAGAGTTTCAAAGTAAGAAAATGGCTCCAAATTTTTTGATTAAATTTTGTTGTTGAATAGTCCGAAGGACGTTAAAGAGAATCATTGTCGTTGATATCCCCAATTTTTCGAAAATTACAAAAATTATTTCAAAACTGCAAAATTGAAGATAAAGATTTTTGCCTCAGGCAAAGTCGGTTGTACAAAATTAGCACTTAAAATAACGTCATGTACAATTTTTTGAAAAAACAAGTAGTGTTTGCGTAAATTGCACTTAAAGTTTATCAAAATTTGGTTTTTCAGAAACAGCTCAAAAGTTTTTCTTCAATTTTTTTTCACTTAGCTAATGAGGGAAGATAAAAAATATGGTCCTATTCATACTTCTGGGAATTACTTGGTTTTTTGAAAACTTAAAAAAAGTTAAAACTACCAAATTGTAGATAGAGATTTTAACTCAGACAAAATCTGTTGTACAAAATTAGCTCTTTAAAAAAAGTTACGTAGAATTTTCTGGAAAACGAGTCGTTTTTGCGACATTTGCGCTTCAAATTTTTAAAAAAATTCTTAAAAACCGCTGAAAATGTTTTCTTCAGATTTTCTCCACATGTGTAATAAGGGACGGTAAATAAATAAATAAATAAATAAACAAGTGGTGCTACAGAATGGCACAGACTTTCTCGCAGCAGTTTTTTTTAATCTCGTTAGTTGGATATAGGATTTGGAGTAAGCCTTTCACGGCTGCTTTTCTTTGTTGCCCAAATACTTTTTCGCATGCTGACAATTACCGGCTTTCTAATGCCAGAGCTGATACAATTACATTTTGGCTAATGTTAAGTATTCAAAACACACTCCAATAGCAGAGGTGGTTGAAGTGAGCTGGGACTGAGCGCTTTACTAAGGAATACATCGGGTTCGAATTCCAGAGAGGGATTTTAATTTGATGAATGTGTTGTTGCAGAAAAGAAAAAACTATTGAAGAATGTATAAAGTTTATTGAAAATCATTTGAAGTACTTCTACTCACAAATAGAATCAAAGGAGATAATTGTACAGGACTTGTCTGTGTTTTCCCAAATGGCATCTTTTAAACATTTTTTCAACTCTGTTATTTGATTTCTGAAACGTATGTCACGTCAAATCAATCATTGTCTTGTGTGCATCAGTATGAACCGATTTAAGTAAAATTATGAATATTTCAACTTTAAACTGAAATACAATTAACCGGAACCCATGCAATCAACTTACATATCCCTAAAGGTTCCACAATTATTATAACTTTCTCGCCTTACTTCGTAAGAAGAGAAAGTTATGTAATCGCGCGTCGGAAAGCTATCCTTCCAGAGCACTGCGCTTGTGTGGCGTAGTTGTATCAGCGCCAGCACGTTAACTCTGAGGAAGTGTGTTCGGATGTCGGAATGGAAAAAAAACTTACTGGTTAAAACACTTTTGTTGTTTTATGTAGGTGTATGTTATTGCGAAGCTTTTTAAATAATTCAAAAATGTATGTGCTTTGATAGCACTCCGTATTGAATTTGACGTTTTGAATATGAATGAGAAAGGAAAAATGTATCTACGGTGGAATTTTTTATAATTTGTCCTGAATTATTTGTTGTTTTTTTACATGGACAATCGGACATTTACCTGTTTATGTCTTTGCCCGAGTTCGGTCCATGCGCGCTTATGTGGCATACTGGCATGAATGCTAGCAAGTTATATCTGAGGATTTGGGATCGCGTCTCGGAGCTAAAAAAATATTTGCTGGTTTATGTAGTACTATAATATTGCGGAGCAATTAGGAATAATGCGAGAAAGTCTTTGCTTTGGTAGCACCAAAGCACATACTTTTCGCAAAGCACATAGTTTTCATCTCTTACTTGTCAACTAGTCTTCTATTTCTCTTATATTTGATTCCATGTTTATTTTTCACACATTCTTGACTCTAGTCATGACTAATATTCTCTGCAATATTTTAATTTCACGTACGTCAGTGGTACCTTGTTTCCTTGATTCAAGTCATGTCTCTGCATTATTTTTTCATAATTGTTTGCTTTTTAATTTTTTCTTTTGTAGGAATGGGTGTTCGTTTCTCCATACAGAGCCATTTTGGTATCCTGACTTAGCTTTATTCTCTGGAAGGCGGTCTTTTCATTTCATGGGACCTGAGCTGTGTATTCTGATATATCGGAATTCTATGTTTTAATATCGCCCATTCTGCTTCTATATCACCGCCCGTTGTGAACTGGCGTATGATCCACTTTCTTTGCGACGTTGAGTCATGTGTATTAACGTTTCAATTTGAACTATCTTGCTCTAGAATATCCGTTGTGTTTTTTCCACAACTAATTGCGAGAGGTCATGGAACGCGCTCGGTTACTCCATTGACCACCTGCTCGCCCCCGCGGCCGCGCCCTCTGCTGCTCTGCTTCGGTCCACCGCGTGCCCCGCCCCCGCCCCCACCCCCACCCCCTCCCCCGAACACGATACCCGCAGCTGCGAGAGTCAAAGGCGACCGCCGCATTCTGCGCATAAAGGAAACAAAGAAAGGCGCAGCAACTATGTTGTTAAAATAAAACAGGCTACAGATATAATTCCTATTTCCATAACTTTTTACTCATACTTGAAAGAATTATTTCCGATGGATGCCTGGCAAATTATGTTAATGTTATGAAATAAATTATGGAATAATGATGGAATGAGTGATGGGGGAATGGGGGACGACCTGCCGCGAACTCTCTTTGTCCATAGAGACTGACCACCACTTGAACACCGGTAACCAGAGAAGAGAGGGGTACAGATGGTTGTATCTCCAATCTCTAACGCTTCTCGAACTCATTGGGTAGATAAATGAGGATGATATGAGAATTAAAAGTTAGACAGCAAATCCAACAGCTGGATTGAGGGTGGGGTGGAAAAAGAATTATTACATGCGGTCCCTAATTTAGAGACCAAAGCGAGTTTCTTCCAGAAATCTCATCCAGACATCCAACGTATTTGTTTCAGCAACTAATCGGGTGTCAAAAATCCACCACGATCGGGGCTCGATGGGCCAATCAAACTTGGTTCTCAATCTTGAGTTGCTGACTCGCATCTACATAGCTACACACTTGTTGCCGCCGACGCATTCGTTATTTTCTTTTCTAAAACAGATGGAGCTTTTCTGGGAGTTAGCTCCCTCGAGAATCGTCCTAGGACCCACTGGGCGCACAGCTGTGCGGCATAAAGTCGCCGCCGACCCGCACGGCAGATATCTCGGGAAGTAGCGGGGGCGGAGTGAAGCGAGCTGGGACGGGCGAAACAGGAGGAGAAACGGAACAAAGAGCGGGACTTGGACGAAGGTCGTACAGCCGTTTCTGATACTGACGGATTCAGAACTCGGAAACAAGAACACGGAATTTTTCCCAGCACAAAATACAGTGCAGATGGACGTCGTGCAATGAGGTCGACATAGCAATCAAAATTAGATTGTGAATTGCGTGCTTTCATGTCATACACAGAATATAAACTATAACGCCTACTAATCATCGTAATTGGCCTTTGAGAGTCAAGTAACGACGCTGCCCTGCTAGTGACGAGCAAGTTTCTCTGACTTACTCTGCCCTTGTTACCTTCATCTCTGATTGACTGTAGAAGATAGGGCTAAATTTTCATTCTAATTAACAGCTGTCAACCTTCGATTTGTTAGACGTCTTTTACATCAGATTCAACGATTCTGTAATCCTTAATTTCAGAGTCTTTCATCAAATTACACATCGATAATACATGGTATTAGCTTTGAAGTGTAAAGAGCAGTAACCACGTTGTAAGGTTGCTAAATGGCAGAAGCTGCTCACCCGTGATACCTTAATATAACCCTTAATAGAAACCTACCCTTAATAGAAAGAAGTTCGATACGCAGTATAATGTTTGTCCAATTTTGTCAAATTTAGACACCGTCGTGATTCTGGAAGTTAGAGGTGCATTAACATTTTTGATGCCCTCAGTTGAAATAATTGAAGGGTGATCTCTAAATTACTAAGACTTCAAAATTTTGTAAGTAGGCTTAATCATGCAATGCGTTACCATTTCAGAAAGAAAAGGTAAACACCAATTAATTCTACAAATACATTCTCACTTCCGACTGATGTTGTCTAAATAGAGTTCATACGCAGCACGACATACCATTTTATTTTCCTTGTAAGAACTTCTTACTCTCTGAAAGTACTTTTAAAAGCAATCTTAATGTGTTTCATTATTATTGTTTCTTTCTTTCTAAGAATACATTCACCCTCAAAAATTCTTATTTATTTAACTCTGAAATACTATTTCTACCAATCAATTTATGATACTCAGAATATTTGAATTTACTACCGTTTGATGAGTTCGTTGCTCGAATGATTTTTGAGCCCAAATAAGGCATTGCCCAACCCCCCTTTTGAAATGCTCTTCCATATTGAATAGTTCGTCTTTCATCAGGTTTTTTGTAGATCAAAGCGGACGGTAACAAGAAAGAAAAGTTCCTCTCTCCTCTGATACACTTCGCGCCCAACGCAGCTGGTCCCGATCACGCTTCTGACACGCTCAACTCAAGCAGCGTCCAATGTCCACTCTGTATGTGAAGTGCGTATGTGGTATATGTGTGTGTGTGTGTGTGTGTCTACTCTCTCTTCTTTTCCGACAGCGTCGCTCGGTCTGGCTTTGTCGGTGTCCGCAATGTAACCTTTCAGTCCCCCGGAACCAAAGCAAAGTCCCGGATTAAAGTCTGCCGCTACAAAACATGTAGTAAAAACGCAAAGCGGCACGTACGAGTTTGGGACATGCCCTTGAGTCGTAAAACCCCTGCATCGGGAAGGGAGAGGAACGGCTCTTGCTAGAGAAGGGCTTCCCTGCACATCGACTGTGATACACTACGTAATTTGTATTCTATTCAGAAATACCACTTTAGGCGGACGAAACAATCCGCTTCACTTCGAATTCAAATCTGAGCTATGTTTCCAAGGACTTCCGACTGGACTTCCGCAAATAGGCGGGAATAGACAATGAAATGGAGTAGTGTCATAAATTCTTTCAATCTCAGACCACAATATTTTCATTTCGAAAAGAACATGGAAATAATTAATATACTTATCACTGAGATTCATAATGATTCCTCGTAAAATAGTTGGTTGTTTAACGTGATAAAAAACTAAAACGGTAAAACCACATTGGAATTAGGACTAATAAAACAAGAAAAAACCATTCCCCTTAATAAATAATAATTCATTTCTCAGAATGAAATGTGTTTTATTCATACTTAAACAATAGTACGTCTTTCCTGAATTACGCTTGCCAAATTTGGAACAATATGGCAAACGTACTGTAAACTTGTAGTGCACAGGCTTTAACTTTAACTCTAACTAGTTAGTTTGCTAATCTCTTTGGTTTAGGTTGGCATTTCGGTATTGCCCCTTCCCGGACGCGCCCTCTTCCCAGCTGTTACCTTATGGCACCTAAAAGGCCCATTTCTCATACTTTTTTAAATTTTTGTCTCCTAAAATTAGAATTGAAATAAGACTTTAAGAAAATCATAGAAGAGTCGTACATGGTTGTATGAGTAAATTTAAATAGAAAACGTTAGAGTTGTTCTTGAGAAAATGGCGTTTGTGTATTTCTGAAAACGTGGAATTTGAGTTCATTTTCAGAGAAAAGTTTTGAGGTTTCGGGAAACTTCATAAGAAATCATCATGCTCACAAATGCAAAAATATATAAAAATGTCTGCACTGTAAATATTAACGACTTGGAAGATATTACAAAAACATACAATCGTGCAAGTTTGGAAAAAATACGTCAAAATGGGTTAACGTAATGTAATTCGGTGTATTTAGCACTCCATCCCAACATTTTTAAGAAAAAAGTAACAATTGAAGCTGTTTGAAGCTGTTGAAGTTTTAAAATTTCCTCTTTGCCCCCCAGAATACTCTTTTTTATTGTATGTAACTTAATTTAAAGATCGAATTTTGAAGAAAATACTTCACTAAGAAGAAAAATCTATATTTTCAATATTATAATTGTGGGAAGACGCCGTGAAAAGTTTTCAACTTTTTCAATTTTCGAAGAGTCAAATAGTCCAACGATTATTATAAGCGTATCTTGACCTATCCGATAAAAAATGTAATCCAAACATTTAGAGCCATTTCGGAGAAAAAAAATTAAAATGTCCTTGAGAATTCATGTAAAGTGAGCTAACCCAAAAAATTACAATATCCTTTTCAAATTTAAAGGGTTGCGACTCATTCATATCAATTGGGGAATATCGGTTTTGGTGAAAATTATGCCAACGATTTACCTGCTAAAGTTGTTCAGAAATGTTCGGAGAGATGAACAGACGTTTTGCCGCAAACAAATGTTTTGGCATCAACCTTCCTACAAAACGCTGATGCTTGACTACATAACTTGTGCCAACGCCTAATGCGGATTAATCCTGTTAAGAGTGGCGTGCCTGACCCAAAAGGGATCATTCCACCATTGATTTGCGCCATTCCTTCAGCCAGTTGTTCATTTACACTGTGGCAATTTTTTTTTACTTAAGGTCCCTTTTCAAGTACTAACGTTATACCTTTGATGATAATGATAACGGTAGCGGAACTCGCATACTCGTATCCGGATACACGCAAACATCCATGTCCCGGATGGGATTCGAACCCGCGGCTTTTCAGACACGAAGCAACTACGATCCCTCACCCTTAGTTACCTCGGCTCTCCAGGCCGACACTATAGCAATTTGTTCTTTGTAACGCATCATCATCACGCTACAGTAGTGTGCCGCAGGCATTTTCTCTATTGTTTACAGGAATATTGTAATAGAAATATTATTTCAGTGTATCTTATTAAGATGCTATTTGGATATTTTTTCTGTGATTAGTATTTTTTCTGGGTTGGTGAATTTCCACGATCATTAAATGTGGAATGCGCAATGTTGAATTAAAGGGAAAAATTGTGTACTCCGTGAATTTGTGTGTTTTGTAAGATGCATTTTCGCCGAATTAGGCACATCGTTTCCAAACATTATCGACCTTCAGAGAAATAAACTTGAAGTTTGCACATTCATATGATAAGAAAGAAATCTGGTTGTTTCCAGAAGGCTTAAAAGATATCCATACGAAGTACTTGTTTACAATTTTACGATATAACAAGAAGATAATACATCTGTTTATTCTAATTTATAAAATGTATCTGTAGTGTAAATCAATAGTGGTCGCTAATGACCTTAGTTGTTTTTATAGTGACCTAAAATAATTAAAAAAGATTATGGTGTTTGCTCTATCAGAAACTATGAAATGAACTAACAATGAAATACTGTAAAGATAAGTATGTAAATATAATATATTCTGTATATTGCTTAGGTTTTAACAAAACAGAAGTAGGTACTATGTAAGTTATAAGAAAAGTATTGAATATATCAACTTTTTATTTTATTTTTATTTTTAGCGATTAAATGTCCCGTAACGGGTAATGGGCCTTCTAACACAAGGTAGTTAAATTCCACAAGTGTTGCCTTGTAGTTGGGTTTTCAGTGATAATTGTACATGCATTTAGAATAGCAACAATACTACGTTATGTATATACTATGTTAAAATCTTTTGTTCTTGTAACAATTTAAATTCTGGATGTTAATTTACAGACACAATGAGTCCTAATGAAAGATATTTTGCTTAAATGATTCTATAAAATATAAACAAGAATGAAAAAATTATCTAGAAAGAATGCAGAAAAATAGGATACCTAAAAAGTGCTACAGTACAACCCAAGAGGGAGAAGAAATGTAGAAAGACATCGTGCAAGATAGTTCGATAAATGAAGACAGAACAGGCAGCCGCCTAGACCTTGAAATGCAGAAGAAGAAAAAGAATGATTGATTGACTGAATGATTGTTAGTGATTCCGCACGCCTCAACTACTAGGGTAGTACCGTAAGCGTAGTACACGTTTTTGTTTGTGATGCAGTGATGGTCTTTCCCCACTGGATAGCGAGATCCGGCGCTGACCTACCGTCGGCCAGCGGGATTTTCCCAACCAGGTATCTCCCACCAGCGGAACACGGGCCCAGCCGGGACAATCTCTAAGCTCGGACCCGGCATGTGTATTAGTGTAGTGCATGTTAGTGTAAGTGTGTTTAAGGGGAGTATATAGGACAAGGAAGAGGTAGGAAAGATCGCACGCGGTCCGTGACCCGTTTGTTAGGGGTGATGCTTCGGCGTTCGCCTGGTGTTGATCGGAGAAATCACAGAAAACTACCGATCAGAGCAGCGGCGGATAGAATTCTCGTCCGGATAGCGACCGAAGAAGAATGTACCCAGAGCGAAAATCATTGGTATTAGAGAGAAAGTAATTTCCGAATTCTGCCAACGCTCCCATCTACAGAGAGCTGCGACGTGCTGATGTCCTTTCCCCCGAAAGAGTGACCACCATGAACACTATTAAATGGAGTTCTTTAGCAGGTTCAACGGCTTTGTTCTTCTCTAAACTAAACTCTGAATTCTCTCCTGAGGAGCCAGATTGAACGAAGCTATACCCATCGTCCCGCTTGGCATTGTATCCCCTCTCTGACAACCGTTATTAGGGTCTTGGTAGGGGGCTTCTCCCACTCTGTCACCATTTCCCCCCTTCTTTCACACACACTATATTTCACTTTCTTTCTCTCTCTCTCTTTCACTTTCTCTCTCTTTCACTTTCTCTCTCTTTCACTTTCTCTCTCTCTCACTTTCTCTCTCTCTTTCACTTTCTCTCTCTTTCACTTTCTCTCTCTCTCTTTCACTTTCTCTCTCTCTCTTTCACTTTCTCTCTCTCTTTCACTTTCTCTCTCTCTCTTTCACTTTCTCTCTCTCTTTCACTTTCTCTCTCTCTCACTTTCTCTCTCTCTCACTTTCTCTCTCTCTTTCACTTTCTCTCTCTCTTTCACTTTCTCTCTCTCTCTTTCACTTTCTCTCTCTCTCTTTCACTTTCTCTCTCTCTCTTTCACTTTCTCTCTCTCTTTCACTTTCTCTCTTCCTCTCTCTCTCTCTGCTCACCAGGCTGAGACCCTACCTATCGATAACCTGCTGAGGTAGCCGCAGTTCTTCTCAGCTAGTTCCTCTGTTATCGTCTAGATGGCGCTATGATGCGTGGATTCTTATCGGAACGACGGTTAATGACAGGTTAGGATAGGGTACCAGTTTAAGTGGAATGTGGAAACGGGAGTATCCCGAAAAACCTGCTGCGAATTTCTCAACCATAAATTCCAGTTGGAACTACCTGGGATCGAACCCGAGCACTAGCGGTGGAAGGCATGCAGTCGACTCCGGACACCCTGCTGTGTTCTTCCCAAAAAGCTATATTCTCTTTAAGTGCCTATGGACACTTAAGTGGACAATTTTGTATCCATCATTCGGCATTTTTAATCTTGTGAGGATGGGCCAAAATTCGGGGGTTAAAATTGTATTTATCGTGCAAAAATTATATTTATTAAATATCCACACGTAAAAATGTCCAAACAACAATTTTGCTTTTTTAGGTTTTCTGGATTATTTTATTCATGATTGACATTTTTTGGTTGTTTCCATACCAAAATTTCTTAATTTTCTGCTAGTCAGTATAATTAACTCTTACAGTTACATTTCACAGTATGTATTGTTGATCCTTCGCGAAGTTACTGCGCCTTTCTATCAATGTCAAATTGATTTGCCGAAGATTCCCGTCATGTAGATGTACTTCCTTTACATCAGTGGTGTTAAGGTTTTGTACTGGTGGCAATGGCACCCGTCGTGGCTCCGTAGCATGCCACGAGCTTTTCTGCACAACTAGCGTCGGGAAAGGGAACTATTAGTAACCCCGCAGTTTTACAATAGGGATGGCGTTGTTTCTGGTGGCGGGGTAATGATCTGCGTGGAGGAGCAATTTCGTCGTGCCAGTCGTGCCACGGACTCCCGCTCGTGGCATCGACCTTGTCAACACTGCTTTACATTTTTGTCTCAGTTACCTTACAAATTGGCCTTGCTGAAACATCTAGCTCGAAACGTATGTAACGCTTTTATTATTTCACAATACGAATATGCACAGGGACAGTTTTCGACTCTTTTATTTGCAATTTTTGTGAATATTTGGTGGACGAAAGCGAAAATTCTTCCACCGCTTGAGAGCGTCATCTTGGCCCACTGCCCAAGGGAAAGCAGGTGGCTCCGCCTGGCGGTGAGGGGAAACGCAGCCGCCAAACTCCGCCTACCGCAGGACGCAATCACAGCGGCCGAAGGAACGATCCCATTCCTCTTGTCAGACAGCCGCTTCAGGCCCTCATTTGGCGCTTTACGGCAGCTATGCGCTGATCCGCATTGGTTCGCCTGGCTGGATAGGCTTCAATCTAATGGAAAATTAACCTTGTATTGTGTAACATTGTCTCCATAACTTTGAGTTCCAACTCCAACCAAATGCCCTTAAACTACTTCACATTTAATGCTTTGTCCGCATTTTAAAATGTAATATAATGAAATGTACCTCGGGGAAGATTACCAATGAAAGTTTTTACAGAAATTTGTCGTAATTCGTTCATTTACGCCCTTATTCAGACCCTACTCATTCGAAATTCTCTTGAAGTTATAACGTATTACGAATATATTAAAAACTAGAAATGTAATAACGAATTAGGAGGTATTATTACTCAGACATATAATACGTCATTATTTCTTGTCACATTACCAATATTTCCAAAATAATGAAGTATGGATTAAAAGACAATTTTTCCGAAATTACGAGTAATCATGTGAGTGAACTGTAATAATAGGCGCATTATAAGATTTATAGGTTTTTACATATTCAACGCCCATAGAGGCGATTCAACGCCCATGGAGGCGACGGATGTTGGTTAAGTCTGAAAACGTCCACCCAGACCGCAGTTTGGCGGCGGAACTCGCGTTGTTAGTGCCAAAGTGTGTGCAATGAATACGCAGGGCTAAGCCCCTGGTTGCTCGGTCTTGCCGGCTACCCTCGAGTTTGATACTCTACCTACCGACCTTGGGGCAGAATTGGGGATGTGGATACGGCAGCAAATCCATAGATAGACTAACAGCAGAAATGAAATCATTACTTAGACTCGACTTCCGGCGGTACTCACGTTGTCAGTGCCGCGTGCGCAATGAGGAGATGAGTTGGGGTCTCCGTTTCCAAGCTGCCCGGGTCTCGTCTCGGGTGGCTCCCGATTGGGTTCTTGGCTTCGTCGTGGCAGTCAGTAGGGCTTTCTCCCGGCGCATTGTGAGTGTCACTGAATTCGACTCCGATGTTATCCTGGACGTCTTGAACCTCTGAGCTGGCAGGGTGGCTCTACCCGGGCTTAATTATGGAGGCGTTCCTCTAGGACGCAAGCCAGCGTGTCCGGCTGGCAGCCTTACGAAGCATTAGTGATACCTGGAAGGGGAGTGGATTGGAGCCGAAATAGTCAACGTGCTTGCTCTGAGGGGAGGCAAATCCCTCCTAAAATGGAACAAAAGCATTCTTAGGAGGTTCTGCCACCCTATAGAGCGCCAAGATACCATAATCGATTCATCCTTTTGTGGACATCTGTTCCTCTTCCTTCCATCAGTTACACTCTACTATTGTCATCAGTTACCATTCTCCACACTTCACACCTTATGGTCTAATTTTTGGTATGTGCTAAAGTGTTCTCAGATTCTATGTTGTTCGTCACTATGAATATTCAGACAGTTTGAATTACTATTAATCTCCCAAACGATAAATTATTTGCAGAGAAGCAATTACAACTTATATTACGAGAACTAGAATTAATTGAGATCTCTTTCGATACCAAAGCAGGAAGAAGTATCGATACCGTCTGCTTTGCAACAGTTCTGATATCTGTATCGATACTTTGAAGGGTTCACAACACATCGCATATGCCACTCTTCAGTAGCCCCATAAACGCACAGTTGATCGCTGTCGCTTCCGCCATTTCGGCAGGCGGCTAACAATAGACGAGCGAGTTGCGCAACGCGGGCCGCCGCCTGCGTCAGCGCCGCGTCGCGGGGATTATCTGCGAGGCAAAGCTCGCGCTCGAAGGCCCCACGCGCGGGCGCGCGCCCCGAGCGGCTCGTTATGAAATGTCCCTCGGCGACACAACTCCATCTAAACTTCTCCATCCCGTCTAGATGACCATACCAGAGGAGGCGTTTGGTTTCAATTTTGTCGATAATATTTCTTTTAACGCCCATAATATCCCTTATTCTCTCATTACACACATGTTCTAGTTTGGAAGTGTCACTGCTTCTCCTCTAAAAATCCATTTCAAGTGCAAGAAGTCAGTCTCGTTCTCTTTTATTCAGTTCCGAAACTTCTGCACCATAGGTAGTAATACTTTCAACCACTGAGGAAGCGTTTCACTAGCCGAGTTAGCACAGAGCAACAACTGTTGCCGCTGTGATTCTGACCAGGACCAAAATTGGGGTTGGTTGGCAAATTTTCACTTGATTTTTACATTTTCGCGCTTAAGAAAGAACTTAAGAAGAGAAAGCTATGTAATGCTGCGCGAAAATACGGCGCATTTTCCGCAGAAAAACTCTTATTGTAGGGCTCTGGTAACGAAAAAGTGGATAAATCTAGTTGCTAAATATAGAAAAAAAATCCTCTAACACGTGGTGCAGCCAGAATCAATGTTTTATTGCTCCTTGATACCAAAAAATCGATTGACGGCAAAACGTCTGTCTGTCTGTCAACAACGCTTGCGACTAAACCGTTCAATTGATTTTCTCCAAAATTAATATTCACCAATCGATCTGGCTGATGTCGTGGCCCCTTGAACTTGAAATCGGTATGTTAATTTTTGGGGATACATCACATGAAGTCCCTGGGACAGTTTCAAAATTTTCAAAAAAATGGCGGCAACAAGTCTAATGAATGGCGCAGGTCTTATGTTAGTTGAAAACCCTGATTTTTCGAAAATTGAAAAAATTCAAAATTTTTCCTGCTTCTTCCTTCAAGCACAATTATGAAGCCACAACTTTTACTTTCCCGTATACATACGTATATACGTAGTAATATACGTTCTAAAGGGAAACTTATGTAATGCTGCCGAAATTCGACTTCGAGATTTTAACGGAAATTCACGTTTTGGGTCTCCTGACACCGAAAAAGTGTTGTTTTTTTCATAACGTCCGTCCGTCTGCCTGTCCGTCTGTGAACAATTTTAGCTCCTAAACCATGCGCAGTATTTTTCCAAATGGAAGATACTCCTGTCCATCTGACTCGAGTCGAAGCTTTAAGATTTCGAAAAACGTTTCTTTAAAATTTGGGGGTACTTTACATGAAGCCCCCCGGACATTTTCAAAATGTTCTCAAAAACAGCTACATTTTTTTTCTTTAAATTTCTTGTAATAATAGAGTAAAATACACTTATTAAGGTCACTTATTCAAGAACCCGGCGTGTCTCGAATTAAACTCCGTTCATGAAGAAGTCCCTAGTTAAGCATTTAGACTAACTATGGAATTTTTAAGGACTCTGAAAGTCCGACAGTAGAGCATAAATCAACGAAACTAGTGAGAATGTGCGAAATACCGAAACTTTCCCGTCTGCAAGTGTCTCTAGTCATTAGACAACAATCACACATGTCTTTAAAAATGTATAAATGCATGATGTCATTTATAAATCTAAAATTGGGAGATAAATTGCATTGAGAAAAATATCTAACTTTGGTATTATAGGACAGGTTCGAAAATAAATTTGAACTTCCTCAATTTTAAAAAATTCACAGGTTTCAGTGAAAATCAGGTTCATACTCTACTTATAAATGATTCTAATCGTACAAAAAAAGCTTAGAAAGAAAAACTTTTCATCGCATCATTATTTTTATACAATTTCCAAAAGTGTATCACGTAAAGTATTCTCCAAAAATAAAAGTATCTTAATATCCCTAGAACGTCAAATCTACATCTTACTTCTGATGAATTTACCAAGTTTCAGCTGGAAGCTGACAGACCTGACACATGTCCATCTATCCGTCCGTCCATCCGTCCAACGTACAGACATTCCAATTATCGAGTTCAAAATAGCGTTTACGTCTTTTGCACCTGCACTAATCTTAACTATCTAATCGCAGCACTAGTAGACCATAATCCTGGAGTGTGTGCGAAGCTACGGCTGAAAAAACCTGTAACACAGATTTTACTAGAAAACGTTGAAATTATTTTGTTAAGGTGATCTCTCTATATACTGCAGTATAGGTTGATATACCATAAAGTAGCCTCATAGTTACAGCTTTAATAGACACAATCATAGTTGTCAAAAGTAAATCAGAGTTGGGTAAAAAAATTAAAAACTACCAACTGGTGCCAACCCCGTCCAGTCTCCCCTACAGTTGATGTAAAGTTTGTTGTTTTGCCAATTGACAGAAAAACATCTGAACAAGTTGGAAATAACTGAAAACCGAAAAACCTACATATTCAACGGGTTTCTCTGCACGACTATTTTACTGGAGCTGGTGTTCAGCTCTTTTCCAATTAGTCAGAAAGACATGATTGAAGATTAAACAGTTCATAATTCTTGTCATCAAATTCTCAGACATAATTCATTCTTCATTATGCTCGTACATAATTCACTTCTGGATTCATAAAATAAAATCTTCAGTAACTGGAAGACAAGAATGAGCGAGCTATTAAGCAAAACATCCTCTAAATCGTCGTTCCAGTGAAAGAGTTCCGATTGAAAGGATAGTTCGTGAAGCTAGGAAAGCAGTATATCATTCTATTTTTTTCTAATGCAGCCACATGTTGGCAGGCAGAAAGAAAGTACTCCGGAGGAGTAGAATTTAGTACCTGACTAAAGAAGGGGAAAAGGTACAGTTTAATGAGTAGTAAAACGCAGAACTGTTGGGGTCCTATCTTCTCATTACGCAGGTATTAATTGGGAAAAAATTCATCGCTAGACAATAGTCTGCGCGAAGAAAGAGGTAGTATCTTACACTTGATCGATGACTCTTGTTAACTTTTCAACCGCTTTGAAAATTAGGCGTTTAAGTTTTTTAACATTAATTTTTAATCGCGAAGCGGGGAGCAACATATTAAAATGATGTCAAAGAAAAATCGTAATCTATAACCTATACTTGTCCAACTCGTTAATATGTCAGAGGTATGCCGTTACATAAACTCTTACATACGTACTCCTTGCGACCTGCATGAATACTCTTCATGTTGCTAAAGCTACCTTGTTGCAGTTTTCTCCTGCTTCGGCCCAGTGCGTCCTGACCGCCTAACGCATGGCCTGTCGAAAGGCCGGTCGGTCCCCGCCGCTTATATTAAAAGCCCTCTCCGCTTTCCATAAACGTCACTCCAACACGAGGCGACGTGCGGATCGCCGCCATATTTCCCTGCGCCACCCTCCATTCATCTTTCGTTCACCGGTTGACCACGATCGAAGCGCGGCAAAGTTTGCACCTCAAAACAAAAGTTGTCCACCCATGAAGTTACAACGGAAAAATATAAAAACTGAAACCTTGTTTCAAACCAGCAATTCTATTTCAATGTCAATTTTCTTTTCAAAGTTGAGAATTGGCCCTAAATTAACCTAAAATTCCCCAATTCCTTGGAATCGCGGACTGTTGGAATCGCGGACTGTTGGAATCGCGGACTGTTGGAATCGCGGACTGTTGGAATCGCGGACTGTTGGAATCGCGGACTGTTGGAATCGCGGACTGTTGGAATCGCGGACTGTTGGAATCGCGGACTGTTGGAATCGCGGACTGTTGGAATCGCGGACTGTGGAATCGCGGACTGTTGGAATCGCGGACTGTTGGAATCGCGGACTGTTGGAATCGCGGACTGTTGGAATCGCGGACTGTTGGAATCGCGGACTGTTGGAATCGCGGACTGTTGGAATCGCGGACTGTTGGAATCGCGGACTGTTGGAATCGCGGACTGTTGGAATCGCGGACTGTTGGAATCGCGGACTGTTGGAATCGCGGACTGTTGGAATCGCGGACTGTTGGAATCGCGGACTGTTGGAATCGCGGACTGTTGGAATCGCGGACTGTTGGAATCGCGGACTGTTGGAATCGCGGACTGTTGGAATCGCGGGACTGTTGGAATCGCGGACTGTTGGAATCGCGGACTGTTGGAATCGCGGACTGTTGGAATCGCGGACTGTTGGAATCGCGGACTGTTGGAATCGCGGACTGTTGGAATCGCGGACTGTTGGAATCGCGGACTGTTGGAATCGCGGGACTGTTGGAATCGCGGACTGTTGGAATCGCGGACTGTTGGAATCGCGGACTGTTGGAATCGCGGACTGTTGGAATCGCGGACTGTTGGAATCGCGGACTGTTGGAATCGCGGACTGTTGGAAATCGCGGACTGTTGGAATCGCGGACTGTTGGAATCGCGGACTGTTGGAATCGCGGACTGTTGGAATCGCGGACTGTTGGAATCGCGGACTGTTGGAATCGCGGACTGTTGGAATCGCGGACTGTTGGAATCGCGGACTGTTGGAATCGCGGACTGTTGGAATCGCGGACTGTTGGAATCGCGGACTGTTGGAATCGCGGACTGTTGGAATCGCGGACTGTTGGAATCGCGGACTGTTGGAATCGCGGACTGTTGGAATCGCGGACTGTTGGAATCGCGGACTGTTGGAATCGCGGACTGTTGGAATCGCGGACTGTTGGAATCGCGGACTGTTGGAATCGCGGACTGTTGGAATCGCGGACTGTTGGAATCGCGGACTGTTGGAATCGCGGACTGTTGGAATCGCGGACTGTTGGAATCGCGGACTGTTTCATTTTTATATGTGTAAATTTATGGGTTTTAATTAGTATGTGAATGAGAAGCGTGCAATGTAACAATCCACTATAATTGCAACGAACAATGAAAGTTGAAACTATACTGAGAGTGCCCGTACCGACATAAAATCTTTTTCCTGTTTAGTGAATCTACAGTCATACACAAATCATCCGTATTCAAAAAATAAACCAAATGAAAGAAGTTCAATTTTTTTAGCAACATTTGCAGAGTTGTGCTGCGAAATATTTTCGTTTCTCCGGGAATGCTACTTCATTTGTATCCCAAAGAAGCGCGCGCGCACACGCACACACACACACACACACACACACACACACACACACACACACACACACAGGCGCGCCATGAATTATTTTTGTTTCGTTCATGAGCTCGTTAAGAGATTTGCAAATACGCTTTGTGGTGGCACAGTTCCTTCATAGCTGTTTCCTGTCGCGAGTATTCAAAGGGAATAACAACTTCCTTGCAGATCAAACACAGCTTCCTTTTTCTCACAAGAGACATATATTTCCTCTTTTCTTTACTTATTTCATTGCTTTTCCTTTCTGCTTTTTCTGTTTCTTTTTTCCTTCTTCTCCTTCTTCTTCTTTTGTTTCTATTAAAATAAAACTAACAGTATTAAATTTGAAACAAACGCAAGAAATTATTTTAAAAAAGTTGCATCTGTAAGTAAAAACAGTGATGCACACATTATTAATTCTTTGCATGACATTTGTTTTTTTCTTAATGCAGTAATAATTGTTAATTCCTCTTATTTAAATCTATATTTTAAAGAAATTGATGACAAAATTCAACAATCTTGAAGTTTATGAAACATAATTCCGTTATTAAAAAATTCTTAGAGGAATGTCACGGATTTTTTGCCCACTAACGAACACACTTCTCAGGTTGCTGACACGTGTCAGTAGTATACACAAGTGAACGTGAAATCACAACGAAATATTTAAATGAGTATTGTCTTTAAAACATTTTTCCAGGTGGGAAACAAATTTAAAAACTCTGCTGATTTCACGAAAAATGAAAATTACTTACCTTACTCGACATCATCGGTTCGTCATTATACACTTAAAATATAAGTACTATGCTTCCTATTAAAGAAATCTTGTAAAAAAGAGAAAAGAACTACCCAACTAGCCGTGGTTGCTTCAAGTATTTGTGTGAAAACTGAAATCCTCAAACATTCAAAAATGACAAGACGAGCAATTCGTCACCATCTCTACGATGTTTTTGGATTGAAGTGACATCAAAGCGAGCCTACCAGTAATACACTACATCTTATATATTATATTTGGTACATAGGTATTAGGGAGGGGGGTGCTTAAAATCTAACTTATCTTAACTTACGTCTATTCCTATATCTACGCTTAATTCTAACATATTTACTTATGTACATTACTCTCATCACTTTCACTATTTGCGTGGTCTTTATAGTCTGTCAGCTAGACTTGGCACTGGCTCTTGTGCTTACCACTGGATCTCTTTGCTTCATTCTAAAATATTTACATTATTTATACATTACTGCAATTATAACATAAACATGCATACTAATACATACTTACAAACTAGACTTACATCAGACGCTAAAAAATTAAAAAAAATAAAAACAAAAATTGTATGTACACGTTAACTCAATATCAGAGATACCTTCCGCATGGCGGGTCGTCAACCAAAATGACCTTCAACTGTCCCTACTCTGCGGAAATTGCAGGAAATCCTGCTCATTCGTGCAAACTCGTATGTCCTTCAGGGGTGGTGATCCAATACGTCCGCCATGCATTAGGCCAGTTGCGGTGAAGTGACCAAATGTCTCACCCGCATGCTGCGTAGATGTGTTCTCATGTGAACGCTGCACGAGACTTGAAACTGGTGGTGATAATGAAGATTTTTCTTGGGTAGCTGAGATAGTACAGATGAGAAATCCTTGCGCATTAGAAGCCAGTGAGCTTCGTGTAAAGCTGATAAGGAGTAGAAAAGCAAAGTACACGTACGTTGATACAACAGAACACGACCGCTACGTTTAAATCGCAGATTTTCAACCTCTCAAAATTCTACTAAACAAGTAGATACTTTATATCATACAAACTTCTTTCTTTGGAATTTCTTCTTCACATTAAGAACTGGACAAAACTGGTTACAGAAAAATACTGTTATAATGGAACGGTTATCCAGCGGTGATACTTCCTCCACAAATTACACAAAAAATGAAGTTTTTGTAATTAATAATACGTATATAATATCAAATATTCCTAGTTGCACATGTGTAGTATTCTTTATACCATCAAATATTAAAATGTGTTACATTGTTTTATTCATTATTTGGGAAACCACAACTGCTCTGTGCCCATGTAATAAACGTAACATCGCACCAAAACCCGTATTTATTTGTGATTAATCTAGAATAACCGTCGGTTAATTCCTACGTGAACTTCGCATAAAATGTAGAAGAACATTTTTTCATTTTATACCACTAGCAGAAAATGCCTGAAGACTAAAACGGCATGAAATATCTCTAGAGATAATATTATTTGCATATTCAATTCCGTAATTTTTGTGATTACTACCAGAACAATTCCACGTCCTTGAGATGTACACTTTGGACATTTCGTCATTTTTATCCATTACGTTCTTGGCTCTGTAATATATGAGTTCGTAACATTTATCTTGCTTATGTGGAAGTTCTCAGCTGCTCCAGATATTTTTTTACAAAATGTGATCTGTATGACTAAATTAAAAATTCATAATTATATTTCTATCTAATGCCAAATAGTTAATTATCTTACAAGTGATAAGAGACTATTATGTGCAAATTCGTTGATTATTCACAAAAGCTGTGGAGCGAGTGTATAATTTATTACAATGAGTACATAGTGGACTTTTAGTCACGTGCAATGTTTGAACTTTCCCGATTACCAATTTTTGTCTGTATTATTAAATGATTAATAGAATTATATTCACTTAAGAATATTCTTTATTGCATTGGAAGTAATAGTGATGTATTTAACAACTCGTAAGTAAACAGGTTGTAAAAAAATCTCATTCATTTCTACCGAATCTCATCCTCGTTGAAATGTTCTTAACCCTGCAGTGGTAATGTGACTTTTTGAAACAAAAGTGGTAACGTGGGGTGTTTCCAGACCCCCACACTCTTTTCATGATATAAGCTAAATTATTAAAAAATGAATTAATATAATATTATTCCTATATTATGAACAATGTTTTGCGTATAATTAAACAATTTACTATGAATCTACTTGCTAAACAAGTCTGAGAATGCATCAGGAAAGCATCTAATATTTGGAGTTAACTTTTCTACCGGTCTGCGCGTGTTGTCACATCCAATCCCATGTTTCGTAGCACAAATTGAAATCTTTTCAAATTCAAAGTACAATGGAAAATTTCAATACCCATATTATCCACTTTCCACAATTCAGTAAGATTTTGATGCACTGATTCCACAGATCCAGCCAAAATACGTAGCCCAATTACTGCCTTCATTTCCGCTTTGTCAGTCTTAAAGGTGCTGGGATCATTTTTATTCTTCTCTAAATCCATTTAAATTTTGATATTGGTGATTATGTAATTCTCTCAATTATATCCAAATGAATAAACAGAGAAAACATTATCCTAGTCTTTTGGAATGCGTGCAGACTGCTTTTTCCAGGGCGGTGAGTAACAATATTCTGTTCCCGCTTTCAGCATAAGTTGGCGTATTCTTCAACTCCTTTCTTAACATATAAAGTGACCTAAAATGTTCGTAGTACTTCAGTATTAACTTTTCAGGGAATCCTAACGTAAAAATACAGCATGCAATACGTTACCAAACTAATAGAATGTTACGAGACTGAAGATATCTTTGCTAACGTAGAAGGTAACGCGGGGGTCCCTGGGCACCCCAAACACAACAACAGCTTGTTACACGGATAAAACTGACGAAATTTGCAAACTGAGAGCACACTAAATATCATTGATACAAAAACAGAAAGGTACTCAAGCCAGTGGTCAGGGTAGCCAAAGTGGGAAATACAAGAAGCGGGAAGAAAGGATCGTGGGGGTCCCCCGCGTTACCACTCTCGGGTTAAATAGTTACTAACAATTTGCCTGTTTTTGTGGCTGTGAAAGTATATTTTCGTAATACTACGATTTAACGTAAACATAGGAATGAAGAGCCCCTCTTAATGACCTCGGTCCTTTCGGAATTTAAGATTCCGAAGTCTTTTAAGAACAATCGATGCAAATAAGTAGCTAGTAATAATAATAATAATAATAACAATATATTTATTGTTAGCAATAAACATTACATATTGGTTACATAAAAAGAGTTCTAGCACACCCTTGAAAGAGCAAAGCTCGTGTTCAAGGGGTTTCATATAAAAGGCTTCACAAGTAGTCATAAATAAATTAATGACACTAAATTACATAAAGGATCTTAATGTTATTCTAATGTAAAGATACAAAACAGTATTACAAAAACACGAAAATTACAACATTACTATTACTTGGGTCAGAGATCAGAAAACTTATACGTGAAACCGTATAAATTATAATATGTCTTTTTAAATTAGTATTTTTATTTTGTATTTAAATTGTTTGTAATTTGCGTTTGATAGTTGAGGGACAATATTGTTATACAGTCTTGGGTCAAAATTAGCTCTATGATTGTACCGAGCAGTTGTAAGAATCTTTGGTAGTAGTAGCTAAAGTTGACGTATGACTACTCTTATTCCAAGAAACTGTAGTTCATTTTTACATTATTATATTTTCTCGTAAGAAGATTACATTACCAACAGTATTGGTTTAATTAACTTCAATGTACTGATAGTCCTTAAGGCAGGCCTGCACAGCATTTTGCACTTTCACTGACGTGAGGAGCTGCGCGCGAGCAGCTCCGGGGCAAATCGATTATAAAATGTAAACATTTTGAACATTTATTTAAGGGTAGAGATAATACTCACTCTTGGAGTGAGGACTACCAATTAGAATGCGCAATTCGAAACACAGCGCGTAAATTTATAGAGCAATCGGCGAGAACATGACGGTCATATACAGTTCAAGTAATATTGCCTTCTGTATTATATTTTAAATGTTTTCTGTCTATACATGATAGTGAGAATTATGAAACTACAACGAATTATACATATTGTATTTGGACACCAAGTATTATAATTGCTTCTAGGGCTGATAATGTAATTCGCTTTGCTACGATTTAATAACAAAATTAGTTTTTGCTAAACACAAAATTATGATACAGAATTGTTCGTGTTTGATGAAAACAGTGATAAAAAATCTTTACATGCCTGTTTAATGGAATATGGAGGTTCTATCAAAGCAAAAACAAGTTATTCTTGAAAAATTAATGATTATTTTCTGCTCTAATTTCTGGCAAGACTGCAGAGTCATTTACATCGTATAAAAATATTAAACCCTTTGTATTCTATTTAACAATACCCACGATAATCTAATGAGAAAAATATCTAAAGAAGTTTGCTCGTTGATCTCTTTTATTCAGTTTCATAATGCAAAAAAAATAATCACAAATATATGTGCTGTTAAATATTACCCTTCTTGGAATTGCCACATATAATTTTTATGTCAATCTTGATGTGAGAGATTGCTCTCATATTTTGGATATTATAAAATTTCTGGTGAACAATCAATTATTAAATTGTCATTTTTTGATTAGTTAGAATTAAATAATATTTTTTAAAAGATATTGCTTTAAAATATTGCTTAAGAGTCACAATGAGCATGTTATTTTTTTTAATTAAAAAAGGAAAATATATACAGTGGTGGATATAAAAGTGGATGTGCAGCAAAGCACAGAACGTAAACAGTGAATTATAGCCTTGGTAACCTGAAATACTAGAAATAATCCATTTAAACAAGTGGGCATATAATTTTGCAGCTTGGATCATTGTATTCGACTCCCAGGCATTCAATCTATGCGCCGCGTCGTGCTACGTCAGACTTCTCCCCTCCCCGCAAAGCTTCCTACTATGTGCACTTTCGGCGCTGTCGCGGGCAGACGATCGGCTCGCAAGTGCAGAATGCCCGCGGGAGCAGGCGTTGTGCAGGCCTGCCTTGCAGCTATTTGTACATACTGTTCGGAAGTAACCCTCCGGAAGTTTTCCACATTGCACTACTGAGTATTTAGGTTTATGGTAAATGTTTTAATTTATCATTTAGAACTATTTATTGCTGAGCATCTGATATTTTTAATAGGGGCATCCGGGAAAGAAGATTTGAAGGTTATGAAGGTCTCGTCCCAAGTTGAAAATTGGAATCGAAAGGGAGGAATGAAGATATAAGAAAGAAAGTACGCGTTGGGTGAATAATGTACTCATTTATGTGACAGTCTGTATGTAGTGTCTATGTAGCTGTTAGTTACAGTCATACCATGGTCCGTACTGCTAATCTAAGATATAGTTTCAGGAAAAGTATTGAGTGACACATGGGCATAAGACATGCTCTTCAAATAAAATTCGTTGAGTCATTTTTGGACAATATTTTCAAATTAAGGTATAAATGAGATAATTAGAAAAATTTTCTTCCTCATCGTATTACTTCCGCTAGGCGGAGTGGAAACCTCGCTACCGCTAGGCGGAGTGGAAACCTCGCTACCGCTAGGCGGAGTTGGAAACCTCGCTACCGCTAGGCGGAGTGGAAACCTCGCTACCGCTAGGCGGAGTGGAAACCTCGCTACCGTCGGAACTCGAACCCTTGGACCTCCCGGTAGAAAATGCTACTGTGGCAACAGTTGCCTCAAATCATCTCAGCCGCTTTGATGCAAAATCCGGTACCATTCGCCACGCACTGCGTCATAGAAATTAACCGGGACGTCCTCTGCTCCGCCGCGCGTCGGACCTTCGCTCCCGAAATCGCTTCCGCCGCTGCCTCCGCCGCTGCGGCCGAAGCGATACGCGGCGCGCGCCGTGCGTCAACTGGTTGTGGTGGTCGCATTAATTGTGTCAAAGTACACCGCCCGCTGCCCCGCTTCGTGTTTGTACATGTTCTGTTGTAATTCTGTTGCGGAGCGAAGTCCGAAATCGCAGTGACGACGGAAGAGATGGTGAGAAGGAAGAGGAGGGGAAATGGTGGGAGGCATGGAGGAGAGGATGATTGTTTCTCGTTAGCGGGTCCGTACTCCAAAACTCTGCGAGATACTGCAACGCAGAAAAAGTAGAATATAATTACAGTAGTCACGCTGTCCAAGATTAAAAAATTATTGATGATATCATGATGGTGAGGAATCAATTGGGTCTGAGAGAATGCGATTGAAATAGACATTGAGGCATGAAGTGAGCAAAACCTTAAAATACTAAAGTGGTAAGTAACTGTTGATAGCAAAATAAGTGAAAGTTGAAGAATAATTGTTAAATTCTCATATAAATGAGACATCAAAGTGATTGATTTTCTGTAACAGAAATAGTAGAAATATACACATTTGTTCATTCGAAAAAAAATTTAAAAAAATTTGAGTTGCCAATACTCGGAGAATGGTAATAGTACTAAAAGTGAAACAAGTTCGACAGAACTACGCAAACTATAATACGACGATGAAATTGTATCGCCGAAAGAAAATCATTCGTTTGGTAAAAAATGACTGTTGAGCATTAGTGAGAGAAAATATTAAAGGAAGCAAACCTAAAAAAATACTAGATACTACTTTTACACAACTGGGTATTATGTACCATACGAAAGGAATAAAGTGATGAATAACGTTCATAATAAGAAAGACGTGATAACATCGGGTGTCGATATTATTGCATATAAGACGTCCCTGCAATATTACGATAAACATTCTGAAGGTTTTTACTTACTACAATTTGCACTCAATGATGAGCAAGCAAGTACTTGACGTAACGCGACGCACGCTCTAATGGCATGAGAACAACACACTTCACTTTCTCTCCTGAACCCATCTGTTGTACCCAGTCAACAGAGAGAGCAAACGAATGGTGGTTGGTCAAGCCGGAAATACTTTCCAGGTGGTGGAATGAGGAAGCGAGAGGTTTCAATCAAGCTGAATATTGATACGGCGAGGGAGTTATAATGGGAGGTGCGAAGCGAAGGTATTGGAGATTGCAGAAACAGGGTTTTGGAAAAGTAGGGTTTTGAAGAAGCGGAGCTTTGGGGAAGCAAGGTAGTTGCAAAAGCGGGGATCTGTCGACGATAGAGTTTCTAGACGCGGGCTTGCGGAGGCGTTTCGAGGCTGGCGGAAACGGCTATGGTAGAATCAGGGATGGCGGAATCGGGATAAGCGAAGCCGAGATGGTGGAAGCGGGGCTGGTGGAAGCGGGGCTGGTGGAAGCGGGGCTGGTGGAAGCGGGGCTGGTGGAAGCGGGGCTGGTGGAAGCGGGGCTGGTGGAAGCGGGGCTGGTGGAAGCGGGGCTGGTGGAAGCGGGGCTGGTGGAAGCGGGGCTGGTGGAGGCGGGGATGGTGGAGGCGGGGATGGTGGAAGCGGGGCTGGTGGAAGCGGGGCTGGTGGAAGCGGGGCTGGTGGAAGCGGGGCTGGTGGAAGCGGGGCTGGTGGAAGCGGGGCTGGTGGAAGCGGGGCTGGTGGAAGCGGGGCTGGTGGAGGCGGGGATGGTGGAAGCGGGGCTGGTGGAAGCGGGGTTGGTGGAAGCGGGGCTGGTGGAAACGGGGCTGGTGGAAGCGGGGCTGGTGGAAGCGGGGTTGGTGGAAGCGGGGATGGTGGATGCGGGGATGGTGGAAGCGGGGATGGTGGAAGCAGCCGGAATGGCGGAAGCGGATTAGATGGTAGTTTCATACCGAGCGAATACCAATGGCAAGGAAGAAGAGGCATGACGACTGAAGTGGCGATGCACGTAAGGATTCGGTTGCCATGGGAACCAACCGCCGCGACAGCTGGGAAGGTGGACGTGGCGCCGGCCGGCGAGTGCGCGGGCGGACAGCATGTTGCTGGCGGGCGCTAATTACGCGAGAGGGGAGGCGTCAGCCAGCAATCACAGGCGCAAAAACCGTCCCCCAACCTCTTTCCCCCCTCCTCACCTCTCCCTATCTGACCCACGCCACACATACCCACCATCTCCTACATCGCACCTACGATCACCGCCCTTCCGTTCCCCGCTTAGTTCTTCACCCCGCTCCACTGACTCCTGCCCCGCCCCTCTCTACACACCCTCTCGCTCCCCCTCCCACTCCGCCCATAGCCACCACGTCCCATGATCGCCACCCCGCTCCGCTCAATCCATCTCGCTACGACCCGTCCCGCCATCTCTACTTCCCTCCGCTCTGCCTCCCCTCTCCGCGCCGCTGAATCCCGCCTCAGCCCGCCACGCGTTCCGCTCCTCCTTCCCCGCGCACGTCACGGCGACGTACGGCGGCGGCGGCGGTGGCGGCGGCCTCGTGCGGCGTGCGCCGGGGCGTCCGCCGTCTGTCAGTGCCGGCGGCGCCGCGGCCGCGTCGTGTGTAGTGTTGCGTTGTTGTGTTGTGTTGCCGCCGCCGCTGCAACCATGGCTTGGTGTCCGCAGGCGGTGCCGGCGCCATGGCCGGCAAGCGCTGCTCGCTGTATCGCGACGAGCGCTACGAGCTGAACGGCGCCGAGTACTCCCTGGGCTACGGCAGCATCAACCGGGAGCAGGAGCGACAGGTCATCCTCCAGGTATGGCACGCCTTCCATACTAAATTTTCCTATTGGTTTCACGGCAATTAGCAGTCACATAGCAACGCAGAGGGTCAGCAAAGGATCCAAGCGTCATGTTTTTGCTGTTTATTTGTTTATGTAAGGAGTTAATATTACAGTTTTTGAAAATTGTATTATTAGAACCTTTCTTAATCCATGTAATTGTTTCAACGCTTGTCGGGTGTGTAATTGTTGCGCGGAGTCTACGGCGTCTTTTAACAGCCAGGCCTGCCCACAAACACGTTGCAAAGTTAGTTTAGTATCCGTCGATGTACAGAACGGTTGTACATTCGGAGATGCGTAGTACTACGTGAGTAATTAGATCTTCCAAAACAGAATGTAGCCAACTGTATCCCCGAGGAAGGAATCGCACGAACAGAAAATGTTTATTTTATAAAAAAATTCCCATTGTTTGGTGCCGTTGGTTAGTGTTCTAGAGGCATCGAAAAAGCATTGGTATGTGACTGTTTAATAAAATATCCAGTATGCTAAAATATCCGGGCTTAGCGTACTTATTAAGTTAAACAATACGTGTAATTCTATGTAAAACATAATTTCTATTATTATTATTAGTATTAGTATTATTATTAGCATCGTTACCATTATCAGCCATACTGAATATTCTATGGGGTGTTCTCCCTTTCCAGTCGCCATGTGTCGATTAAGAGGGGGAAAATATTGGATGCTCTCCATAACGTGGCGTCTTACTCTGTATTAAAAAAGAGATAATGGAAAAGGAAGATAGTGCAAAGTTTGTAATATTTTGTAAACGGCGCATCACAGGCATTCACCAGGAACTGATTAAGAAACTTCAGATGATATCAATCAATCTGCGTACCGTTTCTGGCGGCCTCCAAAACTCGCTGACGTTCAGCACTTCATCAAATTTGCTAGAGACTGGGAGATTGAGGGTTCGAAGTGTGCTTAGACTTGTGTAGCCTTAACCATCTTAGCTGTCAATTATGGTTTCTCTGTATATAGAAGAAATAGACATGTGAAACACTTGTAGGCATTGAATATGTCTTGTAGGAGGGAAAGTGTTTGAAATGTTTCGATAGATTCTAGTTTTCGAAGATTTGAGGGATCGAGGATTCGAATGCTCCATTCCCAAATTGTGGATTTGTTTTCTCCGTGGGTGTCACGTGTTGTTAACTGGTGTACATCGAACTCTCCGTGATCTTTTACGCTTTAGTTATCACATAATGAGTGAAGAAGTTGGAAGGTTTAAGCAAATTTATGTTTCTCAGTTTAGCACTCTCGCGTAATGCTCACAGCGCATAATATACATTACCTTTCAAGCATATGTTCAATAAATAATATTAGAGTAGGGCAGTGAAACCAGTTTTAATCACTCGTAATTTTGAACAGAAATCATTAACAATTCTGGGGATTTACTAATATGTTAAACACACATAATACTCAAACAAACAAATACATTGCTGGAATAACTAAGCCGAGTACTCAGATATGTTACCACAAATATTCAATACCCTGCAAATAAATACCTAGAAGTTACTAGATTCAACTAGTATTTTATGTGTATCAAGACTTTTTAAGAATATTACACGGTCTGCATCTCTTTTGATAAAGCAAATGTGCTCGGAAGCTATTAGAGGATGTTGGAGAAGAAAGATAAGATACGTCGTGGTTATGCAGAACATGTCTCGGTTTTGTTTTGACACGTAATATTTCAAGGCATTTATGCACCATTAAAGGTATAAAACAAACAATCCCTGAAAAACATTTCTGGATATCGGAACTGCAAACAAAAATTCAACATACACGTTGTTGTTGATAGTGTGTTTAAATAAGCAGTATGGAGTACAAAAGAAAACAAAACTCGCCTTCACACAGAAACAGATAAAGAATGTAGCCGTTTTTCGTGACCTAAATTCGTTTTTTGCTTTATTTATTAATCTTATCTCTGACGATCGTCTAACATCTACCAATGTAGAGAAAGAAATCGATTCATCTTGTTTCAATCGGATTTCCACATTTGGTAAAGACATTTTTCCGATATTTCATTTTGCATCAAAAAAAGAAAAGCAGTTTAAACTGTATGTCACGTGTGGGGAAGTAGTAAGTCGTTTGAGAAGGAATCTGTCCTTGAATTCAAGAAGGTACTTTTTCGAACATCGGCAACTCCAGGTTATATTCCCTCCTTTCCACCTTATCGACTTACTATATGGGCAGAATTAATGGTTCAGAATGTTTAAATGTATTTTACCTCAACATCCATTTACATCCATTTGCATTGACACGATAGGCAAAATATTTGGCAAATTTTCGTATTTTTGATGTATTTTTACGCATCACGTCTAGATTATCATCTAGAAAATGTAAAGAATTTAGAATTTTTTATTACAAGAATTTATAATGATGAATTTAAATCGTTAAAATGTTATGTCGGGTTTTCAACGAAATTTTATTTGCTACTCCTATATTTTATTCACTCCTAATTCATTGTATGTATAATTAAATCAGCCCTGTAATAAATTGACATCCATGAGTGTACTACACATATCTGCACCATTACTATAAATGTAGAACATGGTATAAACACTGAATATTTAAATAATGTAACAAAATTGAAATGCACAATAAATACTATAGTTAATCTCTACACAGAAATGTACAGTGTCAATCCACTAGTAAATCGCGCTAATATGACATATATTGTGTATAATAAGGGCAAATCTGGTACGAATAAGTTTATTGTCTACTTGGCCCATATCCATACAACCCTTTATCTATAATCAGTATAGTTCAATGTTCCAGGAAAATAACCATTTCAACATTGCATTTTGCACTTGGATTCGTGCGTATACATATCGTTACATTCTGGCGTAAGACACAATCTCGGTATCAATGCAGTGGTTTTTAGGTTCAAGAGTACGACGAACGAAAGCCTGTTTACAAGTTTTCATAACGATAGAGTAAAGAGAGAGACGTCGTGTTCATTTAGTGCCATAAAATGCTGACGGTCAACTACATTGCAGGCACTGGCTCATGTAACGAGAGGGGATGTGAGTCCTCCAATGGCAATTAAATTCATAACACCCCTTTCTGAAAACGGATCACGTTTCCTCTGTAATGTACTCGCACGCCTGAGTCTCCGGTTTTCGAGGAAATCGTTGTTGTACCAACAGTATTAACTGTACTACCGAGCTGGCGTCTTATTCACTCGAAAAAAGCATTAACTTTCAAACATTTAGTTCATTTTTGCACAATTTAGCGACTCACTTTTAGGATATAAACATGAGTAATTGTACTTGCATATAAGAACATATTTTCACATACCAATAGGTCTTTCGAATGTCTTAGACTATGTCAAAGAAATAAATGTAATAGCATAAAATATAAACATGTAATTATCTTCTTATTTGCAAAACCAATTAACATATTACTATTTTTAATCCTGAATATGTGAATGGTCTTCCTTTTATAATTTCTGTGCGCTAAATTGCGCTGTGTTGGTACGTTATACAAGAATTACAGACAGTACGATAAGGTGCAATTAGTACTACACTGAATGTTTCCGGACATTTACAGATAAGGTCGTTAGATTTACGGAAACTGCGATATTTTCTTCGCGGTTGCCTTCATTACAATTTGATGTAGTCTCGCTGCATTAATTATGAGCGTTTATTAACCTTTTTAATTTCTCTATCTTACGCTGCACACTGTCAGAGCGTGTAAAGCCACATCGGAATTCAGGTCATCAAAAAACAATTATCATCATGAAGAAATAAGACCAAAAAATAGGAAAGTTAAATAAAATATGGCATTGCTATACTTTTTTTCTTCCTCTACAGATTCGTGTGTTGCTATCATTTCATTCTCATATTATTTGGGGAGTCATGATCTTCAATCGGGACTAATTCTGATTATAAACGCATTGTATTTGCAACTAACAGTAGAAAATTATTGACATTTTTATTTCATATGACATGAATTTCCAAAAAATTATAATTGACGAATTTGAAAATAAATTTTGTCTTCTTAAAACCAAGAGTAAAAATATCTGCCTTATAAAATAGCTTTTCCCCATGTACATAAACGTAATCATTGAAATAATTAGATCAGATCAGATTAGTTGAATCAGTTAATGTTCGTGGAAATGAATTTTTTTTAAAATAAAAATAATCTTAGTCCGAATAGCGAGATAATGAGATACTAGAACTCCTGCTAGAGTTTCACAGCCACCATGTGCGGACTGTGTTGTTGTGAACAAAATCGGTAGATATTAGCCCCGAAAGTTTGAAGAATTTTGATAAAGAAAAGAACCACAGTCCTTTAAATGTAAGTTTTTTTCGTAATTATTCCTCAACCATAGTATATCTCAATCTGCAACATGTGATAATATTTGTTTTGTGAATGTGATCTGCACATCCAGTATTTTTGTTCTGTAAGTTCGGTAATAGTGTGTAACCTCTTCTTGTGGCATATGTGTCCTTCGTGTTGTAAATCAGAGCAAGAAAGGAAGAAATTAACAGCTAAGAAATGGATACTGTCAGATGTAGAAAGAATAGAAAGGGACACAAACAAAAGAAAGAGGCGGAAGAGAATGTAGTAAGATCCAGGAAGGTTAAAGGAGAAGCACATTTTATTCACAAAGAAATCTTCAGAAGTTGTCTAAATATGTACAGTCCCCTGTTAACAGAGATTTATATCTAAATTTGTCATTAATGGCAGATGCTAATGTGAAAAACAAAAACAATGATGATAACAGCAAATGTGAAGAACAATAACTTGGTCAATAATTTTCCAAATTCATTAAGTGCATTAATTTCTTCAAATATTGTAATATTACTGACACATATAAATAATTTTGTTATACAAATATCTCATTTTTTTGTAAAATCACAAACCAAAAATACTTTATCCAATAATTTGTAAACTACACTCATCAGTATTTACAATTAACAGCAATTACTTGAGAACGTGCACAACAATTTTCATGCTTCAAATGTCTACCAAATTTGTGATGGAGCGTTTTTTCGCTCTCCTGAAAAATTGTGTTTTTGACTGTGGGTGTGTTTTTTCCCCTTCAAATGCAAGGAGAAACCTGAAAGAACTCTTTCCCACATTGTCGGGTTAAAATAAATGTGGGATAATGCCCCCAACGCAACTGATCAAAGAGCCTTAAATTCTGTTTCTTCTGAATTCCCAGGGCTACGCCCTGAGCCACTTCGCTCGGTTCTTTATAAATAATGAGGGAAATAAATCTTAGCCTATTGGATTAACCTATAGTGTTCTTGTTATGAGATCATGGCTCACCAGGAAACGCATTAAACAATGCTGTCGACCGCCGTGCCGCTGCCTTTGTTATTGCGTAAGACGCATCTCTGATAGCCAAGGCTTTCTCGCTCCTCGACCGTGGAAAGCGAGCAGGGTTGTTGTTCTTGGCTGTCCCGGAAAACGCCGCGTTCTAGCTATGTTGCCATTCACCTCGCGGTAGCCTTCGGCAAGCACTGCATTGCCTGCACTCGCAGCCCTGTAGTCAAACGCCCTCCGACACGAAAGCTCACCTCCATAAAAGATGGGGTGCAGGTGGGAGAATTTATTTCAGTAATCCCGGACGCGTCAACTACTGAGGTCCCGTAAGTGTAATGCACGTTTTTGATCTGGATGGCGAGATCCGGCGCCGACATATCGTCGACTAGCGGGGTTTCCTCAACCAAGTGTCTCCCAATAGCAGGGGCACCACCTCATCCGGGACAAGCTCTAGGGCCCCGACCGGTCCACCGGCATGTGTGATAGCGCACTGCAAGTGTGTGTAAGGGATGATGAGAGTACAAGGAAGAGGAAGGAAAGATCACGCAAGGCCCGTGTCCCGTTTGTTAGGGTACTGCTTCGGAATTCGACTGATGTTGATCGGAGAAACCACAGAAAACTACCGATCAGAGCAGCCGGCCGCTAGAATCCTCCCCCAGGCAGCAACTGTATTCGACCTGCTGACAAGGTAGCGTCGAAAATCCCGCAACCGTCGGGACTCGAACCTAGGACCTCCCGGTCATAAGTACTGCAGTAACATCAGTTGATGCACTGAGCCGCCTCTCCCTGTGTAGGTGGGAGGTGGCGGCTGAAACGTTGGCACCTGTGCCTAGGACGCGGCGTCCTTACGAACAGCCAAGAAGCCATTGACTCCGGCCGCGGAAGCCTACGCTCTCAGACCCTTCCCTATCCTTTTCATTCTCATCTCTAGCAGTTAAACCGGGATAGATGGATCAGTGCATCAATTGATGTGACAGCAGTCCCTCTGATCGGGAGGTCCTAGGTTCGAGTCTGGACGGCGCGGCGGCAGGATTTTCGGCCCTGACTTGTCAGCTAGGTCGAATTCAGTCGCTGTCGGGAGGATAATTTAGCGGCCGGCTGCTCTGATCGGCAGTTTTCTGTAGTTTCTCTGTTCAACACCAGGCGAATGCCGGAGCAGTACCCTAAGAAACGGGCCACGAACCACGCGCGATCTTTCCTTCCTCTTCCTTGTCCTATCCCCACCCCTACACACACACACTTACACTACACACTAAACACTACCACACTACACACACACACACACACACACACACACACACACACACACTAAAAGTACACTACCACACATTCCGGAAGACCAATCGGGAGCTTAGAGCTTGTCCTAACTGGGTGCGGTGCCCGCTGATGGGAGATACCTGGTTGGGGAAACTCCCGCTAGTCCACGATAGGTCGGCGCCGGATCTCGCCATCCAGCGGAGAAAAGATCACCGCCACCTCCCAAGGAAAAAGGACGCACCACCCTTACGGGACGAATACCCCTCTGTAGTTGACGCGCCCGGAATCACGAACAATCAATCAATCCATTGACTCCGGCCGCGGAAGCCTACGCTCCCGTATCCTTCCCGATCCTTTCCATTCCCATCTCTAGCAGTTGAGTGGCCTAAAGGCACAGTGGTTGCACAGGACGACGAGGACTCGGACGGCGGGCTGGCGATGCGCGCGTCGCCGCCGCCGCCGCGGGCGAGGCGCCGCCGCCGCCCGACGCCTTCTTCCGCGACGGCCGGCGCCGCATCGACTTCGTGCTGGTGTACGAGGAGAGCGCGACGGCGCGCACGGGCAGCCTCATCAGCGGCCGCTCGGGCTCCGTCAGCTCCTCGGCCGACCCGCACGGCAGCGCCTCCGGCAACTTCGTCTTCGGCGGCGGCGACAAGCGCGCCAACAAGCGCGAGCTCTGGCGGCAGCGCTTCATGGCCAACCTGCGCCGCACGGGGCTCGACATGGAGGAGGTACGTGCGAACGCGCTCACGTCCACACGCACACACGCAGGCAGGTAGGGCAGAGGCAGACTGCGAGGAGGGCAGAGGCAGATTGGGAGGAGGACGGAGGCAGATTGGGAGGAGGGCGGAGGCAGATTGGGAGGAGAGTGAAGGCGGATTGGGAGGAGGGCGACGGCGGACTGGGAGGAGGGCGAAGGCGGACTGGGAGGAGGGCGGAGGCAGATTGAGGAGGAGGGGCGGAGGCAGATTGGGAGGAGGGCGGAGGCAGATTGGAGGAGGACAGAGGCAGACTGGGAGGAGGGCGGAGGCGGACTGTGAGGAGGGCGGAGGCGGACTGGGAGGAGGGCGGAGGCGGACTGGGAGGAGGGCGGAGGCGGACTGGGAGGAGGGCGGAGGCGGACTGGGAGAAGGGCGGAGGCGGACTGGGAGGAGGGCGGAGGCGGACTGGGAGGAGGGCGGAGGCGGACTGGGAGGAGGGCGGGAGGCGGACTGGGAGGAGGGCGGAGGCGGACTGGGAGGAGGGCGGAGGGCGGACTGGGAGGAGGGCGGAGGCGGACTGGGAGGAGGGCGGAGGCGGACTGGGAGGAGGGCGGAGGCGGACTGGGAGGAGGGCGGAGGCGGACTGGGAGGAGGGCGGAGGCGGACTGGGAGGAGGGCGGAGGCGGACTGGGAGGAGGGCGGAGGCGGACTGGGAGGAGGGCGGAGGCGGACTGGGAGGAGGGCGGAGGCGGACTGGGAGGAGGGCGGAGGCGGACTGGGAGGAGGGCGGAGGCGGACTGGGAGGAGGGCGGAGGCGGACTGGGAGGAGGGCGGAGGCGGACTGGGAGGAGGGCGGAGGCGGACTGGGAGGAGGGCGGAGGCGGACTGGGAGGAGGGCGGAGGCGGACTGGGAGGAGGGCGGAGGGCGGACTGGGAGGAGGGCGGAGGCGGACTGGGAGGAGGGCGGAGGCGGACTGGGAGGAGGGCGGAGGCGGACTGGGAGGAGGGCGGAGGCGGACTGGGAGGAGGGCGGAGGCGGACTGGGAGGAGGGCGGAGGCGGACTGGGAGGAGGGCGGAGGCGGACTGGGAGGAGGGCGGAGGCGGGACTGGGAGGAGGGCGGAGGCGGACTGGGAGGAGGGCGGAGGCGGACTGGGAGGAGGGCGGGAGGCGGACTGGGGAGGAGGGCGGAGGCGGACTGGGAGGAGGGCGGAGGCGGACTGGGAGGAGGGCGGAGGCGGACTGGGAGGAGGGCGGAGGCGACTGGGAGGAGGGCGGAGGCGGACTGGGAGGAGGGCGGAGGCGGACTGGGAGGAGGGCGGAGGCGGACTGGGAGGAGGGCGGAGGCGGACTGGGAGGAGGGCGGAGGCGGACTGGGAGGAGGGCGGAGGCGGACTGGGAGGAGGGCGGAGGCGGACTGGGAGGGAGGGCGGAGGCGGACTGGGAGGAGGGCGGAGGCGGACTGGGAGGAGGGCGGAGGCGGACTGGGAGAAAGGGGCGGAGGCGGACTGGGAGGAGGGCGGGAGGCGGACTGGGAGGAGGGCGGGAGGCGGACTGGAGGAGGGCGGAGGCGGACTGGGAGGAGGGCGGAGGCGGACTGGGAGGAGGGCGGAGGCGGACTGGAGGAGGGCGGAGGCGGACTGGGAGGAGGGCGGAGGCGGACTGGGAGGAGGGCGGAGGCGGACTGGGAGGAGGGCGGAGGCGGACTGGGAGGAGGGCGGAGGCGGACTGGGAGGAGGGCGGAGGCGGACTGGGAGGAGGGCGGAGGCGGACTGGGAGGAGGGCAGAGGCGGACTGGGAGGAGGGCGGAGGCTGACTGGGAGGAGGCAGAGGCGGACTGGGAGGAGGGCAGAGGCGGACTGGGAGGAGGGCGGAGGCGGACTGGGAGGAGGGCGGAGGCAGACTGGGAGCGTGGGGAGGTTGGACAAAGAAGGCTCTTAAAACCTGCAAGTGAGAGAGGCAGGCTGCATGAGGGTGAGGCATTGAAGTTTGGCCTCGGGCCTAGTCTCAGCCCAGAACGTACATATGTTAGCGGAGATTGCTCGTGAGCTCAGCTTAGTGCATATTTGTTTCTTTGAGATTCTGTCGGTCGTTCTCCAATACGTCTTCAATACAGAATGTTTCAGACAAATGTTACAAACTTGTAGAAGGTTCAGAATGAACACATTTTGCCAATGTAACTGGTAGTGGGAAATTGCATTTAACGGTGTCACATGCATTTACAAAAACGTGGCATTTGCCCCTGATTTTTAGGCAACCTCAAATGCTCAAATATTCGGCAGGGTACACGAATCTCCTTGATTGCGTCAAAACGCGATCTCTCATTTATGCACATGGGGTTGCCTAAAATTCAGCCGTCAAATCAATGAAACGTGCAAAAATGTCTAAAACGTCGTTATATGACTTTTCCACTACATGTTCGTTGCCAAATGTAATAATTTTCGATCCCTCTACGTTACCGAGAAGTTTCAATATTCTGAGTACCTGTATTATTGCACACTACGTACCGGTTACCGTTACATGAAAAACTAGGAATGCTTTTCTTGTTACAAACATCTGAAAGAGTATCCAGTCTTATCGAGATTGGAACCCACAGCCCTGGTAGGCATGTTCTCGGGCACATGGTGGGGTGGTGAACGGTACTGTTCCTTCCAATGTGTCTAAGAACAGCAACAGGTGAAGGCTGCCTTGGTTTGCCCAGAGAGGAATTGGATTTCCCCGGAGAAATGTGAGAACAGGTAGAAATCTGCTTGCAATTAGAGAAACATGTAAACATCAACATTCGTAATTCCTCCGAGCGGAAAGAGGCAGATCGTTTCAGTGAAATTTGAGTTCATTGGAATGTTTCGAGATCGCACAACCACTGCCAGTAAAGTGACCGTGGAAATAAAATCTCTCAACATGAAACATTTTTTAACTCGGTATTCCCAAGAGAAAATGCTCAAGGTGTGAACTATTTACAAATTTCATCCAAATAATTAGCATTCCAGAAGCTTCACAAAAGTTACAAAAAATAGATCACGAACACGTGTATAATGAGATCCACCGCGTTAAATAATGGAATATTTCTTTTAATCGATATACTTTTCATTATATTTATTACTATTGAAGATGCTCTATTATTACGAAAATAAATAGGTTTCCATACAATATTTCAACTAATTATATTACAATCTTCTAATGATCATACATATCCGTAATTTTAAAAATTAATTTGATTGTTATTTCTTTGTTATTTGACCAAAAACCTAATTGTAGCCAAACGTGAATATACATTATTATTGTTCAAGTATTTATTTTTCATTTTATATTAATCTTAGCTACACTCTACTTCCTTAAACGTATAGGCATTGAAGTAATTTAAATTTGATCCCAATTATTACTTTTTTACACTAATACACTAAATACTTTAAAGACTACTTCTACACTATTACTAAAATGCTACTCGTGTTTCTCAATTTTACAAAAATTATTTATTTTCCTCTATAAAATAATTCTTCATAGGCTGAATACTAAGACGTTCTTTGGTAGTCGTTTCACCAAAAAAACATTTCTTTTGCGAATGAAAAAGAAAAGGGAAAAAAAGGTCAAGCGTAGTCCAAGAGATTTGAGTTAGGATTTGACCTAAAAATATTAAATAAAGAAATAAGACATTGCACACGACAGTGACGACATTTATCAAATGACGTTAGACGACTTCCAGTTTCGTAGGTCTAAACACAATATCAAAGAAAGGTTATCGACATTGCTCTTCTTTTTGACAGAGAGAAATTCTACATCAGTGATAAAATATGTCAATCCATGTGGTCACATAAAAATAAAGATCTTTGAGAGATTTTTATAGAGGTTTTCATTTTCAAAGAGAGGGAGATAGAGGGAGAGATAGAGGGAGAGATAGAGGGAGAGATAGAGGGAGAGATAGAGGGAGAGATAGAGGGAGAGATAGAGGGAGAGATAGAGGGAGAGATAGAGGGAGAGATAGAGGGAGAGATAGAGGGAGAGATAGAGATAGAGGGAGAGATAGAGGGAGAGGGAGATATAGAGGGAGAGGGAGATATAGAGGGAGAGGGAGATATAGAGGGAGAGGGAGATATAGAGGGAGAGGGAGATATAGAGGGAGAGGGAGATATAGAGGGAGAGGGAGATATAGAGGGAGAGGGAGATATAGAGGGAGAGGGAGATATAGAGGGAGAGGGAGATATAGAGATAGAGATAGAGATAGAGGGAGAAGGAGAGATAGAGATAGAGATAGAGATAGAGGGAGAGGGAGAGATAGAGATAGAGGGAGAGGGAGAGATAGAGGGAGAGGGAGAGATAGAGGGAGAGGGAGAGATAGAGGGAGAGATAGAGGGAGAGATAGAGGGAGAGATAGAGGGAGAGGGAGAGATAGAGGGAGAGGGAGAGATAGAGGGAGAGGGAGAGATAGAGGGAGAGGGAGAGATAGAGGGAGAGGGAGAGATAGAGGGAGAGGGAGAGATAGAGGGAGAGGGAGAGATAGAGGGAGAGGGAGAGATAGAGGGAGAGGGAGATATAGAGGGAGAGGGAGATATAGAGATAGAGATAGAGATAGAGGGAGAGGGAGAAGGAGAGATAGAGATAGAGGGAGAGGGAGAGATAAAGGGAGAGGGAGAGATAGAGGGAGAGGGAGAGATAGAGGGAGAGGGAGAGATAGAGGGAGAGGGAGAGATAGAGGGAGAGGGAGAGATAGAGGGAGAGGGAGAGATAGAGGGAGAGGGAGAGATAGAGGGAGAGGGAGAGATAGAGGGAGAGGGAGATATAGAGGGAGAGGGAGATATAGAGGGAGAGGGAGATATAGAGGGAGAGGGAGATATAGAGGGAGAGGGAGATATAGAGGGAGAGGGAGATATAGAGGGAGAGGGAGATATAGAGGGAGAGGGAGATATAGAGGGAGAGGGAGATATAGAGATAGAGATAGAGATAGAGATAGAGGGAGAGATAGAGGGAGAGGGAGAGGGAGAGATAGAGGGAGAGGGAGAGATAGAGGGAGAGGAGAGGGAGAGATAGAGGGAGAGGGAGAGATAGAGGGAAAGAGGGGGAGAGTGGGAAGAGAGAGAGTAATGATAGAGGCATATATATTGAGAAAGGGAACAGACCAAAGGTGAACATAAGTAATTGGGACATGAAATATGAGTTAATGTAGATTTTGAACCTTAATAGTTTTATGGACTGGGTAAACCATTAACAGGGTTAATTTATGAAACATCTCATTTCCGTTTCCAATACATACATTGAATAGATGTATTCTCTCATTAAATAGATACCTTCTCGTTCTTTCTCTGTTCTTTTCCGTTCTTCAAGCACGATTCACGTGTTTGAAGCCCACCATATCTGGAACTACGCTAAGCAAGCGTATTTGTAATAAAAGTAATTGGCCTCGTGGCAACATGTAGAGCGGCATGAGGGCGGGTTGAAGAGATAAGTCTTATCGGAGGACTAGAGGGATCTCTTGTAACACTCCGTCATATGGGATCTTTCACAAACAGAAGGGGACAATAGCGCGCGAAAACAACCGAAATTGTACCCTAGCGTTGAGCGTGTATTCGTAGAAATACTCATCGAAAATGTTATACAAACGCATCCAATCCATAAAATAGGGCAACAATTATTCAAGAAACTTCTTTTTTTACAATAAAATTTGGATTTATCAATTTATACAAATCATGCATGCATCACATGGCTGTATGAGTTGATTTTTTGAAGCTATGATGTAGGACAAGTGAAATCGCTGCAATTAAATGATCCCAAGTTTGCTTCTTCAAATTTGCATCTTTAAATTTGCTTCTTCCGCTGATTCTTTTGCTTCTTCAAATTTGATAGTGTCTATTATTATTATTATTATTATTATTATTATTATTATTATTATTATTATTATTATTTTGTCATATCGTATTGAGCTTTGATTGAGAAGCGGATCATCATAAGAAAAAAAAAGCATTCTTAATTCGATGTACTACCATGTTTTAACAATTCTAAACAATTTTAAAGAATATGTTAACATATTTTATCTCGTTTAATTGTAATCGTTTTCTGGCCTGATTAAAGCATGCACTAAAATATTGTTTCAACAATTTATTGAAAAAGCATTTTAGTGTGTTTTAGTGGGGTCAGAAAACTATTTATTTACCTTGTTTACGACCAGCTTCATCCCAGAAAAAATTACACGAAGTTGCCTGACACGTGTCTCAACTAGTTTATTAAAACTGCTTTTCGGTTTCGCTAGAATGGTTAAGAACGGAGAATAAAACTGAAAGTGAAACTCGAAGTCAAGTCAGAACTATTCTGTAGTTAGTACGTACGGATAAATTGATATGTGCTATAAGTATAAATGTGCGTATTAATGTTTATGAATATATAAATGTAAGTGGTGGAGAAGAAATATATTTGTAAATTGCTAAAAAGGCGTAACGAATGATGGTCTAACTGAAGTCGACTTTCAGGGAAAGGGGAGATCTCATTTGAAAACTTTCGCGAACACACACTACATCTGACGTAGGAATTATGAAGTTTTCCTCAAATTTATCAGCTATTATAGCATTTATGCATTATCTAGAAATCAGTACAAATCTTTACTATGCTATACATATATTGCTGAATATAAATATGGAACTAATTTGATGTTTTCCGATGTCTATTCGTTCACTTCAGATCAGCTATTGATAATCTTATGTATCTTTAAAGGTTCTTTGAACTGTAACTACTACCAACTTTGTTATGATTTGTTCCATAAAAAACCTATTTGTTTCAAGTTTGCAAAGAAATTATAACTATTCAATGTGAACAACAAAGTTTTACGTAGCACATTCCTCTTATTTTTAATTTTAAATGTTTTAATTATCAGATTAGCCGAAAAGCAAAGATTATAGTGCATAGAAAATGGTAATAGCTGATTGTTTGTGAAATACATCTAGCTATATTTAAAGAGTCAAGTGTCAAAATTGTCTCTGCTATTATTACAGGAAGTGGTGGAAAGCAGTAATCGCAAGTTGGTATGCTTCATCAAATTGCACGCCACCTGGTCTGTTCTGTGCCATTTTGCAGAAGAACTGAATATGAGGGCACCACTTCAGGTAAGAAAGTGTCTCAATAATTGGATAATGTTAATCTGTTAATGCAAAAAAGGAAACAAAATGTTCATGTACAATTTCTGGAAAACATAATTTATTAAATATTTCATTCAGGTCTTTGTATACTAGTAGAATGATCACATGGATGTTACGAAGAAATATTGTTCCTTCGATGAAATAGCACCCAAGAAAACGAAGTGTTTCACAATACTATTTTGGGGGATAATCATATACTTATCATTGAGATTTAAAAAAATCTATTGTAATAGAAATTCACAAACGTTATATTTTCATTTTTTTCAATTAATGTAATCATTCACATTCTCAATTACAAATTCAAAAGAGTAAAAGACTTAAAATAAAAACAGCGTCTGTCAAAAACATAATTAGAGATGGGGTAAATTCCTAATAATCTTAACCATTCATTTTCTTAAAAGTTTCCGGAATGTCTCAAATTTCTAATTTTACTCGTTCCTACCGGATAAATTAACGATAAATTTAAATAAAGTCCTATAAAAAGAAAACCTATTAGATGCAATAATACAGGAGAATTATTAGCGTCCCAAAAGAAGCTTGATTTCAATTAAAGACGATGATTTATCTTCATATTTTCAAATTAAAAATACGTTTTAAATATTACTGGAGTTGTGAACGAGAAATGTTAGCATGTCGTGTTGCAAATATATTTTTTAAAATATGATACGTTTAAAAGCTAAAATTCAAGTACCACAAATAAGTTTTAAAATTTGAGTATCTACAGGAGAGCCATGAAGTGTCCGCAAAGAGTCGAGTTTTTGAATATTGAATCATTTTGGGAATTACAGGAGTTTGAGTCGATGAGTATTCAAAGATCTGTCATCCCTTCCAAGCGCTGTTCATCCTTAAAGTTCAGAGTTATCAGAGGCAAATTCCAGAAAATAGGGCTCTTTTTGAGAGGGAGAGAGGCAACCTCAGTTCAAACACCCCATAAATAGTTTTTAAATAATATATTTTTTAATGTTTGCTTGAAATAAAAAAGTACTATTATAATTATAACTGTAACATCGATTTGGATGTGTTAAAACCAACACAGTGCGCTAATTATTTTGAATGAATTGTGTAAAATCAGAGAAAACGATGCCCAACGGGGTGCGTGGACTGGCAAGTGCTTGTGTTGCAGGCGCACCCCAACCCGTCCACCAACTGGTCGGAGCTGCTGCTGAAGGCCCTTCGGCTCCCGAACGTCATGTGCGAGGACGTCCCCAACAAGCCGCTCGACTACTACACCTGCCCGTTCCGCAAGTCCAAGATTGACAGGTGGGTGGGGCCTGCCCAGCGGGGCGCACACTACACGCCTGCCAACTGCCCCAGCCGCGAAGGGTTTTAGCAAATACTGTGATGGAACTGCTCACAAAATGGAGGCGCCGACACACTTATGGTGTGACAGTCGTCCCAAGTCGCAGGAGGGGACACGCGCTGAATTTATTTAATAAGGGCGCCAAGCGCATGCCCACTTACCTGCTTAATGTCGCCGGCGTTGAGCGTCTCAGGGGTGAGCGCCCTGGGTCGAAGGGTTGCATTTGGTGGTTTCTTAAGATTTAGAATAATAACACTTTGCTATGGTATTAATTGGTTCACCCGACCAAATGGCGGGGACTAATTTATTCAAAAAATTAAACGAAGAGAAACTGTTCAGGTTGATGCTGGGTTATTGTCACTTTAGTAGCCGATTAATGAATGATGGTGATGACAACTTACAATCTGTGATGTTAGATGGTAATGTCACCGCGACTGGATTGCTCGCCGAGCGACGGAGAAGTGTAGTCGGACCCTCAGGGGGCGACGCCGGAACGTTGCAAGGTTGGCCTCCGATTGCCTCCGGGGTGATGACTCCGGCGCACGGGACGTCGGCGGTGGGTGACCGGGCAGTGGTGACGTGATGCTCGCGCGCGTCTCAGGCCGTCACACGACACCTGGACCGCGTATGACGCTCGAAGCCAAACTTTGGCTATTCGGAATTAATTCCGTGAAGACCGGGCAAGTTTCGCAGTGGTCGGCTCAGTGTGTGCCTTCCCCACTGCTGCTGTTCCCTTTCTACCGCAGGTTTCATTAACTGACTAATATTCGGTGGTTTTCTTAACTACCACTGTTAATCTACTCAAAACTTTACTTGTTGGTTTCTATCTCCATACGACCTCCCCTGCACGACCGTCCTCTCTCGCGTCTGTCGCCCGTCCTCTCTCTGTGGCCTCGCTCGCCCGTCTCTCCCTTTCGTTTTCTCGAAAAAATCTCAAAGTGCTCACGTGCTTCCTGCCTAGTGATTTTATTGGTCGGATTTGAACTTCTCGAACCTTCTATTTCATCAACGGTGCCTTCTGGTTGTTCATTGGCCGGCATTGTTAGGCCGGAGGAGCGCGCACGTGTCCCTTCTGCTTTGGCATGTGATGATTTTATAGGCTTTTAGAGGATTATTGAGCCGGGTGCGATCGCCAAGTCGCTAAAATGGTTGTTCCGGCTGTCGATCATCCAGTATTGTTGGACAAAGGGTAAGATTTATTGTTAGGGGCTTCTGGAGAACTTGGGCCGTTGGGCGGAACTAAATCGGGTCGCGGTGGACGCGTGGCCCTTTCCAACTTCCGGTAATTTGGCGTGACGCGGGGGTGAGAGGGTGCGATGGTCACCCGACGCATCGCGGTATTGTCAGAAAAAGGGTATAATTGATAGTTGAAAGTTTATGGGGGGCTTGAGCGGCTGGGCGTATCTAATTCGAGGGCGCGTAGTTCTTTCCTGCCGTCCGGTAATTTGGCGTGACGCAAGGGTGGAGGACTGCGATGGTCCCCGACACATCGCATTACCCCCCCGTACAATGAGATTAAAAAAACGCATGGGACATGTTTTTTTTTAATCTAAGAACAAAAAAAAAAGAGATTTACAAAAATAGATGATAAATAAATTTGGGGAGCATGTGCCGACAGATGAAGCGGTGAAAACACAAAAACCTGGCATGTCCAGAACGAAAATTAGGGGTTTCAATGACAACTCTAACATGATAAGACAATACTAGTTAATTAAGCAAAAGGGTAAAATTAATGAAGAGGAACAACACTAAAGCTATCTCTAAAAAACTAGATGACCAATAAATTTAGGACACAAAATCTTTAAGAAGTAATACAAACACATTAATGATAAGAAAATGAATGAAAATAATCTTTATCATTTTTCAAAAATAAGAAATGGTGGTGGGCCATTAGCAACACCTACTCAAACTAAGAGCAAACTAAGCACTAAATAAGTAATTAAGAAGATAACATAGAGGGATAATTGGAAACAAAACTTAGAAAGACTGGCAAAATGAAACAATGGGGTACCTAAAACTAGTTAAACGCTACTGCAAATTGAATAATTGTGCAAAGTGAAGAGCCAAAAGTGGGAACCCTGTTAATCATTATTATATTTGACGCTCTTTTAATACGATTTTAGAGGTATAAAAACAAGTGGAATAAATGTGACATTTGCAAAATAATAGATAAGCATAATAGTCAACAGTGGCCAAATTATTTAAAACACAAGAGGAGGAAACAAAATATCAACAAGATGGAGAATTGAAAATAGAATGGTAGACGTGAGAAAACAACCAATGAATTAAACAAAGGACTTGGGTTGCAAAAACATTAAATTCATAATATCAGAATGGAGCTCGTTTCATTAATTAAAGTCAATGGCTATAACTCTCGTCAACTCTCGACAGAGTATATCTAAGGGATATCTGAATTATTTCTCTCTCTTTTAATCAACAACGACGTTCACTTATAACTATCACTTAACCAAAGCATTGAAGTAGTAGCGAACCCACGAAATTAATTAATAATAAGACGTGCCAGGGCAACCGGGCTGGATCCACAAGAATATAATTAAAATAAGGTTACCTAATCAGAGCGACATAAATGAGGGCTTTTATTCTTTCAGCCAATTAATCTAGTTTAATCTCTGAAAGGAACAAGGTTATAAAAATTGTGAGGACCAACCTCGGAACCATCTGTGCTACGTAAAGTGCAAGCGTTGGGGGCTACCAGCCTCATAATTTGGTAAGGACCTACAAATAAAGGAAAGAATTTACTAATAAGGCCTTCAGGCTGATTAGATACTCTGAGAGCTTTGATTAAACTTTATCGCCGACTTTAAATAAATGGGTTTTACTCTTCTGGTGTTGTTTTCTCGTATCACCAGCTTTCTTTAAATTTGAGAGAATAATTTGACACCGATCCTCAGGGGAAATTGGAATTTGAGTGGCCATTTTTGCTAAAATAGGAAACAATGGTTTCGGCTTCTTATTGAATTGAGCCTCGAAAGGTGTAAATCTGGAAGATTCATGGGGGATGTGGTTAAGCCACGTATTAATCTTCGGTAGTAAATCGGGCCAAGCGGTATGCTTGTGAGACACATAAACCCGAAACAAACGTGATAATTCTTTCATGACTCTTTCGCTTGGGTTTGATCTCGGTGACCTAATAGAACAGAAGATTGTTTGGACACCTAAATCATTTAGCGATTGCTGCCAAAGGTCACTCGTGAACTGCGTGCCATTGTCACTGAGGACACGCTGATACGTCCCACATTCTTTGAAGAAACCTTGCACTAGGTGTTTTAAACAGGACTTTGCAGTAGGTTTAACAATAGGAAAACACTTAACATATTTAGTAAACACATCTATTACTACGAAGATATGGCGGAATCCACATCTTCCTCTAGGTAATGGTCCGTAAAGGTCTACTGCGCATAGGTCTCTGGGTCCGTCTGGCAATATAGTAGTCAAAGGTCCCTGGTACGACCTGGGGCTGTCGAAGGCGGCGCGAGACGGAGCGCGGTTTGGCCTTGACCGACATTAAAGGGAGGCGGAAAACTGGTCGGCGCCGGGGGGGGAGGGGGCGGGGGGGAAAGTGCGGCGAAGGGCCGTGGTGAAAAGGACGCTCTTGACCTTGCGAATGGCGTGGGGGAAATCCTCGATTCTGATTATTATTATTGCCATTACGTGGGCGTGAAGAGTTTTGACTCTGATTTTGATAAGAAGCGAATTGCACATTCGTTTGGTCGAAATCCCCCAATAAGATCTGAAATTGCTCAAGATCTTTTACAAAACTAGTTTTAAGGAGGTTTTGAATGACATATGGATAATGACGAGTTAATAGCCACATAATTTCGTCGTCAGGGGGAGTAGGTTCGCATTGTTTAAGTAGGGCAATGCGAGACACTGCATAATCCCGCATAGACATGTTACCATTCTGGTCCCATCTACCTTTAGCCAAATCCATTTTAAAATTGTATTGGGTGTTTCTATCCCAAAAACGATTAATAAATTTGGAACGAAAATCCTGAAAATCAGCCGGAACTGGTAACAATGTTTGGAACCATTCTTGGCATGGTCAACCAACATTTGGGCTATAACCTTCGGTTTAGAAGATTCAGGAATGTGTCTCGCTAAAGCAAAATAATTTTCAACATTACGTAAGAACGTAATGGGCTGTTCACCGCGATTACCAGAGAATTTTAAATTTGGAGGAATTGACAGTGGCATAGCATTAACCGGGAAAGCTGAAATAGTCTTTTCCGCTACTTTAATTTCTAGTTCGTCTATTTTGACTTCGATTTCTTTCCGTTCCATTTCCGCCTGTGCCTGGATAACTAATTTTGCTGTTTCAATTTTATTGTTCAGGGAGTCGTGAAATCCTTCAATCTTATTGTCAACCCCTTTTAGTTTCTTAGTCACCTCGCCTTTCAAGTTGGAAATTTCGGATTCATTGTCTTTAAATTTATCACGAGCCCAATGTCCCAAATTTAATTGCTTTTCTGAAACGGTTGCAATATCCTTGTTTATGCTGTCTTTAAATTCTGTCATTTGTTGAACTGTTTCAGACTGGAGCGATTCGCATTTCTTTAGTTGGCCTGTTAAATGTTCGTTGATGTCAGAAATTTGCGTAGAATTATTTTCAACAGCAGAGGCGAGAGAGGCGATTTTAGTGCTCTGTTTATCGACCTTTGAATTAACCGAATTTAGTTGTTGAGACACCTCACTTTGAAAAAGGGTGAAATTAGTGAGGTGTTCGTCTAATCTGCTATCAAGGGCACAAAATTTCGAATCAAATCTGGAATTCAAGTCCTGAAATTTAGAATTTAATTCTTGACGCTGTTCGTCAAATTGTGATCGAAATTGACAAAATTCTTGACGCTGTTCGTCAAATTTTGCGATAAGAGTGCTGAAAAATTGAGACATTTGGTCTGAGGGTGGCGTCGGAGCGGCCGCGGCGAGGGTAGGTCCGGCCTCGGCGGTACTCGTCTCGAGTACCTGCTCTAAAGAAACCCCGACAGTAGGGGCGAGAACAGCTGGGGGCGTGAGCTCGGCAGGCGCGTCGGCGTTTGCGGGAGTGGGGTCAGAAACCTCGGGGTTTTGAATGGGATTATTTTCAGCCATCGTGGAGCGAGCAATCCTCGAAGTGACGTAAGTACGATAATGACGCCTACAGCGCGTTACACATGAGTACACAATCAAACACAATAAAAAGAAAAGTACAAAACACACACAATGAAATGTTAGAGGATAACACTGAGAAATAAACATAAAATTTCAAATAGAAAGTAAACACTATTAAGTAAACATATAATTGTTACGTGACGGAAATAGCACGTATAATGAAAAAGGAAAAAAAATAAAATAGAGTTCAATTAACCACACTTAAACACTATATGACGCATTAAGAAATTGTAAAAAGAAAATAACAATAAAATGAAATAATGCGTCTGAAAAGAGAGTGAAATGTTCTTATAAATACACTTTGGGCTTCTAAGTTATGAGAATCACTGTAATACTCTGAGCATTCACTGATACAAAATATGTAAAAATTACCGGAAGTTCAATATAAAATTTAAGTCTCACACGCAAGCAAAGTGATTGAAAGCTTCATAAATTACAAAATATCAAAAGAAACACACATTAAAACCAAATGCAATCTTCAGTTGGGCAATAATTGAGCAAGCGTAAACGGAAAATGGATAAGAAAGAATTAGTGAGTTCAATAAGAAATACACAGGTGCGAGTAACACAAAGTAAAATTCTAGTTAAAAACCACGTTGTGTGTCAATTTATGCACTGCACGCTGCACAAGCTGAATTATACGTGAAAAAAACAAACGAAGTTGGGCGAACAATTTATGAGATGCCCGCTACACAAGTTCAATTATTCGTGAATAGAAAACCACGTTGGGTGTCAATTTATGATCTGAGTCTACACAAGCTCAATTATTCGTATAAAAACAACCACGTTGGGCGTCCAATTTATGATCTGAGTCTACACAAGCTCAATTATTCGTATAAAAACAACCACGTTGGGCGTCCAATTTATGTGATGGAACTGCTCACAAAATGGAGGCGCCGACACACTTATGGTGTGACAGTCGTCCCAAGTCGCAGGAGGGGACACGCGCTGAATTTATTTAATAAGGGCGCCAAGCGCATGCCCACTTACCTGCTTAATGTCGCCGGCGTTGAGCGTCTCAGGGGTGAGCGCCCTGGGTCGAAGGGTTGCATTTGGTGGTTTCTTAAGATTTAGAATAATAACACTTTGCTATGGTATTAATTGGTTCACCCGACCAAATGGCGGGGACTAATTTATTCAAAAAATTAAACGAAGAGAAACTGTTCAGGTTGATGCTGGGTTATTGTCACTTTAGTAGCCGATTAATGAATGATGGTGATGACAACTTACAATCTGTGATGTTAGATGGTAATGTCACCGCGACTGATTGCTCGCCGAGCGACGGAGAAGTGTAGTCGGACCCTCAGGGGGCGACGCCGGAACGTTGCAAGGTTGGCCTCCGATTGCCTCCGGGGTGATGACTCCGGCGCACGGGACGTCGGCGGTGGGTGACCGGGCAGTGGTGACGTGATGCTCGCGCGCGTCTCAGGCCGTCACACGACACCTGGACCGCGTATGACGCTCGAAGCCAAACTTTGGCTATTCGGAATTAATTCCGTGAAGACCGGGCAAGTTTCGCAGTGGTCGGCTCAGTGTGTGCCTTCCCCACTGCTGCTGTTCCCTTTCTACCGCAGGTTTCATTAACTGACTAATATTCGGTGGTTTTCTTAACTACCACTGTTAATCTACTCAAAACTTTACTTGTTGGTTTCTATCTCCATACGACCTCCCCTGCACGACCGTCCTCTCTCGCGTCTGTCGCCCGTCCTCTCTCTGTGGCCTCGCTCGCCCGTCTCTCCCTTTCGTTTTCTCGAAAAAATCTCAAAGTGCTCACGTGCTTCCTGCCTAGTGATTTTATTGGTCGGATTTGAACTTCTCGAACCTTCTATTTCATCAACGGTGCCTTCTGGTTGTTCATTGGCCGGCATTGTTAGGCCGGAGGAGCGCGCACGTGTCCCTTCTGCTTTGGCATGTGATGATTTTATAGGCTTTTAGAGGATTATTGAGCCGGGTGCGATCGCCAAGTCGCTAAAATGGTTGTTCCGGCTGTCGATCATCCAGTATTGTTGGACAAAGGGTAAGATTTATTGTTAGGGGCTTCTGGAGAACTTGGGCCGTTGGGCGGAACTAAATCGGGTCGCGGTGGACGCGTGGCCCTTTCCAACTTCCGGTAATTTGGCGTGACGCGGGGGGTGAGAGGGTGCGATGGTCACCCGACGCATCGCGGTATTGTCAGAAAAAGGGTATAATTGATAGTTGAAAGTTTATGGGGGCTTGAGCGGCTGGGCGTATCTAATTCGAGGGCGCGTAGTTCTTTCCTGCCGTCCGGTAATTTGGCGTGACGCAAGGGTGGAGGACTGCGATGGTCCCCGACACATCGCAATACTATAAAGACAATACAGGACACTTCGCGATATATCGAGAAACATCCATCTGGGGGCAGAACCTGGTAATAACTCGTACACCCGAACCTCAATGCTCTGTTGGTGTTTGTTGTCTGCTTGATTTCTTTTAATTTTATTGTCTTTCTGGTCGATTTCTGGAAAATATATTTTACAATACTGTTCTTTACATCATTCTACGTATGGCAGGAAACAATTCTGTAGTTTTTGGCTTTATTATAAAATACAGCAGAACTCGCGTTCGTTCTTCACATTTCCTCGTGATAAAAACAGGTAAAAATTGAAAGAATCTTGAACATGAATGAAGCTAGTTTAATACAATTTGACTTCTCTTTGTAATAAAATGCATTAAAAACTATAAAATTACTTAATTGGGAGACTACTTGCACATTACCATTCCCAATGCCATGCGTAACGAACATTGCAGAAATGGATAACACTGAAGATATTCCTACAAGTTTCGTACAGGAAAATGCTGAGTCCTATGTATGTGGCTGGTTGTGTAGTACCGTGCCATATAATGGTTGTAGAAATGCCTAACAGAATTTGGATGAAAAGTATAAATTAAGAAACTCGCATATTGTGATTAAACAGTATGTGAATGCCACGCTTTTCTACCCAAATGAATTCGCCATTAGTTTTCTAAGACTGAATATGTTTTCAATAAACACTTTTTAAATTGTTTACGTCAAAGTAAACTTGACGTACAAAAACAATTAATGCAAATCATTAATATTCACTTGCAGAATATTTTATGTAAGGGGTGTAATAATCTGTATGAAAGCAGAGGTATCAATGTATTGATACAGTGCTTTTTAAAGGAAGCAAATGGAAAAAAAGCCAAATGTATCATTGGAAGTGTTTAGGCAAGAAAAATCTTGCATTTGTAACAACTATATTCGTGAAAATAATTTTCATTATATGTTCACTAAAGGTTCAATGTTCTCATGTCCATTATAACACATTGTACATTATAATTTTCCGTAATTTGAGTCCTTCAATATAATTAAATCACAGCGAGATTAGGTAAAAATAAGTCTTATTTCGTTAGGTAGATTAAAAAATATTTGTTTCTTCAGTAAGAATCATATTGACATTTCTATTTGGCGCTACATTACCAGGTTCTGACACTAGGATCGCTAGTGGGAACTTGTTTCCATCGGTTGCGTGGAAGAACGGGGAAGTGTCCTGTATTGTCTCTATAGTATTTGGTTTTCGTGCGCGTCGTGGGCTTCTCAATATGGGATACACCCGGGCACGGATATTTATTGACGTACAGTAAGTGAGTTTCTGGCGTACAAATGAATGTGATTCCGGACGGGGTGACGACATGAACGATATGAACAGAGTTCGGGATTTTGAAATAAATAAATCAAGTTTTTGTTCAAGATGTTGAAATTTTTTCAGAACGATTTAATAGAAATCTATAAATCTATTCTCTTGATAATTCTCAATATTGCAACTACCCTCGCGTCTTCGGTTGGGCGCCTCAGACGGGTAGCCGGCCCGCTCAGTCGACAGATTACCTGAGACGGCGGAGATGGAGGAAGCCGGTGGCCTAGGTTGAATGAGAAGTCAAACATGTGAATTTAGAACAAGTTGAATTTATTCATTAACAAAAGAAAACGCTAATGGTCTGGTGATGATAACTCTGGCGAGCATGCCCCCAAAATCGAAATAAAACAAAAAAATGAAATGTCATGCACATAAGAGAACAAAAAATTACAAAGTGATTACAATCAGATGAAACTCTTCTTCGCGCGCGAATTCCCGCTTGACGGCCATGCGCGGCCGGGAACTCCTCTTCGTCGCCCGGTCGAGAGGAAGTCAACACTGATTGTCTGATGTACTGTTCACACCTCTCGATCGCGTGTACGACATAAGACACTCAAACAGAAAATACCTCTGTTAGGCGGCCTGTGCCACCCACTGAAGTTGAACGACCTCAGGTCAGCTGGCAGTTCGGCTGGCGAGGTTCGTGGCGGGCGAGGGGCGCCGCTCGGAAAATGTAGGTCAGATCAGGTACTTGCGAGGGTAGCGGCCAAGGCGGCCGGAACACAAAAGCGCCGTCTGCTCGCTGCGGTGAATGGGTCAGCACAGTTCATTCACTGACACGGTCGGTTCATTCCCGGTCGATCTCACAATACTTTGATACTAATGAGCCCGTGAATTATCGCACAAATTCACAAAGGAAAAGAGAGTCTCGAGTTCGCACGTAAATCGGACGTAATATAATACGAATTGCTGTCAAATGTTCATAATACTGTTCTGCGGCCTGCGTTCGTCACAGAAGTCTTGTACCCAAACTCTACAAGAAACTTAATAATTTTTTTTTAAGTCCATCGAACCGAACGCCACAACAGAATATAACAGGTTCCCCCCCTGCGGCCGCCACTTGCGTCCGATTCTGAACACGGCTCCCAAGCTTCTCTTTTGTGTCTCGTCGCTCCAAGTTTTAGGAAACCTCGTTCCCCCCACCAAAATTATCCCTGTGACTCTGGAATATTCTAGAACAAACCCGAATTCTGGCTGCTATTGGCGAAAGGGTACTGCGCATTAGATATTTTCTGCCCAATCAGAGGATGTTTTCGAGGCCGAGAAAAGAGTGAGAGAGGGACTGGTTATCGCTCCCTCTCGCTTTAATTTTGCGTCGAAAAGGGGCAGTTATTAACGACCGGGGGGGTGTGAGGGGCTAGGAATCTCTAGGGAGGTTGACGGAAGAGTTCCAGGCGTCGTGGAAAAATACTGAAGGGGTCGTGTGCGGAGCGGCCACCCAGAGTTGGGGCACACGTGTCCGTGACAAATTAGGGAGCGAAGGGTGCCAACACCGTGGCGCCTCGCCTGGCCCTCGGGTCGCCTCCGTGGCGCCTCGCATCTCTCGCGTCGCCGCCTGCGTGGAGTTATTTTGCGGCAGAATAAACCTGAATTTATTCGGTATCACTACATTGGCCTCCCTTCCCGCAGTAGAGATATGCATCGTGTTTTAAAATTCGTAAGGCGTGGTGAGAAGTTTTGAAACCTGAGATGCTTATCTCGTCAAAAAAATTTAAAAAAGTGGTACCGAATTCTAACGACTAATTTCTGTGATAACAATTACATAAAAGGTCTTATTCAAATAGTTACCCTTAAATTAAACTCACTAACCCTAATAATGATGGAGTAATAAAATAAACTAATAAACTACAAGAAATCTGAATCCCCTAATCTACGGTTACAAATATTATTTCTTAAACAGTGAAGGCACGGCTATCACGAACTACTCGGTAAGCTGTACGGTTCTGGCGAGTTTATTTTAGAGATTAATAAAGTTTGGAATTACGTTTTCATTCTCTCATTTGATTGGTAGAAAGGCATTCTAATAGTCGCCTTAAATGACAAAGATGTTCCTGAAAATTTCGAGATGAAATCACAAGGTCGTCAATATAAGGCGTAACGAAGCGTTTGAGTTCGTCACCTAATTTTTCATCTAAGCATCGAATGAAGGCTGCGCCACTGTTCTTTAGGCCGAAAGGCATCCGCTTCCAGACATAAGTGAGGCCGTTGTAAAGGAATCCTGTAAATTTTCTGTCGTCTGGGTGAATAGCAATTTGCCAGTACGAACTAGAAAAATCCAAAGCTGAGAAGATTTTTGTTTGGTTAAACTTCCAAAGAATATCATCAATATTCTGCGGCGCCTCATTTTCTGGAACGGTCACTTCATTAATTCTGCGAGCGTCTAAACAAATTCTGACCCCTCCGTCTTTCTTTTTTACAACGACAATCGGATTTAGATAGGCGGTCACTGATCTCTCGATGATGCCCTCGTCAATCATTTTTCTGACGGTCTCATCAACTTCCCCCCTTAAAGCTTGTGGAATAGGATAGTTTTTCATCTTAAACGGCGAGTCATCGGTAACCCTAATTCGAAAACAAAAGTCTTTAATGGGATGAACGGGGCGACCGAAGACATGTAAATAATCAAGTAGCACTGTCTGCAACTGGGAGCGTTCATCATAGTTCAAAAAATCACATTTTTGCACATTTTGGCAAATAATCCCCTTCGTCGTTTCCCCCCCTTCCCAAGTTGCACTAGAAATGCTAAGATCAATCCTATCTTCCCCGTCATCTTGAATAATAATTTCTTTACCGGCACCGAAACTCATAACATTTCTGGAAAAATCTATTATTCCACCGTTTTCTCTTAAAAAATCAACCCCCAAAATAACATCATGATTAAGATCTTCAATTACTAGACAGGGCACATCAAACAACATATCTCCTATATTAATTGAAATCAGGACCTGCATTGAAATTGGCTTGCTTCGTTTTCTCCCAACCCCTATGACATAGCATCTGACGGTAGGTAATGTCGGTACTGGAATCCGCTCGCTTATAAGTCGCGCATAAAATTTCTTTGACACAGCACTAATTTCACTACCAGTATCAATAAGAGCTTGGACACATAAATTTCCCATAAAGGATTCAATAATAGGGCATTTTCTGGCACGTTCTTTGATAGTCACATCCTCGTCTTCGTTAAAATCAAAAAAGGCATAATTCACTGATATGATCGCATGAAATGGTATCTCTAAAGAAACTCGTCCGTCACCCAGATACCGAGACAGCTGGGACGTTTCTAATTTGTTGAAGCCGGCCGGGATGAATTTTGCCGTCCATCTCTCTCATCGCGATGTCCACGGTTCTCACGGGATTCGGGCGGCGCTCGCCGATCATCTGCCTCGTTCCCTCCGGCCCTATTATCTCTATGCCACTGCGGCCTGCCTTGGTAGTTTCCGTCGGGCCTGCGATTTCTGTCGCGGTTCTCATTGTGATAGTTGTCCCGCGTTCTATCAAATTGTGCCAACAGTTCTTGGAAACGTTCTAAATCTCTACACTCCACGCTGTTGACAATATTCTGTACATACGTTGGGAAATGAGCTGTCAGTAACCAGATGATTTTTCGGTCGTTTGCCTGCGGGTCACACAGCTTGATGGCGGAGATTTTCTCCATGGCGTAGTCTAAGTAGGACTGCCCGTGGCGGTTTTCCCATCGCGATTCTAAAATCTTCCGCTCGAACTCATATCTCCGTTGTTCGCCCCAGTATCGATTCAGAAACTTCTCCCGAAACTCTTCATAATTTTGAGGGAAAGGGTTTAAAGCGGAAATCCAATAAGATGCATTGCCTTTCAACAATTCTTGCATAAATTTAGCCTTCAAGTATGAAGGTACCGCCTTCGTGAGATTCATGTAATTTTCCGCCCGGTCAAGGAAAACTTTGGGATTTTCATCGGGTTTTCCGGAAAAATACAGGTTCTGCGGTGGAGCCCACGAGAAGCGAAGGCCTGAGCCACCAGAATTCGGATTTGGGTAATTCTCGCGTTCCTTTTCAATTTCCTCCTTTACCAATTCTAGGACAGTACGATCAATTTCCCTTTTTAATTTAGCTTCTCTCTCCCTGATGTTTTCCTCACTAATATTGCCTACTTGCGCGAACTTTTCGTGGATATGCGACACTTCTGAATGGAGTTTCTGTCCGATTTTATTAAATTTTTCGCCCATTTCCTGCTTAACTTCAATGATCTTTTCAGTAACCGACTCACAGCACGCTTCTACTTTGTCGTCGCATGCCTGTAATTTGGTCTGAATTTCGGTTTTAAAAATTTTGAAATTTTCGGTAGTTTCCGCTTGTGCCCTTCCCAACTCCTGACTGAGTTTTTCTACATTCCCCTCTATTTCCCCGCATCTGCCTTCGACCTGATTCTTTAAAATCCCTATTTCATGGTTAAGTTTTTGCTCGAGACTTTCTAATTTATTTGCTTGGGCTTCCAAATGACTTTCGATTCGGTTAAATCTGTCCTCACACTTGCTCTCATGTGCTGTGAACCGTTCATCTAACATTTCCTGTAATTTGGCAGCGTTATTTGAGATTTTCTCCTCTAATTTTGCGGCATTATTTGAGATTTTCTCCTCTAATTTCGCGGCATTATTTGAGATTTTCTCCTCTAATTTTGCGACATTGCTATCTGACTGGTCTTTAATTTCTTTCAATTTAGCGGCGTTGTCTGAAAATTTCTCCTCAAATTTGGCAACAGTGTTATCTGAAATTTCTCTCATAACGCGCAAGATCTCACTTAAGGTGGGACCTTGCGTCGACGGCTCCTCAAAACTGTCTTCACCCGTCACGTCAATACCTGATTCGTCCTGCATTTTTACGATGTTACGCGGTTTCACTTGTTTTAGTACGCGCACACGGTATTCACACAACACAACACAACACAAGACAATGACACTTACAAGGAAAACACAGTACAAAATGACATCCTCAACAGACCATAAGTTATTAACTTCTCTACACCGTGCTTCCATCCATCATCTTAATAATTTAAACAATTTAATAATTTAGGCAGAGAAATCTCAGGGCGCTTATCTGGGATATTAAAAAATGAAAATTACGATTATTTCGCGTTAATCGAGCCCCACGTTGGGCGCCAATTGCAACTACCCTCGCGTCTTCGGTTGGGCGCCTCAGACGGGTAGCCGGCCCGCTCAGTCGACAGATTACCTGAGACGGCGGAGATGGAGGAAGCCGGTGGCCTAGGTTGAATGAGAAGTCAAACATGTGAATTTAGAACAAGTTGAATTTATTCATTAACAAAAGAAAACGCTAATGGTCTGGTGATGATAACTCTGGCGAGCATGCCCCCAAAATCGAAATAAAACAAAAAAATGAAATGTCATGCACATAAGAGAACAAAAAATTACAAAGTGATTACAATCAGATGAAACTCTTCTTCGCGCGCGAATTCCCGCTTGACGGCCATGCGCGGCCGGGAACTCCTCTTCGTCGCCCGGTCGAGAGGAAGTCAACACTGATTGTCTGATGTACTGTTCACACCTCTCGATCGCGTGTACGACATAAGACACTCAAACAGAAAATACCTCTGTTAGGCGGCCTGTGCCACCCACTGAAGTTGAACGACCTCAGGTCAGCTGGCAGTTCGGCTGGCGAGGTTCGTGGCGGGCGAGGGGCGCCGCTCGGAAAATGTAGGTCAGATCAGGTACTTGCGAGGGTAGCGGCCAAGGCGGCCGGAACACAAAAGCGCCGTCTGCTCGCTGCGGTGAATGGGTCAGCACAGTTCATTCACTGACACGGTCGGTTCATTCCCGGTCGATCTCACAATACTTTGATACTAATGAGCCCGTGAATTATCGCACAAATTCACAAAGGAAAAGAGAGTCTCGAGTTCGCACGTAAATCGGACGTAATATAATACGAATTGCTGTCAAATGTTCATAATACTGTTCTGCGGCCTGCGTTCGTCACAGAAGTCTTGTACCCAAACTCTACAAGAAACTTAATAATTTTTTTTTAAGTCCATCGAACCGAACGCCACAACAGAATATAACAGGTTCCCCCCCTGCGGCCGCCACTTGCGTCCGATTCTGAACACGGCTCCCAAGCTTCTCTTTTGTGTCTCGTCGCTCCAAGTTTTAGGAAACCTCGTTCCCCCCACCAAAATTATCCCTGTGACTCTGGAATATTCTAGAACAAACCCGAATTCTGGCTGCTATTGGCGAAAGGGTACTGCGCATTAGATATTTTCTGCCCAATCAGAGGATGTTTTCGAGGCCGAGAAAAGAGTGAGAGAGGGACTGGTTATCGCTCCCTCTCGCTTTAATTTTGCGTCGAAAAGGGGCAGTTATTAACGACCGGGGGGGTGTGAGGGGCTAGGAATCTCTAGGGAGGTTGACGGAAGAGTTCCAGGCGTCGTGGAAAAATACTGAAGGGGTCGTGTGCGGAGCGGCCACCCAGAGTTGGGGCACACGTGTCCGTGACAAATTAGGGAGCGAAGGGTGCCAACACCGTGGCGCCTCGCCTGGCCCTCGGGTCGCCTCCGTGGCGCCTCGCATCTCTCGCGTCGCCGCCTGCGTGGAGTTATTTTGCGGCAGAATAAACCTGAATTTATTCGGTATCACTACAATATACAAGAATGGAACCTTGTTTCCTCATTCCCTCTGTAGTGTTTTGACTTCTTTGCGGTATCTAAGGTTTTGTTTGGAGTATGCAACGCCGTAAGTTCAATAATACAATTAATAAACATTAAATGGAAGTCAAGATGAAAGAGAATATGAAAATCGTTACAGATGTTTCGCACAGGCTTCGCGATGTTTCGCACACTAAAAAAATAGTTGTTCCGCACGGAAAACAAGCAAGAGAAACCACGTTAAAAAGAACTTTTATTGGCCCACCATAAAAAAATCATACGTATGAAATCATTTTTTGTTATAAGAGAAAAAACTAACTTGCATATGAACACATAACAAAAACTATTCAAGTACTAACAATAAATTTAAAATATAACATGAGTCATTTATGGTGGTCAAAAATATATCACCGTATTTTCCTCGGTTAGATAAACAAATGTTTTTATGTTATTTTTTTTAGAAATACTTCTTTTCTGCACGCTTCTCTTCTTCAAATAACTTCCAGAAGGATGTGCTTAAAGTGAGTAGAAGCTTTAAGAATAGATCTAAGTATTGCTGAAGAGAAAATCTTTTTTCAGATACTAATGAAAAAAATTGAAAAATATGAATCGATGGAACCGAAGTGCAAATTACGACAGCCTCGCACGCGGCTCTGAGATCGAAATTTTTACGTCGTCAGAACCCTTAGGTTATCAGCCGGCAGTCAGTATTCCAGTGAACTCACTTTTCCCGAGACTACGACAGCGCTTCGAGTTTTCTGTATGGAAATGCGTGAAAAATAGCAAAGATATACAGATTGCAAAAAAATACGAAAAACACTTTTTACAAGAACTTACGATTCTGAGATCAAAATGGTAGAGGAGTTATTCATTGCTAATATTATGAGAAATACATTGATGTGATCATTCCCATCAATTGATATTCCCATGAAATTGCTCATCATGAGTATGTTCTCATTGTGTCCAGCTAGGCCTTCATTAAATGCCTAGGAGCGCGAGAGTTTCGAGACTAGTGCTGACAGAATTAATTTACAACAGTGTTTGCCGAAAGTCTTTCCAAACGCAAAATAAACAGTAATATGTAAATATGCTCTTCTGTGTATTCGTAACAAAGACAAATTGGCATGCTGTAACGAGAAAAGAGTAAATATAATTGCAGTGGCGTGTCTAGGTCATGGCAGATATGGCAGGTGCTATTGTGCTACTGACAAAGTACCCCATTCACCATCCTATATTTATTTTATATGAATGACAATTATTTATAATTACATAAAGAACTCTTCGCACAAAAAATGGAGTATATGTAAATTTTTAATAAAAGACACTAATGTATCGTACTCAGATCTTACTATTTTCTTATTGTTTGCCATTTTCATTACTGTTTTATCGAGTTTATACCTTTCGTTGAATTCCCAGCGTAACAGCATATTTTATGTGATTTAAAATTTAATTAAACCGAAATGACAAAAATTGAAGCAAATTTTAGGTTTTAATACGTTGCGCCATTCATATAACAAGAGTTAATCTGATTTAATTACTCTCTGAATATTTCTGGATCAGTCAACTCCATGAATTTCATATTATTCCCGCAAATCAGTGTTGAAAAGAAGGCATTTTACAAAAACTAGAGGAAAAAATAATTTAAGAATTCGCTCTGCCAGAAGAATATTACAAATTCATAAAAACATATGTGCGTTTGGCTTGAATTATTTATTTATTTGTCAAAAAACAGTAAAAACTGTATATGACGTGTGGGAAACGAAATTTATCTGCGCACATTTTCTTGAGGGCCAGAATTTAAAAAAAAATAAAAGAAAAAAATGAATTTAGAAAACAATTATTTTAGAAAAATAAAAATATTTGAAAAATGTTTTTTCCCGAGTTATAGAAAATCAATTTCAACGGTAAATGAACTACAAGCAAAAGGAGTGCTCAACAAAAAGTGCGCACAGTGAAGCTACATTTACGTCCAGAAGCAAAACAAGGGGCCATCTCAGCTTTTGCTCAATGGATCAGGGAAACTGGACAAAAACCTGATCGAGATGGGGGTCATTGACCCGGAAGCTGAAGTACATTGCTTGTTACAGGCGTATTAAATATTTTTTTTTAATGTATACAATGCAAACTTAAACTAATTCATTATATATCTTTGTTTTGTTACATTAAACATTATTTTCTTTTTCACGATCAGTATAGTCTCTAATTGTATAGAAACCGTTTTGCAGCAGAAAAGATTTTACTTCAAACTTAAATTTGTGTACCGACTTTAATTGTTTTATGTCATCTGGCAATGCGTTGTAAAGTAACGTACATGTATGTTGATTTCTTGTACTGAGCTGTTGATACTGACACTTCATGCACGTGATTTCTACGGCGTGTGTTGTAATTATAAATATCAATATTGCATGAAAATATGTTCCCTCCGTTAAGTAGGTCATTTTTGACAAATATTACAGATTCGTAAATAAGTAGACAAGGCAATGGTAAGATTCCCAGCTCAATGAAAAGAGGCTTGCAGGAATCACGTGGAAGGCATTTTTTCATTATTAGAATAATTTTCTTTTGCAATCTGAAGATCTGAATACTACAGGATGAGCTTTCCCAGAATATTATGCCTTATCTCAGGCGGGAATGCACATTTGCAAAATAAACGCAACGAGCTGCATGAAGGCTGACAGAATTTGAAAGAATTCTGAATGGGTAGCATAATGAACTTAATTTAGTGTTTAATTCTGCTTCGTTTGTTTCTTCTTATTAAATTGAATTTAATGGTCTTCGAGATCAGGAAACATGACTCTTGAACTATGCAGGATACGTTGCAGCGCGTCCCAAATATTTCGTTTATTTCACGACCTCCTCGATGCCGCTCATATTATAAGTTTAGAATTAATCGTGAACTAATAATGTGCGACGTAAAACTGAAGTGAATCCATTATCAAAACTTTTCTTTTCAAAATATTACTAAGTTTAAGAAATGAATATTTCTTATTTTGTAGCCCCTTTGTTAAATGTTTAAACACATGACACATGACCAGGAGGAAGGTTTTTTTAGACGTTACAGAGCCTGCACCCTACAATTCTAAGATTTCGAATCTGACATCCTTCCCAGTCTGTGCGAGCACGTACAGGATGTCCAGGGAGGAAACAACGAAACTTTGAAAATAAGTTCTTGAGTCACTTTAAGCATATTTTGTCTAGTACACTCCTCCGTGGTTTCCAATGGCCGCAATAAGCACTCAAAATTTGGTTTGAAAAAATACTTTCTACGCAAAAATTTGCATTTCAGAAACATATAATCACACACCAGAAACATGTAAATTGTTTACTATTTACAAAAGAAATGGATATATTTGTTCACAAAGAACAATTTACACAAAAATAAGAGCAACTGAATTGTGTGAATTGGGTGCTTAAAATTGACTTAGGAGATTATTTTTGAAGGTTTGTTGTTTCCTCCCTCGACTCCTGTATAGGTGCCTGGGTGTGCACGTGAACGAGTATGTCTGAGCGACTATACTTGTGTGTTTGGGTGAGCACAAGTAGGTCTGTGCATGCATGTATATCACTTTAGTCCATATTGATTGTAATCTGCAATGAGTTTGAGTTTCTTGCTTGATCTTGCAGGTTCCTGGGGAGCGACAACCACGACACGTACTTCACCAACGTGCAGCGCGGCCGCATCCTGTACGAGATCCTGTCGACGGCCGTGTTCGGCAAGAAGAAGAAGGGCGAGGTGGCATCGAGCGCCTCGTGGAGGAGGGCGTCTTCTGCTCGGCCTTCCCGCTGCACGACGTGAGTTCTCCGCCCTTTCGCTGCGTTTCACACCACCACCCACTCTTAATCTTACAGCGTTTTCCATTCGCCGCACTGGTGCGCACCCAGTTCACTCTCAGGGCAGCTTTCGTGTTCCATTCGGCCGCTAGGGCACACCGGTGCAGAGAAGCCCATGTTCCATTCGCACAATGACACGGAACCAGGGTGCACTCGGAGCGCCCTAACCTGCACTGACGAGCTCGACGGTGAAGTCCACGAAGTGGACCTCGTGGTGCAGTCCATTGCACAGGGCCATTTTGAGGTTAGGTACCGAAGTTATGAATGTTGATTTGCATTCGTGGTGAAATTGTAAAGGCAATTGAGGATCTTCTGTCACATAGGGACACTTTGAATGATGGAGTATACCATGGTTTACAAGAAATGCTTTAAAATAACTTTGTAACTTACTCGAAGTTCAGAAAATCAGTTTGTATTTTCGTAAAATCCAACCGTGAATTACTGCATGTTAACAAATCCAGTGCTATTCAGTAATCAAACCTATACCCTTACAAAATCATTAAAATATACAATGTGCCAAGAAGAGTTTCTTGCATGCGCAAGCGGAAATGCTCATATTACTATTTTAATAGTTTTCAATAAACAAATAATTCTGCAGAAGCCTTTCGGTTCGAAATGTAGTGTACTGTGTTCGAAATCAATCACTGGCAAATCTCGAGAAATGAGCTTTCGGCAGATTCGCTTTTGAAGTTTTCGGTAGTTTTTAAATAAAGAATCATACGTTAATACTTTATGAATTAAGGAGTAAACAATTACCAAAAGACTTCGTACAAGATGTATTAAAATAATAATAATTATTATAAAATTATAACAACGAACACAATTCCAAAATTCTTATTTTTCGAGTTATGTCAGTGTGTCAGACCAAGAACAGCTGTCTATAATCTCACTGCGTAGCGTACACGCACTGACTCAGTTCCGGAATCCGATTCATTCGTGGCTGCCCCACGGCTGCCCTTCATGCGTGTGGGGCAGCACTGTTGCGGAGCGATGACGTATTTGCCCTGCACTAGGGTGGGGTTCAGTGCAACGAATGGAAAACGCTATTAATTAGACAATGGTAGTCTGTTGGTCATATGGTAGTCTGTTATTAACGGCATTATGTCAACGTAGAGCAAACAACGCACGTGATTGAAGTCCGTAAATGGAGACGATACTCGAGATGGATAACCAACCAACTTTGTTGTTTGTGATATCGGTCGCGTGTCGTTCAAGAAACTTCTCGTGTTAGCATTCTTGGAAGAAAAAATCATAAGAAGTATTAGATTTTTTTAAATTGAGATACAACTCATTTGTTTGTGTTGTTCTTAACGGAAGATGTATTGATAGATAGATAGATAGATAGATATTTATTATTTCCGCAAGTAGGTTTATGCAACCTGGTGGCGGAACATTAAAATTTACATATTATAATTATGAATTAAATACAATGTATCTTAAAAATTGTTTTAAGACAATAATAATAATAATAATAATAATAATAATAAAAAGTGTTGTTATTAAAAGTGTTGTTATAAATTGTTACATTCTTTAAAGGACGCCGGCCGTTAAGAGAGGTTTTTCGTTCCTGGTTTGGTTGCGTGATGTCGGTATAAACAATATTACGAAATAGTCGTGTGAAGTAAGTGTGAGACATCTTGTTACATTACGAGATTGGAGGCTATTAGAAAGAGTTCATCATCAACCGAGTATTGTAAAAAGAGTTTACGGTATGAATACCGTACTACGTTTCATCCGCTTGGTAAAAAATTCCAATGTTGGTCTACTGTAGTTTTCTATTAAATTTACCTATTCAACCTGAGAAAAGTGTTAGGTTATTGTTGATAATTGTTTCTAGTGGCCATGGATCATTTCAAATCTTATGTTGTAATAACTCTTTTGACGAAACTGACCTCAGTTACGTAAATATTTATGTCACATAACCAGTGTGGACGTGTTTGAAAGCCAGTCGCAAAGTGGAATTCTGTTAACCCTTTGTTGCATGAAGGAGATCCAAATGTTGAAATTAACTGAATTCTTGAATATGGGCCCTTCTAGGTGTCTATTCACCAAATTAATCCATAAAAAAAAATTTTTGTAAATTTTAAGGCGGGGGTGGACATGTACAGTACAGTGGACATGATGCATTAACGGGTAGAATGAAACAAATAACAGATTTCATTTTTTTATTATTTCACATGGAATTTATAAAAGCAATCACTTGGTTTGCTTACACATAAATAAACATTGCACTTTCTGCACAAATACTTTGTTCTTCTCTGACAACCCTCAAATTTGCACCTCTGTGCATTTTTTTATGTCAGTCTCTAAAGGATAATGGCCACAATTATCATATCTTGTGTCAGCATTTGGCTTCACAGTTGCTCTCTTTTTACTTGGTGCTTCAATTTCTTCTTTACATGTGTATTTTGTATTTACCCCCATTACTAGAGACTTACAATTTCTAAGTAGAAGTGAGCTAACTGGATATCAGTCTTCTTTGAAACTCTGTATAGTAACCAAGAATTGCATACCGCGAGGCCGAGAAAATGGAAAAATATTCTTTTGTACCATTTTCGGGATTTCCGATGAATCCGATAAAATGACAGTAACATGTCACATTTGTCAACACCGCCCATTTTTTATTATACGCAGTGACTAGATATGAACAATCAATCTCCACATGCTCCTTACGTTTTCGGTCAAATCTTTTGACCTTTTGTAAGGGTTCTGTTCCGAAGCAACTTGATGCAATCGTTACTGCCTGGTTATCAAACCATATGCAGAGTAAAACATCCTCGTTTTCGTCGCATAGATAGTCAAATGAACCTCTTCCTTTTTTCTGCAAACTTTTATCTGCTTGTAAGGGACATTTCTGTGCACGATTGGAACGAATAGTGCAAGTAGCATTCAAACCACGATACTTCAGTTCTGCAATCAAACGAGGCGAAGAAAAATAGTTGTCAAAATACAAAAACGTTCCTGTGGTAGGTTGTCACATAGTCGCAAAACTACTTTTCCCGATTCCCCTACATCTTTACTAACATCAATTTCTTTGAGCAAATTATCTCCGAACAATTGAAACTGGTAAACATATCCAGAAGAACTTGCCCTTATCCAAGACTTGAAACCCCATCTGTAGGGTTTGCTCCTCATGTAAACCTTACGAGAATGCTGACCTTTTAAATGAGATGATTTGTTCATCAATTGATTGATTTTTTTCATTTTCAGCAAATGTTTGAAATACAGTGTTGAAATGATTCAACAAACCACGAACTTTATAGAATGAGTCAAACCCTTTTTCTCCTTTCTTCTTTTGAACATCATTGTTACAGAAATGTAAAATAGAAAGTATTTCCTCGAATCGATTTGTTTGTCATTCTATCAGCTATTGTTGACTGATGCGTAATAGCTGACCAGTGCATTCTCCGAAATGGCAGAGGTACAATACCCATGTATAAACAAATTCCTATAAAAACTTTCACTTCAGAAACAGTAAGAGGTTTTACCCTGGTTCGATTCATCTGAATTTTAAACCTGTTACTCTCAAAAACAATAAAATGTAGCAAACTGTCATCAAAAAATTTAGCAAACATTTGATAAGGAGTGTCACAAGTTTCTGCTCCGTTTGATCGGGATGACTTGAGTGTCTTCAAGTAAAATTAGCGGGAGGTCCTTCTTCACCCAATGCCACGTGGGTTTCGCAGCATTCTCTTTCCTACAAAACAAAATACAAATACTCACTACTTTGCTGAAATCTGCGCCATATCAAGATTACAGAATACAGTATACTTTTACCTTCTATTCTTCGTTAAATCATCACGCATTACTGCTTGAATGTTTGGTGACGAATTCTCTTGTTCATCGTCTGAAAGATCACTTCTGTCACTACCTTCTGTGTCACTACATTCAGGTGGAAGTTCGTAATCTACATCAATATTATCATCATCAGATTATAAATCTGCGTCACTTTCTTCCAAAAGTTCAAGTATATCAGCTCTGTCAAAAATTGAGACATTTCGTAAGCAAAATCATATTACATCCGCATAGCGTGTAACAGTACCAATGTGCATGGCGTACACTGTAGTGGACATCGATTTTCATAATCACATGTTTTGGAAATAGAATAATGAAAAACTCAATATTTAATTTTTTGTAGAATCTACAACTATCTTTTATTACTATTATGTAATATAAAGGCAAACAAGCAAGATATAACATAGGAAAATAAAAAAATAAGTTGAGGATACTTACTCTGTCACGCGTAGTTTCGCCATTTTGACGCAGAATTCACGATACTCGTGATTAAAGAATATAATCAAATCACTTCAGCACTATCTAGTGGTTTATTCGGAAAGCAGAAGTAACGTAGTATCTAATAAACAAGGAACTGCTGCGATCTAACGTATAACATGGAAATCAAGTAATAGTAAAAAACGTACACTGCAGTGTACAAGATGCAACAAAGGGTTTAAAATTAATTTTCATACCAACTTCTATGAACTTCGAAGTTTGACACCTGAACTTGTTTGCTGAATAGAATCCCACCTACAACGACGCTGATCGTTAAAACAGTCAGAATAAAATGTAAAATCACGCATGCAAGTGTATATAACAGTATCGTTTGATAAGAGTTATGACTGTATTAAAACAGTCATTCGGTACAATAACAATGAACAATTTAGTGAATCTTTAGTAAGTTACACCTCCCAATTCCGATACTATTGCCAACAATAACATAACAATACTTTGAAAATTACATTTTCCTACAACCAATATTGTTCATATTCTTTCTTCAAGATTCTAGAGGTCTCTGGTACCGCACCAATTTATTCGTTGACAGTCGTACATCGTTAAAGCAGGTAATATTATTAAATTAAAAAGAAGAAAAAGCATCACATCATATAAAATAAAACTTGTTACGATACACATATGTAAGTGACACATTATTCGTTTCGACATTCCAGCCTTGGCTAGAAGCAGGGGCTACAAAACATATGGACTATAAATAATATAAAACCTTGTGTCCTTGTAATGTAAATTATTTTTACGGCTGCTTACTGATAAGAAGGAATTTTCATTTATTACTTACGTTATGTCAAAATAACTGAAAGAAATACGTCCCCGCCGATTCCTATTTCCGATGTTTACAGTATGCCCATTTATTTGAAGTGCACCTATCTAACCTAAAGTGAATGATAACCTAAAAAGCTGTTGCTATTCACAAATTCTTCCTTTTCTAGGGCCCATACGAAGTGAAAAGGAACAAGAAAGGGGAGATTGAGGAGCCCCTCAACCCGAGGCAGATCCTGTACGAGTATTGGGCGCGGTGGGGCAAGTGGTACAAGTACCAGCCTCTCGACCACATCCGAGAGTACTTCGGGGAGAAGATAGCCATCTACTTCGCTTGGCTCGGTACAATTTCCTACCATTTTCCACTAGATAGTATCTTAGCACAATATTCTGAGTTATGTCTCAGGTTTCCAGGGTCTACGTCACTGCTCTTTGCTGTTCAGGTGAAGCCGCATCGAAGGTTGCATTGCCGACCTATCAAATTTCATTGTGGTCTTCACATTCCGGCCCTTAAAAAGACTACGACAATATGCTCAAAACGTCAGCAACACAACCTTCGACGCGGTGTCATCCGGACAACAGAGATCACTTACAGTATTTAAAGATCTCTAATACATGGCAGTAGTTCTCTCTTGTTTTCTTCAATCCATCTTGTTATTGATAATTTGGATTTGGATTCGAAAACTGTGTTTTAGTGTGTAAAAAACATGAAGTTCATACCACATATTTTATTTTGCACAGATATAAGTATTTTATATCTAAGGTAATTTAGTTTCGAAATTACTTCTTTGAATTTTGAATCTTACAGCCGAGCCCCACAAACGACAATAGTTTCAACTCTAAATATCTTTTATCGAATAACTCCCTAAAACGTAGACATTACTTGAGTTTGGTTGGCTTACTACCTCATAACCCGCGTACTCATACTCTCTCTCTCTCCAAAAACGAAAATTCTCTACAAATGAAGAGGGTACTCGGTCCCTCCAATTTCTCAGCAAACGAGTTTACACTGAATGTATTTTATTGCGTCTAACCTCGTATTCTTCTACTTCAGGGTTCTACACGGGGTGGCTGTTGCCAGCAGCCATAGTCGGCGTGCTGGTGTTCCTGTACGGCGTGTGCACGATGCACACCAACCGCCTGGCCGTGGAGGTGTGCACGCAGGGCCAGTCGCTGCAGATGTGCCCGCTGTGCAACGAGGACATCGGCTGCAAGTACTGGAACCTCAGCGACGTGTGTGGCTACGCGCAGGTGGCCTACCTCTTCGACCACCCGGGCACGGTGTTCTACGCCATCTTCGTCTCCTTCTGGGGTGAGCGGCGTCCTCTTCAAACGCTTTTCTTTAACATCAATGTATACGTCAAATATTTAATTATACGAGGCCACGCCAACTATTTTTGGTTTCTAAAAGATATGTTATCGAATCGCACAATCTCATTTGTAGCATGAAGCAATGCTGAAGCAGGGGGTGTTCACATCAACATCAGATGGCTCTGCGAGTGTCTCTATTAGTAAAACAATGTAGGCTTTCACTGCTGGATATGTTATTAAAAGTACTTTTTATTTCCGGGCTGTATAGCCGTGGTCGATCGGACGTTTTTCCGCCCTAACGTTTCGTCCACAACTGCGGTAGATTTTAGTGGTCAGTGGTCTCTATTAGCATGGAGAGCAACGTGACATCAGTTGTCCAACTACCACCGTGCGAAATGAATGTAAACATTTTTCGAGCAGCGCTCATACTCCAAGATAGCCGTTCTGCATGGGAGAAGTCGTGGAAGCTGTTGGGAATAATGCCCTTCCATATCGAACAGTCGCGAGATGAGCAGGAGAGTGTCTGCGAGGACGCGTAGCAACCAGTGATCAGCAACGCACGTGATGACCTGTGTGTTTAGACTGATGTGGCATGTGCGGTAATCGAGCATCTGTCTAATTGGGGCTTTGCAACGAGCATATAATGCTTTTGGAATGTTGTGAACTCGTATATGCTAAAATACTTCGGAACATGAAACCAGTACTGTCATTTCAAGAATCTTAATAAATATAAAAAATAATTTTGGTGTGTCGTTAACACCAATACACTTAGTTTGAACCGTGTTCTTTTATGTGTATATTTCATATTTTCCACTCTTGCTCGTATTCTTATAAAAAAATAATCATTGCCATGGCATATGCCTCAATCCTCGTAAAATTTGACACTTACGGCAAAGCTCAAACAAATAAATAAACGCCCATGCCCAGTAAATATCTTTAATATTTTATGATGCATGACATTTCCTCCGGCCATTGCAATGGAATTTTGTCATCACAGAGAGCGATTGCATAAATAGAAAGATCGTTTCTTTCGCATTCTATGCCCATAGAATGAGGTATTTCCATGGGGGTGCCGAACCCTAACCAAAAACACATTTTTTTATAATAGCGAACATTTCTGGAGATACAGCGATGACAGACTGCACACATGTGCAAATTTTGTCTTCAGGGGAATTGAATTAGTACTACTCAGAAATAAAAAAAATGTATTTCTTCGTTAACGTGCAAATATGTGATTTTCTTCATGTGCAAACCACGAAATCTACTGTGGACTTCGTGCCAACCTACCGAATATAATAGTTCGTCTTCAGTAGTCAACAGGTTCAATAGCCAATGCGGAACCGCGTTGTAACCCGACATGATAGCCAACCTCTGTACGAGGAGAAAAAAATCGACACACGATCTTTGACGAATCGTCAAAGTTAACGGGGCATCAATTCTAACAGAAAAGCGTTGGTGAAACGTAACGATGCGTCAATATTTCCACGTTCGTCAAAAATGACGATCGTCAAGAGAGATTTGACGAGTGTTGGTGAAATCCACTGTTAGAGTTCTATATTACTGAAAGGCTGTGTATATTTATGTTTTTTGTAATTAGCTGCCACCGGGTTATGCCCAATTGCAGTTTAAATAAATCTAATCTAAAGCTAGACTTTGAAGACTTGGAGACCTTGGATGACAAATTCTCTATAATGATGTTATTGCAGGAGTCGCCTTCGCAGCCCCCAGGTAGAGGTTGTTACCCTTTGAACGTAAAAAGCAAAAAAAGTATGCGCTTCTAATCTGAATTGATGGAACTTTAATTATATGTGTATTATACAGTACTTCTTAAACTCGTGTATTAATTTAGATTGGCAAAATTTTTCATGTAAGGTCTAAACAAATTATCCAAATCGTCATAGTTTAGGTCAAATATGAAAAATTAAGTTACAGGTCAATTTTAAACAAGTTGCTCTGTAGCCATTGAAGGTCTCATATCACTATTCAAATCATGATTTACATTCACTTATGATCTACATTCAAGAATTTTCCCATGTGATTTTGAAGACATATAATTTCTGTGACGAAACCGCTTATACTGGGTTTGAGGGTGTCACACACTGCTCTCGCACAAGTATTGTAAAATCAAATTAAAAAGTATCAGAAGAGTCCTATTAAACTTGGCTAAGAGGCAAAGACATTTTATACATTTTTTTGCGACCTGAACAACTTTCCACGCAAATAAAACAAACATACATTGTAAGCTTCTTTTCCATTTTAAAAATATATTTCATTGTTTTACTTTTAAAATTTCATAATCTTGGAAGACATTATCTCTATACTTCTTCAAATACGAATGTTATTTTCTAACGGGCCAAAAGATAGGTAGCTCAGCTTCATCGTATGTTCTGCCCTGTTAATTTTGGTGATGTTTCATCCTAAAGTGCTAAAAAAGTTCAATCAAATTACTATAATCTTCGTTTCACCATTTGAATCTGTTTCCTCACATGAAACATTTGAAAAAATATTTAGACGTGTAGTTTTTTTTATATATATACTGTAGGATACTCCTCACATCGGATTTTATAGCCACAGCAAACAAAGGACTTTGTCTCGCCAATGGGTTAATGACGTTTACCGTTACGTCATGGAGTAATCATGAAAGAGATAACTGACCAGTGGACTGTGCCAAATTGACGCCGTTTCCACATGAAGTTGCCAAAGATCAAAGACCACCGCGTGTGTAAATCGAATCAGAAAGGGACAACAGATTAGCGATGAATTCAGCGTCACAGCTTGTATGCACTACCCACTTTTTATTTGCTTTATTTCATGTCATCTAAGTTAATAAAATCCCGAATTGTTAATGCGTGTTCAGTTCTGCATTGCAAGAAAATCTTCCAGAAAGTTTACATGAGTAGACAAATCGGCACACTAGAATGACATGAACTTGTCAATTCAACGCTATGTACTTGCATCAGTAAGCAAAAAATATGCCTATTTGCTGTCATAATAATTATAAATATTACTACATTTTCGAATTAGAATCTGTATTCAATTCGCGAGCGTTTGAGTACAGTTAGAAATATCTCTGCTCTAATTTAAAAAGATAGGTTATATTTCCGTTTCACAACCATCGTTATAACTAGTATAATAAATATTTCGAATTTGTGTATCATTCTTTATACATTAAAATGTAAAAATCAGAAAATTCATAAGCATTTCTTATAACTTTATTGTATGGTCTGTATTCATGAAAGGAATGTAAAACTCCTGAAACAGAATCGGGAGCTTACACGTCGCTACAATAACGTCACTATGGTGACGTTCAACCCCGCGATTGGATGACATCGTAACAGTTAATTTACGTCAAGTGCAGCTCTAAATAAACCCAAGTATAGCCTTGCGGAGTTTGGAAAGAAATAAAAACTACCTTGGTCGCGCGTTACTAGAAAATGCAATGAGCTTAGCCTGTATTTGTGTCAAGGAGAGCGTATAACTGTTTATTAGCGGTAAGGCGAAAAATTTGAATGAAAAGCGAAAGCGATGTGTGTTTGGTGTCGCAGCGGTGACGTTCCTGGAGTACTGGAAGCGCAAGTCGGCCAGCCTGGCGCACCACTGGGACTGCATGGGCTTCCAGGAGGAGGAGGAGCGGCCGCGCCCGGAGTTCGCCGCCCGCGCGCCCTTCCTCGAGCGCAACCCGGTGACGGGCGTGCGCGAGCCCTCCTTCCCCTCGCACCTGCGCCACAAGCGCATCGCGGCGGGCATCGGCATCATCTTCCTCATGGTGCGTCTCCGGCACCACCGCTCCGTCACTGCGTTCTCCACTACCTCCGTCACCACTTTTTCCACTACCTCCATCATCACTTTCTCCACTACCTCCATCATCACATTCTTCAATTCCTCCATCATCACATTCTTCAATTCTTCATCATCACTTTCTCCACTACCTCCATCACTTTCTCCACTACCTCCATCACTTTCTCCACTACCTCTATCACTTTCTCCACTACCTCCATCACTTTCTTCACTTCCTCCATCATCACTTTCTCCACAACCTCCATCATCACTTTCTCCACAACCTCCATCATCACTTTCTTCACTACCTCCATCACAGCTTTCTCAACTACTTCATCACAGCTTTCTCAACTACCTCCATCACAGCTTTCTCAACTACCTCCATCACAGCTTTCTCAACTACCTCCATCACAGCTTTCTCAACTACCTCCATCACAGCTTTCTCAACTACCTCCATCATCGCTTTCACCTCCACCTCCATCACCGCTTTTTCCTCCACGTCCATCGCTTTTACCACCATGTCTATCACCACTTTTTCGACGACGTCCATCACCGCTTTTTCCATGTCCACCACCTCCATCACAGTAATTTTTCACCACCCCTATCCTTCATCATCCCTTTTCCTCCATCACCCCTTCCTCCAGCTCAATCACCACCTCCGTCACCGCTTACTTCATAAACTTTATCACAACATCCATCAAATTCCCAATCTCTTCCTTCCGTCACTGCCTTCATGAGTCACCATCTCCGCCTTCCTCTCCATTACTTAATTCACTTCCTTCCATCATCGCCTCCTTCAGTCTCTATTTTCACCACACGTTCTGTGAAGTGTTAAAAATATATTCCATCCACAATACTAATGTGTCTGTTCATGAAGGTGCTTGAGTTTATGACAAGGTTGCATGTCATGGAATGCAAATGCTGAGCAGTGTGCCCTGTGTTTCTGCAGATCTCGCTGGTGATCATCTTCATCGTGGCGGTGATCATCTACCGGGTGCTGGTGTCCATCCCGTTGTTCCAAAACGCCACCTTTCGCTCGCAGGCCCAAGCAATCGCCAACGTGACCGGCGCCGTCGTCAACCTCTGCCTCATCATGGCCATGAGCCGCGTCTACGAGAAGCTGGCCTACAAGCTCACGGCCTGGGGTGCGTCGCTCTTTTATAACAGCCTGCATACTTTTTAAAAAATGTCAATTTTGTGACGCATGCGGTGGATTGCTGCAACACTACAATTCATACATTTGACGGTCCTTCAGAAAATATGTTCGCAAAATTTACCCTATTTTTCGCCTTCCCCCCCCCCTCTGTTTCAACTCCTTTATACACGGAACATTCCATTCCATTATCCCCACCACCGCATTCATCACCACCTACGCTGTCTTAAGTAGTTTTAAAAGTATGACTTAATATCTCGATTGTTATTCCCAGCACACTGTAGGCTACTTTAAACAATAATGTTGAATGAGCAGGTGATCTGTACGCAATATACTCAATAAATCAGACACAATAAAATCTAACACAGGAATAACAAAATAATCACAGACTTATGACCAAATAAATTTATTATCTTGGTAAAGGATAACTTTTCAGCTGAAATTGTACAGAAAATGTATAAAATTCGAAGTGCGTAAAACACAATTCTGTAACTTGTATACTATTTGCTGATCGTAAAGTTGAAACAAGTTTTGAATTGGTCGAAAAGCGACTTTGAATATACGCGATACCACAGGTTACGAATAGACAGTTTTCTCCACAGAGGAATATTCATAATTCCAGGACCAGACGAGACGATGAGTGAAATGAATAGTCTTCGCTACACAATATTGAATGGAATCTACGAATACACTCAAGAATGTTTTCTTGTCAATTTCCAGCATGTAAATTCCTTGATTTCAACATTTTAGAAAATGACAATCATAACCTTATTTCTTTTCCGTAGACAATCTTGTATGTACAAAAATTGTAAAAAGTTATCAATTGTAGTTAAGATCGTATCTTGCACAACAATTGATCACTTTTTACGTATAAACATTTTTTTAAAATAAGTATTAGTATACGACGTTCATACAAAAAAAATAAGTGGTGTATGCCACAGAACTACTTTCAACACCAATGCTACACACAGTCCTAACTCCAATGACAGATGTTTTAAAGTTATTTTTTTGTTATCTTCCATAATCACTTCGATCGATATTTTCACGTAAGGATCGCAAACTTACACAATAATGTCCAACATAAAGTGATGTAGTCATATCCTATAATCACCCTCAATTATGCACAGAGAAACGGCAGCCAATACTTTTCGGAGGCCGTCATTACAATCGATGACGCTTTAAACTAAATCCATCGTAATAACAAAGTTGTTTTGCCTCAATGAACTGTAAACTTGTCTTATCTTCATTCAATGTACAAGCATATAAGAAATGTATTTAAAATGTCACTAAAAGTTCCTATGATTTTCATCAACAGCTTGTTTCTGTTTGTCCACAGAAATGCACCGCACACAAACAGAGTTCGATGACAACCTGACATTCAAAGTATTCATTTTCCAATTCGTGAACTTTTACTCCTCCATTTTCTACATCGCGTTCTTCAAGGGCCGCTTTGTGGGTTATCCAGGGAACTACACTCTCATTCTGAAACTACGCAACGAGGATGTGAGTTACCTAACATGGCGCGCCATTGAGAAATACGGCTGGATAACTACGTATACAAAGATGTACGTTGGCCTTCAATATCTCCGTGCGATGTTTCAGTGCAGCGCAGGCGGTTGTCTTATTGAACTTGCACAGCAGCTGGCGGTCATAATGATCGGCAAACAGATCATCAACAACGCACAAGAAATCCTGGTGCCCAAGATGAAGGCTTGGTGGCAGAAGAGAAAGGTGAATATTCAAAGATACTATTGTTTTAATTATGTGCTGTTCTCGCAGACTAAACTTCGAATCACCGTTTAACTCAAATGTCAACCACGAATTTGGTTAGACTTCTTTCGCCGTACTAGTTACCATTTATCGGTGGACTGGGAAGAAAGAATTTCAGACATGAATTTGGTACTTCTTTCGCAGCCCTGTTATAGGAAGCAGATCTGTCAACATAATCCTCATAACCAAGTACCTTTTATCGGCAAACTGAACAGAAACAAACGTGTGATTGGCGGCAGTACTCCTACCGTAATTATCTGTTACAACTGGGCAACATCCCTTAGATAGTTTACGGTGATGTCGCCGTGCCTTCGGTATCGGTGTATGCTGTTCGAATACAATCGCGCTACACTGCGTAAAAGTGCAAATTGCATGACAGTTGACCGTTGCACAGCCCCCGAGAAGCCACGTCCAGGGACCTCCCCACGCTCAGAAAGCCTGCGAGCAGAGACTAGTTCGACTACGCTGCAAGAGACTAGCCGTGCCCTGAGTGTCGATTTGAACACAGTGTGTAATAGCGTAAGGACCCATAAATACGGCAACAAACGGTTTTAGATAGTAGTTCAAAGGCGGCTTTGGGACTTTCGGGCATTTTACACGACATAAAACAGCGACTTTCAGCAAATGGATTTTTTTCCCTGAAGATTTTTATTAATTAATTGCCCTTAAAAATTCAAGTCTTCAGCCGACTTCGTAACCGCGAAGAATACTCTATTTGATCTTAAAATGCACTGTACAAAATAGTCTACATGTAAGTTATGGTATAATCAGACTAATGTACAGATTACAATGCATGACATGATGTCATTCAGCAGAAAATAAATTAGCTAATTTGATTAATTTCCACTTTGTGTTCGTTAATAAAGTGTACATTCACATGCCCTCCATAGATATCCTTAGAAGTCACCCATCCTTGAGTTAGACATCATTGCACAACAATTCAATTTATTAGCACTTCAATTTGCAAGGGTGGACCGACGGTCATTTCTGATTATTTTCGTTTACAGATAAAACTCAGCAAGAAGCACAAAACGCGATGGGAAGAGGATTATCAGTTGATTGATAATGAAGGCTTATTTCAAGAATATTTAGAAATGGGTAAGATTGAACACAAATGCACATCATTTAAATTTAATTTAACGTGTCACAACAATTCACTCAAAAATCTGATAAGTTATGATGCAATTATTCACATCACAATACTTTATTTTAATTTCTGAAAGCTTTTCAGTAAATTTAGAACAATCTTAAAAGTTGAGATATTATTACTTTTGCGTAGATAAATTGTGATTTTTAGAAGAGTGAAAATGGTATTTGTGTGTTAGAATTATTGTTATCTTAAATATTATTCACGAAAAACTTTCTCACAGAAATGAAATCTGTTCTCAGTGTTGCAGTTTGGATTCATTACCATCTTTGTGGCGGCCTTTCCTTTAGCTCCATTCTTTGCCCTCCTCAACAACTGGGTAGAAATAAGACTGGATGCTCAGAAGTTTGTTTGTGAAACGCGCCGCATGGTAGCAGAAAGAGCGGAAAACATTGGCATCTGGTTCAAAATCCTCGACATGCTGGCTCATCTGGCAGTTATCAGTAATGTGAGTGGTGCTCCGTATACTTCGTGTATATAAGCTCCGTATTATTTGTAAATAAAAACTTCAAGCCCACCTTAAGGTTAACACAGACCTGAGATGAATTAACGAAACGAGATAGGGCCGTTGATTAAGTCAAGGTTTTGAGCGCTGATTTTACTTCTGCTGTAATCATTCCTTTGTTATCATGAGACCCTTCTTATGTTAACTGCAATTTCCAATTTCATTGAAATTTCACAATTTTACTATCCTGTCATCCTATCACTTGAGGCACTGTGTGAGTACAATGAAATTAAATCAATTCTTAGGTTCTTCTAGTTTTGTTCTAGTTCTGTAAAAAACTATAGAAACAATTGTTTTCAAATACTTATCTTTTATCACTTAAATACGCTGTTCACTTACGCGTTTGGAGGGGGTAAAGTGGCTCTTTATTACAGCCTAGTAATAAAGTAGCTAACAATTGTCACCAAAAACAAGGGACAAGGTGCTACCGCACTCAACAATATGATTCACACTAAAATATTATTTTATTCAAAAAGGAAGGAGCATACATAAAACACATTATCTAGGCTAGCTGGGATGAGCACTGTCTCTGTCGGAGTGGCTGACGTTTCGGCCAACTTGTGGCCTTCCTCAGAGCTTATTGCTTTGAGTAAGTAACACGCTCAGCAGTACGCTCTGAGGAAGGCCACAACATGTTGGCCGAAGTACCAGCCACCACGACAGAGACGCGGCTCATCCCGGATAGCCTAGATCAGTGTTGTCAAGGTCGATGCCACGAACGGGAGTCCGTGGCAAGAGTGCCACAACGAAATCGCCCCTCCACGCAGTTTATTACCCCGCCACCAGAGACAACGCCATCCCTATTGTAAAACGGCGGAGTTACTAATAGTTTCCTTTCTCGACGCCAGTTGCGCAAAGAAGCTCGTGGCATGCTACGGTGCCACGACACGTGCCACTGCCACCAGTAGGAGACCTTGACACCACTGGCCTACATAATCTTCTCTTCCTATCCTCCTCCTTCTTCGTTTTCCTCCATAGCCTTAGCGTCTTCAGTTCTATCATAGACTAAAGAGGTCTACATCTTTACTCTATGGTTCTACTACTTTCGGGAGTTTCTTCAATCATTTCCATTGTTTCGCTGCTTTCTGCTTTGAATGACCGCGCAGCGCAAATCATACCCCGCGATTCACGTCGCCGAAGTCAATATTCATTCCTTATACCATTGTCGTCGAAACCATTAACCACATAGAAGACCTAGGCCTACTGCTAGAAAATATCAAAACATTCAATAAGCGATAGGATAAGAAAAAACGAAGTATGTCACGTAGGTAACATGTCGTTACTTTCTCGTTAGTCGTTTATTTACTTGCGCTAAAGAGCTTGTGAATAAATAACTAGCACATAATAGCCTGTTTTACCCACTTGAATAATAAAGAACTACTTAAACTTCTTCGTCACTTTTACCTTTTAAAGTTTTGAATCGTATATTTTTCACAAATTACGTGATACTGTAAGCTGCTGTGATGATACTTAATGATACTATGACCCCCAGGAAGGGTCCTCTAAATATTGTTCCAATCGATTCAAGATGAATGAATTGATTTCCACTTTAACACTATTCTTATACAAAGAAGTCAAAACTATTGCACCAGTAATTAACTTGATAATTATTTACATGATGATGATTAGATGTGAGGCAAGTCCTCAATAGCATTAGTGGATTCATTGGGAAAGATAAGCTGAGGTTCCGATATTGAAATAGTTTGTGCTGAGACAGTTTTAAAAATGATGTTTTTGTTTGGGTTAATATTTTTATTAATTTAAACAGTATTTCAATTCCTATTTTTCTTTTTGAATTTGTTCAATTGGTACAAACTATGGAGCACTTATTTTGCAACGGAGGAATTTTCTTTCAATTTTCTGGAGATTTGTTTTAGCTGTAGCCCCCCTCGTATGTGGCAAGTGTAAGTTAAAGAAGGACTCTATAAAATAAAAACAATACATTTTTTTCTTCTTCTCTAAATGGGAAATTACTATTGTGTTGACTGACGTTTGTGCGTAATCATCCAGCCTTGTACTAGTATATCTTTAGTGTTCTCTTGGCTTCAGCAAGGAAATCATTATGATGTTTGTTATTTTTATCAATGTGAAATATCATGTATCATAACGTATATGAAAAATAAAATTCATTCTTTATAAGTAAATCTAGCTATAGCTAGGGAACTGTGATACATCAATTAGGAAATACCTGCGTTCTCGATTTTCACAGTCAGTTCCCTGGAATGATCAACACTGATAAGAAAAAAAGTCTTGTATGTAAAGTTGTTAGTTTGTTCTTTTTTACTGTAATTTTCAGAAGTTTGTAAAGGACTTAAATGGCTATGCTCGACAGTGTTTAAGGTATTGAAAAGTATCATCCAAAGCAAATGATTTTTTATAAAATTGAAAATTTTAGTCTTCATAATCAAAAACTATGTCAAGATACAATAAAGTGTATGCAGATTTCAATGTAGTAGACAAATATATGTTTGTAATCAATTCATTCGACACATACATATAGGAGTTTGTAATGAGAAAACCAAGCAAAAGAAAATATAATTCTGATTGATGTGGCAATTTTCAAATAGGTATAGTATTTTCATTTCATATTTTTAAATATTTTTATTTAATAAATTAAATTTCATGACAAATGATTTTTGAATAAATAAAACCATGGGTTGTAGACTTATACTGTCAAGTATATATTGGATTATAAAGATTGTCAGATTTGTTGGATTTTTAGTTAATTGTCATTAAATAACAAGCATTTGATAAGTAAAAGTCTTAATGGAAGCAACATTTCATAATTCAAAATTAATCTACCTAATATTTTCACAACAAAACAATTAGACAACAAGAAATTATTTGTAATGTAAAAACTATACTATTTAATTGAATTTATTATGCCTCAATAGTTGGTCTGTCTTCCTTCTACCTTCTTTCTTTTCTTGTTATACTAAAATATTCTACACACTTTATCAGTAACTTAAATCATTGATCTCACCCCAGAACATTGCATTAGTGTGCCAGGTTATTGCCCAGCTCACCTTCAAAATATTTTGTTTGTGAACCCTCTGAGAAGTGAATAAAGCAAAAATAATGATAAATTAGTTTTAGAAATATTTCCAGGTCTTTCAAATGTGTACACTTACACTTAATTAAATTGACATGACTATCTACTATTTGGTAATTGCAATGTCTTTTGATTCAAGGGATTCTTGATAGCCTTCACCTCGGAGTTTCTCCCAAAGCTGCTCTATCAGTATGAGTATGACTGGGACTTAGTGGGATATGTTAATTTCACACTGGCACAAGCGCCAGAAGGTACAACAAATATGCCTTGTCGGTATCGTGGGCTTCGGGATGAACAAGGCAAGCACACGCCTTTCTTTTGGAGATTACTTGCAGTGCGGTTTGCCTTCGTCATTATTTTTGAGGTAATTGAAGTGTTCATGATATTGATATTATTAACTTAATGATCTACTACTTAATGACCTTCTTTATAATATTAACTTTTATTATTACAATTATTCTGCATCCATACGTTATGCATTATTGCACAGTATGTTTAACAGATCTGTTTCATTTAATCAGTTATTTAATGTTTTGGAATGTACAGCAGATATTAATAAAAAAAAACATTAGACAGTTACAATGTAAAAGAAAAGATATTCCTAGAGGTATGTTATTAAATTAATGTGCTCATAGGGACTTTGTTACATATTTTTTAATTGTTATTCATTATATTTTACACTTACATTTCTTAAACAAATCATTTCCCCTATTATATTTTTGAAAGTTGAATATTCCACATGTAACTAGTTAATTGATTAATTAATTAAATTAATTCAGAATTGTACATAAGGAAAATTTACTTACTTGTATTTTTATAATCTACTTTTCAAAAACTTTTTAGCATTAAATTCTACCTGATTCCATACTTATTCAAAATAGAAAATATATAATAATGCAATATAATAATTACATCAAAAAGCAACATACTCTGCTTAAGAATTGGAGAGAATACAGCTACATATACAAGTCCAGAACAAGTCCTATTGCATTCACTGTCAGGATCGTTGGGTCATAGACTGAGAACTCTGATCAAGATGGGAGTCCAGAATCCAGGAAAATTTACATTATCAGTTCCAATCACATGATTGATATTTATATTAACAAATAACTTCCTTAAAAAAATACTGAATAATGAAAACTATATTTTTTTTCAGTTAATTTACAAAAATTCACAATCTATAAGATGTAATAATAATGAATGAATTAAAAAATTGTTATATTATCAAAGTCACAAAAGAAGCAAAAGCAAAATATGTAAAAATGATTATATATTAAATTTTGAAATCATGTATGTAAAAAATTATTCATTAGATTTTGTAGCTCAAGACAAAAGATTCCCTTATACTATTAAAATGATGATGCAGTTCATGAATTAATTCACTCAGACACAATATTGGCATTATTCTTATTTTAGTCTTTTCAGTCATAATAATGCTGCATTTTTGTACTTCAGCATGTGGTGTTCGGAGTGTGCCGCCTAATTGATGTGCTTGTACCTGACATCCCAGAAAGTCTTGAACTAAAAATCAAACGAGAAAGGTATTTGGCCAAGCAGGCTCTTCAAGATTCCGAGACTATCTTGAAGGTGGGTACTTCAGAAGAAGCTAAAGCAGTGAACGGCACGCAGAGCACGAGTCTCTGAGTGAGATGGGGGCTTCTGACAAACTGAATAAACGCTTGCATTCCCACACAGGTGGCCGCCCGAAAAGACGACGAGGAAGACGAGCTTATTCCCAATGGCGGCATGGTGCTTGATCTCACAGCGGAGCTTGGGGATGACCTGAGCCACGGAGAAATAAACAATATTGCTAAACACCACACAACCGTCGAAATGGGCACAGACTCGGAGGACACAAACAGCCAAACAGGGACGCCTGAAGTCTTTAAAAGGAGAAGTGCTTCTAGTCAAAGGAGGGATAAAAGAGGGAGACATTCTCAGATATCTGAGGGCTCCAAGGAGAGTAATCATAAGACATGACGTAAGTTATCCACCCTGTGAACAAACAAGACTTTCCAAACAATACGTAAGAGTACATTTAAAACAGAATTTTGAAAATTTACAAAAATATTTAGTAGTTAGAGAGAAGCATAGCAGAATAAAATATAATAGGGAAACAATTCCATTCATATCAATAAAAAATAAATTTTCTAATGAATATATCCAATCTTTTGTCTTTCAAATTACTGCAATATCAATATATGAATAAAATTATCTAAGACGAAATCCAGTCAATGTCAATAAACGTGATCTTAGGATGCGTTCCTTTATCTCGTCCCCAATGATGTCAATAAGCAATTCCTGATGTAAACATTATTTCCTGGCTTCAAAAATGTATTAGATGAGAAGAAAGTATTTGTGTGTTTTATTTGTAATCCATGACATGTTATTTAGCTGTCTGAATGTTTTATGTTTCTTGTTCTAATCCAAATCTGCTATGAATTCAATGCTCTCATTCTGTGTTAAGTGTCTCAAGTCTTGTTTGTATGCTGTAAGATGCAGGTGTCACAGGGATGGATACAGTAAACAAAAGTACCTTATCATTTTGTGATAACAACAAAGACTTTTCAATTGGACTAAAGTTACCACAAGATTTTTTTTTTAAGGAACCAAACGAGGAAAATTCTTCCATTTTGAAAGCAACAACGAGAGCTGTATTTTTGTGCAATTCTAGATAATGGTCATCATCTAAAATTTTTAACACTTGAGATACCGGTACATGTTGTCTCAAACAAAAGTCATGAAATAAGTTACACAAGATAATTAGGAATATATAAGTGGCCAATATTGAAAATTTTGTTATATCTTGTAAATTCTGTAAAAAGGAATTTTACAAGAGACTAACTACAAAGACCCTGGGGCAAATTGCAACAATGCATTCTACATTCTTTTTAAAACAGATCCTCGTTAAAAGTCAATTGTGAATAGACTGCATTTCAAGGGAATGTATGAGACAGTTTTCTTTAAATTATTGCATATTTTTAAGAAAATAGATTTAATGTTATCATGGTTGTGAATATAAGTTAAATTTCTATGAAATATCTGTATCATTCCATGTTGAATGTTTTTCTTCTTCATTCTTTATTTATTTAAATAACACATGTGTATATAATTACATTTTTAAATCACTTTCACATTTTATATTCATGTTAATAGTGTATAAGAATAGTTTCACATCTTGCATATTGTTTCCTTTCTCATGGATATGCTTTAATAAATTGCCTTTCTTTGTTTCTATAAGGTTGCATACTAACTTCCTCATATGTCTACCAAAAATGAGATTCTTATATTCCTTAATATTGTCTTAGAAGCACACATTACATCATAAAATTTGGACAAGTTCCAATCAATGTTTCTTCCAATTATAACGGCAGGCCTAAAACTCTTGCATGCATATTTGTATTTGGTAGTAATATTAGGAGACATAATGTGTACAAAAATGTCTTTTTTTATTGGTACCATTGATAAGACCAAAGTATTCTGATGAAATAAAGGGAAAACAGAAAATGCAGTTATACATGAAAAGTTTAATATAGAATATACATTCCATTCTATTAGAGAATGTTATAATGATAATGCTTCATTGGTACAAATTTTAGAACATGTCAAATTAGAGCAAGTTTAAAAGGTTTGGTTTTCTTTCCCCAAATGCTCTTTCACTGTGTGCTGAGACAAAATACCTCAAGCCTGCATATCTGTAATACCCTTCTCACAAACAACATAAAAACCGTAGATTAGAAATTTATAAGAAAATATCTTGGATCATCCAAGTACTCCTTCCAAATATCTATTTAATCTTTGTCTTGATAAATTATACCACAAATGAAGTATGCACCTTAGAATCTTTACATTGGTTTTCTATTTTCAATAAAATTTATATATTAAAATGGTACAAACAGACTCTTGTTCGTATTTAGATTAAAAATGATTTTTTAAGAAAATATTTAATTGTCAATTATCAGATTATTTTTGATATTTATTTCATTATTTCCAAAATTTTCAGGTATTGAGATTGAAAGTATAACTTTGCTTACATGTTGTGTTAGTATAAAAATGTGCATGGTGTTTGAAGAAGGATGAATATAAAATATTGGTTTTCCTCATCCACATAATATCTTAAAAAATCATTTTTAAAATCATAGGCAAGATGTCTGATGAATGATGAATGCTTCTGACTAAATGTTTCATTGCTGAAAAAGTTTGAAAAAATATGATATTAATAAAGCATATGTTATTGCCAGTACTCACAAGTGACAAAAGTGCTGAAAGCAACCTCAAAAGTGACTAATTATTCTAAATTTACATATGGACATATTAATATAATTGATAATTGCAAATGCTCTACATGTTATTTGAAACATATCTGTTTCTTGTTGCCCAATTAAGGCATTAGAAATTCAAAAGACTGAATGAGATAGACGTACACTGTAAATATAAAAGGAGAAGCTTCCAGTCAAGTCTTGTGATGCTGTGCAATTAAATGTCCAGATTTATATGTGGCATATCTAAAAGCATGTTATGGTTTTGTTATAGTCAGTTGTAAATAAAATATTTATAAATTACGTTTATAAAAACATATAGTGGTTAATATTGTGTAAATGTAAATATTGCAAACTATTCAGTAAAGTTTATAGATGTTGATTTAAGCACGGTACATTGTAGTTATAATTTTACAGTTTTTAAGAGAATCTTCTTCATATTATATTCTATTCTTCTCTTCCAAAATTATTTATGTAAATAAATCACAGTGCCTATAAAAGAAATAGTGGAAATAATTGTGAGACAAAAGACAGATAGATCTATTGAAACAGATTGAATGAAACTCATGCCAAAATGTTGATTGACAGTTTGGTACAAGTTTCAGTATGACTTGACAAAATGGCAATACATTACATCTAAACAACTTAGAATAGATTGAAATTAACACAAAAGCCAATAGAAAATCAATGCTAATCCTAAGAGCAAAAATGAATTTCAAAATTAACTCTTCAAAATCAATAATTATGAGAGTACAGATGTGCACAGCATAAAAGAAGAGGGAAACCTACTACATTTTTGGGCCCTCTTTTCCATTAATTTTTTAAAATTGACTTATTACCTTTTACTTGCACAACAGTTTTGGGTCCTGTTTTTGAAAAACATTTGAGGACTGTTGTAGGAAGGACGGAATCTAAATTGGCCATAGCTTTTTTGGCTTTAGCTGCTTTCAGCTGTGTTGGTCCACCTTTCAGTTTGTATTTGAAAGTTTGTTTCCCTTTTGCCCTAAAATGATTCATTAACACTTTGGGGACACGACACACAATTTCCAATTTTTCCTAGTTCCTTGGAAAATTTTTAAAATGTTCATATATTTCATTTTCAATTTTCCATTTAATACTTTTGATATGATTTTCATACAGTTAAAGAATTGAAAACTGTGTAAATAAATATAAAAAACAATTTTTGAAAAATAGCAATGGTATGAGTTAATTACTACATCACTGCAGGAGTTAACTTTTACAACAAATAAACTGATTTTTCATATTTTATATTTGTGAGGCAATAATACTTGAACATTTAATTATGGTAACAATGCATGGATAGCATATGTATCCAACATTTTGTCTTATTTCTGCGAATTTTAAAAGATACCTATAGATTCTATATATCACTTATATGAGGGATTTACATGTTTAAAGGAATAAAATATTTATTACATAGGGCTATGGCTGTTTTTCAGGGGTGATCATGGGCCTCCTGGCTACCCTACATGGATGCAAGGGACAAAGTTATTTGCACTTCTTCCTTTGTTGCAATAATGAAACCATTCCACAAGTGTATGGCTACACATTAGAGTCTGTTGTGGGTTTCTGCTGGCGTTGGCAAATAAAGACACGGTTTCACCGAGGCATAAGCATTTTTATCCAAAAAAATACAACTGCTAAATTATACCCTTCTAATTTAAACTTTTGTTTTGGCATTGAACATATGAAAATGACAAAAAGTTGTTCCCTTCTATTTGCTTTGTAGAATCTCAAACAATTCGTGCAGAATACTACCGTAAACAAAAAAAGATTTGAATAATTAACGTGAAATTTCATTTACAGTAGAATAATGTTATCTTTGTGTCATATTGACAGTTTCACTTCACATTTTCTATATCAGTGAATATAAATTAACTTATTTCACAGAATCAATCCACCAACTCTTTCGTGTGGCAGATTAAAAGGAGAGAAGTGGATGAGATAGGGTAAGCTACAGACAAATACAAATGATATGGAAATACTAATAGAATTTGAGGACATGTACGAAAGATACCAGGTTCAGTATATTCTCATGAAATAAACTGTGAAATATACATTTACATTCCTTATGATACTACCTTTTTCTTTTTGCTGAGAATTTATTTGACATCCAAGTTCTGTGAGCAATATTTTGAAACTAACATTGATAATAAAAATTTTATTTTTTAATCACATAAATGCATATGTTTATAGGTGTTACATTTTAATTACATTATTAGCATATAATGTTGTTTATCCCATACAAATTTTGAGGGTTCATAAATGCTTGTTGAATTAACAAAGGCTAGAGTTCACCTTATGCCAAATTGAATTAATTTTTATTTAACAGTTTTAATAACTTTTACTTTATTGCTTCAATATTATAATTTAACTAGTGGTGCTACGGAATAGCACAGACTTTCCTGTATTAGTTTTCTATTTCCTTCGATCTGGGCTAGCTATTTGGAATTGCCACATACTCTTGCCAGCTACCATTTATCGCCGGCCAAAATAGACTTTTCAACATTTTCTCAATTTTTCAGTTTCCTAATGGTAGAACAGAAATATTAATTTTAGAATATTAAAGAACACAAAAACCTCATTCTAAGTGGCAATTTTCTTTGAAAAATTTCAAGTTGTTTTTAAGAAAATGGTGTCAAAGTGCTACTAAAAATGCAAAATTTGAAACTCTTTCTCACAGAAAATTTTTGAGTTTTCAAAAAAACTTCATTTGAAGTCATTTGGAGCATTTACACTGACAAATGTAATAATGTTTACAAACTGCTGGTAATGTGAATATTGTTAAAGATGTGAGAGATCTTTCAAAAAAATTATATTTGTGTAATTTTTGAAAAACCAAAAAATTGACATTATTTAAAGAACATGTACTCATTAATATAATAATTTCAACAAATCGCCGCTAGTGTAAATATTAACAACGTGAGAGACAAGTCAAAAAATTACGTTTTTGCAAATTACATTTTTGCAATAAAAAGGAAGACGCAGAATAAAATTCAAACTTTTGCAATATTCGAAAATTCAGAGTTAACAGTGAAAACTGACCTATGCCACCTTCATAAGTGTTTTTCACTCTATTCTTATACAAAATTTAAAGAAAAAATTAGGAGCCTTTTTTGAGAAAATTTTGAAAATGTCCGGGGAGCTTCATGTAAAGTACCCCCAAAATTAAAGAATATTTTTCAAAATCTCAGAGCTTCGAGTCAGGCCAGATGGGCAGGGATTTCTTCAATTTGGAAAAAATCGTGCGCATAGTTTAGGCACTAGTGGACGGAAGGACGTTTTGCTTTCAATTGGTTTTTCGGTATCAACGACTTACAGAACAGGGATACTGGCTACACCACGTGTTAGATTTTTTCTTAATTTAGCAACTGGATTTATCCACTTTATTGTTATCACGTCCCGGCAACGAATTTTTTTCTGCCGAAAATTCGCCATTTTTCGCGCAGTATTACATAACTTTCCCTATACTGCTTATATTACTCCGTATATTCGTAGATATACGGGAAAGTAATAATTTGGTATTAACTTTAATTGTATAACGACATCTATTTATATGGTCTTTTCTTTCTGACAGGAAAATGTAGTAGACCTACAGAAATGTATTTGACACCTCTTGTAGCCTATAACTCATTGACATTTCATGTCAGCATGCGCTTTTTATTTTGCAGTTATATGAGACCAAAAAAGAGAATAGACTTAACGCATTCACTGTCTGTAAAAGATTGTCTTTCTTAAGTCACAAAAATATATTTATTTGTTAATCTTGAAAAGAAATCCTTAAATTACTTTTCTTGTCGACCGGGAAGTGTCCGGTTATTTCTAGATGCGTACAACATACAATAATAATGCTTGTTCTTGCCGAAAAGTTCTCTAAAATGACTGAATGTTTTAGTCTTTTAAATTTAAATACCTAAATAAGGGGGCGGCGAAATTTTCCTCCGTCCAGAGCGGCTGCCGCCTACGCCACGCCACCGACAGGATGAACTTGTGCATGAAGTGGTGCGCAGTGTTTTGAGGGTGCCCTGATACTTGGACGCTTTCAATTTTAATTGAGTTATGAAGGTTCCATTAATTACCACCATTCGGGAAACATTAAGACACAATTTTAGTTCACCTGAAACAAAAAATATTTCATTTACATAAATTCGATGAAAAAGAATGGGAAAGGCCGATCTTGCCCTTCTTTATTGAATTTATAAGCTAAAGTTATCAAAATATAGAATGTTTACATCACACTTTGTAGTGTGTAGGAATGGAGTTTACAAGTATATATGTGAAAGTGACAAAGCTGTTTCGTCCGGTGTATGTGCGCGCCTAAACCATGCGTACAATTTTTTCCAAATTGAAGAAACCCCTGTCCATCTGGCCTGAGCCGAATCTCTGAGATGTTGAAAAGCATTCTTCAAAATTTGGGGTTTCTTTACATGGACCCCCCGGCCATTTTCAAATTTTCTCAAAAATGTCTCCAAATTTTTTCTTTAAATTTCTTGTAAGAATAGAGATAAATACACTTATAAAGGTGGCGTAGGTCCGATTTTCGGGGTTAACTCTGAATTTACGAAAATTGCAAAAGTTTGAATTTTTGCGGCGTCTTCCAACAACTACAAAATTGAAGATAGAGATTTTTCGTTCACATACAATTTGTTCTCCAAAGTGAGTTCTTTCATTAAGGTCATGTACATTTGTTAAAAATTTTAGTAGTTTTCGCTCAATTTTGCGTGTAACATGTGCAATTTTTAAAAAAATTACAAAAACAAGATTTTTTTAAAAAATGCTCCAAATTCTTTCTTAAAACTTTTGATAGGGATAGTGCTAAATGTGGCACTATCCCTATCTCTATGTTCACATTATTATGTTTACGAATACATGTGTTTTAAATCATGTTAAATAAAGTTCCTCGAGAACTCAACCGTTTTCAGTGAAAAGTAGCTCAAAATTCCGCATTTTCAGAAACGCTCAAACGGTATTTTCTCATAAATGGCTCAAAATACACACTTAGCAGGTGTAACTTCTGCTCTAGCAAATTCAGGACAGTCGACCTTGTATCACGACAAAACCGTATTTCGCGGGTAGTCGAATTGTTTGGAATTTCGCTCACAGATAGCACTACTCTCCAGGCCTTGCGTCGATCATAGGAGTTTGACATTGCGTCGTACAGATGACGCTGCAGTGGTCAAAATAGAACTAGGCAGCTGCAGAAACCCTGTGGGTAAAATACAAATAATATGTAGTACATGTTTCAAAGGTTTATAAGTCAGATTTGATAGGGTTCCAGTTTCAGTTTAACTGTTGTTTCGCCGTCAAGACGCTCGTTCCCAGTTTTCCTCGACATACATTCTAGCTGGAATTTCAATATTAACATTACCTGTAAGTCGCTGTAATGATGTTATGACAAAATAATGTATTTTGTAGTAAAAACTAGCAAATGTTTATTAAAGACGTTAACTTACATTTCACAGAAACTGTCGCATTTTCACTTGTCGCCCTTACTTTGTAAGTATAGAAAGTATTATATTGATAATCATGCGCAGCAAAACTTCGAATTTTTAACAGAAAAAATTATTACTGGGCCCTGGTAACGAAAAAGTGAATAAATCTGCTTCCCATATATATGGTAAACTATTTCCTCAAACACTTCGTCCAGTCAGAATCCATGTTTTGTAGGTCTTTGATACCGAAAAATCGATTGACGACTAAACGTCTTTCTGTCTGTCCCTCCAGATTTTATTAAAGAACAAATTTCTGTCTTCATTCCTGTAGTTGTAGAAAGTCACTGAAAAAGTTTTGAACTTTTAAAAATTTTGAAAATTTCAAGACTATCGAAAATGCGACCTATGCGATTTCTTTAATCTTCTTGATATCAGAGGAAAAAAATAAAGAATCATTTTGAAGCAATTTTTGAGAAAATTTGTAACCTGTTATTAAGGTTTCAGATAAAGTACTCGCCAAAATCAAAACATTCATTTTGAATTCATGGGGTCGCAACATTCTTCAGATCAATCGGAGAATATCAATTTTGGTGAAAATCATGTTTACGGTTTAGCCGCTAGCGTTCTTCATAGACAAACGGACAGACGGAGAGACGGGTCAGACGTTTTGCCGTCAACGGAATTTTCGAAATCAAAGACCTACCAACGTGGATTTTGACCACACGAAGTATTAGAGAAAGTATTTTACTACATACAGGAAGAAGATTTATCCATTTTTTCGTTACAGGTTCCGGCAATAAGAGTTTTTCAATCGAAAAATCGCCGTTTTCTCTGCGTCATTATCAAACTTTCTCTATACTGCGTCAAGAGTAGGTGATAAAATAAACTAGTGGTGCTTCAGAATGGCACAGACTTTCCCATATTAGCGTTCTATTTCCTTTGGTCTCGGCTAGCTATTCGGACTCGACACATACTCTTGTCAGCTGCCATCTATTGGTGGCCGAAGTACATTTTTTGCCATTTTCTTAATTTTTCGGTTTCCTAATGGCAGAACGGAAATATTAATTTTAGAATTTAAAGAACACTAAAACCTCGTCCTAAATGACTATTTTCTTTCAAAAATGTCGGGCCGTTATAAAGAAAATGTTTAAGCGCCAATAAAAATGAGAAATTTGAAGCTCTTTTTCACAAATATTTTTTTAGTTTTCGAGTTAGCTCAAAATTCCGCATTTTCAGAAACGTTCAAACGCCATTTTCTCATAAACGGCACCAAATTTTTTCTTCAAATTTTTGGAACGGATAGTGATAATTGCACTCTTTAATATGCCGTAAAGTATGGGGGGTTTTATTTGTTTTTTCAAAAATTACACAAATGTAATTTGTTTTAAAGATCTATCACGCCCTTAATATCCACGTTTCCCACAACTTGTAAACACTATTAGATTGGTGAGTTAATGTGCTTTAAATGACTTCAAATAAAGTTTTCGAAAACACAAAAGATTCCTGTGAAAAAGAGCTTCAAATTTCGCATTTACAGTAGCGCTTAAACCGCATTCTATTAAAAACTGCTCCAAATTTTGCAGTGAAAATTGCCTTTTAGGAGGAGTTTTCACTGTTTTTTAATATTCTTAAAGTAATATTTCCGTTCCACTATTAAGATACCGAAAAATTAAGAAAATGTTAAAAACCGAAATTTGGGTGGCGTTAGATAGCAGTTGGCAAGAGTATATGGCACGTCCGAATAGCTAGCCGAGCCCAAAGGAAATAGAAAACTAATACGGGAAGGTCTGTGCCATTCTGTAACACCACAAGTTCGTTGTCAGGGCCCGGCAATGAATTTTTTCTGCCGAAAATTCGCCGATTTTCGCGCAGCATTACATAACTTTCCCTACACTGCGTATAATACTCCTTATAAATGTATGTATATGGGAAGGTAAAAAATATATGAAACGTAGTAAAAGTAATTTTATTTAGCTCGTATGATTCTGGCACTCGGCCTGTCGGTATCGTGAGGCAACATTTCCTACTCGCAAAATAAAATGCCCCATTTTCCCCTCATGTCATAAATAACTATCATCTAATTTATTGCGGTATATTCTCTCCGTTCAGTACTTGCTTAAAAGGTAAGAGATTATAAACGGTTTTAAGATTATACCTACAATTCAAATATATACACCAGTTCGATTAAAATTGCAAATGTCGACAAAGAACCTTAGAAAAGCATTTTGAATACGAGCATGTGTAAAGCATTGCAAACCTTCGTTCAGACGACTCAGTGCTTCATGCCAACTTTCACTTCCTTTTAGAGTACTGTGAAATGCGGAGAGCCAATCTTTGGTATGACTGTTGAATTAGCTTGTTGGCCATCTGCGAAATACGATGACAGCATTGCCTTACTTATGATGTGAGATTATCATTAGTCAACAGCCCTCTATTTATGGTGCTGAAATTAAATTGAATGGCGAATTAATTACAGTACTTCTATCGTAAAAATGAATTTATTCTAAATATTTATTTATAAGAAAAAGCCATTAAATATATTTTCGAAAGAAATATGAACTAAATCATTCATTAGCATAGAGAATGAATTTCAATTTAGAGAAATGTTAAAATTGACAAAACGAATGAGGCGCGGGTTTCCTCGCGCCTTGGACGTCATTATTTTTGCGGTCCTTTACAATTTACGATATAAATAAATAGAAATAGTCTAATTTGTACGTGCATGTAGTACGATACGGTACATTTGTCGATTGTTGACAAATTGATCGATTATATATTTTCATACGAACATGAATGCATTTTAAAAAACATAGATGTAGAATACATTTTATCTATTAACGGTCTTACTTAAAATAAGGGTAAAAAATCACAATTTTTTAACAAGGAAATAGGATTTTTAAATGGCCTTTTTTCAATAAAACACTTCTTGGGTGCGTCTTGGGCGATAAACATCTGGGAATGGTTTAATTTGAATATATCCTTGCTTAGCATTGGCTACTTACGATACGGACAAACATGAGTGAAATAGTCATTAAAATTATAGTTATTTAAAACATCACTTCTTGACCCTCGCGATTACATCGCACAAAAGGAAGAAAGCAGGAAAGATACAACTGAAAAGTACAACATAAGCCCTATAAGGAAAATCGACCTTCTTCTTCCAACTCAACATCCTTCCAACTGTCGTTCATATCTTATTTTGGTGTTTGGATGTGGATGTGGGTGTAAATTAAAATAAACATTGCGAATAATGACAATCTAAAGATAATTAAAGACTTAAAGGCACGTAAGGAAACCAGTTGCAACAAAATGAACCGTACCTTTTCTTTCTTTATTCTGTTACTTGTTGAAACACAATAATTCGCCCAAGAATTCGAAGGGTCATAGCTTAGCATTAGTTTACGAGCATTTGAATTGAAAATCATTAAGAAACTTTAAAACGAAAAATAAATATATTTGAAGTAAAACGCTTCACACTGTGAGATTGGTCGAAACGAAACAGCGAATAATTTGTTTATTAGCAAAATTTGCAAAAGAAACACAAATAGTATTAGCACACAAATTCAAATTACACAACTACTATGGGTCTAATTTTTCCATTCTCACCTTACTTCGAAAGAAGAGAAAGAATTGCAATCATGCGACGGAAAATGGCAATTTTTCGACAAAAAAACTCTTATTGCAGGACCCTTGTAAAGAAAAAGTGGGTAAATACAGTTGCTAAATGTAATAAGTTACTTCCTCTAACACATTGTGCAGCCGGAATCAATGTTCTGAGGGTCCTTGAAACCGAAAAATCTACACGGCAAAACGTCAGTTTGTTCGTGTGTCCGCGTGTCAGTCTGTCCACGTGTGCTGTCCGTTTGTCCGTCTTACTGTCCGTCTCTCCAACCTTCTATCCGTCCGTCCGTCCATCCATGCTAGCGCTTAAACCGTTCGGACGCTCTTCTCCAAAATCGATATTCTTCAATCTCCCTGAACGAACTCAAGGTTCTGCGATTTCGCAAAAAAATGACGCCTACAGTCTCATTTTGGTTAAAAAAAATCCCTGATTTTCGAAAATTACAAAAGTTAAACAATTTTTGGCGGCTTCCTTCAAAATACAGTATTGATAATAGAGATTTTCTCCTTTTTTGTTATAAACATTTTGAGGTTTTACAAAGTTCAGTTCACATTCTACATTTGTATTGTTGGCTTAATATAAACTTTACGCTAATAACTTAATTATAAAAATCACATTTTGTGCGAGAATCCTTTATGGGGAGACTTCAGGGGAATTACATTTCGGAAAACTTTGCTAAAGCCCGTTTTACAGTGTCATTTTTCCTTTTTCGCTATCGCTTACGCAGTAGAGAGAAAATAATGTAATGCCGCACGAAAAGGCGACGAATTTTCGGTAGAAAAACTGATTGTCGCGCCCTAAAAACGAAAAAAATTGATAAATCCAGTTGCTAAATTTAGAAAAAAATCCTCTAACATGTGGTGTAGCCAAAATCCATGTTTTATGTGTTCTTAGTACCGAAAAATCCGTTGGCGGCAAAACGTCCGTCCGTCTGGTGTATGTGAACAACACTAGCGCTTAAACTATGCGTTCGATTTTTTCCAAACTGAATAAACCCTGTCAATCATGTTCTCAAAAACGGCTACAGAATGACACAGACTTTCTCATATTAGTTAGTTTTCTAATTTCTTTGGTCTTGGCGAGCTTCACAATCTTGTCATCTTCTTGCCGGCTATCATCTATCGCCGCCCAACGTAGTTTTTCAAAAGTTTTTTTTTTTGTTTCCTAATGGGAGAACCCAATTACTTTAAGAATATTAAATAAGAGTAAAACCTTGCTGTATAAGAAAATGGTTTTTGAAAACTTTGGAGCCGTTTTTAGAAAATGGCGTTTAAGCATTACTGTAAATGCGAAATTAAAGACCTTTTTTTACAGGAATCGTTTGAATTATCAAAAAACCTTCACTGGGAGCTATTTGGAGCTCTTCTACTAAAAAGTGCAATAATGTATACAAATGTCTGGAAATGTGCATATTAATGGCGTGAGAGATATTATAAAAAATATATTTGTGTAATTTTTGAAAAACAAATAATGCAGCAAATTAATTTTATGACATCTTAAACAGTGCAATTATCACTAGCCATAGACACATTTGAAGAAACAATTTGGGCCGGTCTTGAGAAAATGGCATTTCAGTGTTTCTGGAAATGCTGAATTTTGAGCTTTTTTTTTTCACAGAAAGTTTTGAGTTTTAGAAAAAACTTTGTATGACATTATTTTAAGGATATGTACTCATAAATACAATCCCATAGATTGTATGTATTGTATACAATCTCATAGAATGTATAAATACAATCTCATAGAGTCGGACAGATGGACAGACCGCCGCACGGAAGGAGTTTTGCTGTCAACAGATTTTTTGGTATCAAGGATTCTGGGACAAGAGGGATTCTGGTTACACCACGTGTTAGAAGATCTTTTTTTTCTAAATGTAGTGACTGGATTCATCTACTTTTTCGTTATCAGGGCCCGGCAACAAGAATATTTCTGCAGAATATTTACCGTTTTTTCGCGCATTCATAAGTTTCCCCCTCCTGCGTAAGTGGTAACGAGAAAGTAAAATACTTATTATAAAATAGTAAAACTTGGTCCTAGCCGTCGTTTAAGCGTTTCTTATGCAAATACAAAATGCAAACTTTTGAGCACATTTTCACTGAGAACTATTTAATTTTCGAGAAGCTTCATAAGAAATTGTTTTAAAGCTCCTGCGCTCACAAATGCAAGAATGTTTAAAAAAATGCCCGTAAATGCCCGTAATTAACGACCTGAGATATTTTAAAACGAGTGGTGCTAAAACAGCACGTACTTTCTCGCCTATACTTCCACGCAAAATTACTCGAAAAGTACTCGTATTTTCAAAAAATTGTGCAAGGTCTTATTTCAAAATCTGCCTTTAAGGAATAGATTTTTATTAGGGAAAAAAACACTACTTTTAATATTTTATTAGGAAGACTCCGACAAAATTTTGAACTTTTGCAATTTTTGAAAAATTAGGGTTTTCAACGAACATGAGACCTGCATCATTCTCTTAAACGTCCATCAACAAAATTTAATCAAAAATGATGGAGCCTTTTTTTTGAAAGTTTGGAAAATGTGCCAGGGGCTTCATGAAAAGAACCCCCCAAAATTAAAATATCGGTTTCAAATTCAAGAGGTGGTGAAATCAGCCAGATCGATTGAGGAATATCAATTTTGGAGAAATTCGACTGAACTATTTAGCATTTTAGCCGGTAGCGTTTTCACGGACGGACAGATGAAAGACGTTTTGCCGTCATTCAATTTTTTGGTATCAAGAACTCACAAAACTGGATTCTGGTTACACCAAGTGTTGTATAATTTTTTAAAGTTAATTCAGCAACTGAATTTATCCACTTTTTTGTTACCGGGCCCTGTGATAAGAGTTATTTTGTCGAAAAGTCTCTGTTTTTTTTGTGCAGCATTACATTACTGTCTCTCTACCACCTAGCGAGAATGTAAAAATGTCAACGGCGGGGTGCGGCTCCCCCTGAGCTGAGTTGTGTGCGGGTGATTTCTGGCGAACGGTATCAAGATCAACAGGAACCTCGGAAAGTTACTAGTGGGGACGACATATCGCCTGCTAGCCTTATTATTTTCACCCATCAATTTCATGCACAGTTACCTGTTTCTCTACGTTACTTCGCTCTGAAAACTAACTCACCGGTTGCTATAGATGGCATCGACAACTTGCAGTTTTATTTATGCAATACTCCCCGGATTTATCGACACACTCATTTTAACGCGATGCAATAGCGGCGTTTTTAGAAATGAGGGCTGCAGAAAAAATGTGTTTGACAATCTTGAATTAATGGGCTATTCCTTATCTAAAACATCTATATACATATAAAACAGTGTGTTAGTTAACCATTTATAACTTAAGAACGACTGGACCAATTTAATTATCTCTGCTTTCTTGGATTTATGTCAAATGCAACCCGCTATTTTAGTAAATGAATGCCTTTTTGCCTGCCTACTTTATGAAAAATAAATTCTTGAACTTTCCGGCTTTAGCCAAAGGCCTCAAAGAAAGGTTTCTCACATTATAATCTACAGGATGAGATTTTTGAACATTCTATTACATTTTTGCTGGTCCGGAGCTTTTTAATATTACCCCACCTGCTCAAAGACGTGCAGAATCTGCACCTATTTAAATATGAATGAAAGGGACAGAGAGAGGCAAAGACAGAGCCAGAGAGAGACATATACAAAGACAGACGTACAGACTGAGACAGGAACAAGAGAGAGACGGAGAGAGAGAGTCGGAAAAGAGAGAAGGAGGGAGAGAGAGTTGGAAAGAGAGAGAAGGAGAGATAGAGAGGGAGGCGGGGTGGACAGACGAGAGAGAGAGAGAGAGAGAGAGAAGGAGAGACGGAGAGAGGAAGGGAGAGGGACGGAGAAAGAGGGAGATGAATGGCAGAACAACGTCTTCCGGGCACCGCTAGTATAACTGAAGAATTATAAAATAAAGAAAATAAAGAAAATGAAGAAGAAAATAAAGAAAATAAGAAGAAAATAAAAAATTGCAGGAAGAATCGAAATATACAAAAACATAAAACTGTTAAGTTTTTAAGTAAAATATGTAAATATAAGTACTTAAAAATAAATTTTTTTTTCTAAGCACTAACCAATATAAAAGTGGAGTATCGTTGATTTGACTAGACACTAATTATATAATTATACGCACCATAGTCATCAGTATAAATATTATTTGAGAAGAAAAAATATGTGCTATTGAGAAAATTCTCGAGGGCTGTGTGTGAAGTAACTCCAAAATTCAAAAAAATTCTTTCTGAATTTAGCAGGGCTTTGAGTCGAGCCAGATCGATTAGAGAATATTCATTTTTAATAAAATGCTGCAATTGGTTAGGCTCAAATTTCATTCACGGGCGGACGGGCAGGAGGGCTGGCGAGCGAGCAAGCAGGCGGGCGTGGGAGCACGGGGCGGGCGAGCAAAGCGGTTAGGCGAGGAGAGCGGTCGGCATGGCGGTCGGCATGGCGGTCAGCATGGCTGTCGGCATGGCGGGTCGGCATGTCGGTCAGCATGGCGGTCAGCATGGCGGTCGGCATGGCGGTCGGCATGGCGGTCGGCATGGCGGTCGGTATGGCGGTCGGCAATGGCGGTCGGCATGGCGGTCGGCATGGCGGTCGGCATGGCGGTCGGCATGGCGGTCGGCATGGCGGTCGGCATGGCGGGTCGCATGGCGGTCGGCATGGCGGTCGGCACGGCGGTCGGCATGGCGGGCGGCATGGCGGGCGGCACGGCGGTCGGCATGGCGGGCGGCATGGCGGTCGGCATGGCGGTCGGCATGGCGGTCGGCATGGCGGTCGGCATGGCGGTCGGCATGGCTGTCGGCATGGCTGTCGGCATGGCTGTCGGCATGGCTGTCGGCATGGCTGTCGGCATGGCGGTCGGCATGGCGGGCGGCAATGGCGGGCGGCATGGCGGTCGGCATGGCGGTCGGCATGGCGGTCGGCATGGCGGTCGGCATGGCGGTCGGCATGGCGGGCGGCATGGTGGTCGGCACGGCGGTCGGCATGGCGGTCGGCATGGCGGTCGGCATGGCGGTCGGCATGGCGGTCGGCATGGCTGTCGGCATGGCTGTCGGCATGGCTGTCGGCATGGCGGTCGGCATGGCGGTCGGCATGGCGGTCGGCATGGCGGTCGGCATGGCGGTCGGCATGGCGGTCGGCATGGCGGTCGGCATAGCGGTCGGCATGGCGGTCGGTATGGCGGTCGGCATGGCAGGCGGCATGGTGGGCGGCATTCTCATTTTATTTATCCAATTAATCATAATTATTTGAATTATCCAATTTTTACATTAATTATTTTTAAATATATATTTTTAATGTATCATTAAATTATTTTTTATCGCCTATTTAGCCAGAATAAATATTCTTTTGCATGGCTATTTTAGTAAAAATTTGCCGGCCTATTTTATGAAAAATAAATGCTTGAACTTTCGGGCTTTAGTGATAATGATTATTTTTTTTAAATATAGATCTATTACTTTTCTTGTATATTTCATAGTAAACGACAATAATATTTTTCGTATAGTACGAAGAAATAGAGAAAATTATATCATGCTACAGCGAAAGTATAGAAAATCTTTTGTTTCCTCAACTTATTATTTTGCGTTCGATCTTGCTGGGTTACGGTTTCTGGAATTTGAAGCAAATATTTTAATTTTTGTGGATTATTTAGATGGAGCCCCAAAAAGCGTTATCAGAATTTTCTCAAAAATGGCTCCAAATTTTTTATTTGAATTTTTTGCTCTTATGGGGAAATCTTCGTTAATAAAACTGACGCACGTACAATTTTTCATTAACACCTCTGAATTTTCAAAAACTGACAATGTATAATGTGTATTTTCGGTTTCAGGTCGTTAGGTCCACGGACAAAAGGTCTAAAACTCATTAGGTCTAACGAACAGGATGTCTATTGTCAACCAGGTCTAATGTGACATGAGTCTACGCGACAGAAGGGTCTAATACCAAAAGAGATCTACAATTAGAAAGTTCAATTAATAAGGTCTAACAGATATAAACATGGAAGGTCTAATAGATATGCAAAAGCGAATAGCATTTTTTCTATTTTTTTCATTCTTAAACGCCTCAAAGTCTATATTTTAACAAAGTCAATTAAATTTTCAAAATGTTCGAATGGTAGCAAATTACCAAAATTGTAAAGATCGGTGTGATATCGACTTATATCTTCCGTCTTTGAGCGACAAACTGAATATTTTAACACCTGTATCATTTTATGTGCATTACGTACTTCCTGAATTTAAGTGTAGCATTCCAGTAGTGATTTCATTTCAGACCATAACATACTGACGTACTGATATCTGAATTACATTTTGTTGCTTTTTCTGTTACAGTATAATAGACTCGACATTCGTGTCCGATAGACCGAAGTTTATTAGACATTTTGACAATAACACCAAAAATTATTAGACATTTTTGAAAACTAGACCAAATTTTCATTAGGCGTGTTTTCGTAGACCTCCTGACATTAGTCATTAAAAATTAGACCTTGTGTCATTAGACCTAATACCTTTAGACCTAACGACCTCTACCCGTATTTTCAACCCTCTCCTCCAACTAGATTATTAAAAATAATTTTTTTCTCTTAACGAAATCTGTTCTTGGTTTAATTTTCATTTTTGAATGAATGTTTACTTGATTTAACAAGAAATTCGCTTGAGGAACCGTATTATAAGAAGCCTTTTCTCGGGAGTTTTGCAGATGGTCGCTGCATCTTTCGGATGCTGCAGTCTCCGACAGCTTCTGTATATTTTCTCCACCAGTAGGGATTATCGGATATAATGAACTAAAAATGTTAATCCCAAGAAGTTCACTATAACCGAAGTGAGCTGTATTTTGAGACGTGCCAGCACTGTATCCCACGAATTATTCTTTTGGGTTGCTTTATAAGTTTAATAAAAATTGAACAAAGAATTTTTGGGAGAAAATCTCACTATATTTTTGAACTTAGTCTCCTTCTACGGCGTTTGACTCTGCGTGATTACATTTTTTCTATCCGTCGGAGAAACAGGATTTGCCAAAATATGTGAAGTACACTGTTTCAGCAGCAATCACTTCATTTGATGAAAATATCTTCCCACCAAGCCAAATTTTTAAGTTGGGGAACAGAAATAAGTCACTCGATGCTAAATCTGGTGAGTATGCCGGATGAGGAAGAAATTTGAATTCCAACTGATGCACTTTTGCCATTGTGACTACTGCTGTATGGGTTAGTGCGTTGCCTTGACGGAACAGCACTTTCTTGTACGCCATCTTCGCAGTTCGTCAATCATTTCCTGTTTTACACGACCCAATAATTAAGCGTAATAGGGACCAGCTATGGTTCTGCTTTTCTCCAAATAATATAAAAGAATTATACCCTGATAACTCCAAAACAGAGGCCATCACCTTACCTGCCGACAAAACTGTCTTCTCCTTCTTCGGTGCACCTTCATTAGCCCATGTCCATTGTTTTCCATCTTTTTTTCCCCTCAACAGTATCGTGATGGATCCAGGTTCCATCCATGGTCACGAATCTGCGCCAAACGTTCTACTGATTTTGCCTTAACATTGCTAGATTCTACTTTGAAATGTTCTTCTGGGCCACAGTTTGGTCCAAACTGAGCACTCGCGGACTCATCGTGCGTGAAGCTTTTTTCCTGATCACTTTCTCGGGCAAGATGCAGTGCACTCGTTCAGTTGAGAAATCAACAATATCAGCTATCTCGCGCACTTTTATCACTTTGCGATATTCTTACGAGATAGTGAACTTTCGGTGTAGCAACCTCAACTGGCCAGGCGGAGCGCGCTTTTTTTTGCGCATCTGTGATCATTTTTCCATTCATTAATCCAGACGTAAATTGTTTTCAATGTATTACCTGTGTGTACGTTATCTAATTCGATTTCGATCTGTGCTCCAGTCCAATCCTTCAAATAAACATTTTAAATCACAGCACGAAATTCTTTTTTTTTTTATCCGTCTCCTATGCCACACATTCTGCTGGTTGCCAACAAATAACTACGCGTTGCATTTGTTTAAAAATTCCAACATTGCCCAACAAGAATCATGCTTTCTAACAATGCAGATGTTTAACAAAAATTTGCGCTAATTCATCAATATTTACCAGACATTTTAAACGACCTAGATGTGCTACCTATAAGTTAATGTAAGGATTAGCTCTAGCTATGTTATCAGTACTCTCTCCCCACCACTTCAGCCGCCAAAACCAAGCAGAGCTCCGGATGTCGCAGATTGAACTGCCCCCCAAAATGAAATAAATTGCCGCCTCGTCAGGGGTACCGGTGGGTGAACAAAAGTGCTGCATCTCCGGCCCGGGGCCGTGCAGCGCCAGCACGGGCGCTTTGCTCTCGCGCCAGGCGGCGGCGCAGCGGCGTGTGCTGCAGCTGGCCATCTGGCGGCGCAGCGGGGGGCGTGCGGGAGGGGCGTGCGCGGGGGCGTGCGGGGGGCGTGGGGGACGTGCGGGGGACGTGCGGGGGACGTGCGGGGGACGTGCGGGGTGGTGTGCGGGGGGGTCGTTGCGGGGGTGGCGTGCGGGGCGTGCGTGCGGGGGCGGGCGTGCGGGGGACGTGGGGGGACGTACGGTGGGCGTGCGAGTGGCGTGCGGGTGGCGTGCGGGGGGGGCGTGGGCGGGGCGGGTGCTTGCACCCACCCGCGACGCCCACGCAGCTCAGAAGTCGCCCTTCTCGCCGCCGCCAACGCCCATCCTCCACTAAAATCGTTACCGACACTTCTTCCACGCCGCCACCCCAGCTGCCTCCGCCTCCGCCCCACCGTTTCGGTTCCCACCCCACCGCCCTCTGGAGGGGAGTTCTAGTGGCGGGCTGATCTGATCGGCAGTTTTTCGTGGTTTCTCCATTCAACAACAGGAAATGCCGGAGCAGAGTCCTAACAAACGGAGCACGGACCGCGATCTTACTTTCCCTTCTTTGTCCTATCATCACTCCTTGCACTTACATTGACTATGTACATTACTATCACACATACCGGGAGACGAGTCGGAAGCTTAGAGCGTCTCCCGGCTGGCGCGGTGCCCCACTCGTACGGAAACCCTGCGAGCCAACGAATAGGTCGGCGCCGGATTTCACCATCCAGCGGAGAACAGAACTACCACCTCTCGCGATACAAACATGCACTACACCTACGGATATAATGACCTTAGAAGTTGACGCGCCCGTAATCATCAATCAATAAACCCACTGTCCCCGCCCCGTACCGCCAAACCACCGCTCCCGCCGCCAGCACTGCCCCTCGTTCTTTCACCGTCCCCGCCACCTGCGCTGCCCCGCCTCAGCCACAGCCCGTCTCGAGGCGGTGAGGCCACGAGGGCGCGCCGTA
>JAHLJT010009419.1:20921692-20935039 GCA_031308135.1 Acheta domesticus | reverse complement strand
CAGCATTTTATTAAAAATGAATATTCCCTAATCGATCTGGCTCGGACTCAAAGCCCTGCTAAATTCAGAAAGAATTTATTGAATTTGGAGGTACTTCACACACAGCTCCTCGGGAATTTTCTCAATAGCGCATATTTTTGCTTCTCAAATAATATTTATACTGATGACTATGGTGCGTATAATTATATAATTAGTGTCTAGTCAAATCAACGATACTCCACATTTATATTGGTTAGTGCTTAGAAAATTTGATTTTTAAGTACTTATATTTACATATTTTACTTAAAAACTTAACAGTTTTATATGTTTTTGTATATTTCGATTCTTCTGCAATTTTTTGGTATAATTCTTCAGTTATACTAGCGATGCCCGGAAGACGTTGATCTGCCCCTTCATCTCCCTCTTTCTCCGTCCCTCTCCCTTCCTCTCTCCGTCTCTCCTCTCTCTCTCTTCGTCTGTCACCCCGCCTCCCTCTCTATCTCTCCTTCTCTCTCTTTCCAACTCTCTCTCCCTCCTTCTCTCTTTTCCGACTCTCTCTCTCCGTCTCTCTCTGTTCCTGTCTCAGTCTGTACGTCTGTCTTTGTATATGTCTCTCTCTGGCTCTGTCTTTGCCTCTCTCTGTCCCTTTCATTCATATTACGTAGGTGCAGATTCTGCACGTCTTTGAGCAGGTGGGGTAATATTAAAAAGCTCCGGACCAGCAAAAATGTAATAGAATGTTCAAAAATCTCATCCTGCAGATTATAATGTGAGAAACCTTTCTTTGAGGCCTTTGGCTAAAGCCCGGAAAGTTCAAGAATTTATTTTTCATAAAGTAGGCAGGCAAAAAGGCATTCATTACTAAAATAGCGGGTTGCATTTGACATAAATCCAAGAAAGCAGAGATAATTAAAATTGGTCCAGTCGTTCTTAAGTTATAAATGGTGTAACTAACACACTGTTTTATATGTATATAGATGTTTTAGATAAGGAATAGCCCATTAATTCAATATTGTCAACACATTTTTTCTGCAGCCTCATTTCTTAAACGCCGCTATTGCATCGCGTTAAAATGAGTGTGTCGATAAATCCGGGCAGTATTGCATAAATAAAACTGCAAGTTGTCGATGCCATCTTATAGCAACCGGTGAGTAGTTTTCAGAGCGAGTAACGTAGAGAAACAGGTAACTGTGCATGAATTGATGGGTGAAAATAATAAGGCTAGCAGGCGAAATCTCGTCCCCATTAGTAACTTTCCGAGGTTCCTGTTGACCTTGATACCGTTCGCCAGAAACCACCCGCACCAACGCAGCTCAGGGGGAGCCGCACTCCGCCGTTGACATTTTTACATTCTCGCTAGGGGGTAGAGAGACAGTAATGTAATGCTGCACAAAAAAACAGAGACTTTTCGACAAAATAACTCTTATCACAGGGTCCGGTAACAAAAAAAGTGGATAAATTCAGTTGCTGAATTAACTTTAAAAAATTCTACAACACTTGGTGTAACCAGAATCCAGTTTTGTGAGTTCTTGATACCAAAAAATTGAATGACGGCAAAACGTCTTTCATCTGTCCGTCCGTGAAAAACGCTACCGGCTAAAATGCTAAATAGTTCAGTCGAATTTTCTCCAAAATTGATATTCCTCAATCGATCTGGCTGATTTCACCACCTCTTGAATTTGAAACCGATATTTAATTTTGGGGGGTTCTTTCATGAAGCCCCTGGCACATTTTCCAAACTTTCAAAAAAAAAAAAAGGCTCCATCGTTTTGATTAAATTTTGTTGATGGACGTTTAAGAGAATGATGCAGGTCTCATTGTTCGTTGAAACCCTAATTTTTCAAAAATTGTAAAAGTTCAAAATTTTGTCGGAGTCTTCCTAATAAAATATTAAAAGTAGTGTTTTTTCCCTAATGAAATCTATTCCTTAAAGGCAGATTTTGAAATAAGACCTTGCACAATTTTTTTGAAAATACGAGTACTTTTCGAGTAATTTTGCGTGGAAGTATAGGCGAGAAAGAACGTGCTGTTTTAGAACCACTCGTTTTAAAATATCTCAGGTTGTTAATTACGGGCATTTACGGGCATTTTTTAAACATTCTTGCATTTGTGAGCGCAGGAGCTTAAAACAATTTCTTATGAAGCTTCTCGAAAATTAAATAGTTCTCAGTGAAAATGTGCTCAAAATTTTGCATTTTGTATTTGCATAAGAAACGCTTAAACGACGGCTAGGACCAAGTTTTACTATTTTATAATAAGTATTTTACTTTCTCGCTACCACTTACGCAGGAGAGGGAAACTTATGAATGCGCGAAAAAAACGGTAAATATTCTGCAGAAATATTCTTGTTGCCGGGCCCTGATAACGAAAAAGTAGATGAATCCAGTCACTAAATTTAGAAAAAAAAAAGATCTTCTAACACTTGGTGTAACCAGAATCCCTCTTGTCCCAGAATCCTTGATACCAAAAAATCTGTTGACAGCAAAACTCCTTCCGTGCGGCGGTCTGTCCATCTGTCCGACTCTATGAGATTGTATTTATACAGTCTATGAGATTGTATACAATACATACAATCTATGGGATTGTATTTATGAGTACATATGCTTAAAATTATGTCATACAAAGTTTTTCTAAAACTCAAAACTTTCTGTGAAAAAAAAGCTCAAAATTCAGCATTTCCAGAAACACTGAAATGCCATTTTCTCAAGACCGGCCCAAATTGTTTCTTCAAATGTGTCGATGGCTAGTGATAATTGCACTGTTTAAGATGTCATAAAATTAATTTTGCTGCATTATTTGTTTTTCAAAAATTACACAAATATATTTTTTTATAATATCTCTCACGCCATTAATATGCACATTTCCAGACATTTGTATACATTATTGCACTTTTTAATAGAAGAGCTCCAAATAGCTCCCAGAGAAGGTTTTTTGATAATTCAAACGATTCCTGTAAAAAAAGGTTTTTAATTTCGCATTTATAGTAATGCTTAAAACGCCATTTTCTAAAAACGGCTCCAAAGTTTTCAAAAACCATTTTCTTATACAGCAAGGTTTTACTCTTATTTAATATTCTTAAAGTGATTGGGTTCTCCCATTAGGAAACAAAAAAAAAACTTTTGAAAAACTACGTTGGGCGGCGATAGATGATAGCCGGCAAGAAGATGACAAGATTGTGAAGACCAAAGAAATTAGAAAACTAACTAATATGAGAAAGTCTGTGTCATTCTGTAGCCGTTTTTGAGAACATGATTGACAGGGTTATTCAGTTTGGAAAAAAATCGAACGCATAGTTTAAGCGCTAGTGTTGTTCACATACACCAGACGGACAGACGTTTTGCCGCCAACGGATTTTTCGGTATTAAGAACACATAAAACACGGATTTGGCTACACACATGTTAGAGGATTTTTTTCTAAATTTAGCAACTGGATTTATCAATTTTTTTCGTTTTTTAGGGCCCGACAATCAGAGTTTTTCTACCGAAAATTCGTCGCCTTTTCGTGCGGCATTACATTATTTTCTCTCTACTGCGTAAGCGATAGCGAAAAAGGAAAAATGACACTGTAAAACGGGCTTTAGCAAAGTTTTTCCGAAATATAATTCCCCTGAAGTCTCCCCATAAAGGATTTCTCGCACAAAATGTGATTTTTAGAATTAAGTTATTAGCGTAAAGTTTATATTAAGCCAACAATACAAATGTAAGATGTGAACTGAACTTTGTAAAACCTCAAAATGTTTATAATAACTAGTGGTGCTACAACAGCACTTACTTTCCCGTATTAGAGGAAACAGCTAAGTAGTACTGTAATATTGCACTTTATGCGCTACTAACATGTTCGCTTGGAACTCACTATTTCCATTGCAGTGTTGTCAGAACTATGTGAATCTACAACTTCACAAAAATTGAATGCAAAAGTTTTGTAACCCTGTATTGAAAAAGAAGACTGATACCCTGGAAATATAGAAATGCCTTCCATTGGGCCATGATTAGGGAAGAGTATTTTAAAACCATGCAACAAATTCTCTACTCACTACAAATGGTACAGCATTTGGTGCAAAACTAAATATTTGCCTGCAAATATCAACATAAATTAGACAATTATAACTCCTTTTCATACAGCTCCATTAGGTCACAACAATGACACTAATTCACAGATATTCGCCGAGCGCAAAGTGAATTCCATTGTTGCAGACCCTGCATTGTCGCTATTCTGATAGCTATAATTCTTTTACTTATTTCAAATATTTCAAAATAAACAATTTTTAAAATATTAATGTGTAAGTCTATAACAAAGTTCGAATGTAAGAAACGAAGACAGAAATAATATACAAAATTCCACATTCTAATTTACGACGCATCCAGCTGTCCAAAGCCCAGTAAATTTACAGCGGCCTATTACGTTTGTCACAAAATTAAAGAAAAACTACTCGTATTTTGAAAAAAATTAAGCATGACCGTATTTATTTTATTTATTATTTGTCAAAAAAGAGAATAGAATGGCACAGACTTTCCCGTATTAGTTTTCTATTTTCCTGGGTCTTCGCTAGCTATTCGGAATTGCCACATACTCTTTCTTGCCAGCTACCATCTATCATCGCCAAAAGTACATTTTTTTTGTTATTTGCTTAATTTTTTCGGTTTCCTATTGGTAGAACAGAAACATTAATTTTTAGAATATTAAAGAACACAAAACCTAGCCGTAAATGGCAATTTTCTTTTAAAAATTATGTGCCGTTTAAGAGAAAATGGCGTTTTAGCGCTACTAAAAATGCGAAATTTGAAGCTCATTTTCACAGAAAATTTTTGAGTTTTCAAAATACTTTATTTGAAGTTATTTGAAGCACATACACTCACAAGTATAATCATCTTTACAAAATTGCGGATAATGTGCATATTAAAGATGTGAGAGATCTTTCAAAAAATTTACATTATATAACTTTTGAAAAAAACAAAAAAACTCAAAATAAACTTCACGCTATACTAAAGAGTGTAATTAGCACTATCCGTTACAAAAGTTTCAAGAAAAAAATTGCAGCCATATACGAGAAAATGACGTTTGAGTATTTCTGAAAATGCCGAAATTTGAGCTACTTTTCACAGAAAACGGTAGTGTTTTCGAGAAACTTTACTTGACATTATTTAAAGCATATATACTCGTAAATATAATAATGTAAAAAAAATCGCCGATAATGTAAATATTAACGACGTGAGAGACAAGTAAAAACATTTACATTGTTGTAATATTTGAAAAAAACCAACCGATAGACCAAAATGGCTTTTATGTCATTGATAGAGTACATTTACCACTATCCCTACCAAAAGTTTAAAGAAAAAATTAGGAGCCGTTTTTGAGAAAATCGTGTTTTTGTAATTTTTTAAAATTGCACATATTGCACGCAATATTGCACGAAAACTACCAAAATTGTGAAAAACATTTACATGACCTTTATTAAAGAACTCAATATGCAGAACAAATTTTATTTGAAGAAAAAATCTCTATCTTCAATTTTGTAGTTGGAGAAAGACGCCGAAAAAAAATTCGAACTTTCACAATTTTCGAAAATTCAGAGCTGTACGTGAAAATCGGACCTATGCCATGTTAAAAAGTGTATTTTCCTCTATTCAAACAAGAAATTTAAAGAAAAAATTTGGAGCCATTTTTGAGAAAATGTTGAAAACCCCCGGGGGGCTTCATATAAAGTACCCCCAAATTTTAAAGAATCTTCTTCAAAATCACAAAGCTTCGAGTAGAATCAGATCGACTGGGGAATATCAATTTTGAAGAAAATTGACCGAACGGTTTAGGCGCTAGCGTTGACCACAGACGGACAGACGGACGGAATGCCGTCAATCGATTTTTAAGTATAAAGAAGCAACAATCATGGATTTTGACCACACCACGTGTTAGGGGATTTTTTTTCTTAATTTAGCAACTGGTTTTATCCACTTATTCGTTTTCACGGCCCGGCAATTAATTTTTGTCCGCCGAAAATTGGGCCATTTTTTCGCGCAGCATTACATAACTTTCCCTATACTACGTATATCACTCCGTGTATACGTACGTATACGGGAAAAGTAAAAAAGGAGAAAATCTCTAGGTATCAATACTGTATTTTGAAGGCAAGCCGTCAAAATTGTTTAACTTTTGTAATTTTCGGAAATCAGGGATTTATTTTAACCAAAATGAGACTGTAAGGGCAGTCATTTTTTGCGAAAATCGCAGAACCTTGAGTTCGTTCAGGGAGATTGAAGAATATCGATTTTGGAGAAGAGCGTCCGAACGGTTTAAGCGCTAGCATGGATGGACGGACGGACGGACGGATAGAAGGTTGGAGAGACGGACAGTAAGACGGACAAACGGACAGCACACGTGGACAGACTGACACGCGGACACACGAACAAACTGACGTTTTGCCGTGTAGATTTTTCGGTTTCAAGGACCCTCAGAACATTGATTCCGGCTGCACAATGTTTTAGAGGAAGTAACTTATTACATTTAGCAACTATATTTACACACTTTTTCTTTATAAGGGTCCTGCAATAAGAGTTTTTTTGTCGAAAAATTGCCATTTTCCGTCGCAATGGATTGCAATTCTTTCTCTTCTTTCGAAGTAAGGTGAGAATGGAAAAATTAGACCCATAGTAGTATGTGTAATTGAATTTGTGTGCTAATACTATTTGTGTTTCTTTTGCAAATTTTGCTAATAAACAAATTATTCGCTGTTTCGTTTCGACCAATCTCACAGTGTGAAGTGTTTTACTTCAAATATATTTATTTTTTTCGTTTTAAAGTTTCTTAATGATTTTCAATTCAAATGCTCGTAAACTAATGCTAAGCTATGACCCTTCGAATCTTGGGCGAATTATTGTGTTTCAACAAGTAACAGAATAAAGAAAGAAAAGGTACGGTTCATTTTGTTGCAACTGGTTTCCTTACGTGCCTTTAAGTCTTTAATTATATTTAGATTGTCATTATTCGCAATGTTTATTTTAATTTACAGCCCACATCCCACATCCAACAACCAAAAATAAGATATGAAACGACAGTTGGAAGGATGTTGAGTTGGAAGAAGAAGGTCGATTTTCCTTATAGGGCTTATGTTGTACTTTTCAGTTTATCTTTCCTGCTTTCTTCCTTTTGTGCGATGAAATCGACGAGGGTCAAGAAGTGATGTTTTAAATAACTATAATTTTATGACTATTTCAATCATGTTTGTCCGTGTCGTAAGTAGCCAATGCTAAGCAAGGATATATTCAATTAAAACCATTCCCAGATGTTTATCGCCCAAGACGCACCCAAGAAGTGTTTTATTGAAAAAACGGCCATTTAAAAATCCTATTTCCTTGTTAAAAAATTGTGTGATTTTTACCCTTATTTTAAGTAAGACCGTTAATAGATAAAATGTATTCTACATCTATGTTTTTTAAAATGCATTCATGTTCGTATGAAAATATATAATTGATCAATTTGTCAACAATCGACAAATGTACCGTATCGTACTACATGCACGTACAAATTAGACTATTTCTATTTATTTAAATCGTAAATTGTAAAGGACCGCAAAAATAATGACGTCCAAGGCGCGAGGAAACCCGCGCCTGATTCGTTTTGTCAATTTTAACATTTCTCTAAATTGAAAATTCATTCTCTATGGTAATGAATGATTTAGTTCATATTTCTTTCGAAAATATATTTAATAGCTTTTTCTTATAAATAAATATTTAGAATAAATTCATTTTTACGATAGAAGTACTGTAATTAATTCGCCATTCAATTTAATTCAGCACCATAAATAGAGGGCTGTTAACTAATGATAATCTCACATCATAAGTAAGGCAATGCTGTCATCGTATTTCGCAGATGGCCAACAAGCTACTAATTCAACAGTCATACCAAAGATTGGCTCTCCGCATTTCACAGTACTCTAAAAGGAAGTGAAAAGTTGGCATGAAGCACTGAGTCGTCTGAACGAAGGTTTTGCAATGCTTTACACATGCTCGTATTCAAAATGCTTTTCTAAGGTTCTTTGTCGACATTTGCAATTTTAATCGAAATGGTGTATATATTTGAATTGTAGGTATAATCTTAAAACCGTTTATAATCTCTCTTACCTTTTAAGCAAGTACTGAACGGAGAGAATATACCGCAATAAATTAGATGATAGTTATTTATGACATGAGGGGAAAATGAGGCATTTTATTTTGCGAGTAGGAAATGTTGCCTCACGATACCGACAGGCCGAGTGCCAGAATCATACGAGCTAAATAAAATTACTTTTACTACGTTTCATATATTTTTTACCTTCCCGTATACATACATTTATAAGGAGTAATATACGCAGTGTAGGGAAAGTTATGTAATGCTGCGCGAAAAACGGGCGAATTTTCGGCAGAAAAAATTCATTGCCGGGCCCTGACAACGAACTTGTGGTGTTACAGAATGGCACAGACCTTCCCGTATTAGTTTTCTATTTCCTTTGGGCTCGGCTAGCTATTCGGACGTGCCATATACTCTTGCCAGCTGCTATCTAACGCCACCCAAATTTCGGTTTTTAACATTTTCTTAATTTTTCGGTTTAATAGTGGAACGGAAATATTACTTAAAGAATATTAAAAAACAGTGAAAACTCCTCCTAAAAGGCAATTTTCACTGCAAAATTTGGAGCAGTTTTTAATAGAATGCGGTTTAAGCGCTACTGTAAATGCGAAATTTGAAGCTCTTTTTCACAGGAATCTTTTGTGTTTTCGAAAACTTTATTTGAAGTCATTTAAAGCACATTAACTCACCAATCTAATAGAGTTTACAAGTTGTAGGAAATGTGGATATGAAGGGCGTGATAGATCTTTAAAACAAATTACATTTGTGTAATTTTGAAAAAACAAATAAAACCCCCCATACTTTACGGTATATTAAAGAGTGCAATTATCACTATCCGTTCCAAAAATTTGAAGAAAAAATTTAGTGCCGTTTATGAGAAAATGGCGTTTGAGCTTTTCTGAAAATGCGGAATTTTGAGCTAACTCGAAAATAAAAAAAATTTTTGTGAAAAGAGCTTCAAATTTCTCATTTTTATTGGCGCTTAAACATTTTCTTTATAACGGCCCGAAATTTTGAAAGAAAATAGTAATTTAGGACGAGGTTTTAGTGTTCTTTAAATTCTAAAATTAATATTTCCGTTCTGCCATTAGGAAACCGAAAAATTAAGAAAATGGCAAAAAATGTACTTCGGCCAGCAATAGATGGCAGCTGACAAGAGTATGTGTCGAGTCCGAATAGCTAGCCGAGACCAAAGGAAATAGAAAGCTAATATGGGAAAGTCTGTGCCATTCTGAAGCACCACTAGTTTATTTTATCACCTACTCTTGACGCAATATAGAGAAAGTTTGATAATGATGCAGAGAAAACGGCGATTTTTCGATTGAAAAACTCTTATTGCCGGGACCTGTAACGAAAAAATGGATAAATCTTCTTCCTGTATGTAGTAAAATACTTTCTCTAATACTTCGTGTAGTCAAAATCCACGTTGGTAGGTCTTTGATTTCGAAAATTCCGTTGACGGCAAAACGTCTGACCGTCTCTCCGTCTGTCCGTTTGTCTATGAAGAACGCTAGCGGCTAAACCGTAAACATGATTTTCACCGAAATTGATATTCCCCGATTGATCTGAAGAATGTCGCGACCCCATGAATTCAAAATGAATGTTTTGATTTTGGCGAGTACTTTATCTGAAACCTTAATAACAGGTTACAAATTTTCTCAAAAATTGCTTCAAAATGATTCTTTATTTTTTTCCTCTGATATCAAGAGATTAAAGAAATCGCATAGGTCGCATTTTCGAGTCTTTAAATTTCAAAATTTTTAAAAGTTCAAAACTTTTTCAGTGACTTTCTACAACTACAATAATGAAGATAGAAATTTGTTCTTTAATAAAATCTGGAGGGACAGACAGAAAGACGTTTAGCCGTCAATCGATTTTTCGGTATCAAAGACCTACAAAACATGGATTCTGACTGGACGAAGTGTTTGAGGAAATAATTTACCATAGATATGGGAAGCAGATTTATTCACTTTTTCGTTACCAGAGCCCAGTAATAATTTTTTCTGTTGAAAATTCGAAGTTTTGCTGCGCATGATTATCAATGCAATACTTTCTATACTTACAAAGTAAGGGCGACAAGTGAAAATGCGACAGTTTCTGTGAAATGTAAGTTAACGTCTTAATAAACATTTGCTAGTTTTTACTACAAAATACATTATTTTGTCATAACATCATTACAGCGACTTACAGGTAATGTTAATATTGAAATTCCAGCTAGAATGTATGTCGAGGAAAACTGGGAACGAGCGTCTTGACGGCGAAACAACAGTTAAACTGAAACTGGAACCCTATCAAATCTGACTTATAACCTTTGAAACATGTACTACATGTTATTGTATTTTACCCACAGGGCTTCTGCAGCTGCCTAGTTCTATTTTGACCGCTGCAGCGTCATCTATACGAAGCAATGTCAAACTCCTATGATCGAGGCAAGGCCTGGAGAGTAGTGCTATCTGTGAGCGAAATTCCAAACAATTCGACTACCCGCGAAATACGGTTTTGTCGTGATACAAGGTCGACTGTCCTGAATTTTCTAGAGCAGAAGTTAAACCTGCTAAGTGTGTATTTTGAGCCATTTATGAGAAAATACCGTTTGAGCGTTTCTGAAATGCGGAATTTTGAGCTACTTTTCACTGAAAACGGTTGAGTTCTCGAGGAACTTTATTTAGCATTATTTAAAACACATGTATTCGTAAATATAATATGTGAACATAGAGTACATTTAGCACTATCCCTATCAAAAGTTTTAAGAAAGAATTTGGAGCGTTTTTTGAGAAAATCTTGTTTTTGTAATTTTTTTAAAAATTGCACATATTGCACGCAAAATTGAGCGAAAACTACTAAACTTTTAAACAAATGTACATGACCTTAATGAAAGAACTCACTTTGGAGAACAAATTGTATGTGAACGAAAAATCTCTATCTTCAATTTTGTAGTTGTTGGAAGACGCCGGAAAAATTCAAACTTTTGCAATTTTCGTAAATTCAGAGTTAACCCCGAAAATCGGACCTACGCCACCTTTATAAGTGTATTTATCTCCATTCTTACAAGAAATTTAAAGAAAAAATTTGAAGACATTTTTGAGAAAATTTTGAAAATGGCCGGGGGTCCATGTAAAGAAACCCCCAAATTTTGAAGAATGCTTTTCAACATCTCAGAGATTCGGCTCAGGCCAGATGGACAGGGGTTTCTTCAATTTGGAAAAAAATTGTACGCATGGTTTAGGCGCGCACATACACCGGACGAAACAGCTTTGTCACTTTCACATATATACTTGTAAACGCCATTCCTACACACTATAAAGTGCGTGATGTAAACATTCTATATTTTGATAACTTTAGCTTATAAATTCAATAAAGAAGGGCAAGATCGGCCTTTCCCATTCTTTTTCATCGAATTTATGTAAATGAAATATTTTTTGTTTCAGGTGAACTAAAATTGTGTCTTAATGTTTCCCGAAATGGTGGCAATTAATGGAACCTTCATAACTCAATTAAAACTGAAAGCGTCCAAGAATCAGGGCGCCTTCTACACACTGCGCACCACTTCATGCACAAGTTCATCCTGTCAGTGGCGTGGCGTAGGCGGTAGCCGCTCTGGACGGAGGAAAATTTCGCCGCCCCCTTATTTAGGTATTTAAATTTAAAAGACTAAAACATTCAGTAAGTTTAGAGAACTTTTCGGCAAGAACAAGCATTATTATTGTATGTTGTATGCATCTAGAAAAAAACCGGACTCTTCCCTGTCGACAAGAAAAGTAATTTAAGGATTTCTTTTCAAGATTAACAAATAAATATATTTTTGTGACTTAAGAAAGACAATCTTTTACAGACAGTGAATGCGTTAAGTCTATTCTCTTTTTTGGTCTCATATAATTGCAAAATAAAAAGCACATGCTGACATGAAATGTTAATGAGTTATAGGCTAAAAGAGGTGTCAAATACATTCTGTAGGTCTACTACATTTTCCTGTCAGAAAGAAAAGACCATATAAATAGATGTCGTTATACAATTAAATTAATACCAAATTATTACTTTCCCGTATATCTACGAATATACGGAGTAATATACGCAGTATAGGGAAAGTTATGTAATACTGCGCGAAAAATAGCGAATTTTCGGCAGAAAAAAATTCGTTGCCGGGACGTGATAACGATAAAGTGGATAAATCCAGTTGCTAAATTAAGAAAAAATCTAACACGTGGTGTAGCCAGTATCCCTGTTCTGTAAGTCGTTGATACCGAAAAACCAATTGAAAGCAAAACGTCCGTCCGTCCACTAGTGCCTAAACTATGCGTACGATTTTTTCCAAATCGAAGAAATCCCTGCCCATCTGGCCTGACTCGAAGCTCTGAGATTTGAAAAATATTCTTTAATTCTGGGGGAACTTTACATGAAGCTCCCGGACATTTTCAAAATTTTCTCAAAAAAGGCTCCTAATTTTTTCTTTAAATTTTGTATAAGAATAGAGTGAAAACACTTATGAAGGTGGCATAGGTCAGTTTTTCACGGTTAACTCTGAATATTCGAAAATTGCAAAAGTTTGAATTTTATTCTGCGTCTTCTTTTTATTGCAAAAATGTAATTTTTTTGACTTGTCTCTCACATCGTTAATATTACACTAGCGGCGATTTGTTGACATTATATATTAATGAGTACATGTTCTTTAAATATGTCAATTTTTTGGGTTTTCAAAAATTACACAAATGTAATTTTTTTGAAAGATCTCTCACGTCTTTAACAATATTCCATTACCAGCACTTTGTAAACATTATTATATTTGTCAGTGTAAATGCTCCAAATGATTTCAAATGAAGTTTTTTGAAAACTCAAAAATTTTCTGTGAGAAACAGCTTCAAATATTGCATTTTTTAGTAGTGCTTTGACACCATTTTCTTAAAAACGACTTCAAATTTTCAAAGAAAATTGCCATTTAGAATGAGTTTTTGTGTTCTTTAATATTCTAAAATTAATATTTCCGTTCTACCATTAGGAAACTGAAAAATTGAGGAAAATGTTGAAAAGTCTATTTTGGCCGGCAATAATGGTAGCTGGCAAGAGTACGTGGCAATTCCAAATAGCTAGCCCAGATCGAAGGAAATAAAAACTAATACAGAAAGTCTGTCTATTCCGTAGCATCACTAGTTAAATTATAATATTGAAACAATGAAGTAAAAGTTATTAAAACTGTTAAATAAAAATTAATTCAATTTGGCATAAGTGAACTCTAGCCTTTGTTATTCAACAAGCATTTATGAACCTCAAAA
>JAHLJT010009419.1:20894561-20920692 GCA_031308135.1 Acheta domesticus | reverse complement strand
GAGAAAGTGATGGAGGTAGTGGAGAAAGTGATGGAGGTAGTGAAGAAAGTGATGATGGAGAATGTGATGATGGAGGTGTGGAAAAAGTGGTGATGGAGGTAGTGGAGAACGCAGGGACGGTAGTGGAAACGGTGGTGCGTGGTGGAGACGCACCATGAGGAAGTGATGCCGATGCCCGCCGCGATGCGCCTGTGGCGCAGGTGCGAGGGGAAGGAGGGCTCTCGCGCACGCCGTCACCGGGTTGCGCTCGAGGAAGGGCGCGCGGGCGGCGAACTCCGGGCGCGGGCCGCCTCCTTCCTCCTCCTGAAGCCCATGCATCCAGTGTGCGCCAGGCTGGCCGACTTGCGCTTCCAGTACTCCAGGAAACGTCACCGCTGCGGACACCAAACACACCATCGCTTTCGCTTTTCATTCAAATTTTTCGCCTTACCGCTAATAAACAGTTATACGCTCTCTTGACACAAATACAGGCTAAGCTCATTGCATTTTCTAGTAACGCGCGACCAAGGTAGTTTTTATTTCTTTCCAAACTCCGCAAGGCTATACTTGGATTTATTTAGAGCTGCACTTGACGTAAATTAACTGTTACGATGTCATCCAATCGCGGGGTTGAACGTCACCATAGTGACGTTATTGTAGCGACGTGTAAGCTCCCGATTCTGTTTCACATTCCTTTCTTGAATATAGATCATACAATAAAGTTATAAGAAATGCTTATGAATTTTCTGATTTTTACATTTTAATTTATAAAGAATGATAAACAAATTCGAAATATTTATTATACTAGTTATATCGATGGTTGTGAAACGGAAATATAACCTATCTTTTTGAATTAGAGCAGAGATATTTCTAACTGTACTCAAACGCTCGCGAATTGAATACAGATTCTAATTCGAAAATGTAGTAATATTTTATAGTTATTATGACAGCAAATTGGCATATTTTTGCTTACTGATGCAAGCACATAGAGTTGAATTGACAAGTTCATGTCATTCTAGTGTGCCGATTTGTCTACTCATGTAAACTTTCTGGAAGATTCTCTTGCAATGCAGTACTGAACACACATTAACAATTCGGGATTTTATTAACTGAGATGACATGAAATAAAGCAAATAAAAAGTGGGTAGTGCATACAAGCTGTGACGCTGAATTCATCGCTAATCTGTTGTCCCTTTCTGATTCGATTTACACACGCGGTGGTCTTTGATCTTTGGCAACTTCATGTGGAAACGGCGTCAATTTGGCACAGTCCACTGGTCAGTTATCTCTTTCATGATTACTCCATGACGTAACGGTAAACGTCATTAACCCATTGGCGAGACAAAGTCCTTTGTTTGCTATGGCTATAAAATCCGATGTGAGGAGTATCCTACAGTATATATATAAAAAAAACTACACGTCTAAATATTTTCAAATGTTTCATGTGAGGAAACAGATTCAAATGATGAAATGAAGATTATAGTAATTTGATTGAACTTTTTTAGCACTTTAGGATGAAACATCACCAAAAGTAACAGGGCAGAACATACGATGAAGCTGAGCTACCTATCTTTTGGCCCGTTAGAAAATAACATTCGTATTTGAAGAAGTAATAGAGATAATGTCTTCCAAGATTATGAAATTTTAAAAGTAAAACAATGAAATATAATATTTTTAAAATGGAAAAGAAGCTTACAATGTATGTTTGTTTTCTTATTTGCGTGGAAAGTTGTCCAGGTCGCAAAAAATTGTATAAAATGTCTTTGCCTCTTAGCCAAGTTTAATAGGACTCTTCTGATACTTTTTAATTTGATTTTACAATACTTGTGCGAGAGCAGTGTGTGACACACTCAAACCCAGTATAAGCGGTTTCGTCACAGAAATTATATGTCTTCAAAATTACATGGGAAAATTCTTGAATGTAGATCATAAGTGAATGTAAATCATGATTTGAATCATGATTTGAGACCTTCAATGGCTACAGAGCAACTTGTTTAAAATTGACCTGTATCTTAATTTTTCATATTTGACCTAAACTATGACGATTTGGATAATTTGTTTAGACCTTACATGAAAAATTTTGCCAATCTAAATTAATACACGAGTTTAAGAAGTACTGTATAATACACATATAATTAAAGTTCCATCAATTCACATTACAAGCGCATACTTTCTAGGCTTTTTACAGTCATAGGGGTAACAACCTCTATCTGGGGGCTGCGAAGGCGACTCCTGTAATAACATCATTATCGAGAATTTGTCATCCAAGTTCTTCATGTCTTCGAAGTCTAGCTTTGCCAGAAGTGTCAAATTTTACGAGGATTGAGGCATAAGCCATGGCAATGATAATTTTTTATAAGAATACGAGCAAGAGTGGAAAATATGAAATATACACATAAAAGAACAAGGTTTAAACTAAGTGTATTGGCGTTAACGACACACCAAATTATTTTTTATATTTATTAAGGTACTTGAAATGACAGCACTGGTTTAATGTTCCAAAGCATTTTAGCATATACGAGTTCACAACATTCCAAAAGCATTATATGCTCGTTGCAAAGCCCCGATTAGACAGATGCTCGATTGCCGCACATGCCACATCAGTCTAAACACACAGGTCATCACGCGCGTTGCTGATCACTGGTTGCTACACGTCCTCGCAGAAACTCTCTTGCCCATCTCGCGACTGTTCGATATGGAAGGGCATTATTCCCAACAGCTTCCACGACTTCTCCATGAAGAACGGCTATCTTGGAGTATGAGCGCTGCTCGAAAAATGTTACATTCATTTCGCACGGCGGTAGTTGGACAACTGATGTCACGTTGCTCTCCATGCTAATAGAGACCACTGACCACTGAAATCTACCGCAGTTGTGGACGAAACGTTAGGGGCGGAAAAACGTCCGATCGACCACGGCTATACAGCCCGGAAATAAAAAGTACTTTTAATAACATATCCAGCCGCGAAAGCCTACATTGTTTTACTAATAGAGACACTAGCAGAGCCATCTGATGTTGATGTGAACACCCCCTGCTTCAGCATTGCTTCATGCTACAAATGAGATTGTGCGATTCGGTAACATATCTTTTAGAAACCAAAAATAGTTGGCGTGGCATCGTATATTTAAATATTTGACGTATACATTGATGTTAAAGAAAGCGTTTGAAGAGGACGCCGCTCACCCCAGAAGGAGACGAAGATGGCGTAGAAGACCGTGCCCGGGTGGTCGAAGAGGTAGGCCACCTGCGCGTAGCCACACACGTCGCTGAGGGTTCCAGTACTTGCAGCCGATGTCCTCGTTGCACAGCGGGCACATCTGCAGCGACTGGCCCTGCGTGCACACCTCCACGGCCAGGCGGTTGGTGTGCATCGTGCACACGCCGTACAGGAACACCAGCACGCCGACTATGGCTGCTGGCAACAGCCACCCGTGTAGAACCCTGAAGTGGAAGAATACGAGGTTAGACGCAATAAAATACATTCACTGTAAACTCGTTTGCTGAGAAATTGGAGGGACCGAGTACCTTCTTCATTTGTGGAGAATTTTCGATTTTGGAGGGAGAGAGAGAGTACGAGTGCGCGGGTTATGAGGTAGTAAGCCAACCAAACTCAAGTTAGGTCTACGTTTTAGGGAGTTATTCGTTAAAGATGTTTAAGAGTTGAAACTATTTTCGTTTGTGGGGCTCGGCTGTAGATTCGAAATTCAAAGAAGTAATTTGGAACTAAATTACCTTAGATATAAAATACTTATACCTGTGCAAAATAAAATATGTGGTATGAACTTCATGTTTTTTACACACACTAAAACATAGTTTTTCGAATACAAAACCAAATTATCAATAACAAGATGGATTGAAGAAAACAAGAGAGAACTACTGCCATGTATTAGAGATCTTTAAGTACTGTAAGTGATCTCTGTTGTCCGGATGACACCGCGTCGAAGGTTGTGTTGCTGACGTTTTGAGCATATTGTCGTAGTCTTTTAAGGGCCAGAATGTGAAGACCACAATGAAAGTTGATAGGTCGGCAATACAACCTTCGATGCGACTTCACCTGAACAGCAAAGAGCAGTGACGTAGACCGCGGGAACCTGAGACATAACTCAGAATATTGTGCTAAGATACTATCTAGTGGAAAATGGTAGGAAATTGTACCGAGCCAAGCGAAGTAGATGGCTATCTTCTCCCCGAAGTACTCTCGGATGTGGTCGAGAGGCTGGTACTTTGTACCCACTTGCCCACCGCGCCCATACTCGTACAGGATCGGCCTCGGATTGAGGGGCTCTTCAATCTCCCCTTTCTTGTTCCTTTTTACTTCGTATGGGCCCGGAAAAGGATAGAATTTGTGAATAAGCAACAACTTTTTAGGTTATCATTTACTTTAGGTTAGATAGGTGCACTTCAAATAAACGGGCATACTGTAAACATCGTAAATAGGAATCGGCGGGGACGTATTTCTTTCAGTTATTTTGACATAACGTAAGTAATGAGAAATGAAAATTCCTTCTTATCAGTAAGGCAGCCGTAAAAATAATTTACAAGGACACAAGGTTTTTACATTATTTTATAGTCCATATGTTTTGTAGCCCCTGCTTCTAGCCGAGGCTGGAATGTCGAAACGAATAATGTGTCACTTACATATGTGTATCGTAACATGTTTTATTTTATATGATGTGTTGCCTTTTCTTCTTTTTAATTTAATAATATTACCTGCTTTAACGATGTACGACTGTCAACGAATAAATTGGAGACCTCTACAATCTGGACTGTCAACAAATAAATTGGAGACCTCTAGAATCTTGAAGAAAGAATATGAACAATATTGGTTGTAGGAAATGTAATTTTCAAATATTGTTATGTTATTGTTAGCAATAGCTTTGGGAAGTGTAACGTACCAAAGATTCACTAAATTGTTCATTGTTATTGTACCGAATGACTGTATTAAAACAGTCATAACTCTTATCAAACGATACTGTTATATACATTTGCATGCGTGATTTTACATTTTATTCTGATTGTTATAACGATCAGCGTCGTGTAGGTGGGATTCTATTCAGCAAACAAGTTCAGGTGTCAAACTTCGAAGTTCATAGAAGTTGGTATGAAAATTAATTTTAACAGAATTCCACTTTGCGACTGGCTTTCAAGCACGTCCACACTGGTTATGTAAATAAAACTTTACGAACTGAGGTCAGTTTCGTCAGAAGAGTTATTACAACATAGATTTGAAATGATCCATGGCTACTAGAAACAATTATCAACAATAACCTAACACTTTTCTCAGGTTGAATAGGTAAATTTAATAGAAAACTACAGTAGACCAACATTGGAATTTTTTACCAAGCGGATAAACGTAGTACGGTATTCATACCGTAAACTCTTGTTACAATACTCGGTTGATGATGAACTCTTTCTAATAGCCTCCAATCTCGTAATGTAACAAGATGTCTCACGACACTTACTTCACACGACTATTTCGTAATATTGTTATACGACATCACGCAACCAATCAAATGAAAGAAAAACCTCTCTTAACGACCGGCGTCCTTTAAGGAATTTAACAATACATCTTCTGTTAAGAACAACACAAACAAATGAGTTGGATCTCAAGTCAAAAAAATCTATTACTTCTTATGATTTTTTCTTCCAAGAATGCTAATACGAGAAGTTTCTTGAACGACACACGACCGATATCACAAACAACAAAGTTGGTTGGTTATACATCTCGAGTATCGCCTCGATTTACGGACGTCAGTCACGTGCGTTGTTTGCTCTACGTTGACATAATGCCGTTAATAACAGACTACCATATGACCAACAGACTACCATTGTCTAATTAATAGCGTTTTCCATTCGTTGCACTAAAACCCACCCTAGTGCAGGGCAAATACATCATCGCTCCGCAACAGTGCTGCCCCACACGCATGAAGGGCAGCCTTGGGGCAGCCACGAATGAATCGGATTCCGGAACTGAGCCAGTGCGTGTACGCTACGTAATGAGATTATAGACAGCTGTTCTTGGTCTGACACACTGACATAACTCGAAAAATAAGAATTTTGGAATTGTGTTCGTTGTTATAATTTTTATAATAATAATTATATTTTAATACATCTTGTACGAAGTCTTTTGGTAATTGTTTACTCCTTAATTCATAAAGTATTAACGTATGATTCTTTATTTAAAAACTACCGAAAACTTCAAAAGCGAATCTGCCGAAAGCTCATTTCTCGAGATTTGCCAATGATTGATTTCGAACTCAGTACACTACATTTCGAACCGAAAGGCTTCTGCAGAATTATTTGTTTATTGAAAACTATTAAAATATTAATATGAGCATTTCCGCTTGCGCATGCAAGAAACTCTTCTTGGCACATTGTATATTTTAATGATTTTGTAAGGTTATAGGTTTTGATTACTGAATAGCACTGGATTTGTTAACATGCAGTAATTCACGGTTGGATTTTACGAAATACAAACTGATTTTCTGAACTTCGAGTAAGTTACAAATTTATTTTAAAGCATTTCTTGTAAACCATGGTATACTCCATCATTCAAAGTGTCCCTATGTGACAGGAGATCCTCAATTGCCTTTACAATTTCACCACGAATGCAAATCAACATTCATAACTTCCGTACCTAACCTCAAAATGGCCCTGTGCAATGGACTGCACCACGAAGTCCACTTCGTGGACTGCACCGTCGAGCTCGTCAGTGCAGATTAGGGCGCTCCGAGTGCACCCTGGTTCCGTGTCATTGTGCGAATGGAACATGGCTTCTCTGCACTGGTGTGCCCTAGCGGCCCGAATGGAACACGAAAGCTGCCCTGGGTGTGTACTGGGTGCGCACCAGTGCGGCGAATGGAAAACGCTATGAGATTAAGAGTGGGTGGTCGTGTGAAACGCAGCGCAAGCCACGCGGGCGGAGCACTCACGTCGTGCAGCGGGAAGGCCGAGCAGAAGACGCCCTCCTCCACGAGGCGCTCGATGCCCACCTCGCCCTTCTTCTTCTTGCCGAACACGGCCGTCGACAGGATCTCGTACAGGATGCGGCCGCGCTGCACGTTGGTGAAGTACGTGTCGTGGTTGTCGCTCCCCAGGAACCTACGAGATCAAGCAAGAAACTCAAACACATTGCAGATTACAATCAATATGGACTAAAGTGATATACATGCATGCACAGACCTACTTGTGCTCACCCAAACACACAAGTATAGTCTCTCAGACATACTCGTTCACGTGCACACCCAGGCACCTATACAGGAGTCGAGGGAGGAAACAACAAACCTTCGAAAATAATCTCCTAAGTCAATTTTAAGCACACAATTCACACAATTCAATTGCTCTTATTTTTGTGTAAATTGTTCTTTGTGAACAAATATATCCATTTCTTTTGTAAATAATAAACAATTTACTTGTTTCTGGTGTGTTTATATGTTTCTGAAATGCAAAGTTTTGCACAGAAAGTATTTTTTCAAACCAAATTTTGAGTGCTTATTGCGGCTCATTGCGGCCATTGGAAACCACGGAGGAGTGTACTAGACAAAATATGCTTAAAGTGACTCAAGAACTTATTTTCAAAGTTTTGTTGTTTCCTCCCTGGACATCCTGTACGTGCTCGCACACACTGGGATGGATGTCAGATTCGAAATCTTAGAATTGTAGGGTGCAGGCTCTGTAACGTCTAAAAAAACCTTCCTCCTGGTCATGTGTTTAAACATTTAACAAAGGGGCTACAAAATAAGAAATATTAATTTCTTAACCTTGGTAATATTTTGAAAAGAAAAGTTTTGATAATGGATTCACTTCAGTTTTACGTCGCACATTATTAGTTCGACGATTAATTCTAAATTAGTAATCTGAGCGGCATCGAGGGAGGTCGTGAAATAAACGAAATGTTTAGGACGCGCTGCAACGTATCCTGCATAGTTCAAGAGTCATGTTTCCTGATCTCGAAGACCGTTAAATTCAATTTAATAAGAAGAAACAAACGAAGCAGAATTAAACACTAAATTAAGTTCATTATTCTACCCATTCAGAATTCTTTCAAATTCTGTCAGCCTTCATGCAGCTCGTTGTGTTTATTTTGCAAATGTGCATTCCCGCCTGAGATATGGCATAATATTCTGGGAAAGCTCATCCTGTAGTATTCAGACCTTCAGATTGCAAAAGAAAATTATTCGAATAATGAAAAAATGCCTTCCACGTGATTCCTGCAAGCCTCTTTTCATTGAGCTGGGAATCTTACCATTGCCTTGTCTACTTATTTACGAATCTGTAATATTTGTCAAAAATGACCTACTTAGCGGAGGGAACATATTTTCATGCAATATTGATATTTATAATTACAACACACGCCGTAGAAATCACGTGCATCAAGTGTCAGTATCAACAGCTCAGTACAAGTAATCAACATACAATACATGTACGTTACTTTACAACGCATTGCCAGATGACATAAAACAATTAAAGTCGGTACACAAATTTAAGTTTAAAGTAAAATCTTTTCTTCTGCAAAACTGTTTCTATACAATTAGAGACTATACTGATCGTGAAAAAGAAAAATAATGTTTAATGTAACAAAACAAAGATATATAATGAATTAGTTTACGTTTGCATTGTATACATTTAAAAAAATATTTAATACGCCTGCAACAAGCAATGTACTTCAGCTTCCGGGTCAATGACCCCCATCTCGATCAGGTTTTTGTCCAGTTTCCCTGATCCATTGAGCAAAAGCTGAGATGGCCCCTTGTTTTGCTTCTGGACGTAAATATAGCTTCACTGTGCGCACTTTTTGTTGAGCACTCCTTTTGCTTGTAGTTAATTTACCGTTGAAATTGATTTTCTATAACTCGGGAAAAAACATTTTTCAAATATTTTTATTTTTCTAAAATAATTGTTTTCTAAATTATTTTTTTTCTTTTCTTTTTTTTTAATTCTGACCCTCAAGAAAATGTGCGCAGATAAATTTCTTTTCCCACACGTCATATACAGTTTTTACTGTTTTTTGACAAATAATAAATAAATCAAGCCAAACGCACATATGCTTTTATGAATTTGTAATTTTCCTCTGGCAGAGCGAATTCTTAAATTATTTTTTCCTCTAGTTTTTGTAAAATGCCTTCTTTTCAACACTGATTTGCGGAAATAATATGAAATTCATGGAGTTGACTGATCCAGAAATATTCAGAGAGTAATTAAATCAGATTAACTCTTGTTATATGAATGGCGCAACGTATTAAAACCTACAATTTGCTTCAATTTTCGTCATTTCGGTTTAATTAAATTTTAAATCACATAAAATATGCTGTTACGCTGGGAATTCAACGAAAGGTATAAACTCGATAAAACAGTAATGAAAATGGCAAACAATAAGAAAATAGTAAGATCTGAGTACGTTACATTAGTGTCTTGTATTAAAAATTTACATATACTCCATTTTTTGTGCGAAGAGTTCTTTATGTAATTATAAATAATGGTCATTCATATAAAATAAATATAGGATGGTGAATGGGGTACTTTGTCAGTAGCACAATAGCACCTGCCATATCTGCCATGACCTAGACACGCCACTGCATTTATATTTACTCTTTTCTCGTTACAGCATGCCAATTTGTCTTTGTTACACAGAAAAGAGCATATTTACATATTACTGTTTATTTTGCGTGTGGAAAGACTTTCGGCAAACATTGTTGTAAATTAATTCTATCCAGCGCTAGTCTCGAAACTCACGCGCTTCTAGGCATTTAACGAAGGCCTAGCTGGACACAATGAGAACATACTCATGATGAGCAATTTCATGGGAATATCAATTGATGGGAATGATCACATCAATGTATTTCTCAAAATATTAGCAATGAATAACTCCTCTACCATTTTGATCTCAGAATCATAAATTCTCGTAAAGAGTGTTTTTCGTATTTTTTCGCGATCTGTATATCTTTGCTATTTTTCACGCATTTCCATACACAAAACTCGAAGCGCTGTCGTAGTCTCGGGAAAAGTGAGTTCACTGGAACACTGCCTGCCGGCTAAGTTCTAACCTAAGTGTTTCTGACGACGTAAAAATTTCGATCTCAGAGCCGCGTGCGAGGCTGTCGTAATTTGCACTTCGGTTCCATCGATTCATATTTTTTTCAATTTTTTTCATTAGTATCTGAAAAAAGATTTTTCTCTTCAGAAATACTTAGATCTATTCTTAAAGCTTCTACTCACTTTAAGCACATCCTTCTGGAAGTTATTTGAAGAAGAGAAGCGTGCAGAAAAGAAGTATTTCTAAAAAAAATAACATAAAAACATTTGTTTATCTAAGCGAGGAAAATACGGTGATATATTTTTGACCACCAGAAATGACTCATGTTATATTTTAAATTTCTTGTTAGTAACTTGAATAGTTTTTGTTAGGTGTTCATACGCAAGTTAGTTTTTTCTCTTATAACAAAAAATGATTTCATACGTATGATTGTTTTATGGTGGGCCAATAAAGTTCTTTTTAACGCGGTTTCACGTGCTTGTTTTCCGTGCGGAACAACTATTTTTTTTAGTGTGCGAAACATCGCGAAGCCTGTGCGAAACATCTGTAACGATTCTCATATTCTCTTTCGTATTGACTTCCATTTAATGTTTATTAATTGTATTATTGAACTTACGGCGTTGCATACTCCAAACAAAACCTTAGATACCGCGAAGAAGTCAAAACACTACAGAGTGAATGAGGAAACAAGGTTCCATTCTTGTATATTGAGAATTATCAAGAGAATAGATTTATAGATTTCTATTAAATCGTTCTGAAAAAATTCAACATCTTGAACAAAAACTTGATTTATTTATTTCAAAATCCCGAACTCTGTTCATATCGTTCATGTCGTCACCCTGTCCGGAATCACGTTCATTTGTACGCCAAAGACTCACTTACTGTACGTCAATAAATATCCGTGCCCGGATGTTTCCCGTATTGAGAAGCCCACGACACGCACTAAAAACCCTTCGCGGCTGGGGCAGTTGGCAGGCGTGTGGTGTGCGCCCCGCTGGGCAGGCCCCACCCACCTGTCAATCTTGGACTTGCGGAACGGGCAGGTGTAGTAGTCGAGCGGCTTGTTGGGGACGTCCTCGCACATGACGTTCGGGAGCCGAAGGGCCTTCAGCAGCAGCTCCGACCAGTTGGTGGACGGGTTGGGGTGCGCCTGCAACACAAGCACTTGCCAGTCCACGCACCCCGTTGGGCATCGTTTTCTGTGATTTTTACACAATTCATTCAAAATAATTAGCGCACTGTATTGGTTTTAACACATCCAAATCGATGTTACAGTTATAATTATAATAGTACTTTTTTATTTCAAGCAAACATTAAAAAATATACTATTTAAAAACTATTTATGGGGTGTTTGAATTGACATTGTCTCTCTTCCTCTCAAAAAGAGCCCTACTTTCTGGATTTGCCTCTGATAACTCCGAACTTCAAGGTTGAACAGCGCTTGGAAGGGATGACAGATCTTTGAATACTCATCGACTCAAACTCCTGTAATTCCCAAAAAGATTCAAGATTCAAAAACTCGACTCTTTGCGGACACTTCATGGCTATCCTGTAGATACTCAAATTTTAAAACTTATTTGTGGTACTTGAATTTTAGCTTTTAAACGTATCATATTTTAAAAAATATATTTGCGACACGACATGCTAACATTTCTCGTTCCCAACTCCAGTAATTTTTAAAACGTATTTTTAATTTGAAAATATGAAGATAAATCATCGTCTTTAATTGAAATCAAGCTTCTTTTGGGACGCTAATAATTCTCCTGTATTATTGCATCTAATAGGCTTCTTTTTATAGGACTTTATTTAAATTTATCGTTAATTTATCCGGTAGGAACGAGTAAAATTAGAAATTTGAGACATTCCGGAAACTTTTAAGAAAATGAATGGTTAAGATTATTAGGAATTTACTCCATCTCTAACGCTGCTTTTATTTTAAGTCTTTTACTATTTTGAATTTGTAATTGAGAATGTGAATGATTACATTAATTGAAAAAAATGAAAATATAACGTTTGTGACATTTCTATTACAATAGATTTTTTTAAATCTCAATCATAAGTATATGATTATCCCCCAAAATAGTATTGTGAAACACTTCGTTTTCTTGGGTGCTATTTCATCGAAGGAACAATATTTCTTCGTAACATCCATGTGATCATTCTACTAGTATACAAAGACCTGAATGAAATATTTAATAAATTATGTTTTCCAGAAATTGTACATGAACATTTTGTTTCCTTTTTTGCATTAACTGATTAACATTGTCCAATTATTGAGACACTTTCTCACCTGAAGTGGTGCCCTCATATTCAGTTCTTCTGCAAAATGGCACAGAACAGACCAGGTGGCGTGCAATTTGATGAAGCACACCAACTTGCGATTACTGCTTTCCACCACTTCCTGTAATAATAGCAGAGACAATTTTGACACTTGACTCTTTAAATATAGCTAGATGTATTTCACAAACAATCAGCTATTATCATTTTCTATGAACTATAATCTTTGCTTTTCGGCCAATCTGATAATTAAAACATTTAAAATTAAAAATAAGAGGAATGTGCTACGTAAAACTTTGTTGTTCACATTGAATAGTTATAATTTCTTTGCAAACTTGAAACAAATAGGTTTTTTATGGAACAAATCATTACAAAGTTGGTAGTAATTACAGTGAAAAGAACCTTTAAAGATACATATGACAATCAATAGCTGATCTGAAGTGACCGAATAGGCAACGGAAAACATCAAATTAGTTCCATATTTATATTCAGCAATATACGTATAACACAGTAAATAAATGCCTAACATAAAATATACTGATTTCTAGATAATGCATAAATGCTATAATAGCTGATAAATTTGAGGAAAACTTCATAATTCCTACGTCAGATGTAGTGTGTGTTCGCGAAAGTTTTCAAATGAGATCTCCCCTTTCCCTGAAAGTCGACTTCAGTTAGACCATCATTCATTACGCCTTTTTAGCAATTTACAAATATATTTCTTCTCCCCCACTTACATTTATATATTCATAAACATTAATACGCACATTTATACTTATAGCACATATCAATTTATCGGTACGTACTAACTACAGAATAGTTCTGACTTGACTTCGAGTTTCACTTTCAGTTTTATTCTCCGTTCTTAACCATTCTAGCGAAACCGAAAAGCAGTTTTAATAAACTAGTTGAGACACGTGTCAGGCAACTTCGTGTAATTTTTTCTGGGATGAAGCTGGTCGTAAACCAGGTAAATAAACGCATCGATTGGATTAGATCCATTGGCTGCCAAATATTGTTCGGATTGTAATAGTTTTCTGACCCCACTAAAACACACTAAATGCTTTTTTCAATAAATTGTTGAAACAATATTTTAGTGCATTCTTTAATCAGGCCAGAAAACGATTACAATTAAACGAGATAAAATATGTTAACATATTCTTTAAAATTGTTTGGAATTGTTAAAACATGGTAGTACATCGAATTAAGAATGCTTTTTTTTCTTATGATGATCCGCTTCTCAATCAAAGCTCAATACGATATGACAAAATAATAATAATTAATAATAATAATAATAATAATAGACACTATCAAATTTGAAGAAGCAAAAGAATCAGCGGAAGAAGCAAATTTAAAGATGCAAATTTGAAGAAGCAAACTTGGGATCATTTAATTGCAGCGATTTCACTTGTCCTACATCATAGCTTCAAAAAATCAACTCATACAGCCATGTGATGCATGCATGATTTGTTATAAATTGATAAATCCAAATTTATTGCTAAAAAAAGGAGTTTCTTGAATAATTGTTGCCCTATTTATGGATGGATGCGTTTGTATAACATTTTCGATGAGTATTTCTACGAATACACGCTCAACGCTAGGGTACAATTTCGGTGGTTTTCGCGCGCTATTGTCCCCTTCTGTTTGTGAAAGATCCCATATGACGGAGTGTTACAAGAGATCCCTCTAGTCCTCCGATAAGACTTATCTCTTCAACCCGCCCTCATGCCGCTCTACATGTTGCCACGAGGCCAATTACTTTTATTACAAATACGCTTGCTTAGCGTAGTTCCAGATATGGTGGGCTCTTCAAACACGTGTATCGTGCTTGAAGAACAGAAAGAACAGAGAAAGAACGAGAAGGTATCTATTTAATGAGAGAATACATCTATTTAATGTATGTATTGGAAACGGAAATGAGATGTTTCATAAATTAACCCTGTTAATGATTTACCCAGTCCATAAAACTATTAAGGTTCAAAATCTACATTAACTCATATTTCATGTCCCAATTACTTATATTCACCTTTGGTCTGTTCCCTTTCTCAATATATTTGCCTCTATCATTACTCTCTCTCTTCCCACTCTCCCCCTCTCTATCTCTCCCTCTCCCTCTATCTCTCCCTCTCCCTCTATCTCTCCCTCTCCCTCTCCCTCTATCTCTCCCTCTCCCTCTATCTCTCCCTCTCCCCTCTATCTCTCCCTCTCCCTCTATCTCTCCCTCTCCCTCTATCTCTCCCTCTCCCTCTATCTCTCCCTCTCCCTCTATCTCTCCCTCTCCCTCTATCTCTCCCTCTCCCTCTCCCTCTATCTCTCCCTCTCCCTCTCCCTCTATCTCTCCCTCTCCCTCTCCCTCTATCTCTCCCTCTCCCTCTCCCTCTATCTCTCCCTCTCCCTCTATCTCTCCCTCTCCCTCTATCTCTCCCCTCTCCCTCTATCTCTCCCTCTCCCTCTCCCTCTCCCTCTCCCTCTGTCTCTCCCTCTCCCTCTGTCTCTCCCTCTCCCTCTGTCTCTCCCTCTCCCTCTGTCTCTCCCTCTCCCTCTGTCTCTCCCTCTCCCTCTGTCTCTCCCTCTCCCTCTGTCTCTCCCTCTCCCTCTGTCTCTCCCTCTCCCTCTGTCTCACCCTCTCCCTCTGTCTCTCCCTCTCCCTCTGTCTCTCCCTCCTCCCTCTGTCTCTCCCTCTCCCTCTGTCTCTCCCTCTCCCTCTGTCTCTCCCTCTCCCTCTGTCTCTTCCTCTCCCTCTGTCTCTCCCTCTCCCTCTGTCTCTCCCTCTCCCTCTGTCTCTCCCTCTCCCTCTGTCTCTCCCTCTCCCTCTGTCTCTCCCTCTCCCTCTGTCTCTCCATCTCCCTCTGTCTCTCCATCTCCCTCTGTCTCTCCATCTCCCTCTGTCTCTCCATCTCCCTCTGTCTCTCCCTCTCCCTCTGTCTCTCCCTCTCCCTCTCCCTCTGTCTCTCCCTCTCCCTCTCCCCTCTGTCTCTCCCTCTCCCTCTGTCTCTCCCTCTCCCTCTGTCTCTCCCTCTCCCTCTGTCTCTCCCTCTCCCTCTGTCTCTCCCTCTCCCTCTGTCTCTATCTCTCTCTCCCTCTATCTCTATCTCTCTCTCCCTCTCTCTTGATTGAAAATGAAAACCTCTATAAAAATCTCTCAAAGATCTTTATTTTTATGTGACCACATGGATTGACATATTTGATCACTAATGTAGAATTTCTCTCTGTCAAAAGAAGAGCAATGTCGATAACCTTTCTTTGATAGTGTGTTTAGACCTACGAAACTGGAAGTCGTGTAACGTCATTTGATAAATGTCGTCACTGTCGTGTGCAATGTCTTATTTCTTCTTTAACTATTTTTAGGTCAAATCCTAACTCAAATCTCTTGAACTATGCTTGACCTTTTTTCCCCTTTTCTTTTTCATTCGCAAAAGAAATGTTTTTTTTGGTGAAATGACTACCAAAGAACGTCTTAGTATTCAGCCTATGAAGAATTATTTTATAGAGGAAAAATAAATAATTTTTGTAAAATTGACAAACACGAGTAGCATTTAGTAATAGTGTAGAAGTAGTCTTTAAAGTATTTAGTGTATTAGTGTAAAAAAGTAATAATTGGGATCAAATTTAAATTACTTCAATGCCTATACGTTTAAGGAAGTAGAGTGTAGCTAAGATTAATATAAAATGAAAAATGAATACTTGAACATAATAATGTATATTCACGTTTGGCTACAATTAGGTTTTTGGTTCAAATAACAAAGAAATAACAATAAAATTTAATTTTTAAAATTACGGATATGTATGATCATTAGAAGATTGTAATATAATTAGTGAAATATTGTCTGGAAACCTATGATTTTCGTAATAATAGAGCATCTTCAATAGTAATAAATATAATGAAAAGTACATCGATAAAAGAAATTATTCCATTATTAACGCGGTGGATCTCATTATACACGTGTTCGTGATCTATTTTTTGTAACTTTTGTGAACTTCTGGAATTGCTAATTATTTGGATGAAATTTGTAAATAGTTCACACCTTGAGCATTTTCTCTTGTGAATACCGAGTTAAAAAAGTTTCATGTTGAGAGATTTTATTTCCACGGTCACTTTACTGCAGTGGTTGTGCGATCTCGAAACATTCCAATGAACTCAAATTTCACTGAAACGATCTGCCTCTTTCCGCTCGGAGGAATTGCGAATGTTGATGTTTACTTGTTTCTCTAATTGCAAGCAGATTTCTACCTGTTCTCACCTTTCTCCGGGAAATCCAATTCCTCTCTGGGCAAACCAAGGCAGCCTTCACCTGTTGCTGTTCTTAGACACTTTGGAAGGAACAGTACCATTCACCACCCCAACATGTGCCCGAGAACATGCCTACCAGGGCTGTGGGTTCCAATCTCGATAAGACTGGGATGCTCTTTCAGATGTTTGTAACAAGAAAGCATTCCTAGTTTTTTCATGTAGTAACGGTAAACTGGTACGTTGTGCAATAATACTGGTAGACTCAGAATATTGAAACTTCTCGGCAACGTAGAGGGATCGAATATTATTACATTTGGCAACGAACATGTAGTGGGAAAAGTCATATAACGACGTTTTAGACATTTTTGCACGTGTCATTTGATTTGACGGCTGATTTTTAGGCAACCCCATGTGCATAAATGTTCGTGAGATCGCGTTTTTGACGCAATCAAGGAAATTTCGTGTACCTGCCGAATATTGAGCATTTGAGGTTGCCTAAAAAATCAGGGGCAAATGCCACATGTGTAAATGCATGTGACACCGTTAAATGCAATTTCCCACTACCAGTACATTGGCAAAAAGTGTTCATTCTGACCCCTCTACAAGTCTGTAACATTTGTTCAGAAACATTCTGTATTGAAGACGTATTGGAAAACGACCGCCAGAATCTCAAAGAAAAATAAGCACTAAGCTGAATTCACGAGCAATCTCCGCTAACATATGTACGTTCTGGACTGAGATAGGCCCCAGGCCAAACACAATACCTCACCCTCATGCAGCCTGCCTCTCTCACTTGCAGGTTTTAAGAGCCTTCTTTGTCCAACCTCCCCCCTCCTCCCACTCTGTCTCCGCCCTCCTCCCACTCTGCCTCCGCCCTCCTCCCACTCTGCCTCCGCCCTCCTCCCACTCTGCCTCCGCCCTCCTCCCACTCTGCCTCCGCCCTCCTCCCACTCTGCCTCCGCCCTCCTCCCACTCTGCCTCCGCCCTCCTCCCACTCTGCCTCCGCCCTCCTCCCACTCTGCGTGTGCGTGTGCATGTGGGTGGGTGGGCGTGAGCGCGTTCGCACGTAACCTCCTCCATGTCGAGCCCCGTGCGGCGCAGGTTGGCCATGAAGCGCTGCCGCCAGAGCTCGCGCTTGTTGGCGCGCTTGTCGCCGCCGCCGAAGACGAAGTTGCCGGAGGCGCTGCCGTGCGGGTCGGCCGAGGAGCTGGACGGAGCCCGAGCGGCCGCTGATGAGGCTGCCCGTGCGCGCCGTCGCGCTCTCCTCGTACACCAGCACGAAGTCGATGCGGCGGCGGCCGTCGCGGAAGAAGCGTCGGGCGGCGGCGGCGCCTCGCCCGCGGGCGGCGGCGGCGACGCGCGCATCGCCAGCCCGCCGTCCGAGTCCTCGTCGTCCTTCGCAACCGCGCGCGCACTGTGCCTTTAGGCCACTCAACTGCTAGAGATGGGAATGGAAAAGGATCGGGAAGGATACGGGAGCGTAGGCTTCCGCGGCCGGAGTCAATGGCTTCTTGGCTGCTCGTAAGACGCCGCGTCCTAGGCACAGGTGCCAACGTTTCAGTCGCCATTCTGCGACCTTCCTCAGAGCGAAATGCATTTCGACCTGAGAAAGGTCGCAGAATGGCGGCCGAAACGTTAGCACTGATGCCAAGACGCGGAATCTCCAGTTCAGCCAAGTCGCAATCGGGAAGCGTAGACTGCACATCAGTGTTGTCAAGGTCGATGCCGCCCACGAGCGGGAGTCCGTGGCATGAGTGCCATGACGAAATCGCCCCACCACACAATTCATTTCCCCGCCACCAGAGGCAACGCCATCCCTATTGTAAAACGGCGGGGTTACTAATAGTTTCTTTTCCCGATGCTAGTTGCGCAGACAAGCTCGTGGCACGGTACGATGCCACTACGCGTGCCACTGCCACCAGTAGTAGACCTTGACACCACTGCTGCACATGAAAACATACTCATCAAGACTGGATACAAAGTAATCTTAGAGAACTTATATCGTGGACCGATCTCTGAAGAATCGAATTTAACAATTAAAGATGCCAAGAAAAAATATTTACACTTCGAAGACCTAAAGCAACCTGTAACTTAATAATCAACAGCGGCACTAAAATGGAACACTGGTACAATTTAAATATCTCGTGTGCTTTACAATAAAAGATTAACATGGAAACCTCGTATCCTTGCAAAAGTAAATAAAAAACAGGGAAAGTTGTCAATACTATACCCCCTAATAAACAGAAAATACTCTTAAAATTGAGTTCAATTACTAATATTGATTTCATTTACTGATGCGAATAATTTGGAAAAGGGACCTAAGTATTTAGTTTTCAAATGTTGCTAACCTTGCTTTGTTGGTACTTTTATTCATCATTCAACATTGTACAGTAAAATGGTGGGAAGAGGAAGCTTCTGGAGCTCAAGGAAACGCAAATTATACTTTTCCCCACAAATCACATCGAGTTTTTACTATTATTTGACGGAAATAAATAAAATAAAATCACTTAAGCAAACCTACTCTGAAGGACGTATTAGAACAGGATTGCTCGCACAGACCTCTAGAAGTAGGCATGAACAAGTAGCCTAGAGGCAATTGGGATCAATGTATTGTCATCCTGTTAGTTTTAACCGCCGGTTCGTGTGTCATTCTCGCGTTTGCCCGGTCGAGTAAAACGAAACGGATGAATCCGTCGGGATTCCCAAGCGTGTATGTTTAAACGGATGCTAGATGCCACAGTCGTTTAGACGCTGTTGACTAGTTAAGTTCCGTGGAACAGCCACTGTTAATCACGAGTCCCATGAACAAAACAGGGAAATTTCACGTGCCAGTCTTGTAGCATCTTTACTAATTGTGTTCGATGACAAATTTTCCCTAGCGACCGACCATGAGCTCTCTCATCCCTGGAAAAGAGCCCTTGTCGTTGTAGGGTGAGTACGAACCACTAAGGGGGTGGGAAACTTGAGAAAAGATAAGAGTGTTTCTCCCACCTACACAGGGAGAGGCGACTCAGTGCATCAACTGATGTTACTGCAGTACTTATGACCGGGTGGTCCTAGGTTCGAGTCCCGACGGTTGCGGGATTTTCGACGCTACCTTGTCAGCAGGTCGAATACAGTCGCTGCCTGGGGGAGGATTCTAGCGGCCGGCTGCTCTGATCGGTAGTTTTCTGTGGTTTCTCCGATCAACACCAGACGAATTCCGAAGCATTACCATAACAAACGGGCCACGGGTCTTGCGTGATCTTTCCTTCCTCTTCCTTGTACTCTCATCATTCCTTACACACACTTGCACTGCACTATCAAACATGCCGGTGGACCGGTCGGGGCCCTAGAGCTTGTCCCGGATGGGGTGGTGCCCTGCTAATGGGAGACACCTGGTTGGGGAAAACCCCGCTAGTCGACGATAGGTCGGCGCCGGATCTCGCCATCCAGATGAAAAACGTGCATTACACTTACGGGACCTAAGTAGTTGACGCGTCCGCGATCACTGACAATCAATTCTCAAACCTGCACCCCATCTTTATGGAGGTGAGCTTTCGTGTCGGAGGGCGTTTGACTACAGGGCTGCGAGTGCAGGCAATGCAGTGCTTGCCGAAGGCTACCGCGAGGTGAATGGCAACATAGCTAGAACGCGGCGTTTTCCGGGACAGCCAAGAACAACAACCCTGCTCGCTTTCCACGGTCGAGGAGCGAGAAAGTCTTGGCTATCAGAGATGCGTCTTACGCAATAACAAAGGCAGCGGCACGGCGGTCGACAGCATTGTTTAATGCGTTTCCTGGTGAGCCATGATCTCATAACAAGAACACTATAGGTTAATCCAATTGGCTAAGATTTATTTCCCTCATTATTTATAAATAACCGAGCAAAGTGGCTCAGGGCGTAGCCCTGGGAATTCAGAAGAAACAGAATAAATTCTGTTTCTTTTCTCTTTGATCAGTTGCGTTGGGGGCATTATCCCACATTTATTTTAACCCGACAATGTAGAAAAGAGTTCTTTCAGGTTTCTCCTTGCATTTGAAGGGAAAAAAACACCCACAGTCAAAAACACAATTTTTCAGGAGAGCGAAAAAACGCTCCATCACAAATTTGGTAGACATTTGAAGCATGAAAAGTGTTGTGCACGTTCTCAAGTAATTGCTGTTAATTGTAAATACTGATGAGTGTAGTTTACAAATTATTGGATAAAGAATTTTTTTGTTTGTGATTTTACAAAAAAATGAGATATTTGTGTAACAAAATTATTTATATGTGTCAGTAATATTACAATATTTGAAGAAATTAATTCACTTAATGAATTTGGAAAATTATTGACCAAGTTATTGTTCTTCACATTTGCTGTTATCATCATTGTTTTTGTTTTTCACATTAGCATCTGCCACTAATGACAAATTTAGATATAAATCTCTGTTAACAGGGAACTGTATATATTTAGACAACTTCTGAAGATTTCTTTGTGAATAAAATGTGCTCCTCCTTTAACTTTCCTGGATCTTACTACATTCTCTTCCGCCTCTTTCTTTGTTTATGTCCCTTTCTGTTCTTTCTACATCTGACAGAATCCATTTCTTAGCTGTTACTTTCTTCCTTTCTTGCTCTGATTTACAACACGAAGGACGCATATGCCACAAGAACAGGTTACACACTATTACCGAACTTACAGAACAAAAATACTGGATGTGCAGATCACATTCACAAAACAAATATTATCAACTGTTGCAGATTGAGATATACTATGCTTGAGGAATAATTACGAAAAAAACTTGCATTTAAAGGAGTGTGGTTCTTTTCTTTATCAAAATTTCTCAAACTTTCGGAGCTAATATCTACCGATTTTGTTCACAACAACACAGTCCGCACATGGTGGCTGTGAAACTCTAGCAGGAGTTCTAGTATCTCATTATCTCACTATTCGGACTAAGGTTATTTTTATTTAAAAAAAAAATCATTTCCACGAACATTAACTGATTCAACTGTGATCTAATTATTTCATTGATTACGTTTCTGTACATGGGTAAAAGCTATTTTATAAGGCAGATATTTTTACTCTTGGTTTTAAGAAGACAAAATTTATTTTCAAATTCGTCAATTATAATTCTTTGGAAATTCATGTCATATGAAATAAAAATGTCAATAATTTTCTACTGTTAGTTGCAAATACAATGCGTTTATAATCAGAATTAGTCCCGATTGAAGATCATGACTCCCCAAATAATATGAGAATGAAATGATAGCAACACACGAATCTGTAGAGGAAGAAAAAAAGTATAGCAATGCCATATTTTATTTAACTTTCCTATTTTTTGGTCTTATTTCTTCATGATGATAATTGTTTTTTGATGACCTGAATTCCGATGTGGTTTACACGCTCTGACAGTGTGCAGCGTAAGATAGAGAAATTAAAAAGGTTAATAAACGCTCATAATTAATGCACCGAGACTACATCAAATTGTAATGAAGGCAACCGCTAAGGAAATATCGCAGTTTCCGTAAATCTAACGACCTTATCTGTAAGTGTCCGGAAACATTCAGTGTAGCACTAATTGTACCTTATCGTACTGTCCGTAATTCTTGTATAACGTACCAACACAGCGCAATTTAGCGCACAGAAATTATAAAAGGAAGACCATTCACATCTTAATGATTAAAAATAGTAATATGTTAATTGGTTTTACAAATAAGAAGATAATTACATGTTTATATTTTATGCTAATACATTTATTTCTTTGACATAGTCTAAGACATTCGAAATACCTATTGGTATGTGAAAATATGTTCTTATATGCAAGTACAATTACTCATGTTTATATCCTAAAAATGAGTCGCTAAATTGTGCAAAAATGAACTAAATGTTTGGAAGTTAATGCTCTTTTCAAGTGAATAAGACGCCAGCTCGGTAGTACAGTTAATACTGTTGGTACAACAACGATTTCCTCGAAAACCGGAGACTCAGGCGTGCGAGTACATTACAGAGGAAACGTGATCCGTTTCAGAAAGGGGTGTTATGAATTTAACTGCCATTGGAGGACTCTCATCCCCTCTCGTTACATGAGCCAATGCCTGCAATGTAGTTGACGTCAGCATTTTATGACACTAAATGAACACGACGTCTCTCTCTCTTTACTCTATCGTTATGAAACTTGTAAACAGGCTTTCGTTCGTCGTACTCTTGAACCTAAAAACCACTGCATTGATACCGAGATTGTGTCTTACGCCAGAATGTAACGATATGTATACGCACGAATCCAAGTGCAAAATGCAATGTTGAAATGGTTATTTTCCTGGAACATTGAACTATACTGATTATAGATAAAGGGTTGTATGGATATGGGCCAAGTAGACAATAAACTTATTCGTACCAGATATGCCCTTATTATACACAATATATATCATATTAGCGCGATTTACTAGTGGATTGACACTGTACATTTCTGTGTAGAGATTAACTATAGTATTTATTGTGTATTTCAATTTTGTTACATTATTTAAATATTCATAGTGTTTATACCGTGTTCTACATTTATAGTAATGGTGCAGATAACGTGAGCCATTCCACGTCAAATCGCACAAGAGTTGACTCGATTTTTTTTAAATGTACGATATTTTTTTCTTAAGTCTGGACTTCAAAAAAAGACACGTATTTTTTTATTTGCCTGAAAATTGATTATTTGTGTAGTTACGGCTATATTAAATTTTGGAATTTACAGGTACTTCATAAAATATGATCAATTATCTCTCCGAATGTACTAAATATAAAAATTTCTGGTATGTGTCATTTATTGCTTTGAAATATGTATTTTTATTCCTCTGTAAATAAATTTTTCAAAAAATATTTTTTTCATTTTAAAAAATGTATTAATTTCAAAAAAAGTAAAATTTCTGTATAAACTCGATGAGATAAGATTTTGAAAAAAATATAGGCGTGTTCCTTGTTTAATTTTCTATAAAATTCAACAAGAAAAAAGGGGGCACTCTACACATACAGTTCTAAGAAAATCAATTGTAAGTATGAGGGCGCGCTCTGCCTACCCGTGCACTAACGAATTGTGTTCGGCCAGTCTTTGATGCAAGTGCTGAAGAACTAAAAAAAATAATGACCGTTTGCGTGATTAGGGTTTCAAGAGTTATTAATATTTCAGATATTCACTCTGCCCCCAGAATGTATGCCATTGTGTCATACATATTTTTGTGGGTAACATCGTGAGTGACTTGTGGGTCACCAATGTTCTTATGGGTGAGAGCGAAACGAATTGAAATACGAGCCATTCCACGTCAAATCGCACTCGAATTGACACGACTATTTAAAAAAAATAAATGACACGAATATATGGCATTCATTCTAGACATCAGAAAAAGAGGCACATGTTTCTTTATTTACCTGAAAATTGTTTATTTGTGTAGTTTTGTCTACATTAAATTTTGAAATTTACGCGTACTTTGCAAAATATGATTAATTGACGCTCTGAATGTACTTAATATAAAAATTACTGGTTTGTTTCGTTTACTTTTTTGCTATGTGTATTCTATTCATCTGTAAATTACTTTCTCAAAAAATAAATATTTCATTAAAAAATTGTAATTATTTTTTAAAAACGAAAATTTCTTTCTGAACTCTCTCAGATTAAAATTTGAAAAATAGGCATATTTCTTGTTCAATTTTCTACAAAACATAACAAGAAAAAAGTGGGCACTCAACACGTATAGATAAAAAAAATCAATTGTAATTATTGTATACGGGCGCGTGGTTCCTGCCCCTGCACTAACGAATTGTGTTCAGTCTTGGATACTAATGCCGACGAACAATAAAAAGAATGACCCTCTGCCTGATTTGGGTTTCAAGAAACATTAGTTAATCTATGTTTACTCTTTCCCCAGAAGGGAGGGGTGACAGCAAAACGAATGCTTTTCCTCGTGTCAGCGAAACGAATGTTACTGCGAGTCCCTAGGGACGGGGTGCCCTCCTGACCTTGCTCGTGAAGTACAATCGACCACTTGTCAAGGGACATGGTAAAATTTTCTCAACATTAGTCGCAATACGCAATACTTATGAAGACAAGAGTGCTAGTATTTGTTCTGTGAATCGTGTGTACACTATGCAACAGGAGTGGCGATCAGCGTATGAGATAGATTTTTCAATCCATTTAAACTTTCTGATCACGATTTTTAAAAAAGAAAATGTCTAAGACGCGTAAACCACGATTTGCTGGAGAATGTACAGGAGTCATTAGATTGGCGAATATGTGATTCATTTCGGAAGAAAGGGAATCGGCTTCCAAACGGCCTTTTCTTAATGAAGATAGCATCGAGATCAGTGGCTCCCGTGGCATTAACGAAAGTAAAGGAACGTCCAGTGAAAAAAGTGGAAATCATGGAAGTGACAATTGAAGCTCTTCAAATAGTTCGTCAAGTGTCTGCGAAATAAATAAAGAGAAGATAAACATGAGTAAAATTGCAATAGGAGAAACCCCCGCCACGAAAAGAAAATTGGAACAAAATAGCATCCCCATGAGAAATTTTAGAAAGTACAAAGTGCCAACAGAGATAATTTTTTTCACATTGAAGATCCTTCCACGTCCATCGAAAAATCAGACAAAGATACTATTTAGTAACTTATCGATTACTTTCACTCAACAGATGACATGACGTTGAAAATTTAAATTTTGACAATTTTTGAAAGTTGGACATACAATAAAATTAAACGACTTTTTGCAGCAAACCGAACGCATGATAAAAGCGTCTATAACGTTGGCTGAAGAAAATAGAATTTTGTCCAGAACTGAAGTAAATTCGGTAGGGCATTACAACTGTACATTGTGACGGAAGTTCTGGAATTCTATGGCACGCGAGTACTTGTATTTAAAGTGAGTTGTGAGGGACCAGAAAATTTCAAAATGTCAGTCAAAACCTGAATCAAGAATCTGTCATTTAATTATTCATAAATTCATAAATTATTTGTAAATATATTAATATTATTTATTTGTGTATTATAGACATAAATATTATTATTTATAAATTCAATCATGACGTTTTATCACCTCAAGAAGTACTTAAATTACTGCTTCATCCAAAGAAACCGACTACCAGTAACGCAAAAAGCGTGTCTATTGCAGCAATCTATTACACACTGGTTCGTAAAATATTAATATCTTTTAAAGTTACTGAGATCCCACTTTGATTTTTTCTGGACTTATTATCAAAGCTTTAGTGCGTTTATAAATATTTTTAAAAAAATTTTAGCTCATCGAGTTTACAAAAATATTCAATTTTCAAAATTTCAGTTTTTGAAAAAAAATTGAAAATTCAAAAAATTAAATATTTTGCAAAATATAAAAAATTAAACATGTTTTTAAGTTTCGAATGGAATTTGGACGGAATTTTTATAATTGGTGTATTCAAATGTGTGATATTTTGAAGTTAGTGATGCGCGTCATTTTCAGCAAATTTCATTATTCAATATTTCCGAAAATAATAAAGTTAGAAAAAAATAAAAATACACATGTTCACTTATTTGATCCATATAACAAATAGAAAAAATTAGAAAATAAATAAAAATATGTATATGGTTCAAATTTGGCAGTCTCTTTTGGCGATTTGACGTTGAATGGCTCAT
>JAHLJT010009419.1:20809347-20894461 GCA_031308135.1 Acheta domesticus | reverse complement strand
TTAGTATTGTTAGTGGCATTATTAGATTTATTCTGTAAACAGTTGTGTAGACTTTATGCAGAATTACCAGTAGGTTATACATCCTGAAACACCATATATCAATAAATAATTAATAAATATGTATTATAAATAGAAAACAGAAAAATCATAACAATCCATACGTATTTGGACAAATCCAACACCAATAAAACTATGATTCCTCATATTATTGTCACCTATTATTATCACCTCCCCAGCCAGCCCCCTTCGCTGGGCGCTCGTTTGCTCTAAAATACTGAAAACTCGGCCGCGCCCCCACTGTGCGCGCCCTCCCCCCTCCCCTCCGACACAAAGCGCGCGCCCCGGGCCACTCGCGCGCTGCCGCTCATTTGTTATAATTCGCCGGCCCCTTTTGTTCGACGCGCGCGGCGTGGGGGAGGGGGAGGGAGAGGAGGTGTGGGTCGGCCGCGAGCGCCACCATCGACGCCAGACGGCGCCCTAATGAAGGGCGCAGCGCCCAGCCGGAGGGCGAGCCCCGGCCCGCGCCCACGCCTGCGCCCGCCGCGCGATGCTCGGGGCCAGGCTGACCGGCGGGGAGGGGAGGGATTGGCACTCAGGGCGGAAGGCGGCCCCAATTCACTAGCATTGATGTTACGAACACAAACGGGAAAATAGCATGGACAAAAGCTAGTGCTCGAAGCTAGCACGCAAGAGAAGAAAACTATGGAGACCCAAAACTGAGGTTTTGAGAGATCTCTGTAGATAAAGTTTTCGCTGATGTTTGTTAGTATTACCCATTTGGTTTAATGAAATCCAATGTTAGATTAATGAGAAAGCACAATCCATTGAAAAGCTTCAAAGGACTTCTGTTAAAGTAACTGTTTCTGCTCGTAGTAAATGGGTAACCTTCGTGTGTTCGTACACGACCGTCCGTCTGTTACGGTGGAACGTCTTCCAGTCCATTTGATGTTAGGGAGGTGTCACTTGATGCATCTCACTCTTCTAGTGGGAAAATAACATTATTATCATTTTTATATATTCTCAGAAAACTTTTGAAATGCTTACGTTTCAGGGGAGCGTGGGATTATTGGAAACTGATTGCATCTTTCTAGAAAGTTTTAATGCACACAGAAAGGACATCCGAAATAATGAATCGATTACCTTTATTTTTAACCAAACTTGTCTGGGATATTATGGAAAAAAAATTGAAACAACGTTGTTTCGGAGCATTTGAAGGCACCTACAGGAGTGTAACGCTCTGAATTACTATATCGCCTTTCTTGCTTAACATGAATCCCCTCATCTTAATTCATCAGATTGTCGATAAGTAAGCTTTGTAATGAAATAAAAACATTTTAAAACGTATTTCTTCCTTATTCAAGAGACTTCTGCGACCGATGGTAGACGAGCTGGGCAACTATATACATGTTTAAGTTTCTTTATTGTAATCTTACAATAAATAACACAAAGAAAACAGGCAGAGGTGCCACGCTAAACTACAACTAATGGTTTATAGAATGCTATAGAATAACAATTAAACAAATTCGTTTGTTCGCCTCTTGCCAGATTTGTATCCCATCAATGATCGGTTAATGGTAGTCGCTGCATCGGTATTACGCTTATAGTGCGGTTTTTCTAACACTGCCCCTCAAGCCCCTATGGTCACGATGGAATATCACACGGCATTTCGCGTCTTTCTCCCTCGTGCCACAAGAAGTCGCATGATCGCAAGCACTGCTTGATACGGTCGCGATCATGTGATTTCTGGCGGCACGACTGAGAACGTCGTGAAATACCGTGATATATTCAATCGTGAACTCGGACCTTGAGAGGCAAAGTTATAAAATCACAGTATAGTCGCCATGTCCGCGATGGAGATGCCCGCTGTTCCCTCTCCAGCTTACCAGTTACCGCAGCGCACCGTCCCACCGCGTCTGGCCCCGCCTCGACCTGCCCCGCCCCCGCCACGCCCCGCCCCATGCCACCCCGCCCCACTCTGCTCTGCTCCATTCCTCCGCTGTCCTCACCCGCCGTGGCCCACCCGCCCCGTCCCGCCCCGCTCCGCCCGTCTCACCCCGTCTCCACACGTCCAGCCCCGCGACCTTTGCCCGTTGAAGTGGGCTGCGGAGGCACTACGATAAACGACGCTTAAAAGCGCAGGGTAACCAACTGGAAATTTCGCCCCCGTCATAAACGCATACCACATACACGCACTCACACATACGTCCAACTTGCACATATACTCAGGCATACATAGACGTACATGTTTGAACACCATGTGGTACAGCACCGAGAATTCTGTAAGATATTGCAGCTTCTGAGAAAAGGGTTTTTTATGGGGCTTCTGAGAAAAGGGTTATATTACAATTTCTATAAAAATTTTTCTCCTTATTTTGTGTCATCTTCCACTAAACTTTCGGGTGCTTTACGTTTCTAATGATGATAATTGGTACTACACTCATGGCTGAGAATCGGGCTATGCAACGGTTGGCGCATTATGCGCCTGGCTCTAAGAGCATCAACTGTCACTGATACAGAACTAGAGATGATATGTTGAGCGACGGAAGGTAAGTTTCACGGCAGCAACCAATGATTAGCGAAAAGGCAAACCTGTCAATCAAAATATTAGGAGCACAACGGAAGTTGTTTTGATTGTTTGCACAAGTTGTTTCTTTTTACATGGTACAGCTGGTTCAGCTATTGTTAATTAGTGATAGTAATTAGTAACAGTATTGTCGTGAAAGAAGAGATGACTCGTGTGGAAATGGTCAGGCCGCACACCTTAAGTCTCAAGATATCAGCTTCTTAAATCCTCGGCCGAATTCCTGTAGAATTTGTGAAGAAATTAAATTTACTTCAGGTTTTGTCGAGGTTATCCCAATTCACCTGCCAGCCATTTCACCATTTATCCGTCTTTCAAATCATCACCTATTCCCCCAAACCATTCATCTTTGGTACTGGCCGAGTAGGCTTGGGTACTAACAATCACAAGAGGTTGTTTGATGGCACAAATCACCTAGAGGTTGTTTGATGGCCCAGTAAAATTTGCATTCTCACGTACAATAGGAAAACAACAACCAATAAATGATGAAAGGAAACAAAATAATTCCGCCGAAAAAGGAATATAGCATCGGTGCATTGTTTGTTATTTACCTAAAATTGTTTTCTGTTCTTGCCTCAAAGATTGAAAATATTTTATAAAATCGTCATTAAATCAAATTCCAAAAGGTTAAAAAAAGTTGGAAAGAAACCAGGACAGAATACTTAACATATTCACAGAACGTACACATCCTGCTCTTTGTGAGGTCGCTGCGGGCAACTAAGAAGCCACTTCACGTCACCCACGTCTTCGCAGCGCAAACTCTGCGCGGGGCCAGTGACATGCGGCTGCCAAAGTGCGCGCCGTCGGTGCGGTGCTCTTTGAGCGCGGGTGCTGTGACAAATGGCGCACGGACGCAACGCAACGGTTCGGGACAGCCCGGAGCGCGGCGCTGCGCTGCTGTGCGGCTGCCCTCCGTCGAACCGGCGCGGCGCGGCGCGCGTGGCAGATGGGGCGACCGCTTTGGCGCGGCCGTTGCGTTGAAGGCACGCTCCGCGAGCAGGCGTCTCGGCTGCCTAAAGAGCAGGCACGAAGCACCACACTACAGTGCGGAGCACTGAAACAGTCGCTTGCGGATGCAGAACGTCTCCAAGGACCAACCGTCTGAGATGGGTCACTGGCTGTGACCGCTGCAGCGTCCTGACCGGAAGGTCTTGGGGCTCCGGGCCTGACGGTGGTGTATTTTTGACACTAGCTAGAGAGCTAGGACACATTCAGCTGACTTGTACTAACATGCACTACACTACCACAAAAGCCGCGAGATCAGTCGGGAACTAAGAGCTTGTCCTAGCTGGGACGGAGCCCCTCTGGTGGGAGAAACCTGGATGGGAAAACCCAGCTAGACGACGATAGGCCGGATCTCGCCATCTTGCGGGGGAAGATCACCGCCACATCCCGATGAAAAATACGCACTACACTTACGGGACCAATGCTCTCAGTGGTTGACGCGCCCGAAATCACTAGCAATCAATCATTCCGCTGAAAGACCCCAAATGACCACGAAAAGCATCAATTCCAAAAATATAAATTAGAATGTTTGTACTGACAGAAGAGTCCACTGTTGCCACTGCTGTGCCTCACAGTCCCGACGATGGTAGATATTCGACAGTAGACAGACTCGAATTCAGACGCTGACTGTATGAGAATTCTTGCGGCCGGCTGTTCTTACCGGTAGTTTTTTTGTGGTTATTCCGATCAATACCAGGTAAATGCTGAGGTAGTACCCTCATAAATGGGCCATCGACTGCGCGCGGTCTTCTCTTCCTCACGTCTGACCTCTCCTCTCCTCTTACACTTAGATGCACATGTACCTGATCCATATTACCACACACATTGGGAGACCAGGCGAGGGCTTACAGATCTTGGATGGAGCAGTGTCCCGCGAAGAGAGAAACCTGAAACCTGGAAGAGGAAATCCCGCAAGCAAACATTTTGGTCTGCACTGGATCTTCAGTCCCAGCGGGAAAGGTACTCTGCCACTTCGAAGCATTCATATAACATTCGGTACACGGGAATAATCACTGAAGCACTTGAATCGCCCGAAAATACGAATCCCTCACTTCACACGCCCTCGTACAGGCAATGAGAAACGCTACTGAGAGGTTTGCAATGCTACCAGGAAGCTCACAAGCGTCATTGCTGTTTCATCGCCTCAGGTAGCTGCATCAAGTGGTCTGAAGAGTAAGATGATTTTCTTTTTCTTATGTAACTGAACAAAGACAATTAAAAAGAATAAAATATCAGGAAATGTTTTGTGCAATCTTTGCTAAAAGAAAGAATAGCCAATGGATAGTTTCGTATATTTTATGTTGAAGTCCGAAATGACGACAAAGGATTTTCGTATGTTATCGAACGCAACCTGGCGATCATTTGACGAGATTTTTTTTCAATGATTCAAATTTTTTTCAAGGATCTACTGTTATACGAGAAACATTCTGTACGAAATATTCTCTGAAATGAAATCTAGCTTTTTCACTTCAAATATGCTCTCTAATATGTATGCTTCTAATATGCATGCAAACTGACTCTCATGTATAAACTACCTAAAAACTCAGACTTAGAATACCCGAATGAAGGGTAGTTCAGTGGGTCCTCAGAGCGATCTGGTAATAAGGTTGCCCTTTCAAACTGCGTTCTGCTGAAGGGAGAAACGACAGCAGTTTTTCGCTGTTGGCGTTCCTTTTTCGTTGAGAGTGGAGGGCAAATCATTTTTCTACAATTGAGATGTACGTTTGTCAGTGTAAAAAAATCAACTCTTATGGTTAATAAAAATAAAAGCTTGTTTTGGTATTCTTTTATTTACGGTGTAAAATGTATCAGTATTCTGTACGCTTTAGGAACATAACATTTAAGTACAATTTAGGTAATTTAATCATTTATTAGGATTGCTGATATTTTAAATAAAGTCTTTTCATTTTCATACATTTTAAAGTGTTAAAAATCGTGGTAGGAGAAGAGCATACAATGCCCTCTGAATACCTCAAAGTAAATTATACGAGTTTATTTTTAAATATATTGCACAACAAGAAATCTATTGTTACATTAACTGAATAACTATATTTACATTTGTTGCGGTTAAGTGAGCCTTTAGAGTGCATGTTGAACACAATTCTACATTATGGAGAAACATTCGAAAACCCACTATAGTACATTATCCATTATGAAACATTTATCAACACAATAAGACACTTTATACAACAAATGCGCCTCTCTTTTAAGATGATCTGTCGACTTGGGTACAAGACATTTTGAATGTTCTTAAGCAAGGTACCTTTCAATTTTGATATTTAAACTATAGTGAATATTGCAAGCTTATATAATTATTTAATATAAGTAATAAATAAGTTTTCTTCTTTGTTTGAAAAGATGTCACATGTCAAATACTTTGTATTAAATTTACATTTTTAATACCCATATTGGCTTGCTCTTTGTGGTCAATGGTACACGTGGAATATCCTAATCCTTTTTCGTAATGGTACATTTTCTGTAATTTTTTTTTATTGCAATCTTCAAAAGATGCTCTGAAGTAAGTGAATATTTACGGTTTCAAGGAGAGTCAAGTAGCGTGTTGATTAGCACCGTGAGCATAGTGCTGTTATAACAGGGTGTAGGTGTCCTTCCTCTCTTTGAACGTGAGATCCGACGCGGAACCTCCTTAGTTTTCCTCTCCAGATGTTTCCTTTAGAAGGGTATCGCTCCAGACCGGAGCAAGTTCTAAGCTCTGGACTGACCTTCCGATATGTGTGGTCGTGTAATAAATGTGCATTTAATTCAAGACGAGACCAATGATGAAACATGGAAAATCGCACCAGGCCTGTGACCCATTTGATAAGGTAATACTCGGCACTTCGGTGGTACTAAAGAGCGAGCGAAGCCGTGGAAAACTACCGATCAATCGGCCGCTAGAATTCCTCGGCAGACTGTAGCTGAATTCGATATAGCCTATTAGATATTAGTAGGGAGCGGAGTTTAATGAAATGCCATTTTTTTCCCTTTCTACTTTAGAACATAGCCGTTTAATATAGAAATTAATTTTATGTTATAACAAAAGAAAACGACTCATTTTTATGTCATTTCTTTGCATTCCTCACTTCAACCAACAAGTCATTTTTCCTTTAATTTTTAAAGCATTTTTTGCTGATTTCTTCGATTTTAACATCGTTTTAATGGTATTTGTTTCAAATAATATTTAGGACATGCAACGGAATGCAACACGTTCTCTACGGAATTCCTGAATAGCCTATTCGATTTCTTCGCTCAGAAATTGTAATGACAGCCGTTGAGAGTGAGTAATCTAAAGTTCCTGTGACGCCTATTATCGCCATTGTCTGTTCGGCTGATTTCGAGATAACTAAAGGGAGAGATTTCCTGAACAATCCAATCTAAAAGTATGCAAGCTGATTTCACTTGAACGAAGAAGCCTCGATTACATCAGTAACGTATCTAAGAGCTAGAGTTGTTCATCCTAACTAGTTTTGATCACATTTTTACGTGATTTTACGTATTTTTTTTTCTTTTGGGTCATTTTAAAAACATTTTAAGAGCATTTTATTGATCATTTTGGCGATCTCTAAGGTCTTGAAAATACGCTCCCTAGATACGTATTAAGAAGTACAAAAAATCTTCCACCGTCAAGACTCAAACCCTAGGTCATCCCTATCAGAGACATTGCAGCGGAAACGATTGTCCCAGTGAGCCCTCTTAGACAATGCTCCTCTGGATAATCCCGACATTAAGTCGTTCTATCGACATTAAATCGTTAATTTTATTGACGTGAATACTTCAATTAAATTATTCAAAAGTATCCAACGGAACGAAAGTACTCGATCCGTTGAGTTACGTTATAAAGAGCCTCCACTTTCTTCTAACTGCGGTATCTACCTACGGATGGAATTCGCATAGAGAAGAGGATGATAATGAATTCTGAGTTAAATGTGGACCGTGGCCATATGCCTGGACCGGGCCGGAGTGCGGACGAGAACACATCGTACTCGAGGACGGCGGCACACGAGGTCGCATACGAGAACGGCAGCGTGGCGAAACGGTGAAGGAGAGGGAGGAGGCGAGCGGCCCGAGCCTAGACGGGAGTGGAGGCAGGAGGGCTGCCGTGAGCGGGAAAAGGCAGGCCAAGAGAGCGAGCGAACAGACCGCATGAGGCGAGGCCGGAGGCGCGAGTGAGGAAAGGAAAGGCATTGGGGGGGGGGGGATGAGCGGGGTGGGAGTGACGGCGTGGGTGGGGTGGACCGGGGCAAGGTGAGAGATTGTGGGGTGGCTTAGTGAGGCGAGGAGGGGTGAGTGCGGAGTGGAGGGATGGGTAGGTTTGGGTTGAAGCGGAGATGAGCGGGGCGGGGCGGGGCGGGGAAGGGACGGGTCTGGGTTGGGCGACCGCAAGCGCGGGGGCGGGGCGGGGAGGAAAATGAAGGGAAGGGGGTGAGTGCAGGGGCGTGGGTGGATTTTGGTCGAAACGAAGAGTCAAGTGGCGGGGTGGGGCAGGGCAGAGCAGGGAAGGACTGGATGAGGGCGGGGCGACCGCGTGCGCGGGGGCTTGTGGGGAGGGGTGTGACAGGAAGGGGGTAAGTGCAGGGCATGGGTTGAATTTTGAATTGAATTGAATTGCCTTATTTTACGTGGCGAGACTCAGGCCATGAGGCCTGCTCTTCCGTCTGACCACGCAAATTTCGCTACGCTCCTTTCACCTAGCGGAGAAAGAAGGTATTATCTCGGGCGACGAAACAGGCGATTTGAATTTAGCTCAGAGGCGTCATTTAGGCTTGAGGATCTTTTACATGCAAGTAAATCTACTAACATGGGCCAGCCGGCTTTACTTCCCCTCCGCGGAAGGCGTACGAAGGATTTTTTTCGCCCGTAAAAAACTTCGATCGGGTTTGAACCCGCGAACTTGGGTATGACAGTCCGGCACGCTAACCGTCACACCATCGAATCCGCAGGGTGGGTGGATTTTGGTCGAAGCGCAGAGGAGCGTGGAGTGGCGGGAGGGACCGGGTGTGGGCGGCGCGGGGACGTGGCGGGGAGGGGTGTGAAGGGATGGGGGTGAGTGCGGGGCAGTGGGTGGAAAGGAAAGGGGTGAGAGCGGACGGCGAGGGTTGTGAAGGAAAGGGGGTAGGAGCGGAGGTGTGGGTGGATTTTGGTCGAAGCGCAGAGGAGCGTTGCGTGGCGTGGCGGGAGAGGAGAGAAGCGGGTGTGGGCGGGGCGACCGCGCGCGTGGGGGCGTGGCGGGAGGAGTGTGAAGGGATGGGGGTGAGTGCGGGGCATGGGTGGAAAGGAAAGGGGGTAGGAGGGGAGGTGTGGGTGGAATTTGGTCGAGGCGCAGAGGAGCGTGGCGTGGCGGGAGCGGGAGAGGAGCGGGTGTGGGCGGGGCGACCGCGCGCGCGGGGGCGTGGCGGGAGGGGTGTGAAGGGATGGGGGTGAGTGCGGGGCATGGGTGGAAAGGAAAGGGGGTAGGAGCGGAGGTGTGGGTGGATTTTGGTCGAAGCGCAGAGGAGCGTTGCGAGGCGTGCGTGGCGGGAGAGGAGAGAAGCGGGTGTGGGCGGGGCGACCGCGCGCGCGGGGGCGTGGCGGGGAGGAGTGTGAAGGGATGGGGGTGAGTACGGGGCATGGGTGGAAAGGAAAGGGGTGAGAGCGGAGGTGTGGGTGGATTTTGGTGGAAGCGCAGAGGAGCGTTGCGTGGCGTGGCGTGGCGTGGCGGGAGAGGAGCGGAGCGGGCGTGGGCGGGGCGAGCGCGCGCGCGGGGGCGTGGCGGGGAGTCGCGTGATGGATGGGCGGCGCTGGATCCGCGTGTCACGCGCCGCGCCGCTCGCGCGCCACAATGCCTGCGGGGAATGAGCGGCGGGAAACCGACGGCGCCGCTTGCGTAATGGATAGCGCCCCCCACCCCGCGGCCCGGGTCGCCCGTCGCGCTGCCTCGCCCACCCCCCGCTCTCCACCCACTCACTCGTCGTTATGGCCGCGCGCTGCACTTCGCACTACAAAACACCACGCTTCTCAGTCCTTCCGCTCTTCGTTTCTATGAGGTTTCAATCCGACCGTTCTCTATAGTTCGATTTTTGTAACTTTGCCCCTCAGGGCCCGTCTTCACGATGGAATATGTCACTTTATTTCGCGTCTTTCTCGTTCACGCCGCTTGATATTGCATGATCGCGATCGTATCAACCTGTGCGGGCGATCCCACGACGTCTAGCGCCACGACTGAGAAAGACACGAAATGCCGTGTGATATTCCATCGTGGCCATAGGGGCTAGAGGGGCAATGTTATAAAAATCGCCCTATAAACTGGCATTGTCTCAGTATCTCAGGGGAATCTAAGTATCTCTCGGTATCTCAGTCAGCATTCGGTTGGTAGTCCTGGCGAGGCCACGTCCTGGGCACAGAGGCCACGTTTCGGCATCAGCGCCTAGAACGCGGTGTCTCCTGGGTAGCCAAGTGGATACAAACATAATGATAACTTCGATGATCGTAGCCAATTTCTTGTGGTAATCCATTATGGTAATGGGAGGTAGGGGATAATCAACCACAATAAGTAAATAATATTTATTTATATCACATAATACCCAAAGTCAACGCTTGCTTCTTTTGTTTATCTCTCATTTTTCCGTTTGTTTGCTAGAGACCCACCGAAGATGGGAAATTTTTATCCCGAAAATTGAATTTGGGCATTATGTGATATAAATAAATATAATCATAACTTTCATCTTGCATATTTGAAATACAGATCTTAGAATTTTTCCGAAATGAAAATATCATCTTGAAATTGCTGGACAAAGGCCTGTGCAGAACTATAACATTTATGTAGTTCGCAGCAGGATGTGTAAACACCCAGTAAGAATATTTAGGTACACAAATGTTGTTTTCTTTCTGGCTTAAAAAATACCGAACTAAGTGGAAACGTCATGTTACTCCCATCCCTTCGCTTGCCTTCCGCTAGACCGCTGTTTACGAAAAAGTACGCCCGATCTTCTACCTGGCAGCTCCTTATTCTTACGCCAAGCAATGCACCTACTCTCTAGTGCGTCATCTCACCAATCCGTCCATTCGCTTATCTTTTGCTGGTCTAATCAGTTCGGACCGTCTAATTCGCCCACCCACTCCGCTGGCGTAACTGAAAATATGCTATCCTCTTCCACGGAAAATAGGTGCCTGGAGTGCGCAACTCACATTCTGAGACAACTGCCCTCTTTTTTGAGTTACGTAAATTATACTTTTTAGGACTTGCGTGTTATTTTTAAGAAAAATAACTATCAATACCAAGCTGCGAAAATCAAATCAAAATCGATTTATCTACTTCACGTTTCTAACGAAAATATTTACTTACTTCAGATCAGTTCCGTAATAAAAATAACAACCACAGATATTTAATAATCCATAGTTTCCTATTAATTTCTAACATCAGTTACTCACCTTTCCCAGAATAAATACTCAAATATAATATATTTAATAAATGTTATAGCAAAAAGGTTTTGAAAAATGGTAAAAACATAGGATACATCCGAATCCTAATATCTTATTACAATAAATGTTTGATTTCAGGACTTCTAAGGGCTTCGTTAATAATTCTCGATTCTCTTGCAAGAAGATGGCCCACAATAATTTGCCCGTAGTTATCTATTATCGGGCATCAACACTGAGTCCTTGTGCACCGCCTACCCATAGCGCGTCGTCCTCTGTCCGGTGTAGCCATAAAGTAGTCATTTTTTAGTTAAGTGAAAATATAACGTTTAGATAACAGTATTTTTTTAATGTCAAAATTTCATGTAGATAGTTAAGAAGACAGCTGACAGATACGAATAAATCAATTTGTTTTTGAGTGAAATAAACAATTCTATTCAGCAAAAAACCACTCTTACAAAATAACAATTTTAACATGAGACACTTTTTCACTTTAAAGAAAGTTTAATTATTTAAGTTATTTTATACTTAACAGAGTCCCAATAAAACTTCAATTGTCTCAATAAAAATTCAATTACAATCTATTTTGTCAGTTGTTATTGACCTTTTAGAATTTGTCAACGCCCATTTTTATTAGTTTTGCTGGTGCTATTATTAGATTTATTTTGTAAACAGTTGCGTGGACTTCATGCAGAATTACCAGTAGGTTATATCTCCTGATATATCAATAAATAATTAATGAATAAGGGATTATAAACAGAAAAATCTTAACTATCCGTATGTATTTGGACAAATCCAACACCAATAAAATTAAGATTCCTCATGTTATAATCGTCACCTATTATTATCACCTCCCCAGCCAGCCCCCTTCGCTAGGCGCTCGTTGGCTCTCAAATACTGAAAATGCGGCCATGTGCACCGCCTACCCATCGCGCTGTCCACCGTCCATCTCTGTCCGCCTGCCCTTCAGTGTTTTTTTAAATAATTTATTTACTTATTGTTGAAAAATTACATATTTCAGTAAATAATTACATTTTCATATGCATTTTGTTGGCTTATAACTATTCTTATTCTAACTTGTGTACTAAACTAACTACTGTTTGATATAGGGGACTCACAGAGCACCTACTATTTCAGCTACTGTGTGGGGAAAATATTTAAAAATGCTTCAAGTGGGAATCTGTTTCTAATACGGGTTGGGAAATGATGCTAGGTTATAGAGGGCGGCTTGGGGTATTGAGTTGATAGGTCTTCAGTGGCGGTGGGGCGGGCGCTGCGCTGGGCGGCTGCGGGTCCCGGCGCAGGTGGCGCGCCATTTTCCTTCCGCCTGTGAGGCGCGTTCGCGCGCGCGCGCGGCGCTCGCTCGCGTCTCACGACGCCCAAAGGGCCAAGGCCCGCAACAGACTACGCCGAGGAATGTGTTTCCAAAATTTGCGAAGAGAAATCTGGAAAATCGAAACAAGGGACTCTTATGGACCCCCACACACCTGAAAGAGTTTCCTCGTTCGCCTCTGCGGAGGCGAAAGAGTTCCTCGCTCGAGTCAGTCGGCGAGCGAGTTATCTCGGACACATTTCTACTCTTTCAATTGTTATACGACATTTGGGTGTTCGCTGCCGCAGGAAAACACCAAACGGTGCATAGAACTGAGTGAGGTTATAACGTTTGGCAGTAAAAGATGCGATAAACTACCAGTTTTTTAATTGTTTTCTTGAATTTTCTCTTCAAACGGAAATGAACAAGTAAAAACTTGTATGGAAGATATTCTTATTTGTGTGAAACCCGTTCATAATGAGTTATATAATAATAAAAATTTGAAGCAATAAACTTGAAAGGGTATTTTGAAAGAATTGAATTAATTTATTACTTCTCTTAATTGGTATTTATTAATTGTGAATTTTATTATGAATTATTTGATCATTATCTATTCATTATTCAACCAACAAATATACGTAGTAAACCAGAGCGCGGTAGAGATTACGGAGTTCAAGAAAATTTGCTGATGTACAACTTCTCCTTTATACGTCATTAACTTCTTGTTTTTTTACATTAAATAATGATTTGTATGCAATGTAGTAGTGTGTTTCTCTCTAGGTAATTCGAACTCGTTAAACAAATGGTTTACGATTATTGTAACAAAACAAGGATATCACGAGTTAAAATTGCATAAGAGCATTTAATAAAACAAGAAATTGGACTCTCAGATGATCTCATAGCTAAAACTGCTGCCATCACTCTCGGCTTGTGGCACATAAAGGCATTTCGAGACATCGAATAACCTCTTTGTAGTGTGTGGACGCAGCCTCGCCGACCTCTTTCCACATTTCTCGCAACGCATTCCTCGGTGTAGTCTGTTGCGGGCCTAACACTGCTCACAAGGAAGAAACTGACGCCGTTGCAGCGCCTCTGACCGGCAGGGCTTGAATCGTCTATGGAAAATTACGCACCACTCCACTGATCACATTATTCTTACCTCTCATGACCGCTTACATTACGTTACTCAACGCTCCATTTAATACAACGGAGTAAGATAGGCTCCTTCTGCTTTTCACTACTCCCTCCAAGTATTCGTAGCAGTGTGGTGTGCTTTGAAACAAGGAACTACACAAAGAGCGACGTCACAATTATCGCACATTTATCTCGATTCACCCCTTGTTTTCTTCCCCTTTGCGGGTCGTACACATCCCGCACGATAGTAACAGATAAAATACTTCAATTCATAAGGACACTGTGTCTTTCACACTGGCAGTCTCTCGACTACAGCTGATATTATTCATATATATAATAATATATATGAATATATATATATATATGAATATATAATAATATATTCATATATATAATAATATTGGCTTCCCGCCAATATTAGAACAGAAAACTACCTCAATGAAATCAAACATTGCATTTGCATTCTCTGTAGCGGGCTTCTATAGTACTAGCTGTAATGAACGAGTAAATTCGTACTTTAACTCAGTTTACGACAGATTGAACAAGAACACGCGTATACTCAGGCTTTTATGTTAAGTGGTTAAGCGTCGGAAATCTGCTCTCTTCTGCGGACTTGAACGCGGGGCGTCCTGTGAACGAAGTCTCAGTTGCAATTTTCCAACTGTGTATATTACATAAGCGCCAGTAAGGGCTTACAAGAGGTCCAAAGCGCTTCTGGACGAGGGCAGCGAGTGCCTGAGCACAACGGCCGGCCCTGCACGTCGCCGCTTCCCACGGCCCCTGCCCTGCAGAAGCCCATGAATCCGCTCCGCCCAGCCCCGCCCCGCCCGGCCCCGCCCAGCCTCGCCCGGCCCCGCCCCGCTCTGCCCTGCCCCGCCCCGCCCGGCCCCGCCCAGCACCGCCCCGCTCCGCCCCGCTCCGCCCCGCTCCGCCCCGCTCCGCCCCGCTCCGCCCCGCTCCGCCCCGCCCCGCCAGCCCCGCCAAGCCCCGCCCCGACCAGCCCCGCCCCGACCAGCCCCGCCCCGCCCCGCCCCGCCCCGCCCCGCCCCCGCCCCGCCCCGCCCCGCCCCGCCCCGCCCCGCCCCGCCCCGCCCGGCCCCGCGTTACCAGGTCACGACAAACGTCCAGGGCCGTTTTAACAGCATTGGGGACCCTCGGGCCTAGGTTAATTGGGGACCCCTTATTCTCACTTTCACCGATCTTCCACTCCCACCCCAAAATTCGATGATGAAATATAAAGAAAATCCTATCACTTCACGATGTATTTTGTATTTTTTTAATATTTTGAAAGTATTTCTTAGTGTTTCCATTTAACATTATACAAACAAAGAATTTTAACATATATGTAGTAAGTAAGTAAGAATAACAGATTTATAATTACATTGAAAATGCTACAAATTAGTTTTAATTTTTTATTGAATTGTACAGTATGAAATTGAAACGCATCAACCAGCAACATTCCATGTTATAAATATTATCCAGTGATGCTCGGCATCACTTCGTTAGACCCATTTTTGGCGTGTAGTTTACTCATACATCACTTTTTACACGTACTTTTATTTTTAGTTTTTGAAAATTTTAGTTTTAAATATTTTTTTCCTAACTATCGGGGACTCTTGAACATCGAGGCCCTGGGGCCGGGCTCGGACCCGGGCCCTTGGGTAGCACGGCACTTCAAACGTCTACTCCCATTCCCGCTCCCCTACCTCACATATTTCAAGAACTTTTCGATACTTTCTTCTCTGTGAATTTTACGCTAAGAAAAGACGATAGTTTTGTTACATTTGCGTTTGTTACATACCGCGGCAACACTGAATCCCGCAAGTGTGCTTCTGATCGATATGGAATTACCTCTCAGCAGAGGACGGCTTCTCAGAGGAGGGTAGTAGGAAGGTCTTCTTTACGGATTTGCCTTTTCTAAATGTAATTACCAAATTATATATTCGATTTGATGTTCGAGGGATAAATGTTCATTTTTTTAGTTGATAGCTATGAGGAAATTTACTTTCGAATTTTAAACAATGCGTGCTTTGAAGCGACAAAAAATCGGTATGAAATCGCTCTGGGGAACGAACAGCATGTCCTCCTGTCGAGTGTGAATCGGCTTTATCTCTCAGGGCTCTGTGTGTTTTGGAGAGAGTCATGAACCACCTCTGATTTCAACTGCAACATTACTGAGCAAAAAGAAAAGAGTAACATTTGCGTTACGTAAGGCTAAGTCATTTGGTGAAATAACCGGGCGTTAGAAACGTGCTCGAAATAAGTCATGGCGTGAGCTCCATTACAAGAGCAACACCCAACGGTGGCAAGCCCGCGGCGTCTCATTTTTCTCGGCGACTGTCGCTCGATGCCGCGACAGTCGCTTCCTGAGCGGCAATGTAATCCATCCTTGTGTCGCAGACCACAATTACGCAAATGCAAGAGGCGAAGCGGCCACGGCAAATGCAAGAGGAGGCGGCGGCGGCGGCGGCGACGGCGGCGGCGGCGATGGCGGTGATGGCGGCAGCGGTGGCGGCGGCGGCGGCTGCAGGGGGGGCGGCGGCGGCGGAGGCGGTGGTGGTGGCGGCGGCGGCGGCGGTGGCGGTGGTGGCGGCAGCGGGGACGGCGGGGGGCGGCGGCAGCGGAACGGCGGGGGCGGCAGCGGCGGCGGCGACGGCGGCGGTAGCGGCGGTGGTAGCGGTGGTGGCGGTGGCCGGGGCGACGGCAGCGGGGATGGCGAGGGCGGCGGCGGCAGCGGTGTCACTAGGCGCGGCCGACGCTCGTTCTGTCAAAAGAGCGCGTGCGACTCGGTCCGACACGACACGACACAACGGGACGCGATGCCAAGGCGAGGCGTCAACCGTCGCACTGCGGAGACATCGCGACGGCGCGGCGGCGGCGGCGATGGCGGGTCACTCGCGGCGCACGTTGGGCCAAACAGGCCGGAAGGCGCGCGTGGCCAAAAATAGTAGTAGGCTATAAAGTAAGGCAGAACGGTAAAAGGCGAGTTCGCAAAACATTATTTATCAGCTGAGGTGCATGCCGTTGTTTTTTTGATCACTCGTCTCAATTTCTGAGTATTATTTATTATGGTTTAGAGGAGACCTTGAACTGCTGTGGCGGTTGAGAGCCATGAGTCGGTGACAAAATGATTAGATGACTGATGATGAAAGAACATTGGAATGGGAGGGAGGGGAAGCGTGTAAATATCGAGGCAATTTGACGAGAACTCGCTTTGTCCCACCACAAAATCCACAAGGATCGAGGAGGGGGCTAATCCTGTCCCGAGCAATGGAAGATGTACGCATGAGTCATTACGAAATTAGCTCTCTCTCATTTTATTTACATCTTTAGGTGTACGAAATTGTTGATGTTCATGATTACAGATAGTAGAAGCATGTGTATTTACTTTTAAAATGGAATTGTTTGTTCAGGCACGTGAGCGTCGTTTTTGGCACACATTGATGCCAAACCAAAATAGGGAGGGTAGTTGCTGAGTTATGCAGTAGAAATGATTCGCATCCTTGTTACAAAGTAACTTTTGCTGGAGTCGTCTTTTTCCACACTACATTGTCATCCCGCCAACTGCAGAATATTTGCATGTAATCAATGCATTTATGTTGCTAAAAGCAACAAAACTTAGTCACACTTTAAAACTTCCTTTTTATAACATACTATTTAATACATAATTCTTTGCTTAAAATTTAGTGAATTGGGAGTTTAATTAAAAGCTTCATGAATGTAAACTACGCGAGTTCTTTCAAATTCAGCATTAATGACCTGTACGTATGCATTCGTTTCATGACAATTTACACGCGTACATATTTTTATCTACTTTTCGATATGATATGTATCAATTCACGCAATATTATTTTTTGTGACGATTTCGAGGCAATGTAAATCATTCGCGAAAACTATCCCTAACCTCTCCACTACACACACTGAACTGACACTCTGAGGCACTCTCGGCTCATATGGACGCAGCGAGGAATACATTTCGCAAAATCGATGCGGTCTTCGGCGGAATACATCACTGTTTCAGAAACCGGTCAGAGACGCTGCAACCGGGTCGAGAATTTCTGAAGAACTGAAGGGAGAATTTCGACATTTTATAATTTTCTGGTTCACATCATTTGCTTAGGAAGTCCGTAGGCGTAACTCTCGACCTCATCACTATTTTTTATACCATCAATTTATTATTTTCATAATAGCTTCAAAGTTTCATCAAATCAAGTTAAAAGTTACATCGTTTTTAGAGTAAGGTAATAGAGTGGGAGATGTCGTGTGTGTTTTTATTAAGTATGTAGGCATAACAGTGCGTCGGAAATTTTACGCAGCACAGACCCAAGTTGGTTTTCTGTAACTCCCTTAGATCGGAACGGCGGTTTCAGGCTGGACCGGCGTCTCCAACTAGAAAAAGCATAACGAAGTGGCAGTTGAACTATACAATAGTGAGGTTAGATTCGGTTAGATGGTACCGAGTCCCAGTCATCAGAAATATGTTTTCTATGCCCCAGTCATCTTTTCTCTATTCCCCAGTCACAGTGAAACTGGAAACTACAGACTTTGTCTCTCACTAACCTAAGAAATGTCTCACCAGCTGTTTGATCCCTGTTTATAAATGCATTTACTAGTCACTGATCTTTACCTACACTAGACATCTCTTTTTAGCTAACTCCAACTTCATCCGGCTCAAATCCGAAACTATTTGTACTTCGAAATTTATTCACCATTTGAGAAAATGTTAATATTAGCCGTGTAATTAGCCACATTCGAACTTTATTGAAACAATGTCTCAATATACCTAGTATCGTCTCGTCTGAAGCTATTTCAAACACCAACAACAGATATTCCTAAAGTAAAATTCCGAGGCGTACGTTGTAGTAGAGTAAGTCTTGTTCTGCGGCCGTACCGCCCGCGCCTCTGCTCCCGCTGTCGCCGCCGCAGCCACGGGCAGATCCAGCCGATCACTGGGGGAGGGGACATCGTAGATTTTCGATAAATAATAAATACATTTGTTATACTAGTGAGAACCCGTACGATTTAATCGCACGGTCAGTCAAATAACCAAACTGTTTTCTACTTAATTTTTTTTTTTTTGTATTCCAGCATAATAAACGACCTAACCTCACTAACCTCTCATATTTCAAGATTTCTATTCAATGTAGAAAATCACGTTCACGTGCTTACACAACCTACACTAAACTGAAACAAACAAGAATGCTTGAGATTGCAACATTCATTTGTCCCCCGCCACCGTCCGACAGTATAATTTTCTCCCGAAACATCGCGCGGCAATCAGAAATTACAGATCTCGAATTACTACTTTTTTTTAATATTTACGTATTTTAACGCACTTTTTTCAATACGAATGTCCTTTGTGCAACTGAAAAGAAACACGATTTTTCAATCCATTGCTTCTTTATACAGATCGGTTTCGTATGTCGCCCAATTTATTGTAAAGACCAAACAGCACTTTGAGAAATAATATACAAGATATTGTATATTATTTATATACTGTAGATATGGCATAAAATATTGTTGTTTAAATAATTACATAATTCGAATATAAATAAATATTTAAATCAATTTTTCCAAATAAAGGAAGGTAAACGAAAACGCTAGGGCTTTTTTGGGGGGATATCTGCTATTACTTGTCACCGTACTTTTCATACTCTTGCCATGTCCTGAAGGGCATTTTCAAATTCATTCAGTTTTAAGTCCGAAGTATCCCTCGAAGCTGTTTCTACTTCGAAATGTATTCAACTTTTGGAATAATACGGATATTAATCGGGTTATTAGCCAGATTCGAACTTTATTCAAAACATAATGATTCAAAATATCTAGTAACGTCTCATCACAAGCTATTTTAAACCCCTACAACGGACGTTTCTACAGCCTAAAATCCCGAGACATCGTTGCAGTAGCGAAGTCTGTCTGGGGACGGTCGTGTTCTGCGTCCTGCCGTCCGCCGCTGTCGCCGCCGCAGCCGAGCGCTATTCATCTGATATCTGCCATTGCTTGTCACCGCACTTAAATTCAGCGCCTAAACTGTTGGGTATTTTCAAATTCAGTCCAAAGTATCTTTCCAAACTGATTATACTTCGAAATTTATTCATCATTTGGAATAATACGAGTATCACAGCGTGCTAATTAGTATACCTCGTAACTCCAGATTGGACAGTTTTGCATTGGAAAGAATAAACATACCGGGGAAGGAGAATTTTAGTTTCCTTTCCCGTTGAACTTTGAAATACTGGGAAACTCAATTATTTAAGATACTGGATTTGTTATTTACTTTTATTTATTACTCTTCTTTCATAATTATTTTTATCATGAAGTAAACAGAAAATAGAGGAGAGAATATACAGTTAGAAGATTTGCTACTTAGCATGACGACTAACCGGGTAATTAGCCAGAATCGAACTTTATTGAAAACATAATGCACCAAAATACCTAGTATCGCCTCGTCTGAAGCTATTTTAAGCCCCTTACAAAAGGCGTTTCTAGAACCTAAAATCCCGAGACGTATTTGTAGCAATGCAAGTCGTGCTGTGCGCCGCCCGCCGCCGCTGTCGCCGCCGCCACCGAGCGCTGTTTATCTGATATCTGCCATTACTTGTTACCGTACTTTACATACTCTAGCCATATCCTGAAGGGCATTTTCAAATTTATTCGGATTAAGTCCGAAGTATCCTTCGAAGCTGTTTCTACTTCGAAATTTATCCATTTGGAATAATACGAATATTAGCCGGGTAATTAGCTAGATTTTAATTTTATCCGAAGCACAATGCCTCAATATACCTAGTATCGCCTCGTCTGAAGCTATTTTAAACCCCCTCAACGGACGTTTCCAAAGTCGTGTTCTGCGCATGCCCGCCGCCGTTGTCGCCGCCGCCGCCGTGCGCTATTTTTCGGATACCTGCTATTACCTGTCACCGTACTTTACATACTCATGTCCGGTGGTGTCAAGGTCTTCTACTGGTGGCAGTGGCACGCGTCGTGGCACCGTAGCATACCATGAGCTTCTCTGCGCAACCAGCGTCTGGCAAGGAAACTATTAGTAACCCCGCCGTTTTGCAATAGAGATGGCGTCTCTGGTGGTGAGGTAATGAACTGCGTGGAAGGGTGATTTCGTCGTGGCACTCTTGCCACGGACTCCCGCTCGTGGTATCGACCTTGACAACGCTGCTCTAGCCATATCCGGAAGGGCATTTTCAAATGCATCCGGCTTATATCAGAAGTATCCTTCGAAGCCGTTTCTACTTCGAAATTTAACAACCATTTGGGATAACACGAATATTAACCGAATAATTAGCTAAATTTTAATTTTATTCGAACCATAATGCCTCAACATACCTAGTATCGCCTCGTCCGAAACTATTTTAAACCCGCACAACGGGCGTTTGGTGTGGCCGTGTCGTGCGGCCGCCGAGCGCTGTTCGCGCGGCGCGGGCGGGCGGTCATCAAAGGGCAGAGCAGCGGTCGCCGCGCCCCGGAGGGCGGGCCGCCCCATTAGCTGCAGTTGCGGTTCGTTGCCGTCCGGCGGAATTTCGTTTTGGCTTCGGCTCTTTTTTTTTTCTTTCTTTCTTGAGCGTGGGCGTGCGTTTCCCAGCGGGAGCCACGCGTCACTGGCGACCTGGACCCGCACTCCGGCACGGCCCGCGCGCTGGGAAGGAGTTGTCGCCACCTTACTCGTTCCCAGCGACGTAGGAGAGGTTCTGCTGACGCCGTGTTGGGTTTCCTGACATTGCGGTGCAAAACCGCGTTTTCTGGAAATTACATTTCTGTCTCGAAAGTATTACTCTTGGATTCAAAAATATCTACCCCTATCATGGGAAATACATGGATCCCAGTGTTTCTCATGGCTGATTCTATTAATCTCCATCACTGTTCTCTGCGATCTGCAACCTTGTTCAAATGTATTAGTACCTTTGCCTTCTCCAGAATGAACTCTAATGTTTAACTTAACCTCACAATTCAACAGGTAACCCGCCTCTTTATCACTAATGTAGATTTAGAAACTTTAATCTAAATTAATTTTTGTTATAAATTAGACCTATAATTAGCTATTGTCTGTTAATGTGTTGTTTTTAACATGTCTTTGTAGAATATTGAAGAGGATTTCGCAAATGAGGTGGAAACGTCTATGATGTTTACAAACTGACTGGAATCATCGTGTTTTTACTATTTGATTTCTGGTTTTGTTTAAAGAGTAACAACATTTGTTTTATGGTAAGTTTTGAGCGACAAAAAGGCGACAAAATCCCTTACAATTATTTTTTTTATTTATCTGTGTAGTTTCTTGGTTTCTAGTTTTTGCGATTCTAACTTGATATCAAGTTAGCAGAATTTATTACAGCGGTGTCAAATGAAGAGCCACAATTTTTTGGTTTACAAATTAGCGACAAAAAAGCGACAAATTTGGAGATTAATTTCAAATTCTTTTGAAAACTTTGCGATTCTAACTTTACGGAGCTGTGTAGGGAAGGTCCTGTTGCTGTCGTTCTGATACTTAGAGACCGGATTTTTATGTAATTACATATGTTTTGCCTTTCTACTTACTTTTCTCAAAATTGTAATCTTGGTGAATCGAAACCATCTTAACACAATATCAATATTTTGTACTATATTACATACTGATAGAATTGATGGGATAAAAAATAATTTCTATTTTGTCAATTTTCTTCAATTTTCTTACATATTTTTGTACGAAAAAATATTTTTTATCAGCATTTTTTTCCTGCATTATTTCTGCGTGCTGTCTACTCGATGTACGCCACACGAAGACAGACACGGACTGATGTTCTCGACGCTCCTGCTTCAGTTATCTCAGTGACGGGAAGTACGTGTCAGCGACTGAGATCATTTTCACTTTTAGGTGTGAAAAGAATCGGTATGTAAATGTGTTTTATAATTAGTGTATACATTCTATTCTACACATTATATTCTATTTATTACATATTCTTACTGATTTTCATAACATATTTATGTATATATTTTGAGGTTTCGTGCTACATATTTTTTCGGGTCTCTACTATAAGAACCGCTCGGCATTGAGTTATACTTTACTTTCCCCATGTTCTCTTAAGGGGAGAATTAATTTTTCTGATACATAAATCTGAAGCCTGAAAGTTACGATTTCAGTAAATAGAATGAAAGAGGAAGATTTTTTAACACTTTGTACTATACTTTGGTTTTTTTCTTTTTTGGCGCGTGGGGGTGTGTCATCAAAATGGAATATCTCACGATATTTCGCGTTCGCGGTTGTGCCGCTAGGAGCCGCAGTATCGCCAGGACTGTTCGATACCGTCGCGATCATGCGACGCCTAGCGGCATAACCGAGAACGACGCGACATACCGTTAGATATTCTATTTTGATGACACACCCCTACGCGCCAAGAAAGAAAAACAAAAGTATACACTGGTGTGTACCTGCTTAGGGTTCGAGGGTGCTAAGAATCCTCTCTTTCAGCCTTTTCCGGTAACCCACTCCCACGGCCTTCCGCACAGTACTTGAATCGGATATCTCTAGTACGTCTCATTATGACTTGTGAAGTGGCATGGCTAGCGTTATACTTCAGTCGGATATGCAAGAGGAAGATAAATATTTGAAACAAAGTGAACATAAAGTAATAGTCTCCGAACTTGATATTTTGTATTAATAACATTATTAATCATTCTTAGAGAAAAATATTTCAGATTATTGGAAGAGTGTAGTAACAAATGGTTCTAAATTGTGGGTATTAAATCCTAGATTTGAAAGAAAACCTGAAAGATAAAAAGACACTGATATTCGAGAAATGGCCTGAAGCTGTGATACAACTTGTCGGGAAGTTCCGCATTCTCATACATCTGGAGAATACGTAAGGTGTTGCCATCGTGCAAAATATCAATCTTGATTTTCTGAGGGGAATTCATGAATTAGTAAGAACTTAAAAAAAAATAAAATGTAATAAAACGTTTTATTTAAATGTATTTATTTGACTGTCTTGACTGTAAGTCAAGTTTCTAAGCGGTATGAATATTTTTTTGTGAAATGAATATTGTTAGCTACCTGACATAACGTAAGTACTGCAAATTTGAAACGAGGAAAGTATGTGGACTTTGTCGCTGGATTGATGATTGATGTAATGATTTCAGGGCAATTCATCATTCGGACGTATTGAATATGATCAAGAATAAATATTATCTTTCGGAGAGAAAAATGGGATAATCTCATGTCCATTTTATTTTTCATGCGAATCTATTGTTAGAATAGGTTGCTTCGAGTGTTTTCTACAAGAGAACATGTCATCTCAGTTCATCATTAAATTTTGAAAAACAGGAAATTAGGCGAACAGAGGTAATACGTTATAATTACTTATCATTTGTCAATAACGTTATTGCTATCAGCCCTCAGCTACTTAGGGAAAGCACTAGCTTGTTTGAATTGCACGAGCCACTCAATAGAAACTATCATTAAAGGTAATTCAGGCCAGACTGTATGAGTCATCGTATATAGGTCATAGGGCCTGTTGTAAAAAATATACGTCATTCATTATTTTGAATGTCGATAAATTTCAACGGCCTAGGCGTTCAGTAAGCAAGTCTGATGTAAATGTAAGTACGTAATGTAAGTTTTTGAGTACAGTAAACATGTGTTTATTATTATTATTATTATTATTATTATTATTATAATTATTATTATATTTAATTATTCCCTTTTAAAATCCTGTCCCTAATTGAGACAGTTCAAGGTATGTAACCATTAAGAGACAGAAAAAACACTTTATCTAGAATGTAATTTAGTTAAGTAACTTTCGATTCCTTCTTGTATGTTATAGGTGCTGGTTCCATTTTACTAGAAAATACATTTATATTGGATACATATTTTTCGAATGATTCATCTCGCGAGATCTATCAGAATATCATCAAGGGTTCAATGTAGTTGTGCATTTTAGACAAAAAAATCTCATGCGCTATTGAATAAGTCAAATCAAACCAAACCAGACGTTTGTCCTCAGTCGAGTTTTGTCACGCTAATTCAAATATTCAGTCAGTCTTGTTTTTCTATTATAAGTAACAAAACCTGTTTACATAATTAAAGTTAAGACAATCACAAATTGCATTTCATGGCATGTCCTTTATACCTTGATACTCAATTCTCATCTAAGTTTCTAAATGTGTTTCAGCATTCACAATCATGGTTCGAGACCTCAATAGTCATAAAATACAGAAGTAATACGGATACTCTATTAGAAATATGAAATTCATGTGACAAAGTGCAATAAAAGAAACTAGATTCACTGCAATATTCCAGACTCTTCTGAGAAGCATGCTTTATTTTATTTTTGTTCGTAAATATATTCGAAATGGAAAATATATTATGTGTTCGTGATAGAATGAAAATTTTAAAAATATTTTTCCACATACGTTTTTCCACAAACATTATTCTCTTTTTATCTCTTAGTACACTATGCACTAAGATATTTCTTGAATGTAGGTCAACGATTTGTCAAAAGAATTACAAGCTAAAATCCGGGTATTTTTGTTGATCGTTCAGTACGAATATTACGTCCCATTACAAGTGAAACACATGAAGTCAAATTTTTTCAGTAGTCAGTAATTTGGTTTTTCCACTCTATGTTATATTGAACTTTAGAGTGGATATATCCACTACGTCAACAACAATGCGACACAGTGAATATATCTAGACTAAAGTTCAAAGCAGAAAAACCAAATAATTCAAAACAGAAACATTTTGACTTCATGTGTTTCACTTGTAATGAGATGAACATCCAAATCTAGCCTTTTACAATGTATAAATTGTAATCAATCACTCATGATAATTTTTCTCATCAAATTGATATGGTTGCACATAATATTTTTGTAATTTATTGATTTTATGACATACAATAACAAAAAAAACATCAGAATATTTGGTTTTCTTGAGCTACTTGACCACCGTTAACAATATGAAAATTAAGGATATCTTCAATCTGCAGTTTCAATTGCAGTAAAAAATGACTTAGAGGAACTCACACGTGTCACTACGAAACGAAAACCGGTTCTATCATAGGCTGATTACCAACTTAATAGTATAGCAAATCTGCGAAGAACCAGTAGTAGGTATTATAAAATAACAAATTATCTTTGCAGTAGGCGTAATTAAATAGCTTGTTATAAACTTATATTCTCTGGTATCGTTTTCATGACATCTTTAAAAGTAATAGATTGGCATTTTGCCTAACATCCTGTCACTATTATTCAATCATGGTACTGACATAATACCGGAATATAGTAGTTTACAATAATTGTAACTATAATATTGCAATATGATGTTGAAAATAGGGTACGACATCGGTCTCCAGATTTAAGATCGAAGTGAAAATGTACATAATTTTTTCTCGCCCTCTCTCTTTTCGAAAAACTCCAAAATAGCATGTGTAATCAGAAACAGATACACAAATGTTTTTTTAACATTTAATCTTATTTGAGAAAGGTTTACTTTTTAATGTATTTTGATCATCTATCTACTTCAAGAACAAATCTTCAAACAATGAAACACGAGTTGTGCAGTTCACCTATTTGCCAATACCGGAAGGGTTTTAATACTCTCCAAAGAAATCATACCGCCACATTTGAACTGAACATAATCTCACCGTACTTCTCTCTTATTGGCTCTCAGCCTGTCTATATTTATGAACAAATCAATAAACATATCTCGCGTAATTACCAAGCAGTTGCCCAACCTTCTACGCGAGTCCGACCAATCGGGTTGCTTACGTTCTTGCGATAACTCACAATTTGTTACGGCTAGAAGTTTCCATTGCGGGAGTTTAAGGCACACTTACTGCGAGTATCACAGTTATCTAACAGCCATAAAACGTGTATCTTTTGAGAATGACGTTGTTTTTCTTCAGAAACTCGTAAACTTCGAAAGGCGTCTTAATGCGAAGCCAAGGGGCCGCCGGGGTGAAGCAGGGTGGGTGTGCAAATGAGAGAGTGCTAATAATACTTTACTCTTACGTACGGTTATAAATTAATATTCAAACTCTGTGCCAGTGTTCAAACGAAGAAATGTGACGCTACCATATTACTGGTGTGATTACAAACATGAGTGCCACCGCAGAGGTCAAGGCAACATTCTTTTTTTACACGATGGTGTCGTTAAAATAAGAAATCTTTGAATATACACTTGGAAGATCCAGATGCTTCCTTATACTTAATCCTGCTTCCTAACTTAGTATTGAGCAGTATACTAGAGGTTTGTGTTAGGTTAGGGAAAATGCAAAATTAGAACTAACCAAACTTCATTTTAGGTGTGATTATTCCTCTAATTACAATACAACATGCAAATCATATGCAGATTGGCGGTCACGTATGCCATTTACACAATCCTAGGAAGTAATCTTCTAAATCATTCGGAATTCGCTGTCAACGAGGGGGAAGGACCCAATTTAAGTGTTCGTGTGTTGAGCTATCACAATACGAGATAAAAACTTTACATAATTTCCTGCGATAGGAATATAATGAGGGACCCCAGCCTTTATTCCAATATTTGGAATTTCCATGGGATTTCGACTTATACTGACTACATATCAGAATTGATGATGTTGATTGATTTTTATTATTTTATCCGATATCTAACAAGATATAGATATTTGCTGTACAGAATAACATTTAACATGGTTATGATTCCAGTTGTATATTTTAAAGTTTCTTGCCTAACACAGGACTGAATATAAATGAAACTAGTTGTGCTACAGAATGGCACAGAGTTTCTCATTCAATTCCTAATTCCTCTGGGCTAGCTTTTCAGTTTCGCGCCACCCTCCCAGCTACTCCCCTTCCCAGCTGCCATCAATCGCCGCCCAAACAGCATTTTTCCACATTTGCTCAATTTTGGATTCCCTAATAGTTCGATCCCTTACTAAAACATGACTTTCAGAATATTATACAAAAAAAGTAACACCTTGACCTCTGTGGAAATTTTCGTTGAAAAATCTGAACCTGTTTTTGGGAAATTATTGCTTGAGCGTTTTTGAAAAAGCACATTTTGAAGTTCATTTTCTCACAAAACTATTGCGTTTTCGAGAAACTTCATTGAAAATCATTTGAAGTAATTATATTCACAAATGCAACAATGAATTACATAAATCGCTGATAATGTAACAGTAACGGCGTGAAAGATACTTCAAATAATTTTAAAAAACACCAAAAGAATACATAAAATTAGTAGTTATGTCATTTTATTCCGTCCATTTAGCACTACCCGTTCAAAAAAAAAATTAAAGAAAAAGTTTGGGGCTGTTTTCGAGAATCTACGGCGTTTCAACGTTCTGAAAACGCGAATTTCCAGCTCATTTTCACAGAAAACGTTTGAGTTTTCGAGAAACTTTTGTCACACATCATTTGATTACATCAATTACATATTTGTATTTTTGAAAAACAAAAGAATATAGCCAAATAACGTTTATTTTGTGTTACAGTACATTTAGCACTATCCATATAAAAAAATTAAAGAAAAACTATTGAACCGTTTTTGAGAAATTCTTGGTGAAGTCCCTTTTTGAGAAGTCAGTTGCTTGGTCTGCATTATGGTTAGAAAAATAGTTGCAATTCATTTTACGGTGATCCACTTCATGATCTCGTATGTAATATTATGCAATTTAAATTTTGTGTTCATGTTCAAAGGAGTAATATGAATCTGCATATTATTAGTTTAGTAATAAACGTAAAATTTTATTTTTGTGCCATAAACTTTCAAAGCGACAACAATAGTGAAATAGATGTTAACACTTCCGACTAGTCTCCCCTGGAAGTGATCATCCATTACCCCACTTCGTTAGGGAGGTCTTGCTCAGATGTGAGAATTATCTTTTGAAATACTTATATTAATTAACAGCAGGTTGTTAGTTCAGACCACAGAGATGTGGTTCAGATGTGGTTCAGACCACAGATTGTCTATGGTTCAGACTCAGTTCTTACAAAATAAAGCTTGATTCCTTAAACGTATTTTCTGTTTCTGTTATTTCTACAAGATTGTGCGCCTGTTGAAAGTGGACACGTCAATTGCATTGCTATCGTTAATCTGCCGTCTTTTTACCTATAAATGAGGTGCACGTAATACCCCAAGCAGTGGCGATTTTTTCTATTTTATGATAGAAAGTGAGATGGCACACGCCGGCTTACGGTTTTTTCACATCTAGGTATTTCACCCAGTAAGCCACCAACCCAGTTGCAGCTTAGTGCATGTAAGTGTGTGTATATGTAGGGGAAGAGAAAAAAACAAGAATGATGAAGGAACGATAGCGTGCAATCCCTTAATCCGAAAAGAAAAGCAAACCTACCTTTCGGAAAGGTTGAATTCGAACCAGCTTCGTAGCTAATGTCGAAAATCTGCCAACGTTAGGACTCTAACCCCTAGAACTTTCCGGTCAAAATGCTGCCGAGACAATGATGTTGCCGGTAAACTATCGCAGCAGGAAAAAACACAATAGAAATAAAAATGTATATTAAAAAATGCAGTCATATTCAAATATAGAGTGCCAACCGACTCGACAGAGTTTGTGCAAATGCGCTAAAAAGTTATCATAATCATGCCCACCGATTAGTGTAATTGTTGCAATTTTGAGTTCCTTAAAATTCGAAGAAACGAGTTCAGAAAGAAAATAGTGGGTTTGTTGCAGTACTTATGTGAAAGAATGAATAAAAATACAATTTAAAATAAAAAAGACATTTCTTAATGAAGAAGCTTAAATTTGATAAACTGGCTAAAGACACTCCGTAGATACGCTTATTTAGGGTCAACGCTAAATTAGATGTCAAAATTAGCTCGTGGTTAGTTTAAGATTCTATGTTCTAGTTAGTCCCCGAACGACGCACTGAATGGATGTTTTCTCAGCTTTCTAAATGCAAATGCGAGGAATCGATTCTGGATGGGCGCTACAATAACTTGTATCTGCCGCAAAAATGTTGCAGACGGTGAAGATTGGGAAAGAAGGCTGCTGAGAGGATAGACGTTGCAAAGTATTGACATTTGCACGGTGAAAGGTGTCACCCATTGGACGGGTTAACGCTTCGATACTTTGCCTGGACGAAGGCGATTACAAACGATGTCACTTCCTCTGAATTGCCAATTAAACCTCGTTATGACTTCTCTCTGGAGGTGTCTACTCAACTATTCAACCCGCGCGACGGGCTATTTACGAAACACACGGTTTGGACCTGGGAAAAACTTACTGTCGTAACCTTCGATTTTATTCAGTGCTGGGTAGGGTCACATGTAGATCGTATGTGAGGTTTTAGTTGCTGGATCAAACTGAAAGGTTCTCGAAAAATAAAGGAAAAATAGAGGTTTTGTGTGTGAAATTTTGGTTTGTAACAGACGTAACAACAATAGTAACACATTTCAGTCGTACAGTATAGGTAGTCCAGAGTACCTTCTTATAGCTGTCAAATTCCTCACAGTAAGCACCTCTCTATATGATCCCGATATTTGATATTGTGGTAGCTTCCAGCGTTGGTGTTGCTTACCGGACTGATACGCCGTAGTCCAGTCCAAATTTCAAACCCAACGTTAACACCTGCGGCAGACATGTTTAGTCTCGGTGGAGAAAAGGGCTCCTGGCATTAGTGTAGAAAACGTTGGAAAGAACTAATTTGACTCCACATAAATTATCCGGGTAAACCATGTCAATAATGATAGCAGCCGTGAAAACTTACATCTACATTATCAATTTCCAATGCGCACAGAAATTGAAATAAAACAATACAGACTCAGGCCATGTGAGAGGTATCTATGGTTTCCTTAGAAAGCCAGCTACTCGAAAAAATCTAAAAGTAATTAAACACTTTCGATTTTCACCGAAAAATGCAAATATTTTTAATTGTGTTCTTTCGTCTATGCTCAAACTGCTAATTTTGACCTGTACCGTCCAAATTATCATAATAAGCGTGTCATTGCTTCCGGCAAGCTGACGTATCGCAACTACAGCACTCTACGGAAGAAGCCGACAACCGTTAAATATTTTTGTAGGTATTCAATATTCGTTACCTGTGTTCCGCGTTGGAAAAGCAACGTTTTTGAAATTGTTGATAGTATGTAAAGAACTATTGTGCTGGATATACTGTACACTATGTTATTGCAATATTAGTAAAGACTGATTTTGTTAAAATATTTAATTTTTTGTAGTATTATACGAGAGTATTTTATTTGCTGTTCTTGAGCAGTGTGCATGTTACTTTTTGAAAAGCGTTTAGTATGGCTTTATTTAGCCTCATTTCTGCTTCTTCAGGACACTTCTTCAGGACACACGTTGGTTTATATCCTTGTAGTTTGGCTCGGCAGATATTTTTTGCATTTTAACCATGTATTGAGATAGGTAAAATACCTACAGGGAATTTTATATAAAATATAAAATAATGTCGACAGAAGATGATCGGCAGAAAGGGAAAATACGAACATAAAGAAACAAAAATGAGACATCGGGGACATAAGGCGTCAGTAAACAGCAAGAAAGACGATTTAGAGCAGATATTAAAAATTTTAGAAATATAATTTTAATAAATTATCTTCCATGAAAGAAACATTGTTAGAATAGACAAGAAAATCCCGATAGCTCAGTTATAGTTGAAAAATTAGCATCTGATTCAGGCAGTAACAATCAGAACATGTGAACAGTAGAAACAAGCTGGGTTGATAGATGAAAAGTTTGCGCCAGAATTGGTCTCCATCTGGTAGAGTTAGAATTCGTCGTGATCTCATAGACGATGGATGTATATCCGCGAGCTGTATTATATGAACAGTAAAATTGGAACTTGATTGTAGATACGAAATTTGAATCGCGAAGGTATATAACAAACAGAAGTAGGACGCGCACAGTGGAAGAATGTATGCAGATACAAACTCAGTGTGGAAATACGAGAAATGATGGACTACGCTTAATGAACGAATGATTCTTCTCATCGCCAAGAGAACAGTGTTTCCTCAGCAACAGGAAAGTTAAGTAATTAAGTACAAAGACTTTGCAGTAGTACATGGTTAAAGGCCAACAATGTCATTGTCAATAAATTAAATTAAGAAAAAATATCATAAAAATTAATTATCGTAAAGTTGCGATGCCCATCATCGTTATTTAGGCAAATTTCAATAAAAGAACAAATTTAAGTAAGAAATGAGTTTGTTAAAAAATACAATTGATTAGAAAAGAAAGGTAACACTTGATTTGAATAAGTGAAAGAGCAAACGACACTTCACGTCGCTGGAAGATAATTCAGTGAAACAAGGTGTTATTATTTCATAAGTAGACACTCAGTAAATTAATAAACTCCTAACGTAATTAGAGATATTCACCAGCCGAATCCGCGTACAAGCGGAATATTTTTCAGCCCACAAGAAAGAAAAAGATGAGCCCTGTGATAGTAAGTATATCAGTACCCAATTAAATAACCAAAATCGAGCTAGCCAACCGAATTAAGAAGGGGGAACAAGCACTGTCACAATATGATCTTAACTATCACTGACAAAAATTAAGTTGACTTCGGATATTTGGACAGGCTATTCCTTTTTAGCCGTTCACATCTTCAGACAGTACACGCGCCTCTCTTAGCCCGGAAAACCTTACCAGCCAACGTCCACCATTAGACGTCGCGCTCACCACTACAGATGGACTTCAGCAAGCAGTTTGCATCGGAACTTTTGTGAAGAGCCGAGGACTGGGCAGTCTTGGAGGTGATCTGTATCATGGTTTCATGGATCGGAGAGTCGGCACATAGCACTCGGCAAAACATCTATTCTGTGAAGATGCGCGGCAAGGTAGTCGTGCAATGTTGTCAGTCTAGACTGACTTCTCGGGTAAGGTTTTGGGTGACGTGACCGAGAGTAACAAGGCTTTCCTATTGTTTTTTTTTCGATTGAAAATTCTGAGACGCTTTCGTTACACAACCTGATCACTGATTTGACATGGGGGTTTGACGTCTAGTGCAGGGAGCAAGATCGCTGAGGGAGAGTTATTCTTTAGTTTTGCTAGTCAGTCTGCTTTTTCATTGCCAACGACGCTATTTGATTGGGAACCCATTGGAGTTTTATCCCCCACCCGCAGTTCAGAATCAGATGCAGCTCCATCCTGTAATCGATGGTTATATTAGAATGTGTTTGTGAGTTGTACGAAAGGTTGTGGATGGTCGATTGGGAGTCGACAAAAACTACGCCAACCCGGAAAACCCGAGGAGCGGCCAGCGCCCCCAGTGGCCCGCAGCGGGGCCTTCGCCCGGCGACGTTTAGTGGCGGCGCGACAACGGGCGATTTACGGCGACCCGCCCGCCACGCCAGCCCGCCCGCCCACTCCCGCGCCCGCCCCCCGCTCCCGCGCCCGCCCCCGCGCCCGCCCCCCGCGCCCGCCCCCGCGCCCGCCCCCGCGCCCGCCCCCGCGCCCGCCCCCGCGCCCGCCCCCGCGCCCGCCCCCGCGCCCGCCCCCGCGCCCGCCCCGCGCCCGCCCCCCCGCGCCCGCCCCCGCGCCCGCCCCCGCGCCCGCCCCCGCGCCCCGCCCCCGCGCCCGCCCCCGCGCCCGCCCCCGCGCCCGCCCCCGCGCCCGCCCCCGCGCCCGCCCCCGCGCCCGCCCCCGCGCCCGCCCCCGCGCCCGCCCCCGCGCCCGCCCCCGCGCGGATTTCCTTCACCTCTGCATCGTGAGATACAGCTTCGACCTATATGTCAGCTTTCTGAGCTTTCCGCTGAGAGTATCTCTGCCAGTGGGACACCGCTCTAGGCGGGATATGCTCTAAGCTTCCCACAGGTGTCTCAAAATGTGTAGTGGTATTGTGATTGTAAGGGAAAGTGAGTGTTGTAAGAGGTGAGGAGGGGTCAAGCGTGTGGAAGTTAAGTTCGCAAGTGTTCGTGGCCCGTTCGATTACTGCTAAAACGGGCGAGTTGCTTGCGTGTCGTTAAAGCCTACGTTTCACAAACATGATGCAACTTTTTCAGAGCATACCGATGCCACAACCTTACAGACGAACAGTCCAAAAACCACCGCATCAGGCTGAAACTACTCAATATACAATATGATGTAATCTGACAAGGTATCTATGTAGGATGAAAACAAATAAAATTTAGGTAATAAATAAGCCTTATTCTGCGTTTGATTTTTTCCTCATTGATTGTAATGATTACCTCTACAATTATCCCGCAATGCATTTATTCCATTTCGCGTGATACAAAATATTATTGAAGCGCACATTGGTTGATTCATTCCAAAATAACAAAAAAAAAAATAGTGGAAATAAATAAAAACCATAGTATCGACTCACACTTTAGAACGTATCTACTATATAATGTGATCAGTTGTAAGCATACTGTCGCAGCGATATCAACTCGGAATTCAACCATCCTCATTCCTGGTATATTCGAATATAATCGCAAAGAAATGCGGCAGTCATGTGTACTGAAATTTTGACACTACATCATTCACAAAACAGTTCAGTGACATAGTTCTTGACCCCTGATTTGTTTATATCTGATGCTGTCACACGCAGAAAGGAACCCATTTAGAATACTACCAATAAAGTTAACGTACAATCTTACACAAAAGCACGAGCTTAAAAATCTCCATAACACTACGTCAAAACATACTTTCCCGTGAATCGAAACAAATCATTAATTTAATACATCCGAAATACCACCACAACCACCACCAGTAACAAAAGTAGAATATTCACCCCCGCATACTCTGGTGATTAGGGTTTCGTCCAGAGCGAAATAATTCATCTTGAATTAATGAGTTCCGCGGTGGTCGCTCTGTGACACCTGTCAAACGGTACATAGTTCCACCTCCAGGACGCCCGCCCCCGCCGCCGCCCCGCCGCCGCCATCGCGCCCGCGAGCGTGAATGGAGGCAATCTCCAAGCGCAGCGGGGGCGGATCGCCTCGTTCCAGAGCCCCCCTCGTCCCCCTCCCCAGGGGAGCCAACACTCCATGTCTCCCCGGGGGGGGGAACAAAATGTCGGTCACATTATTCAGGAAAATATGTAATGCGTCAACCCGGGAAGAGGGCCACACCGGGGTCACGAGACTCGCGTATTGTCCGCGGCTTCTTTAATAGCCGCGGGCGGTCCCGGAGAGGTTTTCGACAAGTCGAATTCGTTTCCGGGCGACAACCCGGACAGGCGGCTTTCATCGGCCGTCGCCCACCGCCCGTTCGCCCGCCCGCCGCTGGCTGATTACCCCGCCTTTCAATCAGCGACGCTAGCGCTCCGCGTGGCCACTCTGCTGACGAATCGCTCTGCCAGCTCCGCCGCTGCTGCTAAGCAGGGGACACGGACGAAGGGGGGACGGAGATGGGTTGGGGGAACACGGCGTTCAATATCTCCGCAAATAAAAATATTACCAACCAATAAATATACGTCACATTACCATTTTCCACATCCGTTCTGGGAAAACTGTTTCTGTTTTCTGAATGAATTATGCATCACAAGTCGAACCCCAGCAATTACGTTGCACAAAAGGAAGAACTGTAAAATAGTTAGAACAGAGCAGTTCTACAACCAAAAATCCCAAAAATATTGCTTCATGTCGTTCTATTTTTATTCTCCATTCTCATTCTGGAACATTATAATCACATTGCAATCACTATGTAAATGTGTTTGTGAAAATGTAATTGAAATGTTTTATATTTACCAAGATTGGTACATGTATGTTTGTAGTGGGCCATAGCAGGAAATCCTGATATCCAGCTTTAATCAAAAACGTAATGCTTCGCAAATAATTATAATGAATTAACATTGTGCGAATGCTTCTATAATAGCCTTTAATAGCTTCAGAAGGATACATACATATTGCACATGGTTGGGCATTTAGTTTATATACCGTCACTAGTCTTTGCATTTAAAAACACTCATTATTCGAAACTTAAAAAAAATGGCTGACTTCGCTTCTGTGACTATATCACACATTTGCTCGCGCTCCGAAACACTGACTGTTTTTTACGCTTTCACAAAACTTTGACTGCTTTCCATCACTCCACCACTATACTGCGATTTTTTTTTACAGTAGCCTCTTACATGTTATCGGCTGTTACGGTGAAATTCAATTAGGAGCTCACACGTCGCTACAGTGACTTCACGAGGGCGACGTTCAACCTTCCGATTGGATGACACCGTATCAACTGATTTACATCAGAGGCAGCTCTGAATAAATCCACCGCCTCACCTCTCCGTATCGTGCAGATGTTTTCACTTGGAAGGTGGATCTCTTCATTCTATGTGGATTTCGTTGACTCTTACTTTTTAAATAAAAAATAGTTTTAATTTTTCACAAGTATATACAAATTATAATTAGTTAAATGGATAAAAAAACTTACTTCATTATTTTGGTGATACTCCAAGAAACTACCGTGTTCATTGAAATGTCATTGATAAAATAAAAGCGATCGCCGTCTGCCACTGCCAGCTGTCAGCGGCCTTTGACCAGGTTCCCGAGTTGGCTGGCACCGTCGATATCCGAGTTTACAGCCTCCGCTCGTAATTTCCACTCCCACCCCCGCCGGCCCCGCCCCCGCTGACCCCGCCGCCGCCCCCGTCCCTACCGCTCCACAGCTGACCCCCCCCCCCCCCGCCAGCCACCGGCTCGGAGCCAGCCGCCGGCCGTGACGTGGCACTTCCGCCGCCGCAGTTTCAAACATTTCTCAGAGTAAATTACTTAGGCCATTCCGGGCGCCGCGCCACGCCGCTCCCCGCTGACCAGAGACCGCCCGACGCGCCATAGCGGCGGACACAAAGAGGAGGAGGAAAAGAGGGTTGTGAAGGAAAGAATAAGGACGAGGAAGAGGAGGAGAAGAAGAAGACGGAAGGCAAAGTAAAGGAAGAGAATCGCATGGAGACAAGGAAGACGTGGGGACGTCGGCAGCGTTGGCGGAGGTAGAGGAGGAAAAGGAAGGGGACGTAAAGGATAAGGACTAAGGACGCGAAGACGAAGGTGACGGTGGTCGAAGAGAAGTGCAGGATTGAATCACTGTCCAAAAATCAGACAGTGAGATAGATGGAAGCGAGATGGGAAAATAGGAAAAGGATAAAGTGGAGGAGGAGCAGACGGCTGGGGTCGGAAGAGGAAAGGGGCGAAGGGAAAGGGATGGAAAAGGAATGAGAGAAGCAATATCAGAAAGAGGAATAGGAGGAAGAACGATTACGGGGCGAAGTTTTGGAGGAGAATGAGAAAACGAGGCAACTGATTTGACGACAGTTGTTTCTGCACTGCAGTGACTGCGCAGACTGATTGAGAGGAAAATGCGAATATTGAGAGGTCTCTTAGCACAACGGCACTCCCTCATATGTCTCATGTGTGAGGCTATTCTTGTGCCATTTCCTCTCTTGTATCTTGTACGTGATGCGTCACGGAAAATCTCGCATTCTGTTGACTCTACATCCGAAGGAATCGCATGTGTCTACCACGACTGAATCAATTCAATAAAACTCTTCTATGAACAAGTTTCGGAAAATTTAATGCCTTTTACTATGTGAAAATGGTACCACTTGTGGTTATATTAATATATATTTTTTATTCACGGAGGTAATTCTCGTTAGGGGTATGTTTGATGTCATGATTGCGTCAAAATTGATGATGTTACTTGAGGAGAACGTTTTTTTTTCTCCAGAAATGCTTTCTCAGGACTAATTAAAGTAACATATTTAATATTTATATAGATTTGACCTCTTATTTAATAAATTAATTAAAATTTCATGTAAACATTTGTGAATTTTTCTATCATTGAAAATGCTGTAAAGCTACAAGCACGCTTTTGTGGATTATGATAGCAAAAAGATGTTGATTACAGCCAGTAATGAGGATTCCGGAATTGATGATTCGGTATTGATATTGTAATGATAGTATATAGATGATGATGTAAGGAAGTGGAATGAGAGACAGAGAAAACGGGAGAATGCTGAGAAAACTGCAAACTTTTTTTTGTTATTTAAGGTCGCATCAACTACTAGGTCATTAGCGACCACTATTGGATGTAACCTTATGGTATGAGGATGAAACGATATGGTGATGATAGAGGGTGACAGGAAGAACACATACAACCATGCCCAAGGCGGGACACGAACAGGCGACCCCACGGTCCAAGATCTCTGCAGCACTACTGTCTTAGCAAAATCGGCCACGGGGCCGACAGCAAACCCTCTTTGTCCACCACAAAATTCACAAGGATCTGATGTGAATTGAAACGTGGACGCAGATGTGGAGGTTATGCGGTCCAGTCGGTTCGGTACGCGTCTCCCCTTGGGCTTCCGTGTTCTTCGCGGATCTTCGAGGTTACGTCTGTCTTACGTTAGACTTAACCTGGATACTTTCCTTATTACTTTATCATGTACTTCTTCTTTGATCTGCGAATGGCCTCTTCCATTCTCGCATTAACAAAATTTCCGATATTTCGCCATTCTCTTTCTCACTGTTATTCTCTTTAAATTGTTTATTTCATTATTTTTTGTTAAATTTTCCCCGAAACTGCAGCTTACTCAACTCGCTTTTCTGTTCTTTATTAAACGTATAATTTTCCTTTCTTCTCCATGTTTTCATTTTACTACTCCATTTCTTATTTTTTCGGTCCATTGAACTTTTAACATTTTTTCACATCATTTCTAACGTTTCTATGAATCGTTCTTTTTTAAACTGTCCACAATTCACCCAACAAACTCACCACAATACAGCATTATACTAGACGAAAATGTGACAAAACTATTTCTCAAATTAATCGGAATTATTTTCTTTGTCACTTTTACTTCTTAGAAGCTTTCTTTTCCATTGATATCCTGCAAATATTTTCATGTACAACGTTCATTCTATATAACAAAATTGTCCATATTTTAAGGCTTGAGTTGCTCTACACTCTCTTCCGTAACTGATAACCCTACAACTATTGCCTCAGTACTTAGGTTTTTCCTACATTTAGTTTCATTCTAAATATCCCCCCCCCCGGGTATGGCTATTAAAATACGCAAATGAACCCGTAAGAGAACTCTCAGGATATGGGACTCGATCCTCCTTCTCTGCACATCCATATGCACAGAAATATCTGATAGGCGAAACATTTTTAATACAATTCGAGATAATGGAATGTCTCTAAATTCGTGATGTCGCCCACCCCTTCCATGCAATGGAACAAGGGTACCTTCAAAATGTAATAGATCCAATAGAAATGAAAAAATAAACAGAAACTTATGAAACATCAAACCATCCATGCACTACACACAACGAAACTAATACTTTATTCACATGAGTCATGACCATCTATGTGATATTTGCGGAATGCCCATCTTTAAAAATGTACATCCAAAATTTCTTCGTCACAATGCTTGATCTTTCTACGTATAGTTTTGTTAATTTACTTCTCTTCTATTGATAAAGCCTTCATGTCTTCCATTCTCCTCCTTAACCACACCAAGTTCTATTGAAATATTGACACTGACAGTTTATCTTTGAATCTATAGCTGTAGTTCTCCGAGTCTCAAATCTCACTCTTTCCTATCTACAAAACTATTTCTCCTTCATCTACTTTCCAGAAAATTATTAGCTAATGTTTTGATCCGCGCTCATGCTGAATAGACTCATGTCTCAGATGGTTGAATTTTTTTCTTAAACGCCTGTTTCACTGCCTGTGCGCGAACGTGGACCTAACCTCACTTCTCTTCAATTTCTAAACGTCAATTCATTTGTTTTTATTACCATCAGCGTCTTTATTCATTTTTTGATTGGTTGATTACCATTTGTCTACAAAAACTTATTTTTTGTCTTTTGTTAAAGGTTTATTTATAAAATAAATCCTTTACCTTTTAAATCAATTGTCTCTCACTCCGATATACTGTAAATTGATTCATACGGCGGCGGGATTAAGTTACCAGTCCGTCCACACTTATCTATTACTATCTGTTTCTTCCGATAACTAATGAGGCACGTATTACCTCGTATGCATCATGGATAACAAGAAATATAACATTAATCGGGGCATGTATTGTGGATTTGCATTTTCATCTGCCTAAACAAATGCATTTTTCAACAAATATTAAAATGTAGAAAGCAACTCGTCACCTCTCCATGAAATTTATTCTTTTCACACGTATATGTTCAGATTAGTTGAGTGGAAGAGACGCAAAACTTATTTGCAGAGAGGAATTACATAGATGAATTACTGACTCAAAAGTCAGAAGAGCAGGAAAAACCACACTCTCTTTACCATCTCCGTCCTTCGGCAGAATAGAGTGACTACGACAGCACAGATGGACCAGGAGGGTGCGGAAGGCAACACGAAGTCTCTGAGTGCAGGAACTTGAACCGAAAAACCGCCCGCTGTTTCAGACGCTACCGCGGCTCGGGAAGCGGGGTGGGGGCGGGGGCGGTGGGGGCAGAGGGGGCGGAGGCAACAATAGCTCTTCCCGCGCACCCGCCGCCGCGCGAGACAAAAGAGCGTCGAGCAGCGCGGCTTTCTGTTGCCGTGCGACGTGGTGCCAACACTTCCGTTTTTTGCCGCAGCGCGCCGAAAAAATAAAGTACTATTTCTAAAGATACCACCTGTAGCGAAGAGATGTATTGTTGGCAGGCCAAAAAGAACCTCCCCCTAATTAGAGATATGTCTAACGTTGTATTACGATGAATTACAAGGAGCAATGCTACATTATATGCTATAATGGAATAAAGCTACTACTGTAGCTACCGCTAATGATTTCAAACATGAGTGCAATGTGCTCACGGGATCTCGACTAAGGACAAGCTCAAATTACCCGACCATCCTTCAAGGCGGTAATTTTTGCAGCGACCCCACCGTCGTGCGGCGCGCTAGAGGTGGGGAAGGGTCGGGGCAGAGAGCAGAGAGGCGCAATGGGCGGAGAGGGATTGGGCCGAGGAGTGGGCAGGAGCGAAGTGAAACGGAATGAGGAGAGGACGGAGACGCTTGGCGGAACGGAGCAGATCGGTTGATCGGAATTCAGGTAGTGCGAGGCGAGACGAGGCGGGGAGAGGCGAGGCGAGGAGAGGTTGGCCGAGGAGGGGCGGGGCGGAGAGAGGTTGGGCGAAGGGAGGGGGAGGAAGCGTGGGTCGGGGCGTGGCGTGGCGTGGCGGGGCGTGGCATGGCGTGGCGGGGCGTGGCGGAGCGTGGCGTGGCGTGGCGGGGCGTGGCGTGGCGTGGCGTGGCGTGGCGGGGCGTGGCGTGGCGGGGCGTGGCGGGGCGTGGCGGGACGTGGCATGGCGTGGCGTGGCGGGGCGGGGCGGGCGTGGCGGGGAGTGGCGGGGCGGGGAGTGGCGTGGCGGGGAGTGGCGTGGCGGGGAGTGGCGTGGCGGGACGGGGCGGGGCGTGGCGTGGTGAGACAAGGCGGAGCGAGGCAGGGCGAGGCGGGGGGAGGTGTGACGAGGCGGAGAGAGGTGAAGAAAGACGAAGTAATGTGGAAAAAGGCGAGACGGCGATAAGAGGGGCGAAGTAGGAGCAAGTGAGGGGGTGTCACGAGGAAGAGCAGTACAGTACTTCACAGGGTAGTCCACAATATCTGAGTACAAAATAACGTGATTAGAGCAGTGATTCGTAATGGTGTATATTAGGATGAAAGTCCAAGAGATTGCAAGACGGAGCGAGTAGAAGAGGTAGGTAAGAAATAAAAGATTCAGGATAACTCCAGGTTTGACAAATTGTTTATGTTTTGTTTTGAAATATAATTTAGTGATTTCTGTATTTTATGATAAAAGATAGTAATTGTATGTGGTTTTGGATTTTCAAATGTAAACAGAGTAAGAAAATGAGAAAAATGGCAGTAATTATTGAAGGAATTCATTACAGAGTATCCGTTGAGAAACGTTTACGAGAACGCAAAACAGGAAGATTTAAACATTTAAAGATATTAATTTAAAGAAAAATATGTTTGTTTTTCTTGAGGAAACTGAGCGGACAATATTGTTTTGTTCCCGATTTTTAGGTTTTCTGCTCATTTCTCATACACTTCGCCGCGACCCCAAAAGGCGTTTTGAGACCCAGTCGTCGCCAAGCCCTTGGTAACTGTAATTTTGATCTATGGTGCAGTCGTCCAGGGTAAAATATTATTACTATTATTGCAATTCTTCTTCTTCTTCTTCTTCTTCTTCTTCTTATTATTATTATTATTATTATTATTATTCCTCTAAATCACGACTAAAGATGTTATGTGTCGGCTGAATATAAAATCTACTCCAGGATGCAACCAGCTACCTAAGGGGTAGATCTAGGGAATGTCGGTGCTTCTACAATACTTTGCGCAAAATGTGGGCTGTTCCAAATAAAGCGATTTCTTGCACTTCCCAGTCTTTTGGATTACCTGGGAGTTTAGACAAGTTCTTACACAAATTCCAGAGCGGAACAAATCCCAGAGCTCCGATAACTATCGGGACGACCTGTGCTTTTACGCCCCACATTCGGCTGATCTCGATTTCCAAACTCTTGTATTTAAGACGTTTCTCTGCCTCCTTGGTAACGACGTTTTGATCGCAAGGTACAGCAACATCGACAAGTAAACACGATTTTTTCTCCATATCCCGGATGACTATATCCGGTTTGTTTGCTGCTATCGTGCGATCACTTTGAATTTGTTGGTCGTACAATATCGTTTATTATTATTATTATTATTATTATTATTATTATCATCATCATCATCATCGAGTGAGAATGGGTGCGCTGCAAAACGTATTTTTCGAAATAATGTGTGAAATATCATCAGCTCTTTTGGTGCGGGGTCTGCGACGTTTTAAACAGTTTCAAAAATATTTCGTATTTATTAATTTGAGGTTTTTTAATTAGATTAGAATGTTACGAAAAAATTGCCAGTTTCTCACCAGCCCGTCCCATCGAATGAAACCGTGGTCCGAAAAGGACTGAATAACAACATAAAAAATAATACTTTTGAATTATGTAAAAAATAACCATTTCCTGACCAACAGACCGAGACGCGTCCAATGAGACCTCGATTGCCTCAATCGGTCGACCGGAAAGATCATGTGAGCCGAACGGACGGACTGACAGATTGAGAGACAAAGAGACTCACACACGCAGGTTACCCGGTTACCATGAATGACTACATTATACACACTATATACCAATCCCTCTAACTACTACATACCAGTAGCGAACAACGTGCCTCAATGATTGTCTTATGCAATATTAAAAGTATATAAGTATCCTTTTTCATTCAAACAAAATCAATTAATTAGAAGCAGGACATTTAATTTTGTTTATTCCATGAAATATAAGAAAAGATATCTGATATAGAACATTTCGTGAATTAATTATTCACATTATCAAGAAGAAAAACTGTAATATATATTGCAAGAAAATAAAAATTAATAAACTTGGTCGCAGTCGAACTGCAAAGAACATTATACGAAAAATATGTTCAAATTAACGAAACATTATTGTGTGTATAAGTGTGAAAAAATAGATAAGAATAATTACAACTTTAATTACAAAAATGAAAAATATAAATACAAGCTACAACGAGAGGGCTTAGTTTATTTTAATTTAAAAGATAGCAAAATAATCTGAAAATGTTTTGGTAAAAAACATTGAAATCAATGTACTAGAAATTGAAAGTGTAAACATACAAAAAATATTTAAAATTTTAATAATTATTGCCAATATTTTTTACAATTATAATTGTTTTTTGGAAAAAAATTAATACTGTTTTAATAATGTTTTTCGAAGTACGGTTGCCATCACTTTTATTAATTTTTATTTATTTACTAAATATGTTATTTTTTATATGTGATGATATGAATAATTAATTCAGAACTTTGTATACCAGGCATAATTTATCTTATATCATGGAATAAAAAAATACAATTTGCTGCTTCAAAATAATTGTCTTTAAATTAAATAGGATATTTCACATATTAATCGAAAAATTTAAATTTTGTTTCAAAATGTTGTTTGGTGGTCTGAACACACTTTGCTCATCTGCAGTTAGTAACTAGTATTGTGTGATCCATGTTTTATTCGCAATATTAATACTTCACAAGACACATTCTTTACTTTTAAAATAATAATATAAAGTTCCTTAATTATCAATGCATATTCTAAAAGTAAAAATATAAAAGATTCATTATAAAATAAACAAGCTTTGTTTAATTAAAATTAATCCCACGAATTTTTGAAAATCAATAACATTCATGCGAGTCACACTGTTTTTGTTAAAAATCTTCTTTGTTTACAATGAAAGATGTAAAAATTGTGATTAATACTTCTTACATTGCCCAGTGTGGTAATTCTGGTCATTCTCCTTTATATGTTGACCTAAGAAGTTTACATTTCCTTAGAGTTTTTAGTGAGTACTCGAGTTCTGAAAGACTTTTCGACCTTGAAAATTCACAATTACGACCGGGTTCGAACCCACGAACTTGCAAATAATGTTCACTAAGTTATTCATTGGAGCTTCTTCTACTTGAAGGTATCGACATTTGAGGCATTTGGAAGTAATTGATGGCACTTGACAATTCACATTTTGCAGGGAAATACAACATGAAATCGCGATTTCAAGGGTAGTAAGTGGACAATCCACAGCGTTCAAGTGGAGTATCACTTCTCTTTGTTGCACACTCTTGAAACCATTTGGAATATAAATATACTCTCTCTTGAAATGAATTGCTAACGTGTTAAACCCATTGGCAGTTTAAACGGACCTAAGACAACATCTTTTTATAGCGTTTTGAATGCGGATTACGGCCACAACGGTCAGATACCATTATTTACACCCGATCGCCTCAATACATCGGAACAAGCAGATGGAAGGCACGCTCATTCCTGCCACAGACGACACCGTTCAGCGATTATCACCAGACGTGCGAAGTACTGTTAAGCATCGTATTTGGGTTGTGGGCTTGTCGCCCAGCAATAAAGGGTTTCCGGCGCGCACGGATTTCCGGGGAAAATCAAGCGGCTAATCTTGGCGCATGCGCCGTGGACGCCTCTCAGGAGAAACCAGCTGTGCAAAGCGCCGCGTCTCGTCGCGTCGTTGTGGGCGGAACCGACGCCGCGCAGCGCCGCGACGCCCGCGCGCAGCCGCAGAGGAGGCGCCCGGGAGGGGAAATTTACTCCTAAACTTTAATTTACTTCTAAAAACTAATAAATTTTTATCTGACAAGTCTTTTCTTATTACTCTTCGATGAACCAGAAGATTTTATATTCTTAAACTTGCTAGAATTTCTCAGGCAATAATCTGATGCCGCATATTCTCATACTTACTATACATTAGAGACAACATATGTATATTTTTTCAAAAGCACACTCTCCATACGTACTCTATCACATTTGTCACGCAATCTCCTTCCTTGAAATCAACTACTTTCTCCTAGTTACAATACCAATCAATCATTCGCATATTCTCTGAACACAATCTATAGACATGACCAATCGCATCAGTATTATTCAATGCGTCCGCGATTTTTGAACAGAACCAAAAATAGATAAAAATGCTGTAAAATAAAACTTATTTGGAATATCTACATACTCGGCGTAAACATCTTAATAGTCTATCAATGTTCAGCTCAGTGCAAGCGTACGACATCTCTGTACTCGTCGTACTTAAGTACTTTGTGTTAATTTAAAAGTTCAAAAAGATCCAACAAAAAGATTTTTGGACAGTGAAATTTTTAATAACAGTTTACATTAAAAACTTATGTTTGTGGCTACGTTTTGAAGGCTGATGCACCTTCATCTTCAGGCCAATACACATATATTTGAATAAACTAGAAAGAATTTTACCATACTTTTCGGACTGTATTGTAAAGAAGTAGGCCGATAAGGTGAGTATCAAACAAGATTATTGATATAGTTGCATGATGTAGTTGAAGACGAAGGTACATCAGCCTTCGAAACGTAGCCACAAAAATAAGTTTTTAATGTAAACTGTTATTAAAAATTTGACTGTCCGAAAATCTTTTTGTTGGAACTTTTTGAACTTTTTTAAAAAAAAGGAAAATCTTTTTGTTGGATCTTCTTCAACTTTTAAATAAAAAAAGAAAATCTTTTTGTTGGATCTTTTTGAACTTTTAAATTAAATCTATGTGACAGCCTTACAAAAGTTTTTGAAGACACTTTGTGTTAACTTTGAAATGAGGTAACACGCCCCCAAGCGGGTAATCTTGGCGCATGCGCCGTGGGCTCCTCTGAGGAGAAACCAGCTGTGCGAAGCGTCCCGGGCGGAACCGACGGCCGCGCGCAGCCGCAGGGGCAGGCGCTCGCGAGGGGAAAGCGCGCGTGCAAGTCGGATGTGACGGCCGGCGGCGCGCGACGCCTCCCGCCTTCCTCGCATTCCGCTGGGGACGGACGCTGCTTTTTTATTCATTTGACTGATTCGTGTTTCCGGGCGCGTCAACTACTTTGGTCATTAGTCCGTCAGTGTAGTGCGTGTTTTTTGTCGGGAGGTGGCGATGAACTTTTCCCCGCTGGATGGCAAGATCTGGCGTCGACCTACCGTCGACTAGCGGGGTTTCCTCTCAACCAGGTATCTCCCACCAGCGGGTCACCACCCCAGCCGGGACAAGCTTCTACCTCCCGATCGGTCTCCCGGCATGTGTGATAGTGTTAGTGCATGTTAGTGTAAGTGTGTGTGTGTGAGAGGAGAGGATAGGACAAGGAAGAGGAAGGAAAGATCGCGCTCGGTTCGTGGCCCGTTTGTTATTGTACTGCTCCGGCATTTGCCTGGTGTTGATCGGAGAAACCACGGAAAACTACCGATCAGAGCAGCCTGCCGCTAGAATTCTCCTCCAGACAGCGACTGAATTCGACCTAGCTGACAAGCTAGTGTCGAAAATCCTACCGCCGTCGGGACTCGAACCTAGGACCTCCAGGTCAGAGGGACTGCAGTGACATCAGGTTGATGCACTGAGCCATCTCTCCCGGTCTAGTTTTTTTTAATTTCCCCTCTCCAGTAGCCCTGGAGATATTTTTTAATTGCAGAATGAGGTGATCATTCAACGCTCATCCGCATGCAACGATCAAGCATCGCTCCTAACGACTGAAAAGCCGTATGCCTTTCAGTTGTTAGGAGCGAGCATTTTCATTCGAAAAATATGCGAAGGGGGTAGCTACGGCGACCTCCCTTTAAACATTAGAATATATCAGTGCGAATTTTTAAGTGGAGTATTAGATATTGTTGACTGCTAATGGGAGGAGTATTTATTTCATTACCTAATATTAGCTAGATTACCTAATATCAGCTCAGAGGAAGATGTGAAAGGGGAGTCGGTTAGGTAGACGAGGTTCTACGGGATGCTCTTTATCTAAATTGAAATGAAATGCACCGGTAACTGAGGGTAGATTTTGAAAGAATGTATGAGAAATGTTCGTGATATATGTTAAAACGCAGTAGCCCTGGAGAGGCGGGAGTTTATTCAATACTCTGATTACATTTAATGCTACTGCCGATTTGGCTTTTGGAGCTTAGGGAGGACTTTTACCTTAAACTAACTTCATCAAACAACTAGTATGCAAGGCCTCTATGGGCTCTGTTTAGTGGACATAGAATAAAAATTGGAAATCATGTAGAATTCTCGATATTGTTCTCTTTTTCTTTATTTTATTTTTCTATTCACTCTCGCATTCATCCTTACACTATATTTACAAACACATTCATGCTCACACACATCACTTCACTGCACTCTGTACACTATTTATAGTTTTTATCCTCGCCACGGCGCCGACTAAAGTCAACCGTCCGTGCGCTGGTTGCAGACAGGTGAGAAGCCTATCGGCTTCCTGCCTACCAGGGATGCAACATCGATGTCCATGTTTTCAAAACATCGATGTTTCTATAAAAATCGATGTACTGAAATCGATGTTTTTTGAACATCGATACTTTGGATTCGATGTTTTGTGATTTCAATGTGTTGTTTGTGGATGAAAGATGCCTATAACCTCAATTTTGTAAAAGTTAAAATATGAAACAATTACTGTTGGAACCACATTTGTTTCTATTCGAACTAAAAGGACGTACTTTGTTGTATCTTCATCGAGCGGACCACCATCCCTTCCTCGAGACTATCCTGATGGCCCGGTATTTCCTTATTTTTCCTGTGTTTTACAAACGGAAAGACATTGTATAACTTTGTTTTGATTTAAATTTTAATTATAAATTAATAGACACTGCCATTGTGAAATTAAATTTAAACAAACTTTAAAACATCAATATTCAAAAACATAGATGGTGTTTGGTCGAAGTGTTATTAACATCGATGTTTTGATTTTGAACATCGTTATTTGGAAACATCGATGTTTGGAAACATCGATGTTTTCTTGTCGATGTCGCATCACTAATGCCCACTGGCTGACTGGTGTCTGCTGAAACGGCTAAGTGTAAACAACCGTTGTCACTACAGCGTCCCCGACCGGGAAGCCATAGGGTTCGTGTCCTGACGGTAGCGGACATCTAGCACTGACTGAGGTGGCTCAGGGCATCAACTGATGCTACTGAAGTGCCTCTGACCGGGAGGTCCGACGGTTCGAGTTCGACGGTATCGGCGTTCTGACACATAACTAGGGCGAATTGAGGCGCTGTATGGAGCTCTGATTGGTAGTTTACAGTGGTTTCTCCAATCAACACCAGGCAAATGCCTGAGCAGTACCTTAACAGACGGGCCACGGACCGCGCGTGATCTTTTCTTCCACTTCCTTGCCCTGTCCTCCCCCTTATTTACACACTTTCATGCACTTCGTAACCTCAAATGCCGAAGACCAATCGCGAGCTTAGACTTCGTTGGGCGGCGCCCCACAGGTGGGTGATATCAGGAGGAGGACGCCCCCTGGCAAATGTATTTGCAAGTCGCACCGGACCTCACGTTCCACCAGAAGGGAAATACCGACACCTTCCAAAATACAGCATACACTACATTAACGGAAATAATGATATTCTAGTGGGAACCCGTCAAGATTTGATGGGGAGATCTGAGATAAATAGAAAGTACTCTGCTCAGACTAATGTTCACAAAGCAAATTCTTAAATAGAAAGAATACAGTGCAAAATTCTTTTAGGATACAATGACTCTTAATTACACAAAAGACAGAGCATTATTTTATTCACAGATATTATTTTTGAAGTATTTTGATATGACAGCATCTCCTATAAACAAGAGATTAATTTTTACCTATATGTTGCTCGAAAGCAAAATTATTTTCCATTTAAGCAACCGAGAGAAAACTGGATTGTAGAATTTCTCTCTTATGGGAAGTACAAAACAGAACAAAACTGAAATTTCATAGATAAAGACCCAACAGAAAATGAAATTACTTCACTATCACGTCATTTGGCGTGGCTTTCTCTTTCTCTACGTCCAGTTTACGTCCGTTTGTGTCTTTTGGGGCACGTGGGCAAGGATTCGCAATGCGACATAACCTCTGTTCTGCACAACTTTACAACTTCAGTAAAACCGAAGAAAACCCACTGTCCGAATGTTCTCTACAAAATACATCACGAGAACAAATACACGCAAACACAGTATGCAAAACAAAATACAATTATTACACCAGAAGCACAACCTTGACGAATCGTAAACAATACACGCGTCATCAAGCGGCGAGGTCCTACATCTATCGACATACGCGTATCTAATTGATAATTGAAACAGACAGTATTTGGAAGAAAACAATTGATAACTGATAAGAATGATTAAAGAATGATTTATTTAATTAATTTACATCGTAAGTGGTGGTGAATCAACACAAACAATATTTGATAACACATCTACGCATCACATTATTTCATTCAAAGGAAAAAGAATCAGAAATACAATCGGTTCAGTATAAGCTTGAAACGAAAACATGTCAGAATACCTTATTTTTTTAATTATGTATATATATAGATAGTATCTGACGCGCCATGAAACAAACCATCGATCTATCAGACATGTAGTGAATACGTACCGTGGAATTCATGCACCAATCAATCTATCAGACATGAACACATAGTGCATTTGCACTGTGGAATTCATGCACTAATGAAACTATCAGACATGAATACATAGTGCATGCGTCCTGTGGAATTCATACACCAATCAATCTATCAGACATGAATACATAGTGCACACGTGCTGTGGAATTCATGCACCAATAAATCTATCAGACATGAATACATAGTGCATGCGTCTTGTGGAATTCATACACCAATCAATCTATCAGACATGAATACCTAGTGCACACGTGCAGTGGAATTCACGCCCCAATGAATCTATCAGACATGAACGTAGCGCATGGTGCTGTGGAATTCACACGGCATGCGGGCCGCCTGGCCGTCCGTGTGGCAGTCGATGCCCACGCGTCCTCGCACCTGGAGCGGCGCGGGGCCACCTCGGAGCGAAGCCAATCGCCCGCCGACGCCCGCCGCCCACCGCCCACCGCCCACCGCCCATCCCCCGCCCGCGAGCCTGATGGCCGCCGCCGCGGGGGGGAATCCCCGGCTCTGCCCGGCCGCCCGCAGCCCACCCGCTGATTCACGCGCTACTGTGCTCCGCGCGCCCCGCCCCCGCGCCGCCCCCGCGCCGCCCCCGCGCCGCCGATGGCGGACCGCGGGGGACCGCCGCCCCGCGCCGCCGACACAAGTCATTTCCTAATGAATGAGCCCCGCCGAGCCGCGCCAACGCCTGCCTCGCGGCCAGTGGGCGAGGGAACGGCCCTGCGGAAGAAATGTTCCCCTGATGTGAAGGGATACAGCAAGTCACATCACACTGTAGTGCCATTTTTATAACTAGGGAGCGGATTTCTATGATTTTGCATGCTTTTCTCCATTGCTTCAAGGCATAGCTAAGAGTAATTTCTTGACATTCGGTTACAATTGGTTACTTTGTAGATTAACTTATTAGTGCATATTTGTGCATATTTGTTCCATTTATTCCTGTTGGGGCATATTCGTATACTTATGGGAGCATATTTTGCATATTACGTTAAAATAGAGAAAATGTTTCGTGTTTTCATAGAATCTATTTGTGAGCGCTCTTTATTAGCAAAGCTTGTCTCCATTTTTTTTCTTTTCTATAAATGATAAAATACTTGTGCAAATGTAGGATATTTCTTGATATATATTTATAACCAGGCAGAAAAAAGTACAATGTAGGTACTTCACTAAGGTGCACATTTGCTTCAGTTATTTCTCCCGAGAAATAAGTTAGGTTATATTATGTTTGCACAAAAATATTCTTTTTTCGTTCCAAACATGCTTCTCCTGAATTTTATCAAGAAACGTTTATGCAGAAAATGAAATATTGTTAGTTTTAATTACATATTAAATTGCATATTTCACAATTTTTAAGTTATAAATGCATATTTTAAAACCCATATTTCAAGATTTTATAGGGCATAAATATCCGCTCCCTATTGCCCCACAAGGCCCGTCTTCACGATGGAATATGTCGTCTATAGTATTTCGCGTCGATAGTATTTCGCGTCTTTCTTGCTCGTGCCGCTAGATATCGCATGATCGCGACCGTATCAAGCAGGGTTAGCGACATGCGACATCTAGCGGCACGAGCGAGACAGACGCGAAATGTCATGTGATATTCCATCGTGACCATATAGCCAAAGCAAGTTACCCGCTTTTTTTAAATGTTAGTATCTTGATACATCGAAAAGAGTCGAATCTTCTTAATGCCCAAAACCCTTCACTTATCAAATATTTTTCCCTTGTTGTCGAACTTTTTAGGAAGAAATATTTTAAAATGTCTCTCTAGAACATCTCGTGAGGTCTTGAGGCAGGAGGTGATTGATATTTTCACTTGTGAAAAAAACAACATATATTTGTCGTTTGCACAAATTATTTCTAACGGACTGCAAACATCATTAAATTTTCCTATCAACTTCTTCTTGGGTAGATTTGTTATCCATTTACACGGCAGTAATGAACATAGAATATATTCCAAGATGCATGAAGTTCGACGTTAAGATAATAAGGATGAAAGACTCAAGATTTTGGTAAAAGTTTATTAGTACTAAATTAAATATTAAATGCATGTGAACTGTGAAAGTGTGTTTTTCCACCTCACGCCATCAATAAAGTGCTAAACAATTACAGACTCGCACATTATTTTACCTATATATAGAGTGGACTATGCAGAGCTATTTTACCTCTATAGAGTGGACTATATAGAGCTATTTTACCTTTATAGAATATATTATCCACGCATGCCTGGCCTCCGAGGTGCGCTAAGTGGCTGAGAGCATCAACTGATGTGACTTCAGTGCGTCTGATCGGGAGGGAAGATACTATAATTCTAGAAGCGACGGTGGCGGCAGGATTTTCGACTCTAGCTATATAGCTAGATCGAGTTTATCCGCTGTCTGAACGAGAATTCCAGCGACCGGCTGCTCTGATTGGCAGTTTCTGTGGTTTCTACGAACAATACTAGGCAATTCCCGGAGCAGTACACTAACAAACGGGTCATGGACCGCGCGTAATATTTCCTCTGATTTCCTTGTATCCTTACCCCTTACTTACTTACACTTACAAGCATTGCACTATAACTCATGTCGTAAGACCAGTCGAGAACTCAAAACATTTCCTGGATGGGGCGATGGCCTGCTGGTGGGAGATACCTCGATGGGGAAACCCGCAAGCCGGCGTGTATGTTGGCGCCGGATCCTTACCATCCCTAGAAGGAAAATTCTTCTCTCGCGATTAAAAAGTAGGCAATAAATTTACGGGACCAGTGACTATAGCAGCCGGAAACCCGGAAACACATAATAATGAATCCCATTTGTGGAAACGTGTTTGGCCGCCACTTGGTGTATCAATGAGCTGACGAAAGAAAAACGATTTACATGCAATTTTGAATTTGAAAGAGGCATGCGCCGCTGAAAATGAACATTATGCAATTTGCTGATGTCAAGCTAACAACATTTTTGGGTCTCTCAATTCAGTTAAACATGAAATGGAATATCCTTATAAATGAATTGAACATAAAATGATTTGCAAATGTACATTCTCGGCTGAGATACGGCATAATATTCTGGAAAAGCACCCAGACCCATACCTTTAGATTAAAGACAAAATATTGTAGGAATAATAAGCAGATACTATCCCGTGATTCCAACAAGGGTCTCGTCATTGAGTGATTGCCTATTTATTTATTAATCTGCAGGTTTGTCAAAACTGATTTACTCAAATGTGGAACATATTTTCATACAATACATATATGTACAATAACAGCACACGTTGTAGGAATAATTCATCAATCATTCATGAGTCACATATAATACACGTACTTTACAATACAATACATTCCCTAATGACATTAAACAATTAAAATCGTTATACAGGTATAAGTGTCAAGTAAATCCTTTCTCCGGCATAACTGTTTCTACATAATTAGAGATTACACTGGCCATCAAAATGGAAAAAAATCATTTAAACAATTAAATTCAATTATTTGTTTAATTTTTGTACCATGTAATTTAAAAAAAAACACTATGTCTGTAGCAAGTGATGTACTTCACCGTTTAGAGATGTTCCAAATCTTTTCCTCCGCACATTTTGAGTAATTTTGTCACACGATCCTCAACTTGTAAACACCTGTTGTTATGAAGAACAATTAACGGAAATGACAATGTTTTCTCCTCAGGGGAAAACAAAAACAACGTACCAAGAACATACAAGTACAGAGATTTCACAGCTTGCGCATGATTAAGTCTGACGCCCTCTTCAGGGGAAGTCATTTTCTCCCCTGTATGATGTGTAAGATTGTGCGACTTGAAACGTCCTTTAGTTGTTCAGTTGTATCCTTGTCAGTCTCTTCCCTCTCCCCTCCGATGAAAGACCTTTGTCAAATATTAAATGGAATGTGTTGTATTCAATGCCAGTGTAGTTGGATACATTTCTTGTCCCCGACAGGATGGAATTTCTGGGGGCCCATATCATTACCATGTGATTTTGATCCAAATTATCGTTCCCAAAATACGACAAAACTACTACCTTAACCACAACCTCTCTACCAATAACTGGCGTCGTTTGCTGACTGAGAGAATGCTGACTCTAGGCGAATAGGAAGAGGGTGGAAATTGTGGGGGATTTAAATTTGCTTCGAGCATTCCGCATGTTTTAAACGCCATAACCTGTGTATTGTATACTCCTTCCTGTCGCTTAAAAAGAGGAATCCAATTTAAAATTACGATAGTCTCCAGATGAAATTCATCTAAAATATCTGTAAATATCAATGGAAATCCAATCGTCAACAATTTTTTCTTCTCGCACTTTTTAACGTACGAAGAGAAAGTATTGTAATCGTGCGCCGGAAAACAGCGAATTTTCGCCACAAAAAATGCTTACTGCCGGGCCGTGGTAACGAAAAAGTGGAAAAATACAGTCGCTAAATGTAGAAAAAAATTCCTCTAACACGTGGAGTAGCCAGAATACGATGCTTTGTGAGTCCTATATATCGAGATATTGATGGAGGAACGACTAAGTGTCCGACCATCCGTCCGTCCGTCTTTCCCTCCATCCGTCTGTGCACAACACTACAACAGAAATTGTTCAGCCAATTTTCTCCAAAATTGATTTTCCGCGATCCTTCTGGCTTATGTCGCCGCTACCGGAAATTTGGAACCTAAATTTTAATTTTGGGGAGGGTACTTTACATAAAGCCCCTCGGACATTTTCATCATTTTCAAAAAAATGGCTCAAATTTTTTTGATTAAATTTTGTTGTTCAATAGTGAAAATGACATTTCCTCCACGGAATTTAGTGTAAAGGATGTTTAAGAGAATGGTGGCGGTATTATTTTCGTTGAAATACCTGATTTTAGAAAATTGAAAAAAATAAACTAGATACTTTTTCCCTCAGACAAATTCTGTTGTACGAAATTAACTCTTTAAAAAAGTAAAGTTAGTGGCTTTTGCTTAATTGTAAAAGTTTTGTAAAAGTTAGTGATTTTGTACAAGTTAGTAGTTTTCGCGTAATTTCTATTTGAAATTAATGAACATATACGGTCCCATCATACGTAACGACATTGTAATATTGCGAGAACGTATGTGCTGTTTGAGCACCATTAGTTCTTGGGCTTGCATTGATTTGCGATGCATCGAATAACTCTCAAAGTTACCCTGAATTTTTATTAATAACTCTAACAAGGCTCTACCACCCTGGTATGCCATCTGAAGGAAAGTCGGTTGCAAATTGAAGCAGCTGGCCAGACGCCATTAGTATGGCAACATTGCGCGGGAATTTCAAATACGATACTTTAAAATTTAATATACTTTCTAAATATAACGCATGCTACTTGAAACACGTCAGTTTACCCAATATGTGAAATGACTATACGCACATGTGCATAGGAGATAGAAATATCTTTGTAACATGCTCTACATACTTGAAATTTTGGGAGAAGAAAATGTCAGCAAAAATTGTACCTGAAAAGAATGTAAGCTGGATGCCAAGTCGTATCATGAGAAATTTTAAAACAAATTTAATATTTTTATTTAGGATACATGTTTATGTATTTGTCATGAACGCAATCTATTACTTTTTGATCAATTTTTAATTTTAGGTATGAAAGCCTTCAGCTGTAGATCCCTCAGCCTGACATTTGGATTACTACGTCCAATGTTTTTTGCAACATCAGTCCCTTTGGAACCCATGCTTCATAATTTCACCTCTCTTATAAACAATACGTTAAATCGATAATATCCTACTCGCAGATTTTATATATAAGACAAATATGCAAATGATGTAAGACAACTAAACAACAGACTGGTTACTTTCAACACAATTACATTGAAAGCTGTTAAATGGATTTACAGCACACAGTGAAAGCACATTAGAATCCATATACATATGACATATATAGATAGATATATACAGATATGAAATTCATATACATTAGAATTCATATTCACATCACAATACCAAATAGTAATTTTTCACTTACTGAAAAGGCTACATGCCCTGCGGGGGTCAACATCCCCTTAATGTAGTTTAGATTTAAGGATTTTTTTCTAGTAAATTCAGAAATTCAAAACCATCATAATGTGTTTCATTGCGTTATGCTTGGTACGACATGATATCATGCATGGTTCCATCCCCCCTCCCGTTTCAGAGAAGCCCAGCAAGTTGCCGAGATCAATAAGATGTTGTCGCGTGCGGATCGCCCGAATAAAGAAAACTATGGCCCGCAACCATATTAAAGGTTTAGTTGTAGCCTGTACGGCCTTGCAAGTTGGACACCCCTGCTCTAAATGATTGATTTATTTTATTCCAGGCGTCAATTGCAATGGCCATTATCATAGGTAATAGCTCAGCTAGTGCTTTCGGAAATTGTCGATAAATCCCTGACTCGCGAAGCGAGGAGAGGATATTCTGAGAAGTTCCAAAGCGCGAGTGGTATTTAATAGGACTCTTCCACAAATGTAATTAGATCTCCAGCAGAGTTACAAAATGCATCAAATATTGAAAATAACTGAAAGCTATGTTAAAATGTCAAAGAGGTTATGTTACAAGTACATACGCGGTTTATTGTACATCGACATAGCAATCGAGGATATACCCCCTCATAAGATAGATGAGAGAGTTTATGATTGGCATGTAGGGAGGAGCGATAAGAAAAATCGGATAGAAAGAGCGATAAAGTTTTCGAGGTACACCGCCCTGATTGGGAATTTTTGTATATATAATTAAACACTACTGGTTTTAATTCCGCGAGTGGAATAGTAATACACTAGTAAATATAGAGGATGTAGTATCCTTGGAGGTGGCGGCATTCGTGTTCCTCTTCAGATAGATCGTGAGATCCGGTGGCGAATTGTGATTTGCCCCCTCCAGGTATCTCCACTAGCGGAGACCGCCCCGGCACGGTGAGTTCTAACTCCGTTTCGCCTCCCAACATGTTGTGTATGTGTGTGTGTGTGAGAGAGAGAGAGAGAGAGACGGAAACGGAGGGAGAGTACAGGGAAAGGAGGGAACAAGAATGAGGAACGAATGATGCGCGCTGTCATTGGCTTGTTTGTTATAGGTGGTGCATCGGCTGGCTGTTACTGACCAAAGAAACCAAGGAAAACGTCCGATCAGAGCCGCCGGTCGCTAGATTTCTCCTCCAGTCAGCGACTGAATTAGACGTAGCTAGTGCCGAAAATCCGCAACTGTCGGTCTAAGAACCCTGGAATCTCCCTTTCAAAGTCGCATTTATATCAATTGCTATCCAAAACCAACTCAGGCAGTCCGATCTGCTCTGAAAGTTCCGAAACCGTTCGCGTCCCATTTTCTCCCCCGAAGCGCGGGGCTCGCCCACTGCGCCGCGCCGCCCGCCGTCGCCCCCCGCAGCTTCGCCCGCGCCCGCGCCCGCTGGCGGCCAGGAATCCGCTTAATGACACAGCCTTCGAACGCCCATCGCCCTCAAAGACAGCCCCCGCCCTGGCAGCGCACCTCCTCCGCCTGCAGCGCGCTCTGTTAGATTAATAAACCGCGACCAATATCGTGACAATAAACCCAAAGATTTGTTGGCAAAGTCGCGGGAACTCGGAGGCATCTCGCGATGAACACCCAGGGTATTTCGGGGCCTTTAAATTCTTTCATAGTTCTGCCGACGGAGGCCACGAACAAAAAAACGCGTCCTCGGGACGTGTCAACGAGAGGGAAGAGTCATAATAACATTCCATGCTGGAAGGACGAAAGAAACTATTCATCACTCTGATTTGTATTTTTATTTCTCCAGTCCTGGACAAGGGAGAGAATTGTATTCACTTCCGAAATCGTAATGACAGCTACCAGGGGTGTTCTAAGTTTTATGATTACAGGTGAGTCAGACCTTCAGTTTTCCGATTATCAGAACTAATTTTCCATATCTCCCTTGAATATAAAATGTTATGAATCCTGTATATATAATTTTATTAAAATAATAATTTTAAGCAATACTGCGTAAGAAGGCAATTTTGTTACTAAAATATAACTCTGAAAGGGACCATCTAAAATATAAAATATTTTGAATGCTTTCTTCTAAAAGTTTGTCAAGATATATTAAGTATCATAAGTTTTCTCCTTATTCATATGTATATGTATTAAAATTATGGAAGCTAAAAAGTTGGGAACTTAGAGACTAGTGAAAAGAATAGAGAAAATTAGTGTGACGAAAAATTAAGAGGACCGTGGATTTAGAAATTCAGTTAGGATATAAAATATATAAAAAAAATTGTCACTAAAATAATACAGCGAACTTTAATGTTTTTATTTCAGACCTTCTTCAAAATGGCCTTCAATTTGTTCTTTCTATCTTACAATTATAGCGATGTATAATATTTTTCTTACGCTATACCTTAGTTTGAAATGAACAATGTCACCTTCTTCAAAAATCACAAGTCAGCGCTCAAGCTACTACCTCTGCATGCACTATACACTATTTATCACTACCATTTACTATACACTATCGTTTCCATACACTATTGCTAACTGAACTTTATTTCAACATTTATTTTTGACAATGCAAACAAGAACATAGTAATTGAGAACTTCAGTTAACGTCAAGAATATTCTGCAAGCTAGTAACATTTTTTCTATCTGGATTCCAACTCCACTAGACGTCCACTAGACGTAAAAGGCTATAAATGGCCTAGGTTATTAATTATCGTTGAGAGCACGTAAGCAAGTAGCTATTTTAAAATCGTTAATAAATACAAAAAAGAATAAAAATGTAAATAATAAATACATAAATACTATAAAAAATCGTAATAAAATACAAAATGAGATTCAAATTGTGAACTTCACATCTTCTGTTATCTCTATCTGGTGTTCATTATAACACTAAGAAACAGAACCCATTAATGTATAATTGTTCACCACTCAGCCATGGGAACAAAAAACGTCTTCCAATACCACTAAAGTAAGTCAAGTACGACGTACTACTATAGTTAAGTCTAGCGAATATGACAAGTTAGAGCCGGAAAGTTCCGTAGCGTTGGAGAAACTTGGATTTTAAATTTTGAGTTGGGAAAACTGAAATTCCGATAAATATGAAATTAAAAAATTAAATGAAAATCCTAATGAAGGCTTTCTTATAAACTTTACAAATTCTGCACGAGCTTGAGCATTTCCTTGGTAGAAAATTAAGAGGACTAACTATCATTTTTCAGTTCCCCAAGTTTTTAGAGGTCCACCCATCATAATCATGGGATATCATATTTTGGGACATGCTAAGCTGAATCCTCTGAGCAAAAACATGAGCCAAATTGTCGACTCCTCCACGCCAAGATCCAAATTTCTATTGCAGTAACACTTTCGCGCTCCCATAGACGCAGCGTTAGTCTGGAATTCTCAAGATCATTTTGTGGGATGGAAAGGGATGGTGTTTCACATCATTATTTAATATTCAATTATGTTTGTATAAATTAACCTTTATTTAAGATTTCATTCGAGATAAAAATATTATTAGAGATTCTTTTGTCTGGATTACATCTGAATTCCACGAAACGACGATTCCACATTTGGATTGTAACGATCTGATATAACTTTTAAAAGTTGCACAGAAACGACTGATTTGTGCTAATATTTATTCCGAATAATACCACCACTGTTACAACAACACAATAATTAATATAGTAATATTTGCACCTACAGCTAAGGGGTCGTCCATAAATTACGTAACGCTAATTTCTAGTATTTTCAATATCCCCTCATCCCCTTTGTAACGCATTCATTTATCCCTATGTAACGCAGTGTAATGCTGCCTCAGACCCCCTCCTTCCCCCTTTAGCTGTTACGTAATTTATGGATGACCCCTAAATCAAATTAAATCACACTATGGAGAATGTGCAAAAATGCAAATGCTGCATATGTTGGCATTTTGTAGGTAGAAATATGCCTCTTAAAGGTTACCCAAATCACGATCACATTTGTCTTCTTGGAAATTTTGTTCAGCATCATTTGTTCGTTTATAAATTGTATTTTATATCTTGTTTATTGGATATTACGACAGTCGATATCACTAATTTCATAAATTATTTTCAAATTAATCCATATTAGAGTTTGTGGACCATTGTGGACCTTTTACGAATTTCTGTTAATTCAACAAAGCTCAAAGTGGTGGGTAACGTGCAGCAACTGCCCCCCCCCTCGCCATCCGAGTTATGGGCCGGAGTGCCCGCCCCCCTGAAGGAAAGGCAGTGCAATTGAGCGTCACGACGCCGCACCAGACACCTCGACGCCCTCGGCTTAGACGCTCTCCTCTGCCCTCCGCAGACGCCGCCGCAGGTGCAAGGCAATCTCCACCACAGAATGAACTGCGACCTTGTTTATCTTTTTACACGATCCTTCTTTTAATTCTTTTTTTTTCCCTCCCTCTCACACGTTATACATTAAGTCTACTCCATCTTCGCCCCTCCACAGCCTCTTCCCCTTTTGTAAAAATGTGTAATGTTTCCAGGGAAAGTGCATTGTCATGAGCCGTGATGTATTCATGTCTGGACAATACACCCAGCCGGGTTTTTGCGCACGAGAGCTCCCGCCGGCCCGGGCCAGGGGCGGTGGGAGGGGGGAGGTGAGGGACGGGAGGTTTTCGGTGGGTAGGTGGAGGGGGCCGGGGAATGAAGGAATATGGCGGAGAGGACAAGAGCAAAACGACCGGCGCAGAGGCCATCATTCTTGTCTGCTGCTGTTTTTAGTATTATTATTTCGGTGGCAAAGGTATACACAGCAGGCCTATCACAGAGCGCGTTTTTTGTTTGAAAATGGCGTTTTTTGGGAGGACGGCCCAGGTTTTCCTTTTGCGGCGGGCGGGCGGGCGGTCAGGGCGTGGATCCCACCTGGGAGCAGAGAGGCGGACCAAGACGGGTAGCGGCATTCTTCTGGTAACATTTACCCTGCAAGTGTTCCTGATTAGTTTCCACGTCGTTCCGCTCCAACGCGTCCATTGTGGAGCTGGAGGAGGCGATACTCTCGCCTCGACGGCTGCTGCCTCTGCCTAGCCCACTGCCGCCCCTCCCACCCCACCCTTCGCCAGCCGATTCCCCCCTCCCCTCCCCTCCCCGACGCGGACAGACGCAATCTGACTCCTCCATCGCCATTTCCGCCGTTTTCATCGCCTTGATGCCTCCGCCCCCGTCGCCGCTGCCTCAGCCCAGCCCTTCGCCATCCACTGCACCACTCCTACGGCCGCCGCCGCTGTTTCCGCGGGCTCCATCATTTCCACCCCACTACAGCTTCCACCTCCTTTCCGTCTTCTACCTCGCACTTAGGAATCTGCCACCGTCTCTGTCACGTTTCCTTTGACGTATCCACCACCGTCCTCGCCCTCTTCTCTGCAAACCATCACTGTCACTGTCGTTCCTCCTCCTTCGTCACCTGCGCAGCTACATCTTTCCTCTCCCTCCCTCTGCCTTGGAATCTGCCACCGCCTCCCTTCGTTTCCTCGTCGCCTACGCCCCCGCCCGGGCCTTCTTCATCTGTTGCTGTCAGCGTCGCTGTCGTCTCCTCCACTTCCGCCGCCGCCCTGAGCCTCAGCGCTGCGCATACACTCTCACGATCACACGGCCCCCTGCGCCCCCTCCCGCTCACTTCCACTCCGGCACCCGGCGCTGCGCATGTCCTCCACCCAACAACGAAGGAGGCGCGCTGTGCGGCAAGGGCGACACACACTCAGATTAATCTAGTATTGAACCGGTTTTCTAGTTAAGCAACAATAACTTGAAGGTGGAGCTAAATTTGGCGAAAATGAATTGTGTTTTTATCAAAATATTAATAGTTATAAAGTCAAAGTGAAATTCTTCGTTCCTCCGTCAAATTATTTCCCTTTTCGACACATCACTTGTTATTGGTGAGGTGTGAGAGTCGTAAAGTGGTACATAATTCAGAAATAGTATTTTATTTATGGCGTTTGTTATTCACAGAGAAGTACCCCGTACAACTAATACAATTTCGAATGGTCAATTTAATCCCATTTAGAATGGAAGATTCTGTAGGTCTCTAATTACTCAGAGAGCCGAAGCTTCCCAAATGCAGTAGATCTTCACATGATCTCGATCAACAATGCGAACCTGCTAAGCAACGCCTTGTAGGCATGGCACAAACGTTCCCTATACTTACACATACGCTCCATCTGCTTTACAAACGAAAAAATTAAACCATGATTGAATTGGCACCCATTTTCCATTAGCACATGATTTTAGCGAGTTCACAAAATGTTTCATCTGATACAAGGAAATATTAAATTGAATTACCTTTGCATCACATGGTTTCCCTTCGAAGACCAAGCTACGGTAACGCAAGTGAAGTAATCCGCCAGTTCCTTTTATCTCTTCTCTCTTGGCACACGAAGAAAATGTGGGGGCTGGACCTCTAAAACACAAGCAGAACAAAATCGAAGTTAGCAAAAGAAGTCTCACAAAATTTGAAAGAATTTGAAAGAACCACGCCGAAAAGGTGTGGTGTGATCATAATCGGCAATGGAAAAGAATTTTCTACCATTAGAGCAAAACATTAGCTTCGAGCTAGTAATACAAGAGAGAATTTAAAAAATAACACTTTGAATTCAATATGACGTACATTTGAGATGCCACATCGATATGGCATACAACTCCTTCACACTTTGGCTAAGTAAAGAACAATATAGGTAATTCCACGTCAAATCGCACAAATTTGAGGAAAATTTGATCTTGATGTCCCAGATTTTTAAATTTTTTTCTGTGAAATTAAGCAAAAATATTAAACTCGTGTTTTTCATTTTTTTCCAAATATTATTTTTCCAGATAATATATTCAAACTTTTCGAAAAAAGGCTCACATTGCTAAAGTTAATCATTTTTAACTCAGAAATTTAATTTTTTGCGATATTAAAGAACAAAATATGATCTTTTATTTGATGTATGTATTGAAGTAATTAATTTTGTTAAAATATTTTTTACTAATTCAATTTCTAATTTTTTAATTTCTCCCCAAAATCGACAGTTTAAAAATTTGTAAAAAATACCAATGTAATTTCTGAAACGTTCTACATAAGTCTGGTAAGTTAGAAAGTGGGACACTGAGATGATTATGAAAAATTAAATACAATAGAAATGTCTACTTGCAGTTTTGCTGCTGCAGCGTCTGCTGGAGCGTCACCCTTCAAGCATGGGTCAATCAGCAGTAGACGATTACCATCAATATACTTTCACAGAGCAATAAACAGAAATATCCCATCACATCTTACTATGTGACATATACATAGATATGAGCTTCATAGCCAATTAAATTCAAATTAAAGTGTCAAACGGATTCAATTTAGTATTAAACGGACGGAGTATTTCTACGAATAAGAGTTTGTGATAAAATTAATTAAATTGATATTTCTTTTACTTCACTTCACAGAGACTATAGTTAATTGACCTTTTAACAAAGAAATGAAACTATGTATTTTCTTTGAGCTTTCTACTGTCTTATTATAATTGTTGCTATAGTCCTCTTTCTAAGTATTGTTCAGGGTTGATAAAAATTTTAAAATGTTTTTCACATTTTCATTAGTCCACTTAAAAAACTTCCTGGGTAAATGAATAGGCTCCTGTTAGAATGGAAGGCCAGCTTTTTAAAAAAAATGTATAGTTGCTCCCCCCCCCCCACTATGTCGCAAGGTCTCATTCCATAAACGTTGCGAGGCGAAGAAATGCCATTCAGTACTCACATTGAAGACATCTTTGTGGAAGCATAAATTCGCATGGTTTTGTAATACTAGGAACTGGCCCCATCCGTAAAATATGTCTGCTAACACTGTAATACACTTGCTTGAGAAGTGTTATGAATTTACACTGAAAAGGGTGAATTGAATTCGTGTCGTGTTTCAGGCATCCAACATTTTTTTATATTTTAAAATTCTTTGCTTTCTCTGAAGTGTATCACAAAATATTGCAGATTAGCTAAGACATTAATTCACAGCAGTCTGTGAATTACGTCTTCAAGTATGAAAGAATATTTTTTTTAAAAAATCACACTGGACAATGAAAATTCTCGGCGTCAAATTTTACCATTGTCTCATGAAGAGAGCAGAAGACGGCAAACAATGGGCAAAGAGAAGATGGGCGATAAGAAGAGCAGCGTGAAAATGAAACGGAATTATAAACATCAATTATCATTAGTGCAAAAAATTATATGGCACGTAATTCAATTGAAAGTTTTGAACATGCAAAATAAAAACGTGCCAACACAATTCTGACAGTTTTTCACACGACCTAAATGAGAGTTTTGCGCATTCGCCATCATTCTCCTGCCCGATGGCTTAATTCAGTCAGCAATACATATTCTCAACAGGCATTTCGAAATGATATGAATCAATTCGAATAACTTTTCATCATTAATTATGGCGTAATAAAATGAATCTCTCATGAAAACTATTTTTAACCTTCAAGCAATGAAGTTACATTCGACTACGAAACCCAGCAAGCTGTTACTGCTACTCAGCTAACCGGCGCGGCGGAAGAATATTTTTCCAAAGCGATGTTGTATTCTGCGACGCTCATTTGCCATAGAAACTGTAAGAAAAATAATCTACTGGCCTGTCCATTCTGTACAATTCTTTCTCATGTGTAGGCTAGAAAAGATAGCAGGGACATCGTCTGTTTCCGGAACTTCGATGAATTGGTATCCGCCTCAATATCGCATGTCAACAAGCTTCGCGCTCGGAAATGAAGTCAAATGTGACTCGTGCGATCAGGTTTGCAACCAATTTAGCACACAGTGACAAACACGATCCGGTTGCTGACGTCCGCGAAGATAATCCTCAAACGATAGCGCAAAAAGGAAAATTTCTATCCGTATTGTCTGCTTAAAGTTAAAATTACTGACTTGGAAAATGTCGAGTTGCCTTTCTCCCGAGCAAGTTCCCCTTAAAAAGAATTTTCGTGCGGGACAGTCTCGTGTAACATTTATTGCATATGAGAACGAGAGATAATATGCGGTACTTGACCGCCATTTCCGACGATTTTCCTTTCCTTTCTTTGTGTTTATCTGCCTCGTTTTTTTGTATTGCCTTTACGTTTTTGTGGAATTTGCCGCTCCCTCACTGCAAGGGCCGCGAAGCGTCCTTCCCGACCACTCCATGCTTAATCCGGGCCTGTCTTTTAAGCAAGTTCCTCTCGAAGAGGCGTATCCCAAACTGACTTAATATCATTTTGCTTGTAATGTCTCGGATCAGGGACTCGGGAGTACTAAACAAGGAGTTTGCGGAGAGAGTAAAATATACTCATGGTTAGCATTCTAGGTTTAAAGAAGAATGTCTAACCTCCACCTGTAGACGGGTTTGAAGCCAAAAACTTAGATTTGGAAGCTCATATCTTATGGCGTATTTCTTTGTGAAGCTCCTGCAAGGGATCGGGAGGTCCTAGGGATCAAGTCCCGCCTGTGGCGGATATTAGACTTCGGCTGATCAAATTCTTGTCAAAGCTTGGACAAATTCCTCCATCATCTGGAGGAGAATTCTGGCAGGCTGCCCTGATCAATAGGTTTCCGTGATTTATCCGACGTATGTACCAGATATGCCCTGATCTGGTACATTGGTCGGAAAAATCACGGTCCTAAGACACGGGCTACGTCCTGCGCGCAATCTTTCTGTCAATTTTACCCCCTCCTCTCCCATTACACTCAATCACACAATTCCATGCACCGTACTACCACAAATGACGAAAGACAAGTCGGGAGCTTAGAGCTTGTCTTGGTTGGGGAACGGCTCAGCCGGGGAAACACCTGCAGAAGGAAGTCTCGCACACCGACGTGTAGGTCGTCGCCAAGTTATAGCGAGAGAAACTGATTGATTCGTAATTCCGGGCGCGTCAACTACAGAGGTCATTAGTCCCGTAAGTGTAGTGCGTGATTTCCTCGGGAGGTGGCGGTGATCTTTTCCCCGCTGGATGGAGAGATCCGGCGCCGACATACCTTAAACTAACGGGGTTTCCCCTCAACCAGGTATCTCCCACCAGCGGGGCATCGCCCCAGCCGGGACTAGCTCTAAGCTCCTGACTGGTCTTCTGGCATGCGTGGTAGTGTAATGCATATCAGTGTAAGTGTGTGTGTGTGTGTAAATGGTGAGGATAGGACAAAGAAGAGGAAGGAAAGATCGCAGGCGGTCCGTGGGCCGTTTGTTAGGATACTGCTCCGGTATTCGCCTGGTGTTGATCGGAGAAACCACGGAAACTACCGTTCAGAAATGCCGGCCGTTAGAATTCTCCTCCAGACAGCGACTGAATTCGACCGAGCTGAAAGCTAGTGTCGAAAATCCTGCCACCGTCGGGACTCGAACTTAGAACCTCACGGTCAGAGGGATTGCAGTGACATCAGTCTAGCGGGAGAGGACCACCGCCAACTCTCGACTTGTAACATGCACTACACTTACGACACTAATGGCCGTGGCAATTGAAAACGCGATAGGAAACACGAATCAATCAATATATCTTCGTGAAGGGGCACTTTATTTCCTTGTGTTGCCATGGGTGGTCGCAGCTTTGACGTCTCCCTTGCACGCATGAGTGGCCAGCAGCACAGCGCAGCGGCGGGCGCCTGCACGACAAACAAAAGAGACGCGCCATGCGCGCAAGAAGCCTGGGAACCGCCCTCGCCACGCCCACCGCCCCCTCAATGTGTGCAGCGAGCGATGCCATTTCGCGGAAAGCATGCCAAGTCAGAAAACACGAAGTTACGTGAAATTTGTTCGCTTGTCTCTTACTTTGATCACTTGACGCTTGCGAGTACTGAATAAAATTCGATCACCACGCTTTGTGAGCTGAAAATGAATCATGAAAATCGAATTTGGTCTCCAAAAATTGATTTTCAAGTGATACTGACAACAGGTGAAGTTTTTGTATTCTGATTTTGATGTAAATATTTCGTGCACTCCTTTACAAGGAGCTTGAACAAACATTTAAACTTAACTAATTAATAGGAAATCATTTGATGAAGAATCAATAAAACAAACCTGCCTTTACATTGGGTCTCTTTTGAATGCAGATGAAATTTCGACTTGGAAAGTATATTAAAAATTAGAATTGGAATAAATACTTCACGCAAAGATAATAAGTAGGTAATGCATTAATAAGGAGTTTTATGATTTAACTTTTCTTTTAATTTCAAAAATTTTCTTTTTATGTAGATATTCATTCTACTAAGTAAAACTGTCCCAAATAGAACTGCTTTATTGTTTTAAGTGTTGGTGAATATCACATTTCACTTTAAAAAAAAACAACATATACGTTGTTAATATTTGCAAGAAAATAATTAATTAAAAAATATCTTTTTTAGAAAGTCAAAAAATTCAATTCATGTAAATTCCTAGTATTAACAGATTTTGATGTAAATATTTCGTGAACTCCTTTCCAAGAACTTGGAGAAACATTTAAACTTAACTGATTAATAAGGAATCATTTGATGAAACAATAAAACCATCAATGACGATCGTAATGATCGATTGAATTGACTTGAATAAATGATCGTCACCCTTAATGTTTGAGTACTTGCCACTTAACATGGTTTCTAAAGAAACTCATTTCAAATGCTCAGACGTCGCATATCCAATGAATCTCAAAAGTTTACTTCCTTCCAACCTTCGATTCGCTATGCAAATTTACTCCTCGTGAAGTCAAGGCAAGAACGAGTCAACTCTATAATCCGCCCAGCAAAGAAAACGTTTAAATGCGTACTCCGTCTCGAAACGTCCCAGTGAGAGGAGTGAACGGATCAAGAAACAGGGCAAGGAAGTGAATCGCGAAAAGCACCAACTCATCAGTGACTAACAGGCAATCGCTTCTCACGAGTATGCACCGTTCGTTAACCTTTCACTCTCATAGCGCGAGCCCCCTCAAAAAATAATTCAATCGTCCAACCCCCTTTCTACCGATCCTGTCGCAATTTCTCTCAGGTGACAAAGACAGATGCGACGCGCAGACCCCGCCCTCCCGCGCTCTCCGCCCCCTCTCCCTCTCCCCCTCCCCCCAACGCCCCCGCCCCCCCTCCGTGGGACGAAAGCGAGAAGAAACGGCGCCGCGCCGCGCCGCGTCGCGACGCTCGAGGGACACGAGCGGACAATGGCGGCGCGTTGTCGCATGAGTGCACCCTGGATCGGAGTCACGAAAACCAGGCTACCGCCCTCCTCCCCCCCCCCCCGCCAGAAGCCATCTGGTCGCTTAAACCCGTGCGTCTCATTTGCAACGCGCCTCTCTCCACTCACATTTAGACTCTGCGCTATTCAGGGAACGTAGGGTTGGACATTCAATGCAAAGGCGTACATATTTTTTATTCATTAGTCCAGTTCAGAGGAATGTACGGAGTAGTAGTGCTTCGTATGGCGCGGCGTAACATCGTCTTACATAATACTAACTAAAATGTATTATTGTTATTATTATACTTATTATTATACTTATTATTATACTTATTATTATACTTATTATTATACTTATTATTATACTTATTATTATACTTATTATTATACTTATTATTATACTTATTATTATTATTATTCCACTACATCACGACTGAAGATGTTATGAGTTAGCTGAAAATAAAATCTACTCCAGGTTGCAACCAGCTACCTAAGGAGCAGATCTAGGGACTGTCGGTGCCTCTACAATACTTTGCGCAAGAAGTGGGATGTTCCAAATGAAGCAATTTGTTGCACTTCTCAGTCTTTTGAATTACCTGGGAGTTAAGCCAAGTTCTTACACAAATTTTGCAGAACAAATCCCAGAACTCTGATGATTATCGGTACGACCTGTACTTTTATGCCCCACATTCGGCTGATTCGACTGTGCTCGACCAAAGACACCGCCAACCTACGAATTGCGTTTTTTTTTATTCCTGGAGTTCAGAGAGGATTGCAGGACAAGTATCACTCTTCTGTAATACTTCTTGCGAATTCTCTATTTCATTGTGTTGTTCGAGATGGTCTCACATTCTTCAATGCCCATATATTTGTTTCACCTGGCTCAAGACCTTGAATCAGTGTGCGTATGAACTTCAGTGTTCTCTGACGTAACCTTGCTTCTCTTTAAGTTGATTTTTGCACACTTGTCAAGGTCAAACTTCATGCAAATGTCGTAGCTGAAATTATTAATGACAGAGAGCATCTGGGAGAGAATCGCCTCATCCTTAGCAAACACTTAAAGCTCTTCCATCTATAACAAATGTGATTCTGGTCTTTCATCACCATTGAGCTTGTAACCACAAGTCAGCTTGCGACAACTGTCTGGATAGTGGGATCAAAATAATGCAACACAACAGAGGGTATAGTGAATCTCCTTGAAAAATACTCCTGTTAATCTGAATACTTCTGGTTTCTACTGCTTCATTTCCGATTATATTAGTAACCTGGTACTCCACGACTTCATAGCTAGCCTTGCGAAATTCAATAAGTCTAGGATGAAATCGATATATCTCCAGTGTCTTCAAAATCCAATCGTGTGGTACACTATCAAAGGCCTTTTGGTAGTTAATTCAAGCCGTGGTTAAATTACGCTTTCTTTTCTTTACATCATTCAAGACGAGTTTATTAAGTAGCAAGATTTCCTTCCAGCCATAGGAACCTTTACGACCTTCCGGAAATTCCCTTCTTGTTCTGCCATTATCCACAGCTCTTGTTCCAATTTATTGTGCCGTTGCGAAGGATTTTTCTCTCAATCCTTTAGCGAAAGGTTCCTGGAACTCTTTGTGCGCCCATAAATTACCGTCACAAATAATATGTGACAATACCGTTACCAAAAATATAGATATTACAATTGATACATTTTCTATTGCGTCTCGCTACTCACCAATCAATTGCATGGAAAGTAACTTATATTTGCACTCGTTAGCATGAATCCATTTTATTTTCTCTTTTCCTCAAATTGAACATGAATGAATGGAAGATCTAATCTTGAGCAATACTAGATTGCATTAAGATTGATATATCTAGTTTTTCAAAATTAAAATAGGTTGTAGTTGTAAAGAAGGTATAGAATAGTTTCGAAAAAATTGAACTTTTGCGATTTTCTAAATGTTGGAAGTCTGAATGTAAATCAGATCTATTAAGCATTATTAAAACTGGTTCCAGCACAAAATGTATGTCCAGCACTTATGTTCCAGGCAGAAAATTTACGATAAAACCTACATTTTTTGACATTTTCTTAATTTTTTCGTTTTCCTAATGGTAAAACGGAAATATTAATTTTAGAATATTAAATTACACTAAAACCTCGTCCTATATGGCAATTTTATACGAAAAATTTGAAGCCGTTTCTAAAGAATGGTGTTTAAGCGCTATTGAAAATGCGCAATTTGAAACTCTTTCTCAGAACATTTCTGAGTTTTCGAAACACTTCATTTCAAGTAATTTGAAGCATCTTAACTTACAAATACAATAATGTTTACAAATTGTTGGAAATGTGCATATTAACGGTGTGAGAGATCTTTCAAAAGAATTACATTTATGTAATTTTTGGAAAAACAAAAAAAACTCAAATTGAACTTACGTCATATTAAAGACTGCAATTACTACTATCCGTTCGAAAAGTTTGAAGAAAAACTTTGGAGTCATTTTTGAGAAAATGGCGTTTGACCGTTTCTGAAAATGCGGAATTTTGACCAAGTTTGAACAGAAAACGGTCGTTTTCGATGAACCTTTACTGGACATTATTTAAAGCATATTTTTTGGTTGTCTTAGCATTGATATCGTCTGATTTCGACGACACTCCTACATTTCCATCATGAGGGAGATGCTCATACCTGTTTTTTGATGATGAGGTGTCATTTTCACTAATAATCTTCTTACAAGGTCCTTCGGGGTTGTTATCATTTCGTCTTTTTTGTCGATGCGGATGAGTTATTTGCCATGGTTCAGGGTTGAGGCCGTTTTCTAGCGTATTAGAAGAGTGGCCGTTAGATATCATAGCTTCTGGCACGGACCCTGGAATCTCTTTTGAACGCAGATGTTGCTGTAGTTGGCAATGCAAATATTGATTCTGTTGCACTAGTTGTTGTAAATGTTTTAATAGTTGATGTTCTTGCAATAACACGGTGCTGTTGCTGAATGTTCTGTGTTATGTCACTGTATTCTACAGTTGTCGATCCGTCCGTGCTGTTGTTAACGAACACTTCATTGTTTTCTGGATTATTTAATATTTTTGCTGATTGAGTGATTAGTCCCCCTAAGGGGACATGATCGGTTAACATTATTCAGTACACTAAATTTAAACGATATTGATTGGCAATATATCTTGATACATCACAGTTTACAAGAAAGTACAGTCACCTTTGTTCACGAGGAAATGCGGTCACCACTATTTCACAAGTAAATTTGATTGATAACTGATTGAAAATGTTCTTTATTCAGATGTTCACAAGTAAATGCACTTCACACTGACCCCGGACCGGCACCGGTAACGGCCGGGGCGGTCGGCACTTGCGATAAGCGTGAGCGTTCAGATAACTATACTGCGATTTTTCTAAGAGCGACCCTCAAGGCCACTCAAATCCCATGTACCCATCCGATGGAATATGTCACGGCATTTCGCGACTTTTCTCGGTCTTGCCGGTAGAAGTCGCATGATTGCAAGCACTGCTTCATACGGTCGCGATCGTGCGAAATCTAGCGGAACGACTGAGAAAGACGCGAAATGCCGTGACATATTCCATCGCGAAGATGGGATTTGAGTGGCCTTGAGGGTCGCTCTTAGAAAAATCGCAGTATAGCGGAGCTGCGGAACATGTCTGCTCCTGCTCGCTGCTGAGCGAGAACTGGAAACAAAAAATAGATTACTTCTGAGCATTATGTAGTAACGACACAGAATAGAATGAACATTCTGTTAAATGTTCTACCCTTGGAAAGCTTTTTCTAACGGAGTGTATCTCTTTGTATTCCGATAAAGAATTTTCCACATCACATGATGTATGCTCGTATTTATATTCTGTCACGTTTTTCTAAATACATTCTTAAGAATAATCTTCCCATTTCTGTACAGTTTATCATTTACTATTTTTACTACTCTCTCAACAAATTTCTCTCTTGTACTAATTTCTCTTACTATCTCTCAACAAATTTGACTTGACCGACTCCAAAAGGGTGTAGCTATCAGTAGCCCGTCAAACCGAGGTCATGTCTGACGTGAGAGGTAGATTTCTTGAAAAACAATCAATCGATTATTAAAATACGAAGTATTTCTGAAGACCCTACTCTACTCTTTTCTAGAAAACACATTTTTCATGATCACATACCTCTCTGGATTCGGAAAGTAAGTGCCGTTTCTTTCTAGCGCCGACGCAGCGCTGTGGTGGGCGTCCCGCGCAGGTGCACTAGGATTTCTTGTTCACTAGCACTAAATTGTCGCCTTTTTGAATGAATGAATAAATGAATTTATTTAAACTTCAATTGGGTATACCCCGGTGGCAGCTAATTACACAAAGATAAAAATACAGTCTGTCATAAACATAGAATACTAATATCAATAATAATAATAATAATAATAATGGTTTTTGGTTGCTCTACGTTGTGTTTTCAGTTTTCTGTGCACATTTAAAATGTTTAAGATAATTAGTTCTCCGTGTAGTGCCGTGATTAAATTTTTGAACGCAAGGAATGTTAAACCGGTCAAGTTAGAGACATGCGGCACAGTATTGTAAGAATTAAACAAAGCTACAGCGTGCCATACAAAACAAATGAAGAGAAATTATCAATAAGGGAATTGTGTTGCTCCATGAGGATGCCCGGCCCAACACTGCTGGTGTCACTTAATCGTTTATTCGAGTTTCAGTGGGAGCAGTTGGATCACCCGCCTTACAGCCCGAACTTGGCGCCGTCCGACAACCACTTGTTCCTGCACATGAAGCAAGAGCTACGTGGAAAGAGCGTTGGATCTGACGATGAGACGAAAAATGCAGTGGAGTTGTGGCTATCGACACTGACGGGAAGTTTCTTTGAAGTTGGTTTACAAACACTAGTCACCCGCTACAAGTGTTTGAACATTGGATGTGGAAAAATGTGTTGAAAAATAGTTTTAGAAATGTATTTTCATGTAAAAATAAAATTCGCTTTAAAAGTATGTTTTACTATTTTTTTCTAAGCCGTACTTACTTTTCGAACACGCCTCGTACTTCGTCTGTGATTCGTCCGCAAAGTATAAGACATTGGTCGGTTTATGAGCAAATGAATGAGGCTTTGGTTCTTGAATTAGGAAGTCACCAGATTACTTTTTGATAGCGTGATAAATGTATCAGCTAAAAGATTATCGTAGCGCATGTAATGAGTAAAGTCAGTGACAGAAGTATATAAGTTGCCAATAAGAGCAGAGTATTTCTAAAGGAATTGAAATATTTAAAACGGACAACTTAATTTGGAACTGTATGAGTGAATGTTGTAATTCCGCGAATACGTGTGTGAAAGGAAGAATTAACTTTAAGAAGTTGAATTTGGTGCTAGACTCTTGATATTACGTTCGAGAAGAGTACGTGATCTTCAGAATAATGAACAAATGAGAAGAAAAGGTACGCTTTATACATGCTTTAATATTAGGGAATGATGATTAACACAGTATAACATTATTTAGCTTTTATAAAGAGAGATAAATGCCTTTAATTGGGTGAGTGAATTTGATGTGAAATAATAATTTAATTTATTGTTTCTTGTTCAATTTTCATTTAATATTTATAAATTATTTCTTGATATTTCATTCAAGTAAATAATTTAATAGTAAACGAAATATATTTTAAGTATTATAATTGCATTTGTACGTTTCATTTAATACAACTATTTCACGTAAATGAAATTTTGTCATCTGAAAGAATTGATTCAATGTCATTATTCATTATGTCACATAGAAAAAGTAGTTTATTATTTTCATTTATTCAACACAAATTCGTCGAATTAATTTATTTGAGAAAGGTAATAGGTATTTAATTAAATGTTTAATAACCATTTCATTCACGTAAATGTTCCCTGTTATCCGTATGAAAACATTCCAAAATACTTATCTATGTCTGTAGAATTTGTGAACTAACATTATATCTGTCTTTATGGTGTTATTATAGTCGGGCAAATTTACACCACAAATATCTTGGTACGTCACTCAATCCACACAGGAAGACCAAAGATCAAGACTTCCAAGCCATCCATGCTCTTGGGTCAAGTGTAGGGAAGAAATAGGGCAATATCTGGTTACGATTAAAATTAATATATTATGAACATTCTCAACAAAAGAAAATAGCTGTAATTCATGTTCACCTACATCACCGCCTCTTATTGTAACCAAAACCGCGTGTTACATTTGCAATAGAACCGCAACATACATGGCAGTTGAATGGAAAAAACTATAAATTATCAGTCATATCCCTGTCATTTTCTGTAAAAAGTCGGTATTGGTAAAAAGGTTGTAAAAAGAAGTAACGCTCCACGTACAATAAACTTTTTTCTTTCTCTTGTTTTCGAATTTGGTGTACCCCAAGGTCTTTAACAGTAACTACCCAACCTAAACATTTCGCACTTCCACAAAACGACTTTCGAAATCCAATTCCGTATGTGTTGTCCTGAACTAGAAACAAAATAAAGCCAAACCGACAGGAATTAAGCGCGTAGCGAGAGTAACACACAGCGGCAGGTGGTGATTCTCGTATGCTACGCCGTTACCCATTTAACGAAAGATCGATTGTCTCCAGTCGCATTCATTGGCCGTGCGAGCGTCGATTCGAGAGAGTTCCGGGGCGCCGAGCGGAAAACAGCCATTGGTGCGTGGGTGCTGCACAAAGCGACGAGACAGGCTGGCCAGTTACCCTTCCCTCCACCCGCGCGCTTTCGTCGCGTCCTTTCATGTCCGGCCGATCCCGTTCCGAATGGGCGCTGCGCGGACTGGGACGTCCTCTTGTCCTGGTTCCCACTTCCTCCGCCGCCGCCGCCGCCGCCGACCCTGGAAACCGGCGAGTGGTTCCACCAGCAACGGTGCACACAACGCCATACGAACATCCTGTGAGCGAAGCGACGATTCTTCGGATTTGTGCGCGATGTCGACCGGAAAATTTGGACGGCTTTCCTCAACTTAAAGCGTTTGTTTATCGCGTTCGGCTGACTTTCTGGGGAGGCCGAGACAGAGTTTAACCGTTTGTTTAGCGCTAATTGTCGAGTTTACAGGAAGGTCGAGGCCGAGTTTACATTGAAACTCTATATCTTTTGTGTTGATGGTCTTCCTCTACGGGACAACGGTACATCGAGTCGTGTTATTCCCAAGCATGTACGTTCATATAATAGCACTTCGGACAACATTATCGTTCTTTTCTATCTCTTTGCAAGTTCCGGAAACGACTTTTGAAACTACAATAATAGATTAAAACTGTATCGTTTCGGATGTTTTCAATGTATCCCGTTTAACTCACTTGTGTCGGTGACAGTTTGAACTTTTGTAAGCGGGCGTGGTAGCGGTTTGTAGAGAATAAAATCTCGGCGTTATGGAATAAGATGTCATGTTCTTTTCCCGAAAGAGCATGTTCAGCCACCACGGATCTTTCGGTGTAGCCGAAGCGGCAGTTTCGTTTATGTTCTGCAAGGCGAGTGTTGACGGAGCGTTGCGTTGTGCCTATGTAGACGGAACCACAGGAACAGGGAATTCTGTAAACACCTGCTGACATTAATGGGTTTCTCCGGTCCTTTCCTGAACGAAACATGTTGCGGAGCTGTGTGGTAGGCGTGAAAATTGTCTTGATTTTGTGTTGCTTCAGGATCTTGCTAATGCGGACAGTGACGTTTTTGAGATATGGCAGTTGGTTTCCTCTTTCTCGGAGCGGCTGCGTGCGCTCTTGTTAGGGTGTAGTGCTCTCTTTACTTCTTGGGATGAGTAACCGTTGGCTCGAAGAACATTTTCCAGATGACCGAGTTCTTGGTGCACGTTGCTTTCTTCGCATATGCGTCTTGCGCGTTGGACAAGTGTCTCCATCGTTGCTCTCTTCTAGCTTAGGTGGTGGTTCGACATTTTATTCAGATATCGGTCCGTGTGGGTGACTTTCCGGAATACTTTATGGCCCAGGGATCCGTCTTCCCTTTTGTTGACAAGTACATCAAGAAAAGGTAGTTTTCCATTTTGCTCTCTTTCAACAGTAAATTGAATACGGGGGTGAATGCTGTTCAGATGTTGTTGAAACTCCTCTAGTGTTTCTTCCCCGTGACTCCAAATGATGAAGGTGTCATCTACGTAGCGCAACCAACACTTGGGTTTGCGCGGCGCGGTGTTTAGTGCTATAGTCTCGAAGTTTTCCATGTATAGGTTGGCCACAATCGGACTTAACAGGTTTCCCATGGCTACCCCATCTTCTTGTTCGTAGAACTCCACATTCTATGCAAAATAGGTCGTAGTGAGCACGTGGTGAAAAAGCCCCGTGATGTCATCTGGGAAAAGCTTTTGCAGCAACGCTAATGTTTCAGAGACTGGAACCATGGTGAAAAGCGATACCACATCGAAGCTGACGAGTAGATCGCCTGGTTGTATTGTCAGAGTCTTCAGTTTTTGCACAAAATGCGCCGAATCTTTGATGAAGGTCTTGGTCTTGCCTATGAGCGGTCGAAGCAAAGAGCAAAGGTACTTCGATAATGCGTACGTAGGAGAGCCAATTGCGCTGACGATGGGCAGCAACGGAACTTCCTGTTTGTGAATTTTCGGTAACCCATAGAGCCTGGGTGCTATTGCTTCAGATTTCTTGATTATGCGTTGTTCTTCTTCCAGAATAGAAGACTCTTTAAGTAGCTGGTTGGTGCGGCGGAGTATGCGTGACGTGGGGTCACGTGGCAGCCGGTGATAGACGTTCGGGTCCAGGATTTCCTTAATTTTGTTCGTGTAGTCCGTTTTGTTCAAAACAACGGTTGCGTTCCCCTTATCGGCAGCAAGAATGATAATGTCGTCGTTCTTGTTGAGTTTTCGTAGTGCTGCTCTCTCCGCTTGGGAGAGGTTGTTCTTGGGGGGTTTTGCTCTGTGAAGAATTCTAGAATGACTCTCTTCGGATTACCTCTGCTTCGTCAATGGGCAGCGTTCGTATTCCCGACTCGATCTTGGAGATAATATCTTCCACGGGCACTGTCGAAGGTGTAACCGCGTAGTTACCTCCCTTAGCCAGGAGAGATGTTTCTTCTGGAGAGAGCGGTTGATCTGATAGATTCACAACAGTGCGTCATGTAGATCCAGCGTAGGTGGGGCTGTACTGGTTTGTATAAGCCGATTGTATTTATGTATCTGTTTCTCAGAAATCTGTTTCTTCTTTGATATCATTGTGTTGTAGGTAATGCAGTCAACGTTATCCCAATCGTCCATTCGGCGTGTTATTGATCTGTAGATGCAGTCCATAGAGGTCCTTGTCCGTAGCAGCAATATCACGCCGGTTCTGATGTATCCGTTCCCGTAGGAGAGCCTTTTAATACCGCGGCCGAGACCAACATGGCGTCAGTCGCCAGTAAGCCGCTGTCCCGGACACTTCGCCCGAGACCTCGCCACTGAAGATGCCCACCGCAGTCGTGGGCGAAACGTTTAGCAGTTCCAAGCCAATTGGACCACGACCCATCAGCCCGGAAGACATTCAAGAATATTGACTCCGGCCGTGAAAGCCTTCAATGCTTTATAATGATTTAAAATGTTCTCTTTTTCTGATATTGCAATTTTTTGATTTTGAAAAAAATCTTCGGGGCTCTTCTATTACATTTTTTGCAGTTTTCGCCCTCCTCGCTATTCGTAACTATCAGTTTCATACGGAAGGAGAGATGCAGCACTGTATGCCGCCGCGATGCATTTGAAAGTATTTCGTGATAACGAACCTTCCATTTTTTTGTCAATTTCCATGGGAACATTGGAACAAAATTGAGATATTCACTTATTTCAATTATTAATCAGGTTCTTTTGTGCCCGCGTTGGGAAACATTTGTGATAATCCTACTTCTCCTACTGATATTAATATTAGTAAATCTTTATAATATTTACAGTCTTATGGATATCATAAAGAGATTACTTCCTCTGCTATTACCAATATTATTATTTCTTTAATTGTTCTGCTATGCTCTTAAATTCTCTCATGTTGAAATATTATTATATTAACTTCATTTTTAAATCCAATCATGGGTTTCCACATATATTTCTCACCTTACCTGCTGCATGCGAACGTGTAATTCTACACAAAATTACGATTCCTGAAAGTTATGTGGATTAAAATATTGTGGGATTTTCTGGCTTCTTACAATATGCCAACCTGTGATGAACACATGAAGAAACATTTAGAGAATGATGTGGGGAACGTACATTGTGGAAGGGATCATGTGGTGGACATGCCAGGGAGCTTATGAACTAGCAAGGGGGCATGTGGCGAACATGCAAGAGAACATGTGTTAAACACTACTCCATAGCAGGGTGGTCAGAAACGAGCAGAAACTAGAAGTGTAATAAGTGTAATTATACTGACGCGTTAATAGGCCCGTCAAGCATACAATGCTGCAATGTAAAATTGAGGTTCTGACCAGAAGTTGGAATCCAGTATGAAGCTATTTTTAATTTGAAGACTTTTAAAACAATGAATTAAATAATAGCACTGGTCCAAATGGCATTGATATAAATAATCGTGATGATGACTAAAAATGGTTGACATGTATCTTTCGGCGCTCGACTTTTCACAATGGTTCTTACTCTCATTTCCCGAACTGGCGACTCGCAGAACACAGTATAATACATACAGTTATCTGGGTATAATTTTTAGTTTTGAAAACACACTAATTTCAAAATTGAAAAAGACACGGTAGGTACGATAAAATTTAAATGAATTAAATAAATGTTCAAATTATAATAGAATATTATGAGACAGGTGGGCTTCAATGTCGTTATTGAGCACCTTGGGTTCCTTTGAGCTTAATCGGTCCTTCAAGCCCTATAAGCGATATACCGGCTACTGCCCTTTCTCCTTGGGCCTGACACCGATTCACAATGTCCTAGTACTTTTCAAATAAAGTTTTCAGATATCAGTATTTTTGTAATGGTTTATCAATGATTTTGTAACGATCTTCAATAATAAAAACTCTTTAGGCTGAATGAACATGTGGGTTCTAAGACTTTTTAATAAGACGATTCTAAGACGATTATATGTGATTTAGAATGTTTTCTACCACATTTTGACCGATTTTTTTACCAAACTTTCCGTGTTTACCGAGCAAAATTATGGTCAAATGAATCTTCGAATTCACCTGAATAAGAAATAAAAGAAACAAGCGTCATAATTACACCAAGTAACTACATGTAAAACAGTAATAACACTTTATTCTTTTGTAATCTCTATTAATTTTACATTGACAGTCACAATGTTTGCGACAGTATAACTTCACACCTTGTGATTTTAATTTTTGATAGAAAATAAGTACGAGTAGTACCATGTGAAATATATTGCAGTAAAGCATTTTCATCAGTAGGGTAAACGGTACAGTGAATGGCCACTTAAGAGTTGTAACCGTATTAACTCATTTGAAAAGTAAAATTTTGAAAATTTGCTGCTCACTTTCTACTGTCCAATTGTCCTTTTACTTACCCCAACCTTAATTTCTATTGGGAAATGAATATTACGTTATTAATTATTTTTTTCATAAAAACGTGTCATTTTATACAGTGATTGGCCAGAAATTATAGTGATCGGCCACCATAATGGCAGTGATTGGCCAATGATTTGTTTCTAACAGAAACAACTATATTAAACTATATATTCAATTAATTATACTACCTATTATTAATTATACTACCCAATTCAATTAATTATATTACCCATGAAAGCGCACAATTTATATGATACAGATTTAATATTACTTTAATATTTAAGCGCTGTTGGGGTAAATACTCTATTTTTAAATCTGAGCATACTCGACTCATTTCTTATGTCAGATGTGTCTTCTGGCCATCCGTCACAGGGAGTGTGATGGTATTTTTTAATATAAATGGACGAAATATCCTTCAAATATATTTGTAAAATACCTCGCTTGTAATCCATCCGTTATCGCTTTGGAATCTCTCAGCCATTTGGGACTGTTTCAGCAATTTTTCTGGTATCCGTTTGTATTGACTGATAAGTCAATGAACTAGTGACAAGTCCGCTTGCTGCAAAGCACAACATGACTTTCTTATTGTCTTTTAAAGCTCTGTGTTTTACTGAGTAAACATTCTTACTTCCTTTTTCAGCTAAAATCTTCCCTGTAATTGGACGATCCAAAATTTGATTCTTGTCGAATCGAGACGCTTTTAGGATAATTTATTTTCTCACCCAAGTTACTTCCCTCGATGTACCCTAGAATTTCAAATCACGTTCTGATATCTTGTTCGCTGACACATGGACTAGCGGCTGTCACTTGTCCGTTTAGTGATTATGGGATGTCTTTTTAAAAATTCCTTGACCCAGCCTTCTCAGGAGCGGTTGTTGTTGAACGGATAGTTTCATTCAGTTTAGCAGCTAAAAATGGTTGAACGCTACTCTGTATATCTTCCTTCTTCCTTCTCCTTGGAAAACCTTTCCGGGCTAGTTCAAGTATACACCTAACAAGAATGCCTTCTTATTTAGGTAATACAGTATCTGAACTTAGTGCTGTTTTGTGATCTGTATTGTTAAAACAAAACTGCAAGCTTGTTTTCGGAACCTTAAATGATTTTTCAGCTGAACGCACAGATGACCCGTTATTTTTAAACACATTTGATAACATTTGCTATGGCATTCTGCATCACACTCATGTTTCGGCTTTCTTTGACATTGTAAAGTCTCTTATTTGAGGCTAACGAAGTTTATACATGTGTGCAATAATATTAAACTACGATTAAAATCAATCTAAAAACAATCATTAGCAGAGTGGCCAATAACACAATTCACTCACTATCGAAAGGTACAGTCATTGGCCACCCCCTCCCATGTCACTAAATATGCAAATCTAGGACTTCTCATTTTTAGCTGATATCATTGTCACTCAATAAGGTTTGTGTTGTCTGACACATCAAGGTGATTTACTTACCGCCGTAATCAACAAACAGCATTAGTGGGATATCAGATTTCTAAAGAAAATCTTATGAAATCTTTACATACAATGAACATGCACCCCACCGTTATCATCCGCTATATTGGCAACAGTTGCACTCTTGCGGTCAAAGTAAATATTACATTATAACTCATAAAAGCCTCCCTTCACGTCCTATTTTACAAGCAAAATATTAGAACACGGTGTTAGAACAAGCGGTAAATTCAAATTATAGTTGGAGTGACCAATCACTGGGGGTGGCCAATCCCTGTACCGTTTACCGCTACGTCAAAAAATATCTTCATAACATTTCGTGGGCATCCAGCGCAATGTGAATGTTAATTCATAATTTTCTTTCGAAGTGATCTGAGTTTATCATAATTTACAAAACTATTTTAGATCCAACAACTTACATTTAATTCCATGTATTTCAATATCCTAAGAAACTAAACAGTTTTAAGCTGAAACAAATATTACATATCTACTATATAAAATAAAGGCGAGGATATGACTTTGCTGTTTATGTCTTCACTTTCACTTTTCATTTGAATAAAAAAAACGCAAATGAGCTGTGACAAATGTGCAACATCATCAGTCACACCCTACTGCAACGAAAAATCGTCATCTTACAGCACGTCAGCAATTTTGCAAGAGTACTTAAAGCAAAGATCTGCAGCGAACAAATGGCGCAGCCGACTCCCAACAAAAGGTCGAAATCCATTCATTAAACCTGCAACAGCACACAGAGCGTTACCGTGCGTCTGCTGGAGCACCACGCAACCGAGCAGGTGATAAATCACAAAACTAATTTATAGTGCAGCACAGCAAAGCATTCGCGACACTTTTCAGTTCGGACGCGTGAGGAGACGATCGGCCGCAGTTTTCGTCGAGCGTTATTCGAATCAAATGGAGATTTCAAGGGGAGGGAAATAAGCCAGCGGTCCCCGGAGTGTCACATTCATTCGTTACAAAATTATCCGAGAGGTTCTGTCGCGTTTCACAGCTCGCGCCGCGCCTGTCACCGACGTTTTCGCACCAGCCGAGGGGGGCGCTGAGAGCGCAGGAGCGACGGATTAGGGATGTTCCGGAAGGCAACCACTAAAACATTGTAGTCTTCTTCGAATCTTGTGATTTTTTATAAAATAATAATAATAATAATAATAATAATAAAGAAGTGCTTTATTTAGTGCAAGAAATAGCTTTATTTGGAACAGCCCACATTTTGCGTAAAGTATTGTAGAGGCACTGATAGTCACCGGATCTGCTCCTTAGGTAGCTGGTTGCAACCTGGAGTAGATTTTATATTCAGCCGACTCACAACATCTTTAGTCATGATGTAATGGGAAAATAATAATAATAATAATAATAATAATAATAATAATAATAATAACAACAACTCTCAAGGCGCCAAAAATTGCTTTTCTCATTGATGTTGCAGTCCCTTCCTACAGGAATATGCAAAAACCATTCTCAGCAAAAATAAGGACGTACAGCGATCTGATATAATAAAATAATAGCAAGCAATAACACATCTTGTTCACTACCTTTCACTTACAGCAAAATCATGAATTTTCGTTGAGAAGCTCAAAAGTCTTTCTAAACGAAAGTATTAAGTGTTTTGAACTTAAAAATAATAATACCTAAATTATCTAGAAGTCAATTAAAGGAATAACACTAATAATAATAATAATAATAATAATAATAATAACCACAACAAGAACAGTAAAAGAAGTCTTCACCACTGATGTTGTCTACCATTATCGGCCTAGCTGGTTATTTTGCATTAGACAACATCTATTTAAGTCAGAAAACAAAAATTATATGCAATATTCTTTCCACTATTATATTGTTTTGATATGTTACTATGTAAGTAATAATATAATACTTTATTCTAGTTTATATTGTATTAATATTTTCATTATTTCAATCATGAGTACTATACAGTCAGAACGTTGCTTCATAATTCTTTTATCTGTATCTTCGAAACATATTTTTCGTCATAAGCTGCAGGGTAAAGGATATGCCACTTATTCCTGATGGTAAAGTAGAGTTCGATGCATGCTGAATTCCTCAGGAGTTCTCGTATGATAAATTTTTGAATGCGTACTTACAAATTAGCAATAAAAACAGTACTGAGCAACAACGAGAAAACACACATCAAAGAACAGAGTGAAAAACACTCCCTAGCATTTAAAAAAGGAAATAAAAGAAAATGCTGCAGGCAGTGATATAAAATATCATTCCGCTGCAGTTTTGTATTCAAGACTAACAATTAAAGATAAATTTTACGCAACTTGAAGATGGGCTAATGCTGGTTGCTGCCACGAAGCCAAGGCTACCGAAGGGCAAACCCGCTCTTCTTTCGACGTTAATACGTACCGCCGTGCAAGAGCGGCAACAGTTGTTACGGCGTTTCTGCTTTGGTACACCTGCCAGAGATAACCACAGTACGGGAGGAGAAATGAGCGTCTAGTGCGAAGAATCGGTCGCCTTGGGTAAATCCAATTCGCAAGGGAGTGGCGGGGTATGAGTGCGGGCCTCCTACCGTATAGTAAAAACAAAAGCGCGGAGCCACTAATCGTAGGCGAGCAGTGATTACGGGCCGGAGCCTGGCCTGGCGCTGCGGGTTATTACCCCTTCGCTCTATCCTGGGGCGCCACGGCCACCATTGATGCCACCTACGCGCGACGCTCAGTCAACGCAAAAAGCTTCTTCGCGCGCAACATGGCCATCAGTGCAGACGCTTCCTGTTCTTCTGCCTGGACGCCATGCGACATCGTAAAAAGAGAAAGGAACAAAAACTATTGTATTTTCATGAAATACGAGGATACTGATTAAAAGTCATTTTTTAAAATATGAGAATTTAAAATTGATTTAGTAATTAGTAATACTAATGTTCGTCTGGGCATTTAATATGATTCTAGCCATATTCATTAATTGAAAATTAAAATTAAGCTGATAAAACAAAGAGAAAACTAATAATAACAATGAACTAAAACTTTTACTAACTGAGTGAATAATATAGAAATAATAGATAAGTTTTTCGACGAAAACTCTCACTTATTATTCATCGGTGGTAACTTTCGTCTGAATGAATCTTCAGTTTATTACAAAAATGAATATAGGTTTCTAGTTATTAGTGCTTTCTTCATTGGAAAATAAAATATCGACAACAAAATCATCGAGCATGAAACAATAGGCTTCAGTAAATTTATGTTAAAACATCGATACCCTTGCCCACAGTCGCCACACGTTTGCAGTGACAAAGGTCGGAACGCGGGCCGTTTGAGTTAGTTCAGGGCCCGAATTGCTGCACATTCAGCAGCAACTCTGACCAGAATGTCAAAGGATTCGAGCCCAGACGGTGGAGGATATTTGACACTAGTTGGGTAACACGAGTAACTAGGCCGAATTCAGATTCTGTGAGGAGGAGACTTCTAGCGGTCAGCTTTTATTCAACGGTAGTTTCCGTGATGAACACCAGCTGAACGCCGGAGCAGTACTCTATAAAACAGGGCACGATCTTTCCTTCCTCTTCCTTGTCCTATTCTCTCCCGTTACACACACACACACACGTACACACACATATATGCACTACACATGCCGTAAAATCAGTCGGAAGCTGAAAACTTGTCGTAACAGGGGCGGTGTTCGCTGAAGTGATACCTGGAAGGGGAAGTCCTCCGTAAAACATGGACATCATCCCTCCAGGAAAGAATACCGTCGCCGGGGTAAAAATTCCACACACTCCCGGAATAAACATTTACTACACTAACGGGAAATGAACCTAGCAATTTACGTTCCCGGAAGCATTAATCAACCAATGAATCAATCAGTCAGCCAACTGTAGTGCGATCGTAAAAGTATTTTGCTGCAATCAAGTCATGGAAATGATTACGACGACGCCGTGTTTTTCTAATGATGATACGAGCACGTAATATGTCACTCTTTTATAAACAACATATTTGCAAGCATTAAACTCAGTGACGCGAGACATTTATTTCTACGAAAACTCTAACTTTTTGTGGAAGAAATGAGGTAGAGTCTGCGATTGAAGATTACGTCCTGAACTTCTGAGAGCGAATCACTTACAGCATTCCTCTTTCGTCACCAGCATACCTAGCCTGTGAGCAGCTCTTTCAAAAGCAGAACGTACCTCAGCAGACTCGTTGTATCACGATTTGCGTTCTTCGCATCTTTGGAGATGGCCAAAAAACTTCGAGCTACGCCCAGAAACGTCGTTCAAAGAGCTTGCTCTTGATAGGGATCAGACACATCTGTCAACCGTTCGGAAAAAGGTCTAGAAAAAGACAAGAGGAAAGAAACAAACGACGGGAGCTGACGACGCCTGGGAAAGCAGTGTTGCAGGCGCTCGTGACAACTCTTAACGCTCAATAGAGTCGTTTCTGAAAGTAAAGAAACCAAAAAAACGACAGGGAATGTTCCAACAAGGGGAACAATGTGCCAGTGTGCTTACCTCGCAGTATGATAGCAAATCTATTTGGCAACATCCAGAATTATTTGAGAATACTAGCTATTGAATTTTGCACTTCTGCCCAGAAAAACCTATAAGAAGCACGACCATTCAATTTTTGAATGGGTACTGAATCATGAAGAAGTATCGGAATCGAACCCAGTTAACTAGTGTTACATAATGAACTTTAAATTTCTGCTGAAGAATAAAGATTGAAATATTACATTATTACAAACCAACATATATATATATATATATATATATATATATATATATATATATATATATATATATATATAATCAGAATATATCAGAATCAGAAAAT